>OW028635.1:0-1244952 GCA_932294325.1 Allophyes oxyacanthae | reverse complement strand
ATAGAATAGAATATATCTTTATTTTCTCATCACCACTGAAACATACAATAATAATAGAAATGAAGCAGACATTTCTTTAAATAGCATAGTAATAAAATATTACTTAATTTTTATAGCTCTTGCGTAATATTTAAGGTGTGTTTTTTACAAAATGTGTCATTGATAATAATTTTCTTTTATAATTTCTTTAAAACTGCTGAGTGTGTGGAGTGACCTAGGTTAAGTTAGGTTAGGCAATATTAATGCGATAAGACCGCCCTTTGTGCATTTCTTTTTCTAATTATTGTATCTTTTCTTCTATTACTGGATAAATAAAAATATAAAGTTTATTGTATTATGTATTGTACAATTACTCTCGCAGCTCTTACCACAACATTGTACTGATCAAGATTGTTATCTATTATTTGAAAAGAGTTTACATAGAGTTTCTTGCCGGTTCTTCTCCATAGGACCTACTATTTGGAACCGCGCACCTAGTGTCTCGGCATATTATAAGTGCTTGTATTTGGTTTACATGAAATAAAGATCTATTCTATTCTGCCAGATTTGTTAATTTTTATAAATAGTTTTTTTTGGTAGTGGCTTCATAGCCTCATTAGTTAGTTCAATAGATCATCGGTTCTTTGAAAATACTGCTCTTTTAAAGGTGCCACACACTAACAGAGCGAAAAAATGTTCGCACACAAAAATCGAGCACAATAAAATTTCTTAGAATGGAATACAAATACTGTAAAATAAAAATTGATTTTGTATTGCATGTAACTAATGTGGTATGCGGTGATAAATCGTTTAAATATTTCATTTTATATCCTATAATCCATTGGAAAATATTTTAAATTTTCCGGAACGACCTTGCCGAGAAAATTGTAGAGAAATGCCGTAATTGATTATGCCATGCTATTCAACAGCGTGTATCAGAAATGCGTGGTCATATTTAAGGGCCGCACCCTTAAATATCAGACCATCAAACTGAACAACTTTCTCTATGCGACCGACATCGTAATCACGAGAAAATTATCAGCTGTCCCATACAAAACTTCAATACCTACGCATGTACGAACGTGTCCGTCATGTCTTAAGACTTATTGGTCAGTGGTCAGTGATGCTCGATAATACTTGCTCGTCGAACATGAACGGACATGTGGATGTACCTATACGGCGGGACCTCTTTACAGTCTTTCCCTGGATCTGCCTGACGATGCCTTCTTCAGTTTCCCCCCCGAGATTTACCATAACCAGCGTGGCACCGTGGCCCGGTATTTTAGAGTTTCCGAAGTCCACGATTAGGTGCCGAAAGTGGACCAACTTGGTGAGTTTGCCGGTAGGAGTCCTGCAAACCCCTCCTCCCCCCCAGGTACAGGATAGCTCAGGTACGTAGTCACGTATATACATACCTACTGCATACTACTGCACGCACAAACATCGCAAATAAATATCCCAACGAATTTTATTGAACGGTTAGCATGCCTCTGCGCAACGGCTCAATTGCTTTCATGCAGATGTGATAATGGCAAATAACTGTTGAATCAACTGAGTTCGATGAAGATCGCTGTAGAAGGTTGGTTGCTAGGCCCCGTTTGTTTGAAACAGCTGGACGTGTGACGTTGGTTGCTAAATGCTAAGGCCCAGTAAGTTTGATATATATGGACGATTGTTTTACAGTGGCAGGGCGAGTTCGACGTCCTGTTTTATTGCAAAGTGACTTTTAATTGTCAAACTTCTTGCCAGAGAGGGCTGTCGCGACTTATATTTTTAACCCCCGACAAAAAAGAGGGGTGTTATAAGTTTGTAGTGTGTATCTGTCTGTGGCATCGTAGCTCCAAAACGGATAAACAGATTTCAATGCAGTTTTTTTAAATTGAAAGCTAGTTTAATCGGATAGCGTCTCAGCTATGTTTCATGAAATTTTTTTCAGCCGTTCAAAAGTTACAGCTCCTTTTCTAGTTGGAGTCGGGAGTTTTTAATCGATAGGTTATTATTAGATTTGATTTTAAGATCGTTACATGTTCGACAAATAGAGACGAATGGAGGCGAACAGGCACGTGTGGTAGATGCATTTTTCATTCGTTGACATTCGGCAATGTTCGGGGACATTCGTCTATCAGTCGTGAGTGCACGGAAATGCTCCCTCCACACGTCCGTGTAGGATCTCTTTCCGAGCGTGTAGAGAGCCCTTTAAATCTCACGTAACTTTTATCAATTAGTAAAGGACATATCTACAAGTCTGCATTTCATGGAAGTTTCTATTACTTCGTGACCAGAAGAGGCCTGCAAAGGTTGTAAACTGCTAATGTCCTTGGTGGCGACCCATCTGTAGAGCTTCGTTCTAAAATGTAAGCATTTACATATTTTTTCATGATAATGCGCAATATCGAGGCCAAAACCCTACGATGTGTGGCGGGTATATTTTTCCCGCGACTTTTTACATATAGAATGCATGGAAAGTCCCATCTTGTGACGATATAGGTTCTGTGCGTCCGGGCCCTGGCTGTCAGTCAGCAGAAAATATTTCTAACTACTTGTATAGGCCGGCAAGCTCATTCGTAGCATTTCCACTTATACAGAATGTCCCAGGAAATAATTGATTTCTCGAAAACTACAAAATATCGTAGAACATACATGGGGGTTCAATCGATGAGTATTAGTGTCCCTTGACCACAGACCTTCGCTGGTACAGGTTTCCTGGGACACCCTGTATTCCACAATGGTGGCAAATAGAGTTCGGCCCGCCTCGTCGTAAACAGTTACCGCCTATGGACGCTTGCAACACCAGGAGCATCTCACGCGCATTGACGACCCTGTAAAAATCTTTTCAATTTATCCCACTTTATTTGTGATTGGCTCAATTTGTGTTTTTCCTTCCATCTCACTTTTTTCTCAGACGAAATCTATATTTTTTAACACGCTTTTATTAGCTTCACTTGTAACTAACTAACTAACTATGTAAGAAAATCTTGGAAGTTTTTAACCCACTTCCCGGTTTCAGATTGAGCTGAAATTTTGCATACACGTTCAGTTTGGATGACTAAAGCGTGTTCTATAGTTTTTTTTAAACTATAATATTTTATTAATTAATGATAGGTAGGTAGGTAGGTACCTAATTTTGATTATGACGTTAAACCAAAAATAATTATTTTCAGTGATTTTCTCATCAGAATTACAATAGTTTTTAATACCATACCTATTGTTACCATGGGAATGCAACAAATAAGTATCTATTGCGCAATAGGGTTTTACCGTATTTTATACGGAAGGACAAATTTCGTAAATTCTTAACTATTTTATAGAAATTCACTGATTAATATATATTTATAACGTCATCATTATGTCATGCATTATTCAAGTTCACCTATGCGGTTGTAAGGTCCGGTACACACTGGTGGGATGCGTCAAACGCGATAGAAACGTCAGCACATTAGCGCATTTTAATTAGCGCACACTTTGCAAGGCTCGCAAACGACTTCTGTGCGTCAAGAAAACGAAAACGAATACATAAAGTGCGTAGCTGCCAGTAATGAATCACTCCTTGTAAGGCCTGTAAATCAAAAACGACACGGGTAATAATATACTGCAATAGTCGCCTATCTCTATTTTTAAAACGCTTTTATTAGCTTCACTTGTAACTATGTAAAAAAATCTTGGAAGTTAAATTTGACCCACTTCCCGGTTTCCGATTGAGCTGAAATTTTGCATACACGTTTAGTTTGGATGACAAAATCGTTTTCTTGAGTTTTTTTTTTAAACTATAATATTTTTTTGTTTTTAATGTAGGTCAATAAGTGTCTCCATAGTTACCAGTTAACAGACTACCGCTTATAAAAAGAAAATTTAGGTGAGTCTTCTTGGAACAAGAAATAATAAGACGTTTTTCCTGTCTTTGGGGCATTTTGCCTGTCATGCGAATTGGCCCCGCCCGCATCCTAACGCGTGCTATTTATTTCTCAGTAGCGTGCACAGACATTTCTTACAGGGTAGAAAAAAACAATTAAAGCCCAAGTTCACTGACAACATAACAGACGATTAGGGCAAAATCTGCCGTTTAAATATTACTTTTTGTATGGGTAATCGGCCATTTCATTTTAAACATCTGTTATTTAGTCGATGAAAATGGCCCTTAGTGTTGTATTATCAAGTTAAATGATATTTGTGATTGGCCACCTCACCCTAAGACTTTAACTGATATTACAGACATAACGTTTGTATTACTCAATATCTACCAAATTTATTACGGCAGCGTCTTTTTGTCTTTATGGAGCCTCGTTACTATTCCTGTACCTATATTGTGTGTGGCCCGCAGTGCGCTATCTCACGCATGTGGATCAGACCCATCCTCCGTGACCAGACCCAATGACATTTTACAAATAGACGGGCCATACCATACACCTACATTAATGCACTACAAAATGGCGTAAACTTTACTATAGCTACATAGCAGTACATATAATTATACAGTGCGCGAAGAAAGGGAAAGAAAACGAAAGCCACCATACGCCATGTCGGTTGTTAGAAAAAGATGAATAAAGACGTTTAGTTACGTGGCATTAGCTGCTGCATGCTCATTCTCTCGGTCGGTGCAGGGAATTTACCTTGCAGTTATCTTGCCAATATAGAGCGCGGGCAACGCGTCTATTTGTAAAATGTCTTTGTATCAGACCCCATAGATTATACAGGCAAAATACGCATGCAGGCGCAAATCCGCGTGACAGGCAAAAGGCCCTCCGACGGTCCTAGTACTAAATCAGACTATTATAATTACAGTCACAGCCAAAGTCATTTTTTTTTATTTCAACTGGGCCTTTGCAGGTATTTTCAAAAACAACAGTCTATGGCGAACGCATGCTCTAAAACTACTTACAAAATAATAACCTGTAATAAGCAGAATGTAGTATGAACTTGCTAATGTGTACGCTACCTTAGGTAAGTATGATGTAAAAAAAATATTATCCTTCTGGTTTCTCCCGCAAAAAAGGATGAAAAATATTCAAATCTTTATCAATTTTTTTTATCCTAAATGTGGTTTTCCTGGAGGGATAACTTACCAATTTCGGTTTTACCTATCAAACTTGCCAGGTGAAATTTAATACAAGCAAGATTTGTTAGTCTTCAATAAAACTTTCATAGCAGTCTTCTATTTTTCGATTAAACTCCACGAGGTAACCTTTCGACTTTAAAATAACTTTCGATAAATTATAATTAACTCCCAAAATAGATAGTGTTTCAGAAGGTTATTCCAGACCGTTCTTGTTGCTTGGTAATTAATAGAATATTAATTCGGTTGCCCTAACTAAAACTAAAATCTCATTTTGCTAACTGAACCCAATTAGGCGCTATTTACTTAATTATGACTATTTTACGTAAATTGGAATTTGATCGCTGAACACAGTCCATCTTTTAAATCGAGATTGATATAAAATAAACTTTAATAAATATTATAGTTTAAAAAGAACTAAAGAAAACGCTTTTGTCATCCAAACTAAACGTGTATGCAAAATTTCAGCTCAATCGGAAACCGGGAAGTGGGTCAAATTTAAGTTCCAAGATTTTTTTACATAGTTAGTTACAGGTGAAGCTAATAAAAGTGTTTAAAAAAAGTAAAAACCGGTTTAAAAAAACTTAAAGTATAAAATAATTTTCTTAAAAAAATTAACTTTTTATGAAGTCAGTGCCACTGCCAAGCTAGGTGCATTGAAGAATAATAGGCTCCAACTTCAGAAGCTGTTAAGTTTTTTAAGAAAATTATTTTATACCTTTTTGATTATTGAAGTCGGTTTTTACTTTTTTTTAAGGTTTATTTTATTTTTGTATTTTGAGTGGCAATAACAATACTTAAATATGCGATTACAGCAATCGCGAGTGATATGCTGTTATTCATTCAAGAGTTCAGTCTATCTCCGAATGTCTTCATCAATTCAGTTTTATTTGTTTATTTTCTTTTTATTAAGATTTTATCATATTTTGTGAGTATGTTTATATTTGAACACATATTTTATTGTATGATGTATATATATTTTGTTTTTCTGTTTACCCTTTTTTGTTTCTATTTCTTTGCCTTCGTCCGTGCGTCACTGCAGCCTGCAGGGGTGCCAACTGAAAATCAGCGTTGGGCTCTCTGCGCCCAGCAAATGCTGAGCTGGCTACCCTTTCGGCATGGCATGCTTGACAGCATATACATATTTAAAAATATTTTCATAATTGTCAACTTTTGATGTGTGTTATTATTATTATTATTTATTTTTATTTTTTTGTCTTCTCTCTCTTATGTTGTCAATGTGTCTGTGCCGAATAAATGTTCTTTTCTTTCTTTTTCTTTCTTAAATCTTCACCGGGACCACCACGAGAGTATACTCTTTCAAACAAAAAATATTTTTCAAAATTGGTCTTCAATTGGCGGAGTAATCGCGTAACAAACATACAAAAAAAAACATACAGTCGAATTGAGAACCTCCTCCTTTTTTTGAAGTCGGTTAAAAAGAAACATATCTAAGGCCGCTGACCATATGGGTAACCCCTACTGGAGATAACGCTGGATTGTCAGATCTACAGTTTTAAGTTTGTAGTGTGTATCTGTGTATCTGTCTGTGGCATCGTAGCTCCAAAACGGATGGACCGATTTCAATGCAGTTTTTTTAGTTAAAGCTAGTTTAATCAGGTATCATCTTAGTTATGTTTCATGAAAATCTGTTTTGCCATTCAAAAGTTACAGCTCTTTTTCTAGTTGGAGTCGGGGGTTTTTGACGGTTAAGTTATTAAATGTTACATTTTAATCCCATCCTACATTTTAAGGTTAAAATTAAAACCAATTCACAATGACCCGATATCAGATTCTCAGCTGGGCCCCATCGGTTTCTGCCCATTGACTTACAAAACGGCCACAGATGTTAATCGATTAGATATTCAAATGATAGCGGCTGCTCAGGAGTTGATTTTTAAAATAATTCACTCTTTTCGGGGTATACCTTCTTACTGTATTTGAAATAAACTCAACCATATTGTGGTTGAGTTTCGTTTGATGAATGATTGTCTATTAGACTACACCAGAATATAATCTTCACCAGATAGCATGGAGTACAATAACCAGATAGAGATGAGATTTTTAGATTTCTTTGCATTAATTTTTATTTTTCTAAAATAATTTTTATTTTTTGTTATATTTAATCTATCAATTATTAATTAGTATTGGAATTGTTTCATTATTAATTTTTAATATTGAATTCAATGCAATTTTTTCTTTTTTACCTTTTGATTTATAATCTATAATTTTGAATAAAGTGTTTATTAGGTTTTATAATCATATCGCAGAAAAATTAAAATGGGATACAAACAAATGGGATCAGTGCGCGTCTGTTCATAACATATAAGACGTGTAATTAAAGTTAAGAAGCTCTCAAATTTTATTTAGAATCAGATTTGAGTTGTCTTGAGCTGTTTGAGCAGTACTTCATTATGTAAGAATCGTTTGAGTATTAAGTTTTGGTAGGTAGTCTAGGACGAGAGGAAAATATTCCATATTTCACGAACTGCGCAGTTTTATCGGCAGATGTTTTCACACCCAGCTCATTGTATTCACAAATCGGCGCCACTCAAGAAATATCAAGAATGATAAATTAATGATTCAACAATGTCTTTTAGCTTCATCCGTTGTATTTTTTTACACAAATTACAAAATAATCCGTTCAGAAGGTCTATTAAGGAACCAAACTCCGAATATTTAAAGGATATTTAATTTTGACGACGCTTTGAGAGTTATTCTGCTACTGTCCCTCACAGACTCTCTCTCTCTCTCACTGTGACAGAGGGAACATACTTATCAGCTACTTAAAATTGAGCTAGGTTTGAGAATGCGGCGGTAAAACACTTGTAGCGCCATCTAGTATTACATGAAAATAACTACTAACATCATGGCAATAGACTACAGCGCCACCTATCAGAATATAGCGGCAACTCAGATCCTACATCGCGCTATGAAAAATGTTCATAGCAAATAAGCTATTGTATACTTCTTATTATAAAGAGAAACGGTTTTATTTTTTGTATGTTTGTTTGTTTGTTGTAATTGGATAAATTCAAAAATTTCTGGATCGATTTTAAAAATTATTACACCAGCAGAATGCTACATTATCTGTGAGTAACATAGGCTATAATTTATAAAGATATCACGCGGGCGAAGCCGCTGACGGAAGCTACTAGGTATAGGATATTTTTTTATGTAATGCCCAGGACACCACCAATTGAAGAATTGGTGTCCTGAAAGAATTGGTGTCCTGAGACAGTAAGACGGGGTCGCGGCAGACCACGAAGGAGATGGCGGGACGAATTGAACGCCTTCCTTAAAGACTGGCCCGATACAGCGCGGGATCGCGAGAAGTGGAGGAAAGGGAGGGAGGCCTTTGCCCAGTATTGGGACAGCATAGGCTTGTAATAATAATAATAATAATGCCCAAAATTTGCAACCGCAGTACTAGAATTCTACTTTTATCTGGCGTCATATTTCTTTCATCGCAAACATGTCACTTTAGTACCATAGCACTTGTTACTTTCTGCAGCAGAATCGCGATCTAGCGTTTTCGCGATCGTTGGATGCCTTTTGCTTAGAAATAAGTGAATAACGAACGCGAAAACGCGCGATTATCCTTGTTAGTGTTATCGCCGAAGAATTCTCCTGTATTTATTAATTTTTAAAAAAAACATACAAATCAATCATCCAAGGAGGTCTTATGCTGACATTCAGAGACGAGTCTAAGCGTGAACTTACGCTTCCATCTGTCAAAATCAACTTGATATGTTCGACAGATGGAAGTAAGTTCACGCTTAGACTCGTTACTGTCGTCTCTGAATGTCAGCCTTAATGCCTAAGGCATTCTCTGCCAGACAACCTTAGGGTGATGCAGAGACAAAAACATGGTAGATGCACTAGTTATTATTTGCGTATATTTCATACAAAAATCATTTCAACACACAAAAGTTCTATTTTTTTTTTTTTTTTTTTTTTTTTTTCTGTACACGTAGGCACACATGTATACCGTCACTCGATGTGACTCCCGCTGACAAACCAGCGCTGTCGGGCTGCTCGCAGCGCGGCAGCTTAAGCTGAGCGGAAGCCTTTTTGACACAGCTGCGACGTACAATCCATTTTTTATTTAAGATAAAAAAAAAAAAAAGTGTTTTATTACATGTTTTTATTCTTTTATTTTTCTGTTATGTTATCTTTAAAATCGTTTTTGTGCTGTGTCAAATAAATACTTTTTCTTTCTTTCTTTCTATTTTATTATTATTATTCTATGTAGGTACAGTCACGTGAATTAATTTGCGACATACTTTTACAACTTTTGTTTAGCTAAAAATAATTTAAAACACCTATAGTCTTTTAAATTGATATTCCTCTAATATAAGGTCGACTTTCCCGTTTTTCATTTTGTAACTGTGTCGCTCCACTTAAGATCAAAATTCCAAGTATTTTATTTTACACATGACATGTTTTTTTTTCAATAACGTGACTTCGTGCACGTGATTCTAACTGCTCTTAAAACACGTGATTATGGTTCGAGGTTTTTTACCAATTACCATAATTTTTACTTTCAAAGAAATGGAATAGAATGATGTTTGAAATTCTCAATGGCGTGACTGTTACCACATGTTATATACATGGTGCTACAAATTGTCAGTAAAAAGAATTCTAAAATATTTATTGGGAATAAAAAAAAAATAACAAAAATAGTTAAACAGATAAAAAAAATTTTTTTTTACCTTTTCTTTTTCTTTTCAGTGTTAAATATTTGTATGACCTACAGATCATTGTTTCGTATCGCGTGTGAGGTGTATGTTTGTAAAATGTACCTACCTACTCACGAATTCACGATACAGGAGAAATCCTAGTCTGGGAAAAGTCTTTTAGATAATAAAGTAAGCGATCAACCATGAATTCGAGGAAAAATACAACTGTTCCATACAAATAATACTTGGCTAAATATCAATAGGATATTTTTTAGATTGTTGGTTTGTTTCCATAGTAAAAATTGCTCATAATGATGAGCACAAAAATCCCCAAATTTAAATATATACTATCTATATTAGGCAGTGTATACATAGTTGATTATATTTATACATGGGGTAGTTAAATAAACGCAAAATTTCAATATAATTTGTTGAGAATTGACCACTGAACCGATTTCTATAACTTTAAAAGAAATTAACTTAAAAAAAATCCTAACCAATGCAACGCTCTATTGAAAACGAAAGATTTCAAGACAATAAAGAGACTCAATTTTAAATGCAGGAAGCAAAGCTAGGCCCAAAATTATTAAAAAAAAAATGTTAACTTTAAAAATCTTAGGTTTTGGTTATTGCATTAAGTTTTTAACTAGATATTTTAATTGGGGTGTATGAGGATTTGCATTAATTAAATTACACGTTGTATATATATACAGGTTGCCGCAGATGTTACACATTAAATGAAACCGTATATTTAGTATCACGTTCTGTGACCGTACACAAAAAATTAATCAAATCCAATCTGTAGTTTAGCCACAGGAATTACATAAAAATTTCATAATTTTGCATTTATCACGATCTTTAGGCAAAGTTTGTAAAGTCTCCAACCTATTCTAACCAAAATTATTTTTATTTATACGTGTAGAACAGATAAATGTGACATAAATTTCTACTTCGGTGTTCCTTCACCTAGTCGAATGATAGCAGAGTGAAATACACAACACACTAATCAATACGATGACTATTTTACTTTATTTTTATTTTTTATTTTTACTTTGTTCTGTGTCTGTCTTATTTTTTACTGTTTAAAGGTTTAAGTTATTTTTTATTTTATTTCTCTCTCGTGTGTTGTCAATGTCCGTGCTGAATAAATGTATTTTCTTTCTTTCTTTCTTTCTAAATATGATGCAAAAGAAACATGCGTATAAATCGCAGATTCTTTGTGTAGATACTGCTTCAGAACATGATACCAAATGCGTGGTTTCATTTAATTTCATAACAACTGCAGCACCCTGTATAGCTATTTAGAAACGAGCTCCTTTATGTTCGAAAATACTAATTTTCAATCAGCATTTTGTCATCGATTTGCAACAAAGTGAACCAATTTTGTTCACACCTCATGAATTTTTCAGCGTCTAAAAATATAGAAAATGTATGCACCACTTTTTCAATGCTCGGTGTGAGGTCAACTATTACATAATAGACACTACACATGTAAGAAAAACGTGTATTTTACATAATAAGTTCTCAATGTATTGCGCAATGTCAATATTACAATTGTGCAGACAATTTATTCATTGTTTTTAACTGACATATTCAACGAGAGGATCCAGCAAACGATTTTCATTTCAAATAATGTGTGAATTAAACATGACTTTAGTTACAATAATTTTCAATATATATCGACGCGTAAACGTACAAATTTTACGGGAAAATACGTGTTAAGATATTCGGTGACTGCAAACCATGGTACCTACTTTTTAAATAAGTCACCTCGGCTGTTAGTGACAATTTTTAAAACGTTTTTATTAGCTTTACTTGTAACTAACTAACAAACTATGTCAAAAAATCTTGGAAGTTAAATTTGACCCACTTCCCGGTTTCCGATTGAGCTGAAATTTTGCATACACGTTTAGTTTGGATGACAAAAGCGTTTTCTTTAGATTTTTTTTAAACTATAATATTTATTTATTATGTTTATTTTTCAAAGGTTCGCAGAAACTAAATGATTTTTGTGTTACTGGAACACAGATTATTTCTATAAATTAATTATTTTATATATAGAAACAGAAATTGTTAAAATAATTGGTGAAAAAATATTCTGATTGATAAAAAAATGCGAGTTGCGTAAAATTGCGTTTTAAAATTCCTCGTAAAATCATAGGTAAAACCGGGTGAAATTCATAGTGTAAATTTTTAATAACGAAGGATGTTTACAAGCTATTTACCAGAACCATTTGTTGCCTTGACCGTGTCCCGGCATTTAAAAGTAAAAATAATTTCAGTTTCTTTACGAAAAAAGCCTATTTTAAATTAAAAATACTGTATATAATTACGCTGCAGTCCAGAGGTAAACAGTGATTTGAATATCGAATGATCGACAAGATTCGACTTTCAATTTGTTTTCGTTATTAATCATTCATACATTTTCAATTTTTATTTTTATAGGTACCATAGTCAATGGTCTGCGTTTTTAAATAACCAAAATGTTATTTACAGGTAAAAACATTAACATTCCGCTAAATAATCTACATTACGTAATTCTGTAAAAGGACAGTTAAAAGTAGAATACCTACCAACAATTTTTTATCAAAAATCTGTTTGATATATATACATAAACCGCAAGCCAAAATAGACGTTATAATAAACTGCTTTAATTTTAATAAAACTATGCCTACGCTCTAGCATTTTTCCTGTATCGTGGCTAAGTACAAATGCAGTTTATCTAATATATAATAAATATTATAGTTTAAAAAGAAAACGCTTTTGTCATCCAAACTAAACGTGTATGCAAAATTTCAGCTCAGTCGGAAGCCGGGAATTGGGTCAAATTTAACTTCCAAGATATTTTTACATAGTTAATTAGTTACAGGTGAAGCTAATAAAAGCATTTTAAAAATGTATGTTTGTGTAGTTGAGCAAGCGCCCACGAGGGTTACTGATATTAAAAAACGGACAGAGCTAGTGCTAGCTACTCAGGCTGACATTCAGAGTCGACAGAAACGAGTCTAAGCGTGAACTTACGCTTCCATCTGTCCAAATTTGTTCGTAAGTTTGACAGATGGAAGCGTAAGTTCACGCTTAGACTCGTTTCTGTCGTCTCTGAATGTCAGCCTGAATGTCAGCCTTCGCTACTTAGCTTAGCTTAGCTAAGCTATACTCAAATCACACAAGCAGAACCATACGGAAAAATAGGTACCTATTTGTAAACTATACAGTGATGATGATTATGATGACAATCTTATTCACAGGCAAATCATTATTATCCTAGTCTTATTTTTATTCACATTAAATTACATTATTCTCGCAGCTCTTACCACAACATTGTACTGATAAAGATTGTAATCTATTATTTGAAAATCGTTTCCGTGGAGTTTCTTCTCGGTTCTTCTCCATAGGATCTCCTATTTGGAACCGCGCCCTTAGAGTCTCGACATTTCATAAGTGCCTGTATCTGGTTTACATGAAATAAAGATCTATTCTATTATATAAAGCACAGGTCACACCTCGAGCTAAGCTAATGATTCGTGCCACATTCGCCCCACAAAGTTTCGTTAAGTAATACTTATCAAAATACTCTACCGAGGACCCCCCTGACCAAAACAAAACACCTCGTAAGATAATCATTAGAATTTAACCTTGGCATGTAAAACTCCTTCGAAAATTAGTTCTTAATGATTGAAGCTATTATATGTAGATAGAAGGGCGCCCTATATCTTAACCATGTAAACTGTGTAATTTTCCCACTCCACAAAGCTCCCGTACTTAAGTAGATACTCTTTTTAATTTAAAACTGAATTTTTGTTTTTATATAAACCGGAAAACCGGTAAAGTATTTTAGGACGTTTGGTGTATATTATCTGTGGCTGCCAGCAAACTAACCGGAGACTATTAGCTGGTCAATATAACATGATAATATGATGGAGCAGGTCAGCCATAAGAGTTCATGGTACAAATAGCAAACCTGTCAGGCAAACCCGCTGAGTTGAACTGCCCTGCACTTGGCAAATAATTTAAATGTGTATGGTAGGCCCGCAGGACTAGAAAAGTGGAAATATTGGAGGAAGGTATTGTACATTATGAATAACTTTAACTATGGGACCAATCTTGAAATCGCGAGAAAATAATCAGCTGTTCCAAACATTTGGTCAAGTAATTAAAGATTAAAGATTTTTATTGCCATAAATTAGTTCACAATGTGTTGTGCAAAAAAAGGGGCTAGAAATTATACACATTAAATTTCGAACAGCATCCACTGCCGAACTAAGTTAAAAACCTATATTGAATTATTTGTATGGCACGGTAAACCAGATACAGGCACTTATGAAATGTCGAGACTCTAGGTACCTACGCGGTTCCAAATAGTAGGTCCTATGGAGAAAAACCGGCAAGAAACTCCATGGAATTTTTTAAAATAATCGTTTTCAATCTTGATCAGTACAATTTCGTGGAAAGAGTTGCGAGTCGATCAACAATAACAACTATTGTTGCTCGAAGGAGAGAATAATGTAATTTATTGTGAATAAAAAATAAGGTTTCAACATACTCTTTTGTCTGTGGTCAAACTTAGAAGAGGTTCATATTATTTAACTATAATAGAAAAAGCCCATATTGCGCACACAGAGTGTGAGATTTGGCAAAAGTTTATATGGAGAAGGAGTGCAGAAACCTAAAATATTTTGGAGAAAACTTTGTACCCTTTTTAAGCATATTGCGCGCACGGAGGAGTGTGAGATTTGGCATAGTTAAAGTTTATATGGAGAAGGAGTGCAGAAGGCTAAAATAATGGTTGAATTTCAACCACGGGCGACCAGTAGTTTTTTTTTTTTTTTTTAAATTGTTTATTCAATATAATTTTACATAAATATTTACAGTGAAGGCCTTAATCTACAAAGGTATAAACGAATACGATCCTACCTGAACTAGGATAAACCTGTACCTCAGGTATCAAAAGTGCGGGAATAACTTATTATATAAATATTTCCTAAGATTCCATATAATTTTAGTGACCAACTTAACTTAATATAAAGTTTAAATTAATTAAAAATGCGGTTTAACATAGCACAATCAACAACTAAATAAATAAAAAAGAATAAATTAATTGCTGCACAAATTCCTAGAACCTTGAAATAGGAAGTTACGTAAGTGTAGCGTAAGTTAATGATCGGTTTAAGGAAAATGGTCGGATATGCGTACGTGACAGGACAAGCGTATGTCCATGGGGTATCTGGAGACTATCTGGAACTTAATTGATGCCACGAGGTGAGGGACACGTACCCTGTGAGGTAATATGCTTGTGTGTACTCGGATATTTAGTGAAACAACACGGGACCAACTCTAAAATTGTAAAAAAATATCCATTGTTCCAAAATGTGACACGAAAAATGTGATCGAGTGTGACATGATTATAAGTTCATTACCAACATTGTAGAAATAGAGGCAAAAAGAAAAAGAGGAAGACAGTGGCGAAGGATGACAGTTTTAAAAGGGGAAGCCGTCCCAAAAATGCCCTCTAAAAATTGCTGCAATTAATGATGTAAGACAAAAATCCATACCGTCTCTTGTAATCTATATAATTATAGTCATGTCTGGAAGAGCTCGACCTACTAACAAGCCTTTTTTTTGTCAGTTGGATGTGTAAATAATATAATATTACGTTGGTGTATGCACTAACCAATTCCTAAAGGGAAGCCGATGGGAATCGGATTATATGGACTTTTCACCACTGGAGGAAGACCAAGAAGAAACTACATTGATCAGCTGAAAGAAAAGTCTAATTTAAAATTGGATAGAACTGGATGGAAATTGCTACACCGAGAAGTGCCTAGCACTTAAATTTTGGACGGATGGATCCACAGAGTACAGAAAACAGAAACAGAACAGTGTGTCTTTTCTGTGTTCTGTGGCTGGACCCAAGAAGAATGAAGAAGCAAGGATAATGATGTTAATAAAATGCAAAAAAATGTAGGTACCTACGTATCAGAAGATTCCTCGGTACATTTCAAACAAGATGAAAATTTCGCCTGCTCAGTTTGGTGGTGACGAAGGGTATGTATGAGTTATAGAATACAAGTAATTATTTCATATAAACCTATGATGTGTATGACTAATACAATGCTGTGGTTAGAGCTGTGAGAATAATTTAATATAATGTGAATAAAAAATAAGAATAGCATATTAATAATAATGATTTGCCTCTGAATAAAAGATAGCCATGGTGCCAAGTAGACCAGTCCCGAGTAGTCCCGACAGACGGCACCCGTTCACGAAAATGACGTGTGACGTGTGCGCATAGAACTAGTTATAGAGTGCACCAAGACTTAATGGAGACTACCTAAGTACACTAAATTAGGAATATTTGTAGTGTTAAAATTGTCAAGCACATCAGCGATTATAAGTTACGAAAAATAATATTTCAATCAGTATTTGTAAGATTAATAGAAGGAACTCCAAAATATGAGTACATACTACAGTGTGCTATTTCGTAGATTTGGTAAAAGCGGGATATTTAATTATGACATCGAATGACAGGCGGCCGCGTGGCCACATTTTTAGCCATAGCATCGTGTTCCCATCGCTAGTTAACCTGTTACCATGACTACACCCTTGTCTTCGAAGAATACTCAAGTATACGTTTTCTACTGTCATGGTAACTAACATTAGTATTAGAGTTAAGACCGGGGTTAAATTAAAGAGTTAACATAGTTATCACGTTTATAGATTGTTTCGAGCTTCCAATACTTCGGTACTATTGCAAGCGATATCGCGAATCCGACCAAATTTAATACTCACAAAATATATAGGCTATTGAGTAATAATAATAATTTTGACTTTGGTAGGATTTACGATATTATCACTTTTAGCACATTTTGGACCGCAGGGTCTAAGTATTTGCGGGTGGGTGTAAATTGGCAGACAAAACGGTCTACCTCCATCTGTTACGTTTTGTGCGCTCGTGACACTAAACACACACATACATACTATAAATAATCGAAAGCTCTATAGCTCGTCTTATTAATACCCTAACGTATAAAGCAACATTATTAACAAAATCAATCACTCGTCTTTTAAACATAGTATGTTTACTTTTATCTTTCAACATCACTTGCGCATTTGCCAGAAATATAAAACAATTAATTTATAAACATTTATATTAAAAAGTTTGTTTGTTTTCCCTACTCTATAGCTGAAAGGCGTTGAAAGAAATTCTCTCTGTTCTGCAGTTCGTCTTCTTAAGACTTGTTTATTACACTACCGATTACTTAGAGCTGGGATGTTATAAGTGCGGTGAACCGTTGGTTGTAGAATCATTTCAATACAGTACGCACTGAAATTGTTCTCAAAAAAAAAAACTAAAACTAAAACCCGACTACTGAAAAAGTATGGAACAAGCAAATATTATTATATATTCATTGCGATGTTCAGAGGATAGCCGTGGTCGTATGCCACTTTGCCCTAAAGCTTATGATCGCTTACTACTGTTAGACTGTATTGTTTTGTTAGGGTGGGTCAGGGTGTGGCATACGACCACGGCTATCCTCTGAACATCACTACGAATATGTAATAATATTTGCTTGTTTCATACTTTTTCAGTAGTTGGGTTTAGTTTTTGAACTTACTTTTTTTTTTCTAAGCCGCGTGCAACTACTTATAATATATTTATATATATTTTGAAATGTGCTAAGTAAGTCCTTTCATAATGATGGACAACAAGGCAATTTTTTTTTGTGCCTTAGTATGGTTATATCAGGGCTGCAGAGTTGAATGGGACAAAACTGGGAAAAGATATCAACGATGAATTGAATTAATATAGTTTCATGCAACAAGAATAATAGATATACTTTTTGTTTGTATGTAGGAGGAATATCTGAAAATGCTGAACCGATTAAAAAAATTCTTTCACTAATAGAAAGCTGAGTGATATAGGCTATATTTTATTTAGATAAAAATAAAAAAAAACGCGGTTCAAACTGCGGGCAACAGGTATTTAGTTTCTTGTAAAGGTAAATTCTCAAAATGGCAATTATTGTAAAGGTACGTAAATATATTACGTTCTACTAGTAGTTCAAATCAAATATAGATATTCCAGAACATCTCTCATCTGCCTGGCCTGTATCCCATTCCCAACTACGTTGGGGTCGGCTCCCAGTCTAAACAGATGCGGCTGAGTAACAGTATTTTATACGGAGCGACTGCCATCTGACCTCCGCCACCCAATTACTGGGAGACACTGATACCCTAAGGTTAGACCGGTTGTCAGACTTTTTTGGGTTGCTGACTCCCGTAACGACTGTCAAAGGTATTCGTATGACAACCAGGACCAACTGCTTAACGTGCTATCCGAGGCACGGAGGGGTCTCGATGTTCGAAGAAATGGTCACCCATCCAGGGACTGACCGCGGCAACCGCAGCTTAACCTCGCTGGTCGACTGATCTGCGCGGTAGCTATGTAGCTACGAGCCTCTCCATATATCCTCGTATTCCATAACCTAATGGAAAATCATTTACAGTCTTCCATTATTCTATGGTTAACGATAATTGCAGTTCACTGACCCACCGAACAGATACCATATCTAAACGCTATTTATTTTCGTAGCTCTGTTAAATTTTCCACGTTTTAGTGTTAAAGAGGAAAGCCCGTTGATATGTTTATTAGTATGAAGAATGTTTTCTAGAGATTGATACTTTCCTTTAAATAATAAATTAGAGTCTAGATTTTTAAACCGCAAGAAGAAACCGAATTAATTACGCCCATTTTTAGTTTCGTTTATTTATACTGTACAAGTTATGCCCGCAATTTTGCAAATCAGTCTATACTCGTATATGAAGGAGTAACACCCCAACATACATAAAAAAATACATCTGATTTGAGAACTTCCTCCTTTTTTGAAGTCCATTAAAAAGGGGTACAAAGTTATGTGTGAAATCGAACCCAGAACACGCGCTCAGGATCAGCGCTTGCAAGACTTATGACGCAGTCAAAGTTGAAATTCATTCTCCCACATAAAGCTTAATTAAGCAATTCCCAGTAGCAATCGATTCTAAAATAGCTAAATACCTGATCTAACATTCCTGGTTATAAAATTAGTAATTGTTTTCAAAATACATGCATAACTTTACTTTCTAAATTCCTGGCCGCCATTTTTAGAACTGTGAGTCGTTGGCGCGTTACTGAACATCTAATTATAGGTTAGTGTTAATTACTAGGTATTCAATAGCGTAGCTACGTCCATATTAGGATGTTTTCAAAATTCTGATGAAACTGAAGATTTAAAAAAAAATACATTGCCCGTTACTTGTACTTTTCCTGTATCGAGGGAACAGTTTACAAACATACATGTCACATGCACACACAACCAGACCCGAAACAACTATCTGTAGATCATACAAATATTTGTTCCGTGTAGGGATCGAACCCGCGGCACGTACCGCAGAAAGCTAATCGCTTGGCCACTGCGCCAACCGTGTCATTGTTGTATTAATAGAAATAGACTACAATACAAAAATATCTACTATAAGATCAAAGTAAGAGCAAAAAGAAAAAGTTTTCTTTTTAATACGCTTTTATTAGCTTCAGCTGTAAGTTGTAACTAACTAACTAACTGTTGGGTAGGCCCATGGTGTGGGACGCAACTTGCGTCGACACTCTTGCGCCTTCCCATCTTCCTGGCTCGGCAGGCTGTGCTGGCGCTGCAGCTGCAGCCGCAGAGACACTCAAACGGCGCAAATATAATAACCTTATCGGTAGTTATATTTGAGCCGTTTGGTGTCGAAACGCTCGGGCCATGGGGACCGAATGCATGTCTCCTCTTTAGAGACATTGCAAAACGGTTGGTCGACGCTACGCGTGACCCGAGGGCTGGCCTATTCTTTGGTCAAAGAATAAGCATTGCCATTCAACGTGGCAATGCTTATGCTTAATGCCAATTGACAGCGAAGAGGAGGAGTACTTTGACGCCTAGGTGCTCAGTTTTATATTTATTTTATTTTATGATTTATTTATTTAACAATAATTATTAGTGTACATATTTAAGTTTATATTTTATGATTGTATATAATTATTAGTTAGTTTTATTATTATTACATGTCAATAAAGTCAATATTACATGATCAATAAATTATAATAATCCAGACAAAAAAAAAAAAAAACTAACTAACTATGTAAGAAAATCTTGGAAGTTAAATTTGACCCACTTCCCGGTTTCCGATTGAGCTGAAATTTTGCATACATGTTTAGTTTGGATGACTAAAGCGTATGTTTTTGTTTTTTTAAACTATATATAATATTATTCTATTTCATATGCCGCAGACAAATTCATTATGGTGTGGAAATCACTATCACTATTTTTAGTATAAAACATCGCTTCCCGCTGTCTGTCCCGGTAACTGTAACTGTGTGTGTGTGTAACTGTGTAACTGTGTGTCCCTGTAACTGTGTGTCTGTGGAACTTACCTATTTATGTACAACATCTTATATCTGTACCTACATTGAAAGCAAATAAAATGATTCTGATTCTGATTCTGTAAGTATGCTTAGATCTTTAAAACTACAGTCTGTCAAGAAAGTCATGAAAAGGATTTTGAAGGAACTAAAATTCTTCTTCGCTCGCAACCCTAAATAAGTACCGTAGGTGTCAGTTTGGGTACAACGATGTG
Organism: Allophyes oxyacanthae; assembly: GCA_932294325.1. NCBI lineage: Eukaryota > Metazoa > Arthropoda > Insecta > Lepidoptera > Noctuidae > Allophyes > Allophyes oxyacanthae. Next base: position 1,224,588 of record OW028635.1, on the reverse strand, counting down.
TTTATTTTACTATTCTGTGTAGATTTTTGTGATAAAAAAATGTTTTCAGCATTAATATATTAAAAATAAACAAGAGAATATACAAGTGGCGCCCTCAATCCTTTTCATGACTTTCTTGACAGACTACGCAACTGATTTTGATGCGGTTTTTTTAATAGATAGAGTGATTCAAGAAGTAGGTTTTTATGTATAATACTTTCATATTTAATGTAAGGATTTACAATAATCTCCTTTCTTTAAATACACTTTTTTATTAAACCGTATTAAAACATAAGGTTTAAAAAAAATAGTTTTAGGTTTCTACCATAAAATTCGTATTATCAATGCAGGTTGCTTATGGCTTCTAGATACCTATATCCATATTATCCATGCATGAATCAATTTCATCTCAATGTAAGCTAAAATTCCAACGACCACTATAATAATTAGTAAACAATCAACCGTATAATGAATCACAAAACAATTCTTAAACGATGACGTAACACCTAATTTCTTTCCACAATGTCTTCACTATTACAACTCGTTCGATATGACGTCATTAGCTATTAACTAATTCTGACGCGGTCACTTCCTGCCGGGCCCCGAATCACGCCATCCTTATCTGCGCGGGAGTCGTCCTATGTCACAGATTACTGACTACACCAGACACTTGACTTCCTGCTTTTGTGGGCAACGCAAGCAAGGGACACGATATCTACTTTTTAAAAATAATTATATTTACGTCGTACGAAAGTACAAAAAACGTTTATATTAAAAAAAATAGTATTTTTACCCTTTCTAAATTTTTGGAGTAAGTACCGTTTTCTGCACTTCAGTCTCTTAAAAGGATAATTAAATTTTAATAAACCTAAATAATATAAGTAAATTTAATTATCTAAACTAGTATTATAACGGGAAAAGATTTGATTTTTTGTATGTTTGTTTGTAATTGATAAACTCGAAAATGACTGGACCGATTTAAAAAAATTCTTTCACCAGCAGGATGCTACGTTATCAGTGAGTAACATAGGCTATAATTTATAAACATATGACGCTGGCGAAGCCGCTGACGGAAGCTAGTATTTTAATAAAGTAACATCTTTGAAAAAAAAAAGTATTTATATGACACAGAACAAAAACGATTCTCATCTCTTTTTATTTCTCTTCTTCTTCTCGATCTTCATTGTATTTAAAAAAATATTGGAAACTCTCATTCCCTATGAATCCATTTTTTTAATAGTTAATTTTTATTTTTACTTTTCCATAATTATGGATACTATTGGTCGCCCTGTGGTCGAAGACCGTAAATTAGCTTTCTGCACTCCTTCTCCATATAAGCTTTAACTATTCCAAATCTCGCACTCCTCCGTGCGCGAAATATGCTTAAAAAGGGGTACAAAGATTTTCCTTCATAGATAAGATTTCTTAGTAAAACATTACAGATATATCTAATCTATATTGTGTAAAACATAAATGAGTCTATAATAGTTTTACTTATAAAGTTTGTATTGTATGTAATCTCTCTGATATCCCGTCATTCTGTCTGTATACGTTATACCGTCCACGTGTGTCCGGTTCTGTGTGTGAGTACGGTTTAATCCGGACAGTCCTGATTTAGCCGATTACTGGGAAATATGTAGGACTATTGTTCGACGTACATTGTAACGACGTGGAGTAGGAGAAGTGGAGGTTAAAGGTGAATGCGCAACTACACGTGCCGAAAGCGCCGCACGCGCCGAATTGATCGGATTTTAGTACTTATTGTTTGTATGAAGTTATATACAATCTCGCGCACCTAACCGCGCCGTATGCGTCACATTTTAGTAAAATGCTGGTATACCGATTACGTTTGCGAATGACATTATTAGATACGGCGCGTACGGCGCGCGGGCGTCTCGATTCTAATAACGTCATCTGCATTCTGCCCCAACAATTCTGTGATTCGGATAATTCTGAGGGATATTTCACGTAATTTTAAGACGCGCCGATCGTATTGCAGTGATGCTCAAACTTGACGCGAGCGTATCTCACTGAAGCTCAGAGGATACCAAATGGCAGAATAGTCGATATCGGCTCAATTGCCATAACGAAAGAAGAAGAAAAAGATTACTAAATGTGTTGTTTTGATCAATATTTTATTGCAACTGCGCGGCAACTGCACTTCTTTAGTTACGTGAATTAGCCTACTGATCGTTTGGCGCGTACGGCGTGTTTGTTGCAGATAGGTGCATAGACCATTAACAAATTCGATTCCTGCGGCGCGTGTAGTGCGTGTTCACCTTTATGCACAGACTACTGTACAACGATTAAAGTTTACGCTTCGGCAAACTTCGTCTTTCTTCGGAAATACGAACGCACGATGATAATTATCATAATCAGTGATCGGAATAGGTGGTGCTAATTCATCTAAACTTCGAGGCACAGAGACAAAAAGTGGAGACTTCCTGACGACAACATTTTTTCTGGGACAAGAATTGTCCCAGGTTTCGGGACATCACTTATGTACATTAATAATTAATGTTATTTTATTAATTAATTTTTGTGGCGCTTCAGTAACCCATAAAAGTCCTAAATAGTGTACCTAAATAGTGATCTATTTAGGTAGCATTGCACTTTTGCAGAAAGATTTGCTGATTCCGAATATGTATGTAGCTCAATACTCCCAATTTGGCGGTTAAGTAATTTTGCCTTTCCAGTGACGAACAGATTGACTGTTTCAATTGTAGTCTGAGTGAATTCACACAGGCCGCATTTTTTTAAATTATCCTTTGTCGTTCATAATAATATATTAGATATAATCTATACATATAAAAACACTTGTATATAATATAGGTATCTAATATTTGTAAGCTTTTCTATAACTATTGTATTACGTTAACCAGGGACGATAGATGTGTGTTTAAAAAAAAAAGCAAGTATGAATGAAAGAGAGAAGAAAGAAAGAAAGAAAGAAATAAAATTAATTACCGTCCGCGTCGTCAGTCAGTCAGTGACGAGATATTATTCTGTATAATATTATTTTGTCACTCTGATTATTCGTATTTCCGAAGGGATGAAGATTCCCAAAGCGTATTTAATCGTAGCACTATAATAATATAATTATTTTATTAACCTCCGACAAAAAAGAGGGGTGTTAAATAAGTTTGTAGTGTGTATCTGTTTGTGGTATCGTAGCTCCAAAACAGATGGACCGATTTCAATACAGTTTTTTTTAATTGAAAGCTAGTTTAATCAGGTATCATCTTAGCTACGTTTCATGAAAATCTGTTCAGCCGTTCAAAAGTTACAGCTCTTTTTCTAGTTGGAGTCCGGGGCTTTTGACGGTTAGGTTATATTGTATACATATAGGTACATCGTATTACACACACACTGAATAGATGATGCGCAGATTTTTGTTTTTTTATTTATTTATTTTTCTACTTAATTTTACATTCTTGCCATCCTAAGAAAAATGTCTACTGTCTATGCACAAAAAAAAAAAAAAAAATTGTAACCTTGACGAAGACTTTATGCGTTTTTTTGTCAAAGAGCCCTGCGCCACAGAATCAATAAAAGTACCTACTACGACAGCATCCTGCTCAATCATGTTCTGAATAGTCTTTGGACCAATGTACTCATAAAAAGTCAGTCAAGGTGAAGCCCAGTTAAGGCACCTAACAATTTTTTTGGGTGTTTTACGATGCTAATTCGATACAGGTTTATTAAATATTCATTGTCATTTATGCATATTAATGCCCCTTTTTAAGCATATTGCGCGCACGGAGGAGTGTGAGATTTGGCATAGTTAAAGTTTATATGGAAAAGTGCAGAAAGCTAAAATTACGGTCGAATTTCGACCACTTGACGACCTCTTGTTTTTATAACAACCTCAGAAACCCCCGACTCCAACTAGAAAAAGAGCTGTAACTTTTGAATAGCTAAACAGATTTTCATAAAACATAGCTAAGATGATACCTGATAAAACTAGCTCTCAATTAAAAAACACTGCATTGAAATTGGTCCATCCGTTTTGGAGCTACGATGCAACAGACAGATACACAGATCCACAGATACACACTACAAACTTAAAACACCCCTCTTTTTGTCGGGGGTTAAATATAGCCTATGTCACTCGGGGATAGTGTAGCTTTTCTATTAGTGAAAGAATTTTAGAATTGGCTCAGTAGTTCTAGAGATTTCCCTCTACATACAAACAAACAAACAAAGAGGTTGTTCCATCTCTGCCCAGAGGGCTAATTCACGTAATTTTAAGACACACCGATCGTATTGCAGTGAAGCTCGAACTTGACGCGAGAGTATCTCACTGAAGCTCAAAGGATACCAAATGGCAGAATAGTCGACATCGGCTCAATTGCCATAACGAAAGAAGAAGAAGAAGATTACCAAATGTTTTGTTTTGATCAATATTTTATTGCAACTGCGCGGCAACTGCACTTCTTTAGTTACGTGAATTAGCCTACAGGTCTTGTAGGTACACTATTTGAAAAAAATGCTCATTTGACTTTGTATTTTGAAAAAATGATAAAAAAAACGACGACGCTCTTCGAGAAAAGGTAGGTAGTGTCCTTGCGTTTCGCTTGGCTCGTCTTGGCGGGGGCACTGCCGTGCCCTCAGATTTCCTATATCGTAAATAGAACTATTTCATAAGAAATAAGCTATAAATGATAACTATTTCATGACCCTAACATTTTGAATGGGTGTACAGTATACAGTTGTACACTAGTGATGTAACGAAGATTCGTATTCGCAAATAATCGCAAATTTCTTGAGATTCGCATTCGCAAAATACTGACTATAATCGACGATGGGGCGGGTCGCTACCTAACATTCATATTCCGAAACATTTTCACTTGCACTTGTAATAAAAATATTTTAGAAATAAATTATTTTTAAGCACTATAATTATTGTATGGGAAATTTACTACTGTACACTAAATGTAATCTTTTTTGTATACGTTTTTATTAAATTAAAATCTTTAAAATCTTTAAATCTTTATGGACTAGCCTGTAATCAGAAGCCCAGTTCTCGTAATTAAAAATGTTCAAAGTATAGTTCCGATCTTTACACATACCTGTCCAAGGCTTCATACATTTCTGAAACAACCCCCTTTTACTTATCTATAATAGAAATAGAGATTAAATATCACAACGTGTTAACCTACTTTCGTTGTCGACTGTACATAAAACCAGGGCCACGCACGTGACAACAAAAAAAAAGTCGGGACACATGCATGCAATGTGAATGAAATATTATCGTATTTATTTAGTTTATCTTGAAAATGATGTATTGTAGTATTTAGATAAGAATACGCGTGTTATATCATGTTTGGACATGTACTCGGAGTTTTCAAACTGTCAGTGAACTCTTGGTACCAAATGGTTAGTATCTATACAGGACTATTTTGAAGTGAAACTTCTATAAATAGACGGGGGGTATTAGGATTTTTCTGTCACGAAAAAGCGTTACGGCCGCGTGGAGGGGGTACACGATATATTGTCCGTTGAAGTTTCACTTCTACGATGTGTCCCAGCACACATTTCGTTTTTTATGTAGTGCGCATAATTTGTAGAGTGATTCAGCCTCTGTTCCTAAATGCAACCGCAGTATTGGGATAAAAGATTTTGAAGTAAAACAAAACGAAAATTCGTCTTAGTATCCCCCATACAAGTACACGCAATTTACTAGCGCAAGCCATACAAAATCAAACTTTTGTTTTGGAGTGAATTTTAAACCCGTTAACTCCACTCTTTGTGTTCTTGACAGAAGACAAACCAAAAATTCAAGAGAGACATCCGTAAACTAGAGATGCCGCGATTAGTCGGCCGTAGCGTAGCGTAGCGACGAAAAGAAAAGATTTTTATTTCAACTGGGCCTTTGCAGGCATTTTAAAAACGTCGTGATTCTAGGTGCACGGTTCCAAGTTGGTTGGTCCTGGAGAAGATACCGGCAAGAAACTCCATGGATAATCTTTTCATAAAACAAATTTACAATAATATCTAATATATTATTCAACAATGGCGAATAATTGTCTGGCTTATATTTCAGAAGAAAGATTAACCACAGATTTAGAAAGAATCCAACTATCATTACATACATATTCACATTTCATGACGACACGGTTGGCGCAGTGGCTAAGCGATTAGCTTTCTGCGGTACGTGCCACGGGTTCGATCCCCGCACGGAACAAATTTGTAAGTATGATCTGCAAATCTACAGATAGTTGTTTCGGGTCTGGGTGTGTGTGCATGTGACATTTATGTTTGTAAACTGTACCCTCGATATAGGAGAAATCCTAGTGAGGGGAAATGTTTAAAAAAAAAAGGAAAAACAAAAAAGGAAAAAAAAAGGAAAAAAAAAAAAAAACATTCCTAATCATGGAGATATTTGTACTATTTCTATGGTCCTAATATTTTTGGTGACGTTGATAATTATTATGTTCTATCTTTTAGATTTTATCCCTTTGTCACCTTGGCAACCCACGGAAGGATATGGCTTCCATTGCTAGTAACACTATTCTAAAAATACCTATTGTTCGAACAGAAATAGACGTATAAAAGCTATTTATTTATTATCCACCATTATTATAATACAAAAGGCAAAGCTTTCAAGTTAATGTACTATGTCGTATCTCAAGATAACACAACGATATGTCTACGTAGGTGTGATATAACTACGTAGGTGTGGTAATTGTTATTGGAATCTCAAAAATACAACACTTAGGCCCGTATTAATAAACCAATCTCAGTTTTGAGTAGGCTCTTAAGTAACCACATAAGATGCTGGAACTATTAATACGGCCCTTAGTTCCCAGCTATAAAGTGATCTAAATATTAATAATGTACTGTATTACAAATCCTTTTATAAGTTGTATGACCTAATTTTATTATTTATAGACTATTAAGTATATTAATTGACTATTGCATTATATTCACATATTATTCCATTATTTTTTTAATACCCCATTATTTAAACCCATTTATTTCTACTAATATAAGTAATTATATTATATTTTATGATTTTATATAATTATTATTTAGTTTTATTATTATTAAATGTAATTATTTAAAAATAAATACAATTTTGTGAAAAAAAAAAAAAAAAAAAAACTAATTATATCGTGTATTGCAATAATATTATTATGTAAATACTGTGTAAGTGTGTATCTGTTTTTACTTCCATATTATTATTTTTTTTGGTAAAAACTTAATATTTTGCGGCGGCCACTCGATGCTTCAGCTGAAAATCAGCGTTGCAGCTAGCTGCAGCACTGTGCTGAGCTGAGGCCTTTAGGCAAGCAATGCCACATTGAACCTGCTAGGTGAAATAATTAGTGAAAATAAAAATACAATAAACTTGAGTTTTAATTTAGTAGTTAGTAAGTTTTTCTTTTTAACCGACTTCCAAAAAAGGAGGAGGTTCTCAATTCGACGCGTATGTTTTTTTTTTTTTTTATGTTTGTTTCCTCATAACTTTGGGACTGGGTGAACCGATTTTGATAATTCCTTTTTTATTTGAAAGCTGGTGGTTCCCGATTGGTCCCATTTTAATTTGGTCCAGTTCTGATAATGGAATCCATGAGAAAACCATATAAGTCTTAAATTTGCATTAAGTATGTGCGCGACAAATGGACGATTTTCTTAAACGACGAATTTTCTTAAAAAACGAAACAGCTTCTGAAGTCGGGGCCTATATTCTTCAATGTACCTACTCGTAGCTTGGCAGTGGCCCCGACTTCAGAAGCTGTTAAGTTTTTTAAGAAAATTATTTTATACTTTTTGGTTTTTGAAGTCGGTTTTTACTTTTTTTTTATTCGTTTATATAAATTAGGTTTATTTGTTTGGTTTTACGTGTTTTGTATTTTATTTTTACTTATTTTTTTGTATATTTGTGGTTTTGTGCTGTCTAATAAACGTATTTCTTTCTTTCTTTCTTTGATATTATAGAAGTTGAATATGCCTGTAATAGGTTAATAGGATCTATTCATTACCTTGCTTTGAGTATCTCATACTCAAAGTTACCTTGTCTGGAATTAATAGTTTCTTGCAAAAATGCTTTTCTCTCCTTAGGCCTAATTTCACCAAGATCAAATAAGTCTTACTCGAGAGTAAATTAAAGAAAGAAAGAAAGAAAATTTGTTTATTGGCACATATAAATCATCAACTACATTATAAGAACTAGGATTTACAATTATTACAAAATAAAAGTGTTTAATAACATAACATAAATTTGCCATAGTGCCAAAAGGGTCACAGCTCAGCATAAAGTTAGGAGGCAATATTACTTGCCACCTAACGCTGGTTTTCAGCTGCAACCCACAAGTGATATACGCTCGATAGGTACTTATAAATATAATAGAAGAGATATTATAAGTACTAATAAGATATAATAGTATTATTTATGTACTTATATTATTATTATTTATTACTTTATGTACTTAATAATAAAAAATGTGTGGTGTGTACCTTAGGCATAGTATAATAATATAATAAATTACTAACATACTACTAACTAACTAAATTACATAGTATAATAATATAAGAAATTACTTCGATGATAGACTGAGCTACGCGGTAGCTATGTATCTACAAGTCCCGGTCCAAACCCCACCGCAAATTACACTGCATCCAAAAATAAATCTAATAATAGTATCTAGTTTATGAAACTGTTGGATAATATTAAAGTATTAAAACACGAGATTTTTAATACTATCACACGAGTGTTTTAATACCTAGTTATGTGCAGTTTCATACACTACTTTATCTATACTTATGCAATAGGTAGTTAACAAATTAATAATGTAAATTGTAAATAAACAAAATGGCGCCTGAACTCGCCGCGCATGCGCCTTAGCCGCGCCACCATAGACAATGTACGGCTGCTATAAAAATTTAATTGAAAACTCCTTGGTGGAACCGAAGTTTACTACATAGATTTATTAAACAGTAGTATATTATGTCTATGGTGTACTATAATAGAAAAATAGTTATTTGTTATACAAGAGTGCAAAGTTGCTTTTTAACCGCGTGTTCAATTTTGATGACCGAGCAAGCGAAGGATTCTAAAATTGAATCACGAGCGCAGCGAGTGATTCAAAATTAGAATCCTGAGCGTTAGCGAGGGAATCAAAAGAGCACCAGGTGAAAAATCTTTGCACTCGAGTGCAACACGTAACTTTTCATTCCACCTCAGCGAGGAAATGACTAAATGCAAAAAAAAACGTTTAATTCACAAACTTAGTGCACACGATGTTCTAAATTCAATTTACTTTATCCTCTAGAGAATAAAAACGGCTTTTCCACTCAGATATTGAAGATTAAAAATACTCTTTCCGAGATGGTGGGATGAAAATTTACTTTATCCTCTAGAGAATAAAAACGGCTTTTCCACTCAGATATTGAAGATTAAAAATACTCTTTCCGAGATGGTGGGATGAAAAAGTTATTTTATAGCATTGTTTTGTTAGGAAAACTGTATCATAATAAAACTTTTTAATTTTATTATAGTAGCATGTGCATAAAGTCTGTCATTATAGTATTATTTTTGAATTCATAATTAGAACTTTACGGTATGAGGATAGAAAAAAAACATTACTCCATTAGGCCCTAAGAATATTTTCGTGTTTGTCCTATAACGAAAAAGCCATTAAGATAAATTCAGTGTGACATCTTAATTTTCTTGAGTGATGTTTTAGGACGACCCTTATAAAGTGAGTCAATTAACAGAGAAAAATGGTTATGTAATTATAAAAATAACGGAAGTGCTTATTTAATTTAAATTCAGGATACGTAAGTAAATTGTTTGATATTGTTCTAAGAAAATTTTATAATAACGACGAGACGGTTGGCTCAGTGGCTAAACGATTGGCTTTCTGCGCTACGTGCCGCGGGTTCGATCCCCGCACGGAACAAATATTTTTATGGCCTACAGATAATTGTTACGGGTCTGAGTGTGTAATAGATAATAGAGTGGCATAGATTCGTGTGAGATGGTCTTACAATCACGAAGATTCGAAACAAATTGATAATTACTATTTTATAGTTAATTATAACGCGTTATAGTAGAAATTTGCTATAAATACTTGCGATAAATATTATGTATAGTACATAGAAATAATAAAATATTATAGTTTAAAAAAAACTATAGAACACGCTTTTGTCATCCAAACTAAACGTGTATGCAAAATTTCAGCTCAATCGGAAACCGGGAAGTGGGTCAAATTTAACTTCCAAGAGTTTCTTACATAGTTAGTTAGTTAGTTACAGGTGAAGCTACTAAAAGCGTGTAAATAATAAGTAGGGCTCCCCTATAGTTAATAAGTCTATGGTATAGTACAATGACCTCACTGTCATTCATGTCATTCAATCGAAAAACTTTTTTATGACAAAAAAAAGGTTAACAGAAAATGAAGTCATTTGTTTTTTTTTTAGGTGATATAGCGATTTTTTGTGGACTGTACTTATTTGGTGAGCGTTTTCCTTAATCATAATTATGTCATCATTATTAAGATGCTGTCCGCTGCTGGAAATGAGCCATGTGGTACTCGTTAAAGAAACAGCCATCCCTTGCACCAATGAGAGTCGTATTTATTTATTTAATGCTCCCGTGTTAAGCCAGGGCCGGATCGCTAGTAAGATAAAAATGATATTTTTTAATTTTGTGGATAACATGAGTAAATAAACTTTCAGGACTGGTCAGCTTGTAACTGCCATGGCAATCTTATTCAGAGGCAAATCATTATCCTATTTTTTATTCACATTAAATTACATTATTGTACTAATCAAGATTGTTATCTATTATTTTGCAAGTTTCCATGGAGTTTCTTGCCGGTTCTTCTCTATAGGATCTACTATTTGGAGCGCACCTTAGAGTCTCGACATTTCATAAGTGCCTGTATGTGGGTTACATGAAATAAACATCTATTCCATTCTAGATTAACACTAAAATCGCGAAATAATTACATTTAGTCGTGTAATATTGAATTATTTGTATGGAAAAGCTATTTTTTTCGCGATTTCCAATTTGTTCCCATAATGTAGAAAGAAAGAAAGAAAGAAAATCAATTTATTTTTTGCACACAGGACACTGAGCATGCACACATAACAAAAAAAAAAAAAAAAAAAAAACTTATAATAAAACAATGAAAAATAAAGCATGAAAGTGTGTGTGTGATGGTCATGATGATGAGTACAATACCCTTCTTCATATGTCCCTCTTTCGACCAGTCACTCTGTATTTACTATCTGAAGCCCAATTCTCGTAATTAATTTATAATATGACTGAAAGTTGACCGAACTGAGATTATATTATGAATTGACAAAAAGTCATGTATTCTACTCCTCATAAAGTTCAGTCCGATTCCAGTATGATTTGGATTCAATCTTCTTACAAACTCATTTCAATCTCATTTTTGACGTTTCTGTAGAGACGAGAGTGTCAATTTTATTATCTGTGTCAGTTCAAAATGTTAGCAGAATACCGATTTGCCTTTTATTCAACTTTCGATCTCATTAAAATATAATGTCACGTTTGACGTTGTTTGTTAGGGTAGGAGAATACCATTTGTGACATTTATGACATTGGTAGTAGATCGGAATGAGATCCGAACTATATTTTTAAAATTTTTAATTACGAGAATTGGGCCTCTGAGGCCCAATTCTCGTAATTAAAAATGTTCAAAATATAGTTCCCATCTGCTACCAATATCGTAATCGTAAATGCCACAAATGGTATTCTCCTACCCTAACAAAAAACGTCAAACTTGAAATTATATTGTAATGAGATCGAAAGTAGATTAAAGGCAAATCTCTATTCTGCTAACATTTTGAATCGACATAGATAATAAAATTGATATTCTCGTCCATACATGAACGTCAAAAATGAGATTGAAATGAGTCTGTAAGAAGATTGAATTCAAATCATACTATAAGAGTAGTAGAATATCGATTTTTTACCCGACTACGGAGAGGGTTATTTGTTAATTCATAATATAATCTCAGTTTGGTCAACTTTCAGTCAGTGTAAATTAATTAACTAGACAAGTTATAACACAACTACGCTGATCCACCCATAGCGTTTATTGCATCAGCTGTGAATGGAGGCCGTTACGACAGACACGCGACATTAATGTTCTAAATTATGGAGAGATAGTGGCTCGTACGATATAGTGTGACTAAGACACGACTCAAACTTCCGATAATTAAATCTGAGGCCCAAGTTCACAAACAAGATAACAGACGATTAGAGCAAAATCTGCTGTTTAAACATGATTTTTTTGTATGGTTAATCCGCCGATTTTAATTTAACCATCTGTTATGCTGTCAATGAATATGGCCCTTAGTGTAAGATTATTTTATCAATCGGGTTAGTTTCAAATTGATTTTTTTACGTAGTGCGCAAAATTTGCAGAGTGATTCAGTGTCCATTCCTAAATGCAACCGCAGTACTAAAATTTACTCCAAAACAAAAGTTTGATTTTGTATGGCTTCCGCTAGTAAATTATGCGTGTCTCCTATACTAAGTCGAATTTTTGTTTTGTTTTAAAGTGTATCCCAATACTGCGGTTGCATTTAGGAACAGAGACTGAATTAATCTACAAATTATGCGCACTACATAAAAAAAATATATTTTATGGAAAAGAGATTATAGTAAATAGGGAGTAAATATGATTTCCCCTTCAAAGGGGATTTTGAGATTTTTTGTGTCCCTTCAGTTTGACTTCTAGCACCAAAGGGGTTTATGAGACTAAAGAGTCTTTAATATCATTGGGGACAGCTTATTTTTTCGCGATTAAGATGTCGGTCCCATAGAGAAAGTTGTTCAGTTTGATGGTCTGATCCACACTCGTAAATATGACCACAGTTTTCTGATATACATACGTTGTGTAGTCTGATCCATACGTCGCGACTATTGCATCAGATATGAATAGACGTCCGCCCTTGTAACAGACGCTTACGCGCGACATTAATGATCTACATTATGAGGCAAAGAAATATATTACCAGCATTTTTTTAAGTGGTTGCTCTATTTATCATTTTGCACATCTTTTACTAAGAGAAAAAACTGGAAAGAGTGAAAAAAAATCTTCTGCTACACACATTTTGACTTATTTTATTTATTTATTTTATTTTAAAGACATCTTATTGCTAACAGTTTTAAGTCCATGCACAATAAGAGATTACAATAATTTAATTTTAAAAACAATAATAGGTACATTTGATAATTAATAAAAAAACAATTTCCATTTATAGTCAATATAGAATAATAATAAATTAATTAGATCAAGAAAAAAATCATACATGTCAAAAAAAATCAGATTATGCTGCACTTCACTTGGGTCGCACTGGGCTTTGGGTTGGATCACTTGGGTTGGATATCCGCTTTTGTATGGAACAACAGTCTTTTTCTCGATTTAAGTGATGGTCCCATGGTAACTAAAAGTTGTGTACAATGATGAAGAGATAATTAAAAAATTGTGGTGTATAAATATGTAGAGATTTTGGCTCGTACGGGGTCGAGTCTATTTTTGATAGGTCGCTACTCTAAAACACGCCTCCGATAGTTTGTAGATCTTTTTTATTGCGTTCCTTATCAGAAGTTTCTGGTAATTTAAGGTAATTAATATAATTAATAAACCTCTTTTTATATTTTACTTTATTTAGGTAAATATTTTTGTTATGTATTTTTATTTTTCATTTATTTAATTAACAATTCATGTAAACAGAAAGAATAATAATTAGGTATAATGAATTAAGAAAGACAGCATAAAGATGCTGCTTATTTCTCGAGAAATCTCTTCCAGCAGACCTGCAAGAGGAGAGTCGGAAAAAAAATGTAAACTTTAGTGTGAAATTAATATAAAAGGATACCTAAATAATACTAATGCCATTCAGATTCATGATGATGATTGTGTTTTTATTCATTTTAATAGGTATTAAATTAATTTAATATCTACAGATTTTTTTAGTATGGAAACTTAATCTGATTTTATGTTATCTTGCACTTAATATTTCTGTTTAAGCACCAAATTGTAAATGTTTTTATTATTAAATTTAATTGTGAAGAGTTTGTAAAAAAACGATACCTTCATTTGCAAACGCCGCAACGGCAAGATCTCTAAGAAAAATCTTTTAAAAGAAGTGTAAATAAGAATTATAAACAGAAGTAAATCATTATTTCATTATAGATACGATCTTTGGTACCAGGAATACATAAAGCATGTTCAGTGAAAGTAATTTTGTAAATTCGTTCCATTAGTTATACTCAGAATTTTAGACTAGGAGAACATAAAACTTCAAAGAGTCAATAATTATAAATGATTATGCAGATTACCTAGTTAGTATTAGAGGTTTTATATCAGCATGTTAAAAAGATGTTTAAATCAAACATCTTCAGTTTTTCATCCAACTTTAGATACCATTGCCGACCTGCTTGCTTCAAACCGTACAAAGATCTTTTCAATCGACAGATATTGCCTCCTTCCTCCAGATCTTTGAACATACGCCTAGCGCGCTTTCCTACAGCAGAACTTCGACTTTCTTCCTTCATCAGTTTACGAAGACTATCCTTAAAAAGCTCAGGAACTTGCATGTAAACTTCTTCTTCCAGGGATCCGTTCAAGTATGCCGTATTTATGTCCATTTGATGTATTTCTAGATTTTTTTCAGCAGCAAGAGCACATAGCAATCTGATCGTTTGAAGTCTAGCCACTGGAGCGAAGGTTCTATGGTAGTCAACACCATACTTCTGACTATAGCCCTTTGCTACTAGTCGTGCCTTCTTTTTCTCCGTTCCATCGATGTTTTGTTTTATAGTTAAAACGTATCGACAACCTACGACTCGACGATCCATCGGTTTTTTTACTATATCCCAAGTATCATTCTTCACAAGACTTTTAATTTCAGATAGAATAGCTACCTCCCAGCCATTGCGTTCATCACTTTTCAATACTTCATCAAGTGAAATTAGGTTTTATATCAGCATGTTAAAAAGATGTTTAAATCTGACATCTGAATTTTTTCTGTTCTATTTGACGTCTTCGGAGTAAATTTTATTTCTCATATAATTCCGTTCTTTTTCTTTACCTATTTTCCATACTGCTAAACATCCACCCCTCAAAAGGTTATGGGCCCAGGAGATACGATGCAGACGCGGATCGAGTTATTAAATAAAAATAATTACGACACTTGGAAAATTCAGGTACGAGCCTTACTTATAAAAAGTGATAATTGGGACTATGTAAGTGGGCGAAATGAAAAACCGGATGAGGAGACTGCTAATGAATTAGAACTGAGGAAGTGGTTGATGAATGATGAAAAGGCGAAGGCAGACCTAATATTAGCTATCAGTCCCAGTGAGCTAAAACATATTCGGGGATGTTCCACATCTAGAGAAATATGGTCAAAGCTTGAGGCTACATATGCTTCCAAAGGTCCTGCGAGGAAAGCTATTTTATTGAAGGAACTTACTTTAAGTCACATGAAGGAGGGTGACGATATGAGCAATCACCTATCTAAGTTTATAGATGCCGTGGATAAACTCGGTGATATGAATATAAAAATTCATAGTGATTTATTGTCGATTTTGCTGCTATATAGCCTGCCTGAATCATATACAACCTTTCGATGTGCAATGGAGTCGCGTGATGAACTACCTGATATAGAATTTTTGAAGATAAAAATTCTGGAGGAAGACATGTCAAGGCGACAGTTGAGTACAAGCACGACAGAGGTACAAGGTGCGATGTACGTAAAACGAAGTGGACCTAAGAGAAAATCGAAAACAAACCCGAATACGACGATTTCCAACCAAAGTTTCAAGTATAAATGTTACAAATGTCATAATGTCGGACATAAGGCTTCTGAATGTCACTTAAAGACAAGAAACCAGGAGACAAGGTGTGCAACTGAAATAGAAGAACCAATAAGTGAATGTTTAGATGTATTTAATTGTTTAAATGTTTCAGATGTGATTAATAAGCAATCATGGGTTCTTGACAGCGGCTGTACATCCCATCTCTGTAACGACAAAGGCATGTTTAATGATACATTGTTACCTTATGGAGGAAAGTTGAACCTTGCTTGTGATCTGTCAACAAATGTTAACGGTAAGGGTAGCGTTAGATTATGCACTGCGAATACGAATAATACGCGACATATTGAGCTTCGTGACACCTTATATGTTCCTGATCTTAGGAGCAATCTAATATCAGTAGCTAAAATCACGGATAAGGGGCATGTAGTCACTTTTGACAAAGATGCTGCTTATGTAACTGATGCTAATGGCACTGTGAAAATGACTGCTGAAAGGATAGGAAATTTATATTATGTGAGAAAAGTAAATGATGTGATGATGAATGCTAGGAATGTAGATTTACGTTTATGGCATGAGCGTATGGGGCATTTGAATGCAAGAGATCTAATGAAGCTACTGAATAGTAGTGGTGTTGACGTAAGGGAAGAAGATCTAAAAGAAGTATATAATTGTGGTGTTTGTGTGAAAGGTAAAATGAGTGTATTACCATTTTTGAGGTCTAACGGTCCATGTAATGAGTTATTAAGATTGATACATTCCGATGTAGTTGGTCCAATGAAAAATACATCTCTTGGCGGAGCAAAATACTTTGTCACTTTTATTGATGACAGTACACGTTGGTGTGAAGTGTACCTTTTAAGCAAGAAAAGTGAAGTATTAAACACGTTTAAGACTTACAAGAGTTATGTTGAGAAACAGACTGGTAGAAAGATTAAATCTCTACAAAGTGATAATGGTGGAGAGTATTGTAATAAAGAATTTGAACAATTCTTAAAGGAAGAAGGTATTCAGCAAAGACTTACTGTACCTCACACTCCACAAATGAACGGGGTGAGTGAGCGTATGAATCGCACATTGGTGGAAATGGCGAGATGCATGTTGTTATCATCTGGCTTGTCTACAGGTTTTTGGGCTGATGCAGTAGCGACCGCTTGTTATGTAAGAAACCGATGTCCTACTAGCAGCTTGAATGGCGATACACCGTATCAAAGATGGTATGGAAAACCAGCGAAACTAGAAGACCTTCGTAGCTTCGGAACAAAAGCGTTTGTTTTAGACAAGACACCAGGAAAAGATAAATTTTATGCTCGTGCTCGAGAAGGAGTAATGATTGGATACCCAAAGACTTCGAAAGGTTACAGAATCTGGGTACCGGCTGAAAATAAAGTTGTTATTGCCAGAGACGTAAAATTTCATGAAAATTCTTCAAATATTAAGGTAAGGAACGATTCTAAAGTTTTATTAGAAGTGACCAAAGAAAAAGATGAATTGAAAGAAGAGGAAAATTATAGAGAATTTGATATAGTTTTACCTAAACAAATAAAATTTACATTGTCAAATATTGACGAAGAAATACAGTCTAATGCCAATAATAGGATTGATATTGGTGATCATGAACAAGTTGATCAAGGATTAGATATCAATTCAAGCCAGCAATTGACAGATAGGTTCACTGTGGATAGTGATGAGATACCTAATGAGAGTAATATAAATCCTATTAGTGAAGGTGGGACACCGAGACTTAAACGTGGTCCTGGAAGACCAAAGCTGTTGAAAGGTCAATGTGGAAGACCGAAAAAGGTTTATCATATGCAACCAGATACAAGTGAAGAGGCAAATATAGAACCAAATCAACAGGATGATGAGATGGAATACTTTTCAGCGGCAGCAGAAATTTCACTTGATGAAGTATTGAAAAGTGATGAACGCAATGGCTGGGAGGTAGCTATTCTATCTGAAATTAAAAGTCTTGTGAAGAATGATACTTGGGATATAGTAAAAAAACCGATGGATCGTCGAGTCGTAGGTTGTCGATACGTTTTAACTATAAAACAAAACATCGATGGAACGGAGAAAAAGAAGGCACGACTAGTAGCAAAGGGCTATAGTCAGAAGTATGGTGTTGACTACCATAGAACCTTCGCTCCAGTGGCTAGACTTCAAACGATCAGATTGCTATGTGCTCTTGCTGCTGAAAAAAATCTAGAAATACATCAAATGGACATAAATACGGCATACTTGAACGGATCCCTGGAAGAAGAAGTTTACATGCAAGTTCCTGAGCTTTTTAAGGATAGTCTTCGTAAACTGATGAAGGAAGAAAGTCGAAGTTCTGCTGTAGGAAAGCGCGCTAGGCGTATGTTCAAAGATCTGGAGGAAGGAGGCAATATCTGTCGATTGAAAAGATCTTTGTACGGTTTGAAGCAAGCAGGTCGGCAATGGTATCTAAAGTTGGATGAAAAACTGAAGATGTTTGGTTTGAAACGAACTATAAATGAGCCATGTATGTATCACATGAAGAGAGAAGATGGTGCAATGCTCTTAGTGACCATATATGTCGATGACATATTAGTGGCAAGTCAGGATAGAACGTGGATAGACACTTTTAAAAAGGATCTAGCTAATAAATTTGAGTTAAAAGATTTTGGTACTGCCAAATACTGTTTGGGTATTAAGATTGAGAAAAAGGATAATGTAATTTCTTTGTCGCAAAAGCAGTATATTAATGACCTTCTTAAGAAATACAACATGGATAAATGCAATCCTGTTTCGACGCCATTGGAAATAGGACAAAAGTTTGAAATTAATAAGGAAGACACGAACGAAGTGTGGCCTTATCGTGAACTGATAGGTGGTCTTATGTATTTGAGTGTAGGAACGAGGCCTGACATATCTCATGCTGTTTCTAAGCTTGCTCAGTTTACTACATGTCCTAAGAAATGTCATTGGATTGCGGCGAAACGTATTCTTCGTTATTTGAAGAAAACAATTAATTATTGTCTTGTTTATAAAAAGACTAGTAAAAGTTTGCAAGGTTTTGCGGATGCGGATTGGGGTAACTGTTTGATGGATAGATGTTCATATTCAGGTTACGCATTCATACTAGGTGGTGCGGCCATTTCGTGGAAATCTCAGAAGCAGAGAACAGTAGCTACTTCATCCACTGAGGCCGAGTATGTGAGTTTGAGTGAAGCCATGAAGGAAGCAGTATACTTGAATAGCTTACTTAGCGAACTTAATTTATGTAATATGTCACATGTGTCAATGTACGTAGACAATCAAGGAGCCATTTGTCTAGCAAGAGATCCTGTGTTTCATAGTCGTAGTAAGCACATTGACATAAGATGTCATTATATCAGGGACGTACTCAGGGACAAACCAGTGGTTCTTAAATATTTGTCGACCGATCACATGTTGGCAGATATTCTAACAAAAGCCTTGCCTGTTTGTAAGCATATTAAGTGCGTAACAGAGTTGGGAGTACATGCTGATTAAGGGGGCGTATTAGAGGTTTTATATCAGCATGTTAAAAAGATGTTTAAATCTGACATCTGAATTTTTTCTGTTCTATTTGACGTCTTCGGAGTAAATTTTATTTCTCATATAATTCCGTTCTTTTTCTTTACCTATTTTCCATACTGCTAAACATCCACCCCTCAAAAGTTAGTACGTCAGGTGGCTTTAAGGTCAGATCACACTGGTACTGCACTGCAGCGGAGCGATTATAATCAAATTCTGATCCGCACATGAATTCGAAAAGTCAGAAGTACGGGCCGGGTTCGAATTAAATCGACTCTACCCCCAGGAGTATAAGCGACCTTCCTCACAGTTAGGAACACAACACTGCACAGAGCAGAGTCGATGCGGCCAAGTATTATATACAGGATGTTTGTAAGTGACATCGTAACGAAAACTGATACCATGGATTCAGTACATGATTATGGACATCTCAGGGTAAGAATTTTGGGTAGGTCTTTTCAAAGATTATACGGTTTTGTTAGCTGTTTTTATAGCTACCTAAATATGCTCCGTCGTAAAAAAAAGGCTGACCGGAAATTCTCTTGCTGAGGTGTCCAGAATCATGTGCTGAATCCATGGTATCAGTTTTCGTTACGATGTCAGTTACACCCTGTATTTGAAATCGTATGACAGAACGCATTACGCGGCAGCGGAACTACACAGCGCGCGTGTCACGATTGCATTTAAACAATTAGTTGGCCGCGTCGCGCGTCGTTCCGCTGCAGTGCAGTCAGTGGAGTCATACCTTTATACATAATACTAAGAAATTAAGAACACAGAAAACGATTTATGGATTCCTGAGTCTGACTATTATCTTGCACAGCTCGTGTATTCCCAGTAGGTAGGTACTGATTATTTAATAAGCCGCCTCTTCTATTTTAACCAACTCAGTTTAATATCTATATTGAACCTTTTATTTCCAAATGATTGATCGAAAATTGTGTTGCTTACTGTACTTTTAAACCCCGACAAAAAAGAGGGGTGTTATGAAGTTTGTAGTGTGTATCTGTGTATCTGTGGCAACGTAGCTTCAAAATGGATGGGCCGATTTCAATGTAGTATTTTTAATCGGGAATCATATTATTTATGTTTCATGAAAATCTGTTTTAAAGTGTATCCCAATACTGCGGTTGCATTTAGGAACAGAGACTGAATCACTACAAATTATGCGCACTACATAAAAAAATATCCTGTTTAGTTTTATAAATGTTGTCAGCTCAGTCGAAAGTGTATGGAAACAGCTGTATTTGGGAGGGGGGAAGGGGGGGGGGGACGAAGTGCACTATTCCTAACGGAAATAAACAAGTTAGTGACGTTCTTATTTTGTTTTGTACACGGTAGTCAGCTGTTCCGCGTATTAAATGATTGTACAAAAAAACAGTCTGTCAAGAAAGTCATGAAAAGGATTTTGAAGGAACTAAAATTCTTCTTCGCTCGCAACCCTAAATAAGTACCGTAGGTGTCAGTTTGGGTACAACGATGTGTTTATTTTACTATTCTGTGTAGATTTTTGTGATAAAAAAATGTTTTCGGCATTAATATATTAAAAATAAACAAGAGAATATACAAGTGGCGCCCTCAATCCTTTTCATGACTTTCTTGACAGACTATAATTAGTTCCGCCGCATTTTTACTTCTTGGAAATAGAAATTATTTAATTAGCTGTTATAAAGAAATATAAGATGGAATATTTTTGTCTAAGAAGAGCTGAACATAGTAAATATTGTAAATTAATTAATTTTAAACATGTCATGTTCATGTAGAGGACTATTGTGATAAGTCTTGGTGTAAGGTTAAAATTAAGTTTAGTGCGACATACTGGGCGTAAAAATAAAAACTTGTTCTTTTTTTTTCTTTTCTTATCTTTATATTTAAGACATGATAATTATCTTATAATTGGAGATTTTTTTATTTTTATTCTTGTTGTTTTTTGTTTTATTTTTTTTATTTTTGCATGATTATTTTTCTTTCTTTCTTTGTTTTTATATAATTATTACGCGTAGTAAATTAGATACATTGTAATTCAACTTACCTAGTTACAAAAAACCGGTTTGTAGGTATCAATTATGTCACTGAATTACTTATATTTGTTTGTAAAATCCACACACAAAATTCATAATTAACATTAATATTATAAAGCCACATCTAAACTGCGCGCTAAGGCACCGTACACACTCGAAGCGATCGCGTAAATCGTACTGAGATCGTGATTAGTACAAATCATTTCTTTTATATGATTGAACGAACATGTGAGTCATACTTAAGACAGCAGCTGTCAAAGTTTTTGTTTTTGTAATAATTCGGATCAGATTTTTGTTTGGTGCTTTTTAAATTTTTTCTATATTGAAAAGGCACTGTTTAGCATGTTGTCGCTTAATTACACAATGTAAGATGATTTTTTTAAAGTTTTTGTATGTTCTCTGCCCTTGTCACGTAAACAACTCTAGATGGGTAATTATTGCTAAGATAAAATAAAATTTAGTACTTATGTATGTACTAGCGACTCGTCCCCGGCTACGCCCGGGTGCAATTTCTCTATTATCCTTACATTAAATATGAAAGTATTATACATATAAACCTTCCTCTTGAATCACTCTATCTATTAAAAAAACCCGCATCAAAATCCGTTGCGTAGTTTTAAAGACCTAAAGGGACAGACAGAGGGACGCGACTTTGTTTTATACTAGGTATGTAGTGATGTTGATGATAGTGACAGTGAAGCAGTATAGTCACATAAATAGGTTCATATATCGGGTATAAGGTAATTTAATCTAGACGTGAGTAGGGTAGAGATATTTAAAAAAAAAACGACTTCTAAATTATTGTTTTTTACGGAACTTATGTTGTGACATGAATGAATAATTACAATGTCCCTCCTACCCAAAATAAATTTTTGGACCACTGTAAATGGGCTATCCTGTATCTATATATATCCATATTTATTTAAAAATAATAATAATCTGAGGACATCTTGGATACATAATTAGAGATAATTATGTGGTGTGTGTTATGTGTTATTGTGTTGTCAATGTCCGTGCTGAATAAATGTATTTTCTTTCTTTCTTTCTTTTAGATAATAATGTTAGTCAAGGTAATATGTAAATGCCCCTTTATCAATTCTAGATATCATAAATAGATAATAATAGTATCAGTTTCAATTTCAATGTTATTATTACAATATATTATAAATAATAGTAATAAAGAAATATACTTTTCATCCCACCATCTCGGAAAGAGTATTTTTAATCTTCAATATCTGAGTGGAAAAGCCGTTTTTATTCTCTAATTGAATTTAGAACATCGTGTGCACTAAGTTTGTGAATTAAACGTTTTTTTTTTGCATTTAGTCATTTCCTCGCTGAGGTGGAATGAAAAGTTACGTGTTGCACTCGAGTGCAAAGATTTTTCACCTCGTGCTCTTTTGATTCCCTCGCTAACGCTCAGGATTCTAATTTTGAATCACTCGCTGCGCCCGTGATTCAATTTTAGAATCCTTCGCTTGCTCGGTCATCAAAATTGAACACGCGGTTAAAAAGCAACTTTGCACTCTTGTATAACAAATAACTATTGTTAACTAGTAGGATATAAAATATTATGTAACAAAAATAATTTTTGAGACATTTCCTAGTTTGAGTAATGAAAAACAATTAAACGAACCATGAAAATAACCGTACAACTATACATATATCTAAGTGTGGCAAAATTAATTGCGTAATCGGGAACGCAACAAAACTTTTACTTAACTATGTTATAAAATCATTACTTTTTTTTTTTTTTAGCTTGTTAAAATCATCAAATGAATCCTCCCACCCCGGGCAGGGCGGGAGGGACTGTCAGACTTGTACTGACTAAAATCCACGGTGTTCCTTCAATAGCCCTTTACGTTCCGGGGTCACGGTCGACTCTGGTAATGAACTTTAATACGATCGTGAGAGACTAAACTTTGAGCTACTTTGTAAAAATATTACCAACATGAAGTTGGGTCTCCTATCTATATAATTATGTAGCTGCGAGCCCCTCTATGATATAAAAATAAAAAAGAACGTTTTAGAGCCTTGCTTAAAGTAGTTGACGGAGCCTGTTTATGGCGCGTGTCAGACTATCAATACCGTATCGTGATATTATTTATTTAATAATTTATGTACACACATGAAAAGACAAAGAAAACATTAAATAGGAGAACAAAGTACAATGGTACTGACTCAGACCAATAAAGAAGTACTTCTTTATTGGTCTGAGGGTACTGATTTCACAAAATAAATCTCTTCCAGCGGACCTGCGAGAGGAGAATTTAAAACACGAAATGTAGACAGCGATGTACAAGAATAGATCGAAACTACAAATTAATAATATAAACATAAGTAAAATACATACTTTAAACAAATACACATAAATAAATACAAATACATACATACATAAATTGCAAACAGAAGGTATTATGACAGGGAGAGATAATGCTCTTATACACTTTTCTTAAAGGATGAGATAGTTTTACAGTTCCTTATCTCAGATGGAAGTGAGTTCCACAACCTAACCCCATGCATAGGGAATAGGAATAGAAGTCGGTTTTGTGGGATGTGTGTGTTTTGTGTATTATTAAATAACTGAGATACTTCCTCCGTACAGGATCGCGATATCGCGTATCGCGTGATAATATTGATAGTGTAATAGATTTATAGATAGCCCCAATAGATTAGCTCGACCAAAGAAGTACTGCTCATTTACAGAATCACATTAATATTATAAATGCCAAATAAACTCTGTCTATATGTCTGTTTGTTACCTGTTAACCGGCTTAGGACTAAAATAAAAACTACTTTTCAAAGCTGGACCGCACTGACAAGAAAACATCGTGGATCATGAGGAAGGAAAGGCAATTTTTTTTGTCCACGCTGACACAGTCAACAGCACAGCTAGATAAAAATATAAATTCAGATTTTGAACACTATGACAACAAAAGAAATAACTCGCACAAGTAAAAAAAAAATTACGGTCCGATACCTACATCCTCCGAACCCAAATTGTTAAGCAACCATTAAAATTAGTACTAAGTACTGACATTACGTATAATACGTAACTCACAGGAAATTGCCTATATCCCTTCGACGCCACTTTACTGACCCAATGAGCGGTGACGGGATCTGACAGCTGTCACCTTGACCGTGGCTGGGGTCAAGTTCAGCTGCGTAATATCCCCTTGTCTTGATGATCGAATTAAGACGTGAAATTCCAGACTGCGCTGAGAATACCAGCTTATTCGGTTCGGGGTTTGTACAACCTAAATCGTAATAAGTGACGTGTTCTTCTATTTAAAGGCTTGCAAGCTTGATTCCTAAATTGGGACAAATAATTTTTTGAACAGCCTTAATAAAAATGTTTGGTCCTTCGAGTCGAAAATTTTAAGTCTACCAAATATATCTGTTAGTTTTGGTTCAAGTTTTTTTGCATGTCGATATTTGAATTAGATCTAAAGATTGAGCAAAACATTTAGTTTTAACCTAATTTAGTAAGTTTATTTCTACTACGCATTTTATTTCAGTTTTGTAAATTAAAAATGGTCATGTCTTCCCGTATTTATTGTTCAATTTATATTGCAATATTATTAATACACAAACTTTGATATCCACTGGATAAAAATTAAAATTAAGCGCACGTGTTCAACTGATCACCTTCGAACACATTTCGGATAAAAACCCTCTGTCTTAAATCAGTCGAAAATTTGATGACCTGTCATTAAAGTAATAAAACTCAGTAATATACAAAGATGTTGTAATTTACGAGTTTAATTTATAGAGGAATTTGAACTTTATTTCATAGGCAAAAAGGTTGGCATTCGGGTGTGATTCTTGAGTCAATAATTCATATTTCAATTTTGGAATTGGTGATTAGAATTATGTATTAAACTTAAAGTATAATGTACTTGTAATTTCATTTTAAGAATATTGGGCTAGTGATGTGGATGTAACGGTTTTTGTAACGTTAAAGTCTTGTTGCTATGGTGCGTTTACATGGTTGCTAACCTGTACAGAACTCTTTAAGACGTCACTGTTGGCGCAGTAGTTAAGCGATTGGCTTTCTGTGCTACGTGCCGCGGGTTCGATCTCCGCACGGAACAAATATTTGTATGGCCTACAGATACCTAGTTGTTCTGGGTCTGGGTGCGTGTGCATGTGATATGTATGTTTATAAACTGTTCCCACGATACAGGAAAAATAAAAGAGAGGGGCAATGTTTAAAAAAAAAAAAGTCTTGTTATATTGATATTAAAATAATTTTAAAACAATCGTTTTCTTTACTTACAACGCTGAAAAGGCCAATCATCTTGCTTGATGTTGAAACTTGAAAACCATAGTGGCTTTCAACAATATAAGGCGAATTCTAGCGAAAAGACGGAAGAAGAAACATCCACTGCTAATCATGAGCCTATACCAAAAACAAATACTTAAGGATTTCTCAAGAAGACTGGCCTTTTAGATGCTACCAGTGGCGAAGGGTGGCAGTTTTAAAAAGGGAAACCGTCCCAAAATCGCCTTCTAAAAATTGCTCCAATTAATGTTGCAAGACAAAAATCCACACCGTCTCTTGTAATCTATATATAGTCATGTCTGGAAGAGCTCGACCTAACTGAATAACAAGCCGTATTACGTTGGCACTAACCAATTCCTAAAGGGAAGCCGATGGGTATCGGGTTGTATGGACTCTTCGCTACTGGATGCTACTCCTCTTGGCATAATTCATGGTTGCCCTTTGACTTTTGAGAACAACACGGGGATTACGCAAGGGAATAATTCTGCTCGATAATAATAATGTCATCGATATAAATACCGATACAATTTATTTGCTTTACGCACATCCCTAGCGATAACATTCCGTTGGTTACTGTGCAATTACCAAAATCGTTATTTTAGTACCCCATCTATTAAAAAGTTTGTTTTATTTGGTAATTATTATCTAAGAGTTTATTACGTTTAAATAACATAAAATATTTGTATGATAAATGCTTGATAAATGTCATAATTATAATTCCGATGAAAATTAATGTCTTTTGTAATGATGCAGTTTGTAAGTTCAACTGTTTTTATTTTAATATCTTAGTAATACAAAATACCTAATTATACTTAGGTGAATTCCGCAAGGTAATAGTAAAATCTATGTCAACCACAAAATTGCTATACCTAAGTAGGTACTACAGCTGACGCCATGGATATACATATAAGTTATAGATGAAGAAGGCGGGATAAAAACAAAACAGAGATGTCAATGAAAGGATCCAATAAAAAGTAAAAAATCATTTCTTACACAACAATAAGGTTCATACAATATTATAACTGATTTTATAAAATCTTTATCTAAATATGAAATAAAAAGGCTTGATCCATAATAATAAAAAATATGAGTAAATGACTTATGTTAATAAAAAAATTCTATAATATAAAGGATAAGAACACATCAAAGACCAACAAAAATGTTAAAAAATGACTCACCTATTAAATAACAGAATGAAACCAAACAAAAAAAGACACTTGTCAATTATGATTACACAGTAAAAACTTTTTTGATTACGTAATATCACTGTCAAGAAAGCTTGTCTTTGTAAGACTGAGTCAGAGCGGCGACGTCTTAAAAAACAAACAGAAAAAAACATGGCCGACAAAAAGAGCGCGAAAATTCTTGTAATGGCAGGTGTGAAGGAAGTAACGAAGGACGTGAAAGTACGACTTTATCGTGTATTAGAGATCATCATGTCACTTTTTAATCCAATATTTTTGAGGTAAACTTATTTTATCCTGTTTGCATTTTTTTGGGCGAATTTTTATAGGGTTTCGTGATGATACGCAATATGCATCTACTGTTTGCTTTTAGCCAATATTGGTACCTCATTTATTATAAAAATAGACAAAACGGGCTCACCAAGTCACGAATATATTTTGAACCATTTAGGTAATCTTAGGTCTCAACATAGTTTTTAACCCCCGACGAAAAAGATGTTATAAATTTGCAGTTTGTAGCGTGTATGTGACATCGTAGCTGCAAAACGGATGGACCGATTTTAATACAGTTTTTTTTAATCGAAAGCTAGTTTAATCGAGTCTCATCTTGGCTATGTCTTATGAAAATCTGTTAATCCGTTTAAAAGTTGCAGCTCTTTTTCTAGTTGGAGTCGGGGGTTTTTGACTGTTAGGCTTGCAGTAAATTCGAATGTGGCTGAATATCAGAATGTTAAACGTAGCGACTGTCAGCTGTAGACAAATGTACAACGTACAATCAGTAAAGGATAGACAAGCCAACAAAATGCACTGTAAGTTTCTTTTAACAATTTCGACTTACACACCAAGCGCGTTTTGGGTGCTAATTTGCCCGCTACGAGCTCTTCACCTATTGGAGCGCCAAACGCGGTCAACGCGAATCAAGATTCCCCACATCTCTATTGGTCTGTGATCTCTATATAGTTTTAAAAAAGTCGCTTTCCGCGTTTGTCTGTATATCCGCTAACTGCTCCTAAGCAACGGATTTTGACGCAGTTTTCACTATCATTTTGAGTATTTCTTCCGGAAGGTGGATATGTATTATACTTTCATATTTAATGTTAGGATAGTAGAGAAATTGCACACGTGTGAAGCCAGACTGGTCGCTCGTACTTTATAATATATCTATGTTATGATTTTGACTAGCTTGACTTGACTTGTTAGCTGTCCATGACTAGTTCCATTTTTGAATTATCGTTTGTCGGTTCGTCGAGTGTCGGTTCGTCGAGTGTCGGCTGGATGGGGGTGGGATTCGGGTCGGGATGTCGGACGTTCTTGGGGATGGCTATGCGGGTTCACAAGCCGATCTTTGGTTATTTAAATTATTCTGGACGCTCACATAGTCGCTCGACCATAATTAATGTGAAGACACTGCCTCCTAAGATACAGGATATTAATCCTAGTTTAGGAGACAGGGTTTCAATAAATCTGATAACTTATAATGACTGTGTTCCAACTTTGTATTCATTGCACTGTAACAAATGACTTGTTATCTACAATTTTGTGTTTCAAATTTGTTATTTAAGTTTAAGTTTTTTGAGAAAAAAAAAAAAAAAAAAATATTATTATTTTTTGTATTGTCGCTTGTGGTTCCTCAATTTTGTAACCAAATAAATAACAAGTTTTTAAACTGTCATGGTAACTAACATTAGTATTAAATACTTTTAGTTTATCCGTGATCATGGCGCTTGCAACAGTGCCGAAATATCGGGAACTCAAAACAAGATATAAACATGGTAAATACCCCGTTTTGAACTCTAATACAAATAAATTATATTTCTTTCTTTCTTTCCAGATTGTTAAAAGAATCTTACACTCAGGGCCTCTCATGACGAGCCCTTTGAACATTATAACCGTATACAGAACCACATTTAACTATACTTTTTACGTTATACAACATTTCTCCGCTGCGCAGTATTTTTTTTTACAAAAAAAGTATTATAAAAAAGCAGCGGAGGTGTAATATGACGTAAGCAAGACTGCTTCTTGGAACTGGTTGTGGTTTGACCTTACTATATATAAGCCTGTAGGTTTGTCTGTTTGTTAATAAAAATCTTCTTTTGATGGTCATGGATCGAGCGAAAATACTACTACTACTGTTTATTTATTTATTGTGACTATAGTATATTTTATTTATCAATTTCTTTATTCTTATTAGGTGTATTAGAAACTTTACCCTTCTATAAGTAGTATGTTTTGTCGTGGTTGTCCGTGGCATCCTGGCATCACATCGGTCCTATCCGAAAACCAGCGCTGTGACATTTATTTTATCTGTCGCAGCAGATGCTGAGATAGGGACCATTTTTGGCCTCGTGCAGGAATTTTTAAATAGTTTTTTGTTATTATTTTAATGTTTTCTTTTTGTATGTAATTTTCTGTGCGAGTCCGAAATAAATCATTTTTCTTTCTTTTTCTTTCTTTCTTTACTACGAAATACTATGAAAAAAATCCTTTTGTGCCTATGAATTGTAGAGTAGAATTACCTATGGCTATCAGAGTAGACGAGTCTTTTTATGGCCAAATGGACTGACGACATTAAGTGGGGTAAAACATTCGTGCTCGGCCCACTGGTCATCTAGTAAAATATAAACAAATCCGTTTCAAACATAGTCCAAGTTAACTTAAAAAACAAAACCTTTCCAAGCAAATCCGACTGCGGTAACTAGTGCTTTTACCTTGATCTTGACATCTTTTACTTTTTGTCAGTAACTTGAAGCACGTCAAAAAAAAGCTTAAGGAAAGCCAGACACGGTTGTAAATGTTATGCATAAACTTACTTTTTGTGGTGTTTTTAAATGTAGGTATGTATGGATTTTTTTGGAACCTTGATGGTTAAAGTTTCAGCGGAAAAGTATGTAGTGCGCAAGAGCATATATGTTGTATAAGCATGTGATTTCCGGCAGAGACAAGACAACTCATTTCCGTGGATGTCGAAAAAAGACATTTCTTAATTTTTTATTTTTCACGAAATGAGATAATAAACCAATTAATACAATTGAGATGGTATGTACTTTGGTATGTACTTTTGAGTTTTCTACCAGCAAATCTTTGAGTGATAGGGAAAGTATGATGGTAAATGAGGGTACAGTCAAGTGCACAACTATATAATATATACTGCAAATTAAAATATAATACCTACTACACCTAAATTTTTTTATTTTTATTTCAATTCGTTCATTTTTTGTCTGGAGGACCATAAGTAATAAAATTCTCCTCTTAGGCTGAGATCTACAAAACCTCACACACCTCAATAAGAATATCCAGTGAAAGGCATAAATCAATAATAAGAAAAAAAATATACGTATATTGGCACAAAAAAGAATTACTAGAAAAACAAAGAAAACTGGTAAAATAAAATAAAAGATGATAAATGATGATAAAGCACCCAATGAGTTCATAATATTTTTCTTACCCACAAAACTAAATTAGCTTAAATCCAAAGTCATATGGAAATTTGGGTCCATTTTAGAATGCAACTTTCCCATTTGAATTAAAAGAAAGCTAGATAACTTGCAAATGTAATACTGACGTATGTAGAAATAGGTCAGTTGCATGTGCATGTGATGTACTCCGCTTTACATGTACGTCAGTGAAGGAATACGCCAGTTTGGTTATGGCTCGAAAACTTTGAACTTGTCTTCATCAAGGGGCAGTTTCTGACAATTAGGTAAGGGTTAATAAATATAAACTACCCTAGGTTCGAACACCGCACTGTTCTCCAAAACATAAATCACTGACGTAGCTCAAAAAGCCGCTAAAACTAAAGTGGGATTGGGCAGGCCACGTCTGCCGTATGCCGTCTGAACTGTGGGCCAAAATAACCACGCAGTGGAGCCTAGCAAAACGGCGACGCGGCAGACCGCGAAAGAGATGGCGGGACGAACTAGACACGTTCAACAAGGACAGAGGGCTAATTCACGTAATTTTAAGACGCGCCGATCGTATTGCAGTGAAGCTCGAACTTGACGCGAGCGTATCTCACTGAAGCTCAGAGGATACCAAATGGCAGAATAGTTGACATCGGCTCAATTGCCATAACGAAAGAAGAAGAAGAAGATTACCAAATGTGTTGTTTTGATCAATATTTTATTGTAACTGCGCGGCAACTGCACTTCTTTAGTTACGTGAATTAGCCTACTGGTCATCATTGGCACATGATCGAACAGCATGGAAATCAAGGGAGGAGGCCTTTGCCCAGCACTGGGATGATGCAGGTTAAGAGTAACAGTGGGTAGTTGAAAGAATAATCTCCCGAGGTGGTCCTATTTTTTTTTCATTCTTTTTTTTTAAACATTGCCCCTCACTAGGATTTCTCCTGTATTGAGGGTACAGATTACAAACATACATGTCACATGCACATACAACCAGACCCGAAACAACTATGTGTAGATCATACAAATATTTGTTCCGTGCGGGGATCGAACCCGCGGCACGTAGCGCAGAAAGCTAATCGCTTAGCCACTGCGCCAACCGCGTCCGTGTTCGTGTCCATGTGTATTTAAATTTGCCTTTGGAGTTAAACAATGGAACTCTTCAATGTAGGTATAACAAAATAGCAAATAGCAAATCACTCGCGATTGTTGAATCGCATGTTTATATTGTTTATGCCATTCAAAATAGAAAAATAAATAAGTAATAAACTTTAAAAAATAACTAAAATTCGACTTGAAAAGACGTAAACATATATTCATTTCTTTTTGTAGGATTATTTTTTACCATTAATCTCGACTCTCTTGTGTTGACAACACAGAACACAGAAATACTAATACATAGATATACAATGCAATAAAATATAGATATATATTATGGCTGGTTGTCAATGTGTGTGTGCTATACAAAACTATTTTCCTTTCTTTCTTTCTAAACATTTAATTTAACAAACTTTACCTAAGTTCCAACTCACAGTTTTCAAACCCTATAATTATGTGTATTGAATCCCATCACCATACATAAAAGAATCGTTAGAATTTATAAGTTATTCAAACAGTTGACTGATTATCATAAAGTAAGTACTGTTATAAAGTTTTAATTCTGAGCTTGTTTAAATGTATGAGATATTTCGCATTACTGAAAGACACACTGTCTGTCATACAACAAATTGCTTGGAGGATCCCATACACATGGCAATGACTTATACCTACCACATGTACTTTGTACAGGCGTGGATACAGGATTTCTATTACGGGGGCGCATTTTTTGTGATACTTATATAAAAAAACTTGCCAAGTGCGAGTCGGACTCATTACCGTGACCCCGGAACGTAAAGGGCTATCGAAGGAACACCGTGGATTTTAGTCAGTACAAGTCTGACAGTCCCTCCCGCCCTGCCCGGGGTGGGAGGACTCATTTGATGATTTTACCACGCTAAAAAAAAAAAAAGTGCGAGTCGGACTCGCGCGCAAAGGGTTCCGTACCATCTATAAAAACGGAAGTAAATCTGAAAATGACGTCTGATAGAGATGAATGGAAGAAAAAGACATATCGCGCCGACCCTAAATAAAATGGGATAAGGGCAGGAGAATGATGATATCTATAAAAACGGCAAAAAAAAAACGTTTGTTGTATGAGAGCCCCCTTAAATATTAATTTTATTCTATTTTTTAGTATTTGTTGTCGGCAACAGAAATACATCATCTATGAAAATTTCAACTGTCTAACTATCATGGTTCATGAGATACAGCTTGGTGACAGACGGACGGACAGATAGACAGACGGACTTACGGACAGCGGAGTCTTAGTAATAGGGTCCCGTTTTATCCTTTGGGTACGGAACCATAAAAAGTTATGATAATTGATATACTTTTATTTGACTAATTACGGAAACCGAATAACTTTCCGTTACTGGTTTTTTGGATGGAGAAAAAACAAGCACCCCTAGCCAATGTCAAGGCGAACCTCAAATTCTCCATACATAATAATGTGTTAGGTCTGACTCAGGGGGGGGGGGGGCAATTGCACCCATTGCCCCCCTCTGTATCCGCGCCTGCACATGTATGATGTATGCACACGCTAGTTACAGTGCTAATTGCTCCTTCATTAATAAGTCGCTCGTGTTGAAGCAATTGCTCTGTAATTGTACACATGTGTGACACACAGGGAGCTAGAACTGTCATCCGAGTCGTTACTCATTGATGACATGAATAGATAGGTATAATTACTAAAACTAGAGGTCGCCAAGTGGTCGACATTCGACCGTAATTTTAGCTTTCTGCACTCCTTCTTCATATAAACTTTAACTATGCCAAATCTCACACTCCTCCGTGCGCAACGGGGAACAAATCTTTCCCTTTACGTATTAATATATAGGTACTATAATACATAATGCATAAGAAACTCGATGCTTCGCAAATTGCTGACGTAGGCCAAACAGCTGCCAAATTGAAGTGGAATTGGGCTGGCCACATCTGCCGCATGTCGGAGGAGCTATGGGCTAGAATAACCACAGAGTGGGTCCCAAACGGCAGAAAACGACAGCGCGGCAGGCCCAAAAGGAGATGGCGGGATGAGCTGGACATTTATTTAAAGGATTGGCCCCAGATCGCAATGGACCGGGAGAAATGGAAAGAGGGGAGGGAGGCCTTTGCCCTGCAGTGGGACATTACGGGCTTATAATAATAATAATAATATAATACATAGGTATACACGACCGCACCTGTTCACAAGCATAACTATAACCAAACGAAACTCAAAATGTACACGATGCGGCCAATATTATCACTCTCAACTTGTAACTGCCATGACAATCTTATTCATAAGCAAATCATTATTATCCTATTCTTATTTTTTATTCACATTAAATTACATTATTCTCGCAGCTCTTACCACAACATTGTACTGATCAAGATTATAGTGTATTATTGTAAAAGAGTTTCGATGGAGTTTCTTGCAGGTTCTTCTCCATAGGACCTACTATTTGCAACCGCGTAGGTACCTAGAGTCTCGACATTTCATAAGTGCCTGTATTTGGTTTACATGAAATAAAGATCTATTCTATGCAAGATGTATAATTACAATAATTTAATTATAGTTTAAAAACAAACTATAGATAACGCTTTAGTCATCCAAACTGAGGGCTAATTCACGTAATTTTAAGACGCGCCGATCGTATTGCAGTGACGCTGGAACTTGACGCGAGCGTATCTCACTGAAGCTCAGAGGGTACCAAATGGCAGAATAGTCGACATCGGCTCAATTGCCATAACGAAAGAAGAAGCAGAAGATTACCCAATGTGTTATTTTGATCAATATTTTATTACAACTGCGCGGCAACTGCACTACTTTAGTTATGTGAATTAGCCTACTGAACGTGTATGCAAAATTTCAGCTCAATCGGAAACCGGGAAGTGGGTCAAATTTAACTTCCAAGATTTTCTTTCATAGTTAGTTACAGGTGAAGCTAATAAAAGCGTGTTAAAAATACACCATTGTGTTCGATACGCGTCACACTCATTGATTTAAAATGGATGACGTATTTATTTAGATGTACATTTGTTAATAAAGTGCCTAATTATGACGTTAGTAGTCTCAAATACAATGTAACAACGTCATTATATCATATCATATCATTATTTGAATTGGTAATATGGTTTTGGGCATGCAAATGGCTAAATTTATCGTTGAATATGGTTGCCATAAAGAGAATTAAAATATAAAGATTGACCACGAGGCTCCCGGCAAAGAATAGACCGCCCGTTACGATAGAATAGAATATATATTTATTGCATGTAAACCAGATACAGGCACTTATGAAATGACGAGACTCTAGGTGCGCGGTTACAAATAGTAGGTCCTGTGAAGAAGAGAATATATAGAAGCACAATTCCTATTTCTTATTCACATTAAATTACATTATTCTAACAACTCTTACCACAACATTTTGTTTTCATTCAATAAACTATGAATAAATCTAACACATTGCTTGAGACCGCCTGGATTCGAACCCGACACATAGTCAGACTCACAAACACTAGACCACCAAGCTCTTTCTCCACCTTCTACCTATAGTACGACACAACTATATAAGAAATCGCATCGGTAAAATCTATCAGCAGGTCTACCGCGTAATTAAAATGGTAATGAATATCGACACTGGTAGATAATTATTAGATATATTAATTATAGATAAGTATATAGATAATTAGATATATTATAAGTAGATAGTAGATAAGATTAATTATAGATAAGTATTGCTCGAATTCTTCGGGCACATTGCAAGGAGACGTGGTGATAATTTGGAGAAGATGCTCATGACGGGCAAGGTTGAAGGGAAAAGACCCAGGGGGCGGAGCCCAATGCGCTGGACTGACCAGATTCGCTGGACACTCGACTCCAGTGTGAGCGACGCCATTCATGCTGCAGGGAACAGGGCAAAATGGCGGAGTATAGTCCAGAAGAAGGTGATCACACATAGAGGTCACGACCCTCATCAGTGAGGAAAACGACTCATGGAGGAGGAGATAATAAACTTGAATACGATCGTGAGAGACTAAACTTCGAGCTAGCTTATAAAAAAATTACCGATCATGAAGTTAGGACTCCCATCTTCATGATCGGTAAATTTTTACAAGGTATTTCCAAGTTTAGTCTCTCATGACTCACGACGTTTTGAAAGTGCCTGCAAAGGCCCAGTTGAAATCAAACTTTGACTTTGACTGACTTAGGACCATGTTCACCGACTGCATAACAGGTGATTAAAATTAAATCGGCTGATTACTCATACAAAACTTAATGTTTAAACGGCTGATTTTCCTCTAATAGTCTGTTATATTTTTGGTGAACTTGGGCCTTATAGTTGTGTCGCTACCTTACTTTAAGTGTTGTTTAAGACACGCAACACCACAATTTCGTCAGACAAAATATAAAGCGTCATGACCAATAAAATGAACATTGTTGAAGTCAGAAGTCAATTGCCAGTGTATTTGAGACTGCATGGCGACTGCAACCGGAATGAGTTGCATTTGCAATCAACACGTGGACTTTGTATCTTCGTTAGGTGGGTTACACACTTGCGATTTGTCGTGTGTTAAAAAACGTAACAGAAAGCGCCCACACTCGATACTTTTAGCAACAAAATCGCAGGTTTTCGCGTTCGTTATTCACTTTTTTTAAGCGATCGCGAAAACGCAATTATACAAGTTATTGCTATATACAACCGAGTACTTGGTTCGGATATAGCCCGCAAAGTTAACATAACTACGCTGAAATAACGTAACGGCTACAAATAAACAAGTGGTTGCTATTTACAACCGAATAACTTGGTTCGGAATTTCGGATGGATGCTGCAAATTCGTTTTATTCCGTGTAGGCGACAGGGTCAAATAATTATTGAAGTCATCATTTATCATCATTCTTCTGCCCTTATCCCATTTTATTTGGCGTTTTTGGGTTTACAGCAATCGCGAGTGATATGCTGTTATTCATTCAAGAGTTCCATTGTCTTCATTAGATCTTCACCAAATTCAAATGGGACCACCTCGAGAGAATACCCTATCAAACAAAAAAATAATTAAAATCCGTCTGCAATTGTCTGAGTAATCGCGTCACAAACATAAAGAAAAAACATACAGTCGAATTGAAAACCTCCTCCTTTTTTGAAGTCGGTTATAAAGGTACAGCAAAATATCTGAAAAAGTCGTGAGTATTTAGCCAGCCTAACAAGCCCGCCCGGCAACAGAGAGAACGACATGCCATCTACACGAGACTCAACTGGACACATTTATATAACACTGTTTGTGTACTTGTATGTATGTATGTATGATTTTATAGCGGTTTAGGATATTTCAAGGAGTGAAGAACTGTTGGTAAGAATCTCGTAATTAAAAATGTTCAAAATATAGTTCCGATCTCATTCCGATCTACTACCAATGTCATAAATGTCACAAATGGTATTCTCCTACCCTAACAAACAACGTCAAACGTGACATTATATTGAAATGAGATCGAAAGTTGAATAAAAGGCAAATCGGTATTCTGCTAACATTTTGAACTGACATAGATAATAAAATTGATACTGTCGTCTATATATAAACGTCAAAAATGAGGTTGAAATGAGTTTGTAACAAGATTGAATTCAAATCATACTGGAATCGGACTGAACTTTAAGAGCAGTAGAATACATGACTTTTTGTCAATTCATAATATAATCTCAGTTCGGTCAACTTTCAGTCATATTATAAATTAAATACGAGAATTGGGCTTCTGAAGCCCAATTTTACACTATGACTGAAAGTTGACCAAACTGAGATTATATTATGAATTGACAAAATATCGGTATTCTACTCTACTACTCATAATATCAGTATAGTTCAGTCCGATATCAGTACGATTTGAATTCAATCTTCTTACAGACTCATTTCAATCTCATTTTTGACGTTTATGTCATGGACGAGAATATCAATTTTATTATCTGTGTCTGTTCAAAATGTTAGCAGAATACCGATTTGCCTTTAATCAACTTTCGACCTCATTACAATATAATTTCACGTTTGCCGTTGTTTGTTAGGGTAGGACCACGACCACGATACGATACGATACGACCACGGCTATCCTCTGAACATCACTATGAATATGTATCTATTAATATTATGTTGTTTCATGCCTTTTCAGTAGTCGGGTTTTTGTTTTTGAACTTAATATTTTTTTCAGAGCCGCGCGCAACTGCTTTTAAAATATATATTTTTGAAATGTGCTAGACCCTTTCATTAAACGACTTCAAAAAAAAGGAGGAGGTTCTCAATTCGACGCGTATGTTTTTTTTAATATATATTTTGTTACCTCTTAACTTTCGACTGCGTGAACCGATTTTGATGATTCTTTTTTTGTTTGATACCCAGCACGGCATCATTATGTACCGATGAGGGTGGCATAATCTCTGCGAGATGAAACACACAATAATAAAATTTGAATAAAAATAAAAAAACAAGCATGTAAGATCATCTCGTATCTCGATTCGAAAATCATTCGTATTATCGGATTATATTTTACGAATTCACACACGATAATAAACATATAAAATAATAACCTAACCGTCAAAAACCCTCGACTCCAACTAGAAAAACAGCTGTAACTTTTGAACAGCTAAACAGATTTTCATGAAACATAGCTAAGATGATACCCGATTAAACTAGCTTTCAATTAAAAAAACTGCGTTGTAATTGGTCTATCCGTTTTGGAGCTACGATGCCACTAACAACACACTAAACTTATAACACCCTTCTTTTTTGTTATCGTATCTATTTTTCCTGTTTTTCCTTGAATAACAATTCTTTATAGAAACGCAAGTAAACCCTTCTTGGAACACTCAGCGCAAGGATTTTTCTATTTATTTGGATCGAATGCGGGAATATTGGAAAAATATCAAAATATAACGTAGGTAAGTCGGATTGACACGTCTGTTTTTGTTGATAATTTTATTTATAATATATGTTGTGACATTTAGGTTGAAAAGCCTTCCCGTTTATAGATCGTGTGAAAAAATCGAAAATATTAACTATTCCGTAAAAAAAAAAACATCGTCTCTTCTGCCGTCTGTCGGAACTGGTCAGCTTGTAACTGCCATGGCAATCTTATTCAGAGGCAAATCATTATTATCCTAGTCTTATTTTTATTCACGTTAAATTACATTATTCTCGCAGCTCTTACCACAACATTGTATCTACTAATTAAGATTATTTTAAAAGAGTTTCACTTCTAATTTGCATAGCATTTAAATGGTCAAATATGTAATTCAAATATCAAACTTATCTGTATGTAATAAGAACTATACAAACCCATATTTCAAGCAAATAAAGAACATTCTGAATCTGATCACTCGTGCTTGCCGACCCTAGTAGTAGTACCGCTACCACTTCCCTAAGGAGCACTGGCGACCTTGCTCACCGTTAGGAACACAACACTGCAAAACAGCAGTGTTATTTGGCTACAATATTCTGCAAGGTGGAGGTATTTCCCTAGTCGAGCAGAATCAATTTTGAGCTGAAAGTCTTCCTATAATTTTCACCACGCTTTGGCAGAAAGACTGTAAAAATATGCTTTTCTTCGCACAAAAAAGACGCGGTTGTCTATCTTCTTGGCATAAACCCTTAGTCGCCTTCCACGATACCAACTGGTGGTGACCCCCTTTGTCCCCAATTGTGGGTATCGTAAGAGGCTCCCTTGCTATGTGTCTTGTAAAATCTGTTAAGAATACCTGACGACACTGTTGGTGCAGTGACTAAGCGATTAGCTTTCTGCGCTACGTGCCGCAGGTTCAATCCCGCACGGAACAATTTCTTTTTTATGATCTACAGATAGTTGTTTCGGGTCTGGGTGTGTGTGCATGTAACATGTATGTTTGTAAACTGTACCCTCGATACAGGAGAAATCCAGGAGAGGGGCAAAGTTTTTTAATAAAAACATAGTAAAAAAATATCCTCAGCGTTAGTTTCTTTGTAAATTAAGTACGAAAAGTCGATAAACTTTTAAACAGCGATTGAATATCATCGACTCGTACGCACTGATTCGATTACGATTATATCAACATGCGCCTGCGTCACTTTGACGTGTGTAGCGTCCTCGACACATATTGAGACTTGCGTTTGCTAAAATTCTGTAGCGTTTAACGTCTATGGCTCATTGTGACATGGACATTGGAAGGTTATAATAAAAATATATTTTTTTTAAAGAAAAGTAAAAACCATCTTCATAAAAATAAAAATATTTTTTTTTAACTTAACAGCTTCTGATTTCGGTGCCACTGCCAAGCTAAAAGAAAGAAAGAAAGAAAAGTCATTTATTCCCTATTATTCCTTATTTAATATATATATATTATTTATTATAATATATATTAGTCTTTATTTCCCTATGGACTTTTTTGTCTGAAATAAATGATTTTTATTTTATTTTATTTTATTTATTTATTTGCCACAAATACAAGACACACTAGAATGATAGACATACCTAGGTAATAAGAAGAGGACAGGCTAGGTGCATTGAAGAATTAAAGGCCCCGACTTATGAAGCTGTTAAGTTTTTTAAGAAAATAATTATGAAATAAGTATCTACTTTTAAGTTTTTTGAAGTCGGTTTTTACATTTCTTTAAAGTTTTTTTTTCTATTTTGAGTGGCATAAACATTACAGGAACATACGATTACAGCAATCGCGAGTGATATGCTGTTGTTATTCATTCAAGAGTTCCATTGTCTATCGCCGAAGACCTTCATCAGATCTTCATCAAATTTAAATGGGACCACCTCGAAAGTACACTCTTTCAAAGTAAAAAATCATTTTCAAAATCGGTCTGCACCTGGCGAAGAACTCGCGT
Source organism: Allophyes oxyacanthae (assembly GCA_932294325.1). NCBI lineage: Eukaryota > Metazoa > Arthropoda > Insecta > Lepidoptera > Noctuidae > Allophyes > Allophyes oxyacanthae. Next base: position 1,184,452 of record OW028635.1, on the reverse strand, counting down.
AACTTACAAAAAAAATACATACAGTCGAATTAAGAACCTCCTCCTTTTTTGTAGTCGGTTAAAAAGATATGGTGTATCGTGATTGTATGTCACATTAACTTGCTAATTCTCCAAGCTAAGTATGTCGGTGATTCTGGTTCTTCTCCGGATGATTTATTTATTTTATTTTATTTATATGTGCAGTCGGCCAAAAAAGTGGTGGCCACTCTAAGGTTGAAATTCGTTTGCACGCCATAAAACAATAAAGTCTATTTTTAGTTCCAAAAATAATCTGGCAATTAAATGTCTATTACTTCTGACGTCATGCGTTCCTAATTTAAATTGACGTGGCGTCACTGATAGTAGTAATTATTATTGAAGAAATATTCCTATAAAATGCCATCTTAGGTCTCATTCGCACGGGAGTTTTTTAACGTCTGTGAAAATTACGTCCTGCTTTTATTAGCTTCACCTGTAACTAACTAAATATGTTAAAAAATCTTGGAAGTTAAATTTGACCCACTTCCCGGTATCTATCACTAAACTATCATGGTTTATGAGATACAGCCTGGTGACAGACGGACGGACGGACAGCGGAGTCTTAGTAATAGGGTCCCGTTTTACCCTTAGGGTACGGAACCCTAAAAACTGATAACAAAAACATCGGTAATACTTTTTCATTTGTACATTTAGGAACGGAGACTGAATCACTCTACAAATTAAGCGCACTATACATAAAAAATTATCGTGTATAAATATCTAATATCTACAAATATAATACGCCGCAACATTCGCCGTATCTACGAAAAGATGATAAAGATAATTAATATCATACAAGTCATTATTTACACGATTCAACAATGAAAATGTCTGTGTTTACCGTTGGTGTATACATAATTTTCTCGAGTGATTTTCATGTGTAAGCCACGCCTTTGCTAGTACTGATACCGGGGCCTATCAAAATTTCCTATTGCGGCTAGGTTAAATGAAATTAAAAGGAGAAAAAAATGTTTTTTTTTTTTAAATAATAATAGGAATGAAACAAATGAAATGAAATGAATTAAGAATATATAATATAAATAATTTATTATTATTAATTGTTTAAGGCTTGAAATAAATCGTTTTGCTTATTCGTACCAGCATGTCTTAGTTAAAGGTGTTTTTTAAGTTGACGGCATAGAAGCTGCAAAAGCGCTGCTAACAAATTTCGTTCACTCATTTTCGTACCATGACGTTACAATTCACAATACACTGATATCATGCAAACTTTATATTAAAAGTGTCTCCTGTCAAATTGTCGCTATAGCCCAAAATAGTTCACTTGTTCGGTCGTTCAGCAGACTAAAATCAGACATGATTTAGAGACATGGGGGCTTACTACAAACTCTTATAGCAGGGCTGAAACTGAACTGTCCAGACATTTCCAGAATAAGCTGACCTTTCATTGTACGAAAAGCCTATACAGTGCGAGGTCAGCTCATACTGGCAAAAAAAAAGCAACGAGCGTTAGACAGCACGGAAAACTCATGGTAGAGGTACTGTTATCATATCAAATTAACAAATATAATATTTTGTATGTAAATAGAACGTTTATCAAACATTACTAATATAACAATCCATTAAGAATACATATTTTTAGAATAAATCGCCGTGCACGATAAGGCGCCTATTACGGATGGCGTAGCTAATTTGTTAGAATTAAGTATGATTGAATGTTTGATTGATTTTAATATTATTTACGTAATTATGTTAGGAATCATTATTATAAAGTCGTAAACAAGTCAATAAACACCATCTTGTCATAGGAATCATGTCAACAAGTAATTTAGGTGTGTTTTGATACCACGAACATCAAATAAGACCAAGTCCAAATATGTCATGCTGACTCAGAGCGTCATTCAGTGGAAAGTCAGACAGGTCCAGATAATTATGTCCATGTGTTCAAGGACGAATGCATTTCAGAATTATTGCGACATGGCTGGACCTACTGAATTACGGCGCTCTAGGTCCGCCACTACTTGCGGTAGGGAAAAAAAAAATATAACAAGGTGGCTTGCCGTTGGGAATTTGTATTGTCCACACCCGAAATCGCTCATTGTACAATTATAATTATGTTCATACAGTTCTAATATTTAAATATAAATAAATGAATTTGAATTTAAAAAAATAAAAATAGTTTTATTTATACTCGTATATGAGATACTTTATTGTTTTAGGATATATTTTTGTAGTGCGCACGGCACGCGGTGCCACTGCCAAGCGAGGTGCATTGAAGAATTAATGGCCCCGACTTCAGAAGCTGTTAACTTGTTAACATTATTTTGTACTTTTTAGTTTTTTGAAGTCGGTTTTTACTTTTTTTTTAAGTTTATTTTATTTTCCTATTTTGAGTGGCATAAACAATACATAAACATGAGATTACAGCAATCGCGAGTGATATGCTGCTATTCATTCAAGAGTTCCATTGTCTATCTCCGAAGGTCTTCATCAGATCTTCACCAAATTTAAATGACACCACCTCGAGACCACATTTCAAACAAAAAATAGATTTTCAAATTAGATCTGCAATTGGCAGACAAATCGCGCAACAAACATAAAAATAAAAAACATACAGTCGAATTAAGAAACTCCTTCTTTTTAACCGACTTCAAAAAAAAAGAAGGAGGTTCTCAATTCGACGGGTATGTATTTTTTAAGTCGCTTAAAAATTAGATTTTTTTTTTACTTAGCCTTTTCTGTCTCACTTCTAGGCTAAGGCGTCCCTCAAATTCTTCCCTGCGTTTTTTTTCGCACCACCTCAAGCAATCTCACCACCCTTTTCTGGGTGGGCGTCGTCGAAAAGGATTAGATTTTGATCGAGATCATCACGAAATCGAATCGAAGATGATCTCGCAGGAAACGAGAATTGGCCTCCAAATCAACATAACTTCGTTATCGGTATCTGAATCTAGGCCACATGATACGTTTGCTTCACAAAAGAACTTGATTAGATCCGGACAGAGACGAAGCAACAAACTATAATGCATTGCTGTGGTTAACGTAACCATTATTGTCAGTAATAACCGAAGTGTACCGGTTATTATCATCACGGGTCAAGTCAGGTCGCAACCAATTTGTCTGCGGTTGTTGTATTGAGCGTCCAGTGTAGCGCGAAGCTAAAGATATGGGAAGCGAATAAATATTCTTTGATTGTTTTGTGCATGCTAGGTGCAATAATAGATTTTTTTTGTTCCAAAATTGTGGATGAAATTATAATGAAATAATTGATGTATGGTAGACACGAGAATTTTTGAACTATTAAATTACTAAAGACAAATATATTTATTACAGAAACTGTGTACAAAGGTGTTTTTATAAATATAGGTATCGACAGCAGCAGTGATAGCATAGTGGTTGAACGCTTGCCTGCACTGCAAGAGGGTCTTCGAACCCAGCCCACACCTCTGAATTTTCAATTAGAATTGTATTATCACTTGTAATAATGGTGAAGGAAAACATCGTGAGGAAACCTGCACATCTGAGAGGGCCTCATAAAGTTCTCGATGGTGTGTGTAGTCCGCCCGCACCAGGCCGGCGTGGTGGACTAAGGCCTAACCCTTCTCATTCTAAGAAGAGGCCCGTGCCTAGCATAGGGACAGTACCTAATGGGCTGGATTTATTATTATGACCTTTATTCAATTTTTATACTTACATTCATTCATATTTTTAAATAATTTTACAAATAAAAAAAAAAAAAAAACATTTAAAAATACAAAAGAGTAGGTAGTAGGCCACCGGCATCGGGAACAGGGTCCAAGCCACCGGCGGCTAGGGCTGCAGAGAAAGGAACCTCCTCACAATGCGTGCCGTGTCGAGGAGTACCGCTTTCTGTATCAAGCCCTTGATCCAGCCCCCCAACGAGAGCCTCATAAGATGTTGATCGAGGCTCTTGGCAATTAAGCCATTGGCCGTCACAACTATCGGCACTATGATTGCTGAGTCCACATCCCACATGTCGACAACCTCGTGAGCCAAGTCAAGATATTTAATTTGTTTATCTTTCTCGGCTTTCACGAGATTCTCATCATGTGGGATAGTAACATCAACAATCATCGTGCGGCGCGCTGACCGATCTATCACCACTATATCAGGCTTATTGGCAACAATAGTCCTGTCAGTGATGATAGATCGGTCCCAGTACAACGTGGCATGACCATTTTCGAGAACTGGGTCGGGCACATACCTATAGTACGGTACTTCAAAATCCACAAGGTTGTATTTTAAAGCGAGTTGCTGGTGAATAATCCTGGCTACTTGGTTATGCCTGTGCAAATATTCGCCGTTAGCAAGACGTGAACAACCAGAGATAATGTGTCTAAGGGACTCACCTGGGCGGTGGCATGCCCGACAGATGTCAACCGTGCCGTCCTTCACAATATACCTCCGGTAATTATTCGTCATGATAACTTCGTCCATTATTGCACATACAAAACCTTCGGTTTCGCCGAATAGGTCCCCGAAACGTAACCAGGATACGGACGCTAATAAGTCAACATCGGGCCCATGAAGGGCCCGATAAAAGCGTCCGTGTAGTTCCTTGCTCTGCCATACTTCCTTGCGATCATTAGTAGTAAGTATTACAGGTTTGCGCCAGTTCTCTTTAGCCAATGAGAGAGGGGTGAGCCCTTTGTCCACTGCGACCACATCTCGGTGCATCCCCACGTCGGCGTGGAGAAAATATTCTCTAAGATTGTACACCTCACAGTTGTGTAGGGTTTTGGCATATTATAATTATTAATAATATTAGGTATCAATAGCCTACCCAGTCAGGTGTTGCAATAGTATATAGAGAAAAGCTAACTCTACAACTACTATCTATTACTATCGTAGTAATAAGTGCGTATAAAATCTATTAAATCCCTTTTTCCTCGACTTTTTTCTGACTACGGTGGAGAGGAAGGAATATGTCCAAGCTACTGTACATCATATTTCAGAAAATTGCAATAAAATATACACAATTAATGTTTGGAAACCGTGCCTAATTCTGCCCGTCAGCTGTCAAGCCAAAATGGACTGGAAGAGCAAGAAACTCCATGGACAGTCGTATTATATTGCAATAAAAATAGATAAAGCTTCAAAAAAGAAAAAAAAATTAATAAGCCTTTATTGCTGCTTCCACAATATTTCCTAATTAATAGTTGTTTTTTTTTACCTGGACTTAACTTAAACTTTATTTACTTAAACTTAACTTTAACATTTACTATTACTTATTACATAAACTTAATTTCTATATCAATCGGTGCACTCTTTTTGTAACAGCTTGTCCTTCGACAAAGGCCTCCTCTAAAGCTTTCCATATCTCTCTGTCTCTCGCCATCCGAGTCCACTTTGAACCAGCTACAGCCAAAGCTTCATATCGCTTGTCAAATGTACTGTGCTTGTTACCTAACATGGATAGTATAGTGACATACTCTGGAATAAATCCAGTGTCTACGTTCCGTCATAGGCCTAGTTGTAACAAGTACCTACCACTGTAAATTGTTATCAATTTAGATGATTTGGTTTGAATAAATTGGGATTCTTTGGGTCATTCGCAAGAATTCGATAAGAAATGACGACGAATCCTTCCAAAAGCTAACTGAGAAATGTGATCGTGAAGTAGAAATTAACATGTACCACAACCACATAACAACGACAACACTTATGATGCGAGCACTAATTTATATGAAAATAAATAGTTCATTTCACACGGACCACATTGTGCCGTCAAATTGAACCGTGTGGACGATACCGACCACATCGCAACCACAACGCAACCACAAGCGACACCGCGCACTACAATCCATTTTTTATATAAGATAAATATTTTTGTGTTTTTTTGTTTTACATGTTTTATTTTTGTTATATTATCTTTAAAATCGTTTTTGTGCTGTGTCAAATAAATACTTTTTCTTTCTTTTCTTCTTTCTTTCTTTTACTAGCGGCCAGCCACAACGCAAATACAATGCGTGTGCGCACAGTTGATCTGTTTGTCTGCAAACAAGTCAAAGTCAGTATGAGACCTATGTCATTATTAAGATTTATATTGTAATAAGTAATTTTGAATAAATTTCATCTTATCTTATCTTAAAGTCAAAGTTTTTTATTTCAACTGGGCCTTTGGGACCGTCCATAAATTACGTCACACGTTAAGGGCGAGGGGGTCGACGAAGTGTGACATTATGTGACAAGGGGCGGGAGGGGTCCTAAGTTTCGTGACGATACTACCGGGAACCGGGATCCCGGTATTGGAAATTTTCTTGATGGTATTAATACCGGTATTGAAAAAATCCGGTATTCGAAACCCTTAGCCTTGACTAAGGTGTGCTGTTGACTGTGATTCGTTGAGTGATAAAAACTGCTGCAACCTTACCCGCTGCGCTGGTTCAATAGCCTCACAAAATAGCGGCTATATTATATGACATTTTTATTGCGGACTCAATTGTGTATTGATTAAACTATGTGTGTCAAGATTTATTCAATAATTTATCAGATACCACGTGCTTTTAAAATATCTGTTGGTTTGTCTCGTGATCGATAGGATAGGATAGTAGAAATCTCGCTGTATGCTAGAGATTTATCTTGATGGCAAAGTATAAAGGGTGTCCCGTAAATCAATGTCAAGCCGGATACGGACCGGTGGTAGGCAAGGTGGGGACAGTTAAAAGAAAAAAAAATCTTTGTCATATACTTTTAAAATTATAGATATTAAAAAAATATGTAGAAAATTTATAATCGGCTGTGGTGATTTTACAGAAAGGTTATTCAGGGTTATAATAAAAAAAGAAATGAAGAAAAGTAAATATTTGTAGTCACAGTACCTGAAAGACCACAGGGTATAAATTTTCTCGATATTTTTTAATGTCTATAATTTTAAAAGAGTATGACTAAGACTTTTTTTCTCATAATTGTCACCACTTGGCCTATCGCCCGTTTCCGGCTTGACGTTGATTTACGGGAGATCCTGTATAATATGGCTGATCCTTTAAGATGGGTCAGTATGGGTGTGGGTTATAGGTACTATGTATTATCTCTATGGGTATGGGTCAGCCCGAAACGATTTTTTTTCTTTTTTAAACTAACTCTCTCTAATGACTAAGGCTGACATACAGAGACGACAGAAACGAGTCTAAGCGTGAACTTACGCTTCCATCTGTCAAAATTTGTTCGTAAGTTTGACAGATGGAAGCGTAAGTTCACGGTTAGACTCGTTTCTGTCGTCTCTGAATGTAAGCCTTGCCTTAGTGGCCTTAGCACCCACTTCCTCCCCTCTTCTCTTCTACGATCTGCGAAGATCTATTATGACTTACATTGTTACAGCACTTCTTCTTTATTTCATTTTTTATATTATATCGGGCAAACGAGCTTGCAGTTCACCTGATGGTAAGTGATCACCGCCGCCCGTGAACATCCGCAACACCAGAGGAGTCACCGATGCGTTGCCAACCTTTTAGGATGGTGTTAGGAAAAAGGGAGGACAAGGAGAAGGAAGGGGACTAAGGGAGGAATTGGGCCTCCGGCGCTCCACACTCACCGAACGAAACGCAACACTATGCATACTGCTACTTAACGTCGATATTCTGTGGGAGGGTACCTAGTACTTTCCCGGTCGTGCCGACCCATTCCTGCTGGCATGCCAGCGAGATACTACGACAGGAAAAAGCCGTAATCCTATTATGAAATTTACTATAGCCTAGGGTGGAGGGATTTAATCTCATCTGATGTGATTAAGTGGCCTCCGAGATGCTGGCTTCTAGTGTGGTGTATAAAGACACACACGCATAGAATATGTACGAGCGTCTCATCCTTCTCCCGACAGAATCTATAGATTGTAGTGTCATTAAGTCCCATTTTGTACAGGTGTTCGCCTACCCCGGAAGGTAGATGCGCATGCGCAGTACCATCCCAAATAAACCGTACTGTTCCCACGATCATCCTGGATGCCCAAATGGTCTATTGTGTGACTTCCGTATGACGCATCCATTGACATCGGTATGCCACAACGTAGTAGCCTGGACTAAATTATTTAACCCGTTCAGTACGTATCGGGTCGAAAAGTCCAATGCGTAACAGACTTGTCAAAGTCAAAGATTTTTTTTACTTTCAAAACGTTGTGTTTCTAGGTGCACGGTTCCAAGTGGATTGATCCTGGAGAAGATACCGGCAAGAAACTCCATGGATATTCTTTTAAAATAATATCTGGGACCAAAGATCGATCAGAATTTACAGAATGTGATGAAATAGCCTAACCGTCACAAACCCCCGACTCCAACTAGAAAAAGAGCTGTAACTTTTGAACGGCTGAACAGATTTTCATGAAACATGGCTTGAATGATTCCTGATTAAACAGCTTTCAATTAAAAAAACCTGCATTTATATCGGTTCATTCTTTTTAGAGCTACGATGCCACAGCCAGATACACAGATACCCAGATACACACTACTAACTTATAACACCCCTTTTTTTTGTCGGGGGTTAAAACTGCGATCGCCATAACAGCGGGTCTACCGCGTAACAAAAAGGTAATGAACATCAGAGTCTGGTAATAAACTTCAATACGATTTTGAAAGAATAAACTTTGAACTACCATGTAAAAATCCCTTGGCACTAAACTACCTACTGATTTAATTTAAATTTTTATTATCAGTTTTTAGCATGTATGTGCCAATAAACTATATTTCTTTCTTTCTAAAAAAATTACCGATCATGAAAATGGGAAAGTAAATTTTTTACAACCTAGCCCAAAATTTAGTCTTTCACGATCGTATTGAAGTCAAAATGGTAATGAACATCGTCTGATGTTCATTACCATTTTGTTACGCGGTAGACCCCTAGGTCTAAATGGCCCTTTATGGTGAGCTGACTGGAAATCGCAGCTAAACTGTCAGGTTAGATCTAAGATTGGGTGTTCCTTCCGCGGCTGCGCAATAGGTTCGAACATCGACAATTTTCGTCTTGATTTGTGATAGGATTTTGATGAGGTGATGATCAAGATGGTTGATATAATGTGTATCAAAAACGCGTGGTCATATTTTAGGGTATCAGGGTTGTTCCTGATGCATATTTTTTTCACATCAGCGGCTGCTGACGCTGATGCTGATTTTATCTATTTTCTTAAAAAATCAGGTAAAAAGGAGTAACCACTATGAAATTATATCTAAAATAAATAATAAAATAAATAAATTTTGTGACTTAATCAAAAATAGAATCAAATTAAGTAAGAAGGTACCTAATTTAAAAACTCAAAACTTGCAAGCGAAAACAACACGTGCTATAAGCCCCGCCCCCTCTGCGGTCATGTCACGGCTTGAACATCAGCATTAATAATCAGCATCGATCAATGCGGATGCTGATGCTGATGTTGAAAATGATGCTGAAGTTCCGCGGATACTGATGATGATGCTGATGTTCGCAACAACCCAGGATCACACCATCAAACTGAACAACTTTTTATATGGGACCAACATCGTAATCGCGAAAAAATTATCTGCTGTCCCATACGTTTAGGTCGAGTAGGTATTGACGTTTTGCAAATAAATTATTAGCTGAGGAGGAGTAATTTGACGCCTAGGTGCTCAGTTTTATACATATTTGTATTTATTTTATAATTTATTTATTTAACTATTATATATAATTAGTGTACATATTTAAGTTTATATAATTATGGTTGTAAATTATTAGCAACATAAGTAAAGACCAAATATTTTGAACTTTCACGCCAAATTGACTGCCTTCCGTCCGCATTCCAATTTCACATAAATCGATTTTACACCAATTACGATTCTTGGTATATCGATATAATTGCCGTTCACGATTAAAAATAATCGTTTCATCACATCACTAACGGTAGGTTGTTTTTTATTTTTAGTTTTTTCTATTATTCGAACGTTTATAAAATTCCACCGTCATCGTGGGTTCAAGAAAAAAATGGTTTTAACTTTTTTAGATCCGTGATCTTAATGAGGTATTGATTATGATGTACAGTATGATGCTTTTAGTTTTATTCGATTGTGAACTTTTAATGGTCATCGCAATATTATCTGCTGCTCATTTTCTTGATATATAGCCCTAAGTTTTAAGCTTCTAGCGAAAAACAAACAAAGCATCTCAACCAAACGTACTGATTATTAGAATATTCCCTGTAACTCAAGAAAAAACTGTTTATTATCGGTATACAAGATGAATTTCTGGGTATCATGTCTTTTTCTTATACATATTAAAAATAATATACAATATCTTTTAATATAGTATACATAATAATATATTATTTATCTTATTAATACTTACATAATATAGATCTATTCTATTTTGTATTATTTATTAAGAAACATTAAACTATTTACAACCATAATATATAAATTTAAATAAATCAGTGTACATATTTACCTTTACCTCTCAGCTATGTACATACATATGTATATACATTGTCTCTGTTTTACACAACAGTGAAACCTTAATTGACTCTATGTATCACAGTTATTGGTCCACTGTAATGTTAATACTGTATGTTTTCCAATGAATAAATTAATAAATAAATGAGAATCGTTAGAATAATTTCGCTCCTTCAATAGTAAATATCCCTTGTATACAATTAATAAAATATAATAGTTTAAAAAAAACTAAAGAAAACGCTTTTGTCGTCCAAACTAAACGTGTATGCAAAATTTCAGCTCAATCGGAAACCGGGAAGTCGGTCAAATTTAACTTCCAAGATTTTTTTACATAGTTACAAGTGAAGCTAATAAAAGCGTTTTAATAAACAAATAAATCAGAATCGTTAAAATAATTTCGCTCCTTCAATAATATCCCGTGTATACAATTAAAAATCACCTATATATAAATAAAAACAAAGAGGGAACACTTAGGCGGCGTCAAAGTACTCCTCCGCATCGCTGTCATCCGGGAACGTGTATACTGAGTTACAATAATTTACGTAAAACATTGTAGTGGGCTTTTTATAAAATCTAGATCACAGAAATACAATATTCCGATGTGGATAATCACTTAATCAGCATTAAAATACTAGGAAACATGAATGAAAATTTATTTTTCATTTGTCATCAATTACTATGAGGTGTTGTTTCGTAATACAATATCGTATTGAGCGCACATAATACTATTTTACATTTAAAAAAAACAGTTTGTATTTATCTATACAGGATGTGTATCTATCCGTGGCATCGTAGCTCCAAAACGGACAGACCGATTTCAATGCAGTTTATTTTTATCGAAAGCGAGTTTAATCGGGTATCATCTTAGCTATGTTTCATAAAAATCTGTTCAGCCGTTCAAAAGTTACAGCTCTTTTTCTAGTTGGAGTCAGGGGTTATTATCAGTTCCAAAAGTTTTGTAATTGCTGAGAAAAATGGAGATTCCTGTCATTTTTACCCGACTACGGAGAGGGTTATATGTTTTTAGGGTTGATAATAATAAACCGATGTCTAAAGCCTATCCAAATCTCTACTTATCTGGTCTAAGTCATCGTTCGAAGGTTGCTGACCAACCTTGATCTAATAAATACCGCGGCTGTTGACCCCCGGCCGCCGAATGCAACTGGCCTTGTGTAACTCAATGGAACCACTTGATCATGAATAGCCAAAATATTAACCGGTATATAATGCAATTATATTGGACGGTAATAAAATGGCGTAGTTATATTCCCACAATTAGGTACGTAAAGTTTTATTTTTATTTTTATATTTTATACGAGGTAATGATAATCGGTTCTTTCCAGTTCGCATAAAAATCCAAAAATATTGTTTTTAGCTTTCTTATTTACCCACTAGGTCAGCATAAAAAAATCATATAGATAGACCACGATTTCCGGGAAGTACATTCATTTGAATACGAACTGTCGAAGAGATATGACATCAAAATGGACAACGTACTGACTCGCAAAGCTGCAGTTGCGATGGCTGCCATTCAAGAAACGGGATTCGAACTGCTCGAACACCGGCCCCCATTCCTCAGCTAACAGCTATTCCTAGCTCCCAGTGACTTTTACCTCTTTCTTCGGCTCAAGGAACGCCTCCGAAACAAGAAATTTGAAGATGATAGCGAAGTTATGGCCGCTTTAGGGGCGTTTTGGGAGGGTCAAGACAAAGATTTTTTTCTATGGAAAATCCTGGGTTTAGAAAACGATGGACTAAATACATTAACTTATTAGGAGACTATGTAGAAAAATAAATAGCTTTTTTAACCTTATTTACCGTGTTTTATTTTCATTATCATTACTTTTGGATCACCCCTAGTACCATTCTCTTTATCTTCATAATATATGTTTTCTATATATTATGTGTTAATTCTTCTGTATGTTGTGTCTCATTTTGTTGTGTCCAAATAAATATTTACTCTTTTCTACTTTTTATGAAAAGTCTTAAAACTCCGTACATAAAATATTTCAAAGATTATTTCAGTACATATTCGTATGTAAATGGTGTTATTTTTAGCTAATTAAACAATTTGTATTCATTGATAGTGTTAATTGTTTCATTTCGTCGTTAACGATCGGAAAATGAGATCACAATTAAATACATTGTATGTTAAAGTTAAGTCATTTTACCACGAGCATGGGAAGTGCCTCCCCTCCCTTTGATAACCCCCTACTTCCGGCACATCCTAGGCAGTCTAACTATTATCACCTTAACCCTATTCCTTGACGATACTGATATCCTAAGCCCAAACCGGTTCTCCAGTTATTAGATTTTTTGCTTCGACTGTGTTTTTTTTAATTAGAGTGGTGAGTAGTAGTTAATGAAAATGCTAAAAGAAAGAAAGAGAGAAAATTCTGTTTATTGGCAAAATTAAAACACATAACATTTAATAACTAAAATAAAGTACATTTATGCCAAAAGGGCCTCAGCTCAGCATAATGTCAGATGGCAACACCAGGTGCTACCACCTGACGCTGATTTTCAGCTGCAACCCCCCGTGGGTTGCAGCTGAAAATCAGCGCTAAGGCCATACGCTAAGGTGCTAAGGTGGTGCTAAGGTGGATGTGCGGTGTCACCAGATGCGATAAAGCTGCAGGAGAGTAGGCTGAGATGGTATGGACATGTAAAGAGAAGACCACCGGATTACGTAGGCAACCTGGCACTGCAGCTGTCCTTACCTGGTAGGAGATCTCGAGGGAGACCTAAAACCAGGTGGATGGATGTAGTGCACAGAGATATGGCGACATGCAAAGTTTCCGACACGGATGTCAAGGACAGAGCGAAGTGGAAGCAGAATATAAGGAAGGCTGACCCCACCACCATGTGGGATTGACAGTCGGAAAGAGAGAGTGGTGAGTACCAGTCTTTGACTATACTCTGCCTGGAGGGAGCAGAGGTGTGTGCCGAACTCCTACCGGCTAAACTCAACACGGTGGTCCACTTTCAGTACCTAATGATGGAATGGACTTAACGACACGGTTGGTGCAGTGGCTAAGCGACTAGTTTTCTGTGCTACGTGCCGCGGGTTCGATCCCCGCACGGGACAAATATTTGTATGATCTATAGTTGTTTCGGGTCCGGGTGTGTGTGCATGTGACATGTATGTTTGTAAAACTGTACTCTCAATACAGGAGAAAAGCAAGTGAGGGGCAACTTTTAAGTGTTAGGTTACATCTGGCATGACTTGGACCGACGGCTTATTGAGCTCTTCGGAAGGGTCTCGATGTATAGAGAATGGTCATCCATCTTAGGACTGACCGCGGCATGCTCAACATCTCAATTTGTCTGCGTGGTAGACATCTAGCTATGAGCTATTTTTAACCCCCGACAAAAAAGAGGGTTGTTGAAAGTTTGTACTTATAGTGTGTATCTGTGGATCTGTGTATCTGTGGATCTGTGTATCTGTCTATCTGTCTGTAGCATCGTAGCTCGAAAACGGATGGCCCGATTATAATGCAGTAATTTTAATTGAAAACTAGTTTAATCGGGGTACATTTAGCCATGTTTCATGAAAATCTGTTCAAAAGTTACAGCTCTTTTTCTAGTTAGAGTCGGGGGTTTTTAACGGTTAGATAAGTATTACATAGAAACAAATCCTTGAATGCATCGCGTGATTTTGGACTGTAACTAACTATTTAGTTAGTTACGTTAGTATGAAGGTAAGGCCATCTGACGTCACAGAGAGACTAGGAACTGCTAGATAGAGAGAGATAGAGGAACTAGAACAGTACCCACTTTTTGTAACTGACTCGACAGTAGCCAAATAACACTGCTTGCAGTGTTATTTGGTTATTTGTTTCTGTTCCTAACAGTGAGCAAGGTCTCCAGTGCTCCTTGGGGAAGTGTCGTGTTGGCAATAGGGGGTACGCCCCTGGTGTTGGGGGCACCATAAGCTACTGTAACCGCTTACCATCAGGCGGGCCGTATGTTTGTTTGTCACCTTAGTGGTAAAAAACAAGTATTGGGACAAGGGTTCTTCACTCGGGATATCTGTAATTCTGTAATCGCATGTTTATGTATTGTTTATTTATTTATGTACACACAAGGAAACATGGTAATAAAAATGTTACAGACATATGAGCACAATGGAACTACTTATTTCTAAAGAAGTTTCTTCCAGTAGTCCCGTATTGTTTATGTCACTCAAAATAGAAATATAAGTAAAATAAACATTAAAAATAAGTAAAAACCGACTTCAGAAAACTAAAAGGATTAAAATAATTTTCTTAAAAAACGTAACAGCTTCTGAAGTCGGGCCTTTTTATTATTCAATGTACCTCTACCTACCTACCGTGGCAGTGGCTCCGACTTCAGAAGCTGTTAAGTTTTTTAAGAAAACCATTGGTATCAGTAGAAACGTAGGTACATTACCTACTGCTCAGACCGCCGTTTTAACCGGGATTCTTTTAAACTCAGTTATTCTAAGTGAAAGTCATCTTAAGTGGGCCACGAAACACGAACAGATGTAAAACCAACACGGAGTCTACGTACAGTCTTATTCTGTACATCTGAGTGATTATCTATTAACACATTAATTACTCAGACGCATCCTTAGGGCGATCCCATACACTCGACTGCAACTAAACCAAATAGTCAAAACGCAGCGCCTTGATTACGTAATTAAAATCTGACAGCCACAGCGACCAACAAACAATGCATCCCTTTCTCGCTTATAGACGTTTTCATAAGAGGATACGGAATAGGACGTTTATTTGCGACAGCAACTGTCATATTTATCATAAGTAATCGATTGAGTAGACGGCACGGTTGGCGCAGTGGCTAAACGATTACCTTTCAACGCTACGTGCCACGGGTTCGATCCCCGCACGGAACAAATATTTGTATGATCTATAGATAGTTGTTCCGGGTCTGGGTGTGTGTGCATGTGACATGTATGTTTGTAAACTGTACCCTCGATACAGGAGAAATCCTAGAGAGGGGCAAAGTTTTAATTAAAAAAAAAAGTAATCAGACGGCGGGTCCCTATTTTTGATTTTTCTGTCGAGCTACTATCGATTTGATAGGACATTCCCATAGACATTAAGCATGCGACGATGAATATCAGTATCAAAAATAGCGACATGCGAATATTGTCTGTACAAGTCGACTTATTATGTTTGATTGAGTTGAAATTGAGTGTATGCGATCGCCCTTAGACAAGTCATGCCATGGCACTTTAATGTGACATTGACAACATGGAAAGTTCTTCAAAATTAAAACGCAATCATGTTGTCAGTGGGATGTATTTTTCTGACGAGTTAACACGAGCTGTAGAATAGAATAGATCTTTATTTGTAAACCAGATGCAGGCACTTATGAAATGTCGAAACTCTAGGTGCGCGGTTCTAAATAGTAGGTCCTATGAAGAAGAACCGGTAACAAACTCCATGGAATCTCTTTTAAAATGACGACACGGACGACACGGTTGGCGCAGTGGCTAAGCGATTAGCCTTCTACGCTACGTGCCGCGGGTTCGATCCCCGCACGGAACAAGTATTTGTATGATCTACAGATAGTTGTTTCGGGTCTGGGTGGTGTGTGCATGTGACATGTATGTTTGTAAACTGTACCCTCGATACAGGAGAAATCCTAGTGAGGGGCAACGTTTTTTAAAAAAAAAAAAAAAAAAAAAAAAAAGAAAGAAAAAAGAAAAAAAGAAAGAAAATAATAGATTACAATCTTGTTATTGCAATGGAAGCTGGGTAAGCCCATGGTGTGGGACGCAACTTGTGTCGACATTCTTGCGCCTTCCCATCTTCCTGCATGGCTCGACAGGCTGTGCGATGCAGCTGTAGCCACAGAGACACTCAAGCGGCGCAAATATAATTCTTATCAGTAGTTATAATATTTGAGCCGTTTGGTGTAGAAACGCTCGGGTCATAGAGTCCGAATGCACGTCCTCTATTTAGAGATATTGCAAAACAGTTGGTCGACGATTTATATATTTGAACCGAGGGCTGGCCTAATCTTTGGTCAAAGAATAAGCTTTGCCATTCAACGCGGCAATGTTGCCAGTCTTCAGTGGTACCACGAGACACTGGTACTAGAAGAGTGCGGGGTGTAAGTGACGGTCGGGCGCAGCGCACAGTGCCCGCTTCCTCAGCCCCCGATTCCTCGGAGCTCGCGCGCGGACTACATTTACCGTTTTCTCTCTCGATTCTCCGGTTTGTCTTCTATCAAGGAGACAAAGTGTAGAGAGAAAACAGGTTTATCCGCCCGCCGGGCATTGCCACATCTATATATGAATACGTGAAGAGAAAACTTTGTACTCCTTTTTAGGTATATTGCGCGCACGGAGGAGTGTGAGATTTGGCATAGTTCAAGTTTATATGGAGAAGGAGTGCAGAAAGCTAAAATTACGGTCGAATTTCGACCACTGTGCGACCAGTAGCAATAATAAATAGTTAAGTACGTGACGCTGCTGTAAGTACATCTGCATTTTGATTCGAATCTCACTCATGTCGGTTGATATTTGACAAATGTATATAGCGATAACTTAATAACGTAAATCATGTTCATGCTCTAGTCATGTTCACAGGAGCTGTGAACATGACTAGAGCATGTTCACAGCTCCTGTTAATAAGTTACACGTTTATTAATGACGTGTCGGTTCGTCATTAATAATGACCCGGCTATAAAAATGAGATTCGAATCGAGTTGTGAGATATTTTTACAGAATAGGCAGCTATGCTGATCACAATTTGATTATCACTTACTTTAATGGTACATCTAAGTAAGTATCTTTAATAATGCTATGTTAAGGAACACCGTGGATTTTAGTCAGTACAAGTCTGACAGTCCCTCCCGCCCTGCCCGGGGTGGGAGGACTCATTTGATGATTTCACCACGCAAAAAAAAAGAAAAAAAAAAAAGTTGATAACATATCAATACCTTAAATATGTATTCTAGTAAAGTCATGTGTAAAACCAATACCAAATGTATTTAAAATCTAATAACTTAAGGGAACATTTGTTTTTTTCTATTAAACAATATTTTATTAAAATTTAAAATCATTTTTACCGGTAGCATTATGGAATGGTAACATATTGATAAATGTAATAGTTCAAAATCCGGTTATTTAGCGGCAGTGCTTATCACTTTTAATTTGTAACAATTAAAATTCTGTTCATATCTTAACGGAAAAACAGTATGAAGATACAGAAAATCTCACGAAATGCGGTAAAACTGCGTTCGTTTCCAGTTTAAGCTAATTTCATGGCTCCATACAGTGTACACATACACGCACACATACTCAGCCATGACTAATGACATTATAAAAAAAAAACTACTCACCAACGCCACGTGAATGATGAAACAACGAAATTACACACAAATGACAATATTTTATATTATATATGTCTTATAACACAAACTACTTTATAGCAAAATATAAGAAATATTGTATCCTATAACCATTTAACATCTTCGTCAGTTTTTATTTAAAAAAAGAAAACACAAATGTTCAAATGAAGAACACTGAACGAACGCGACGGAGCGAAAAAAAGAAAAATTACAGTAATGAGCACAGATTAAAAACCGCACATGTGACGTCCTGTTCACAAAATAGTGCTGTCAAAGTTCTGTAAATTTATCGAATATCGATACGAATACCACAAACGTCTTTTGTGTCCGAGTGCGAAATACGAAGTGGGGAACTAGTGTTGCGCCGGCGACTTATCAGTGACTTAGACTGTAATATCAACATTGTCAGTAAAAGATTGCGCAGTTGTATAGTAATATCGATTTTCGATGATTACGCATTGCAAGAAATCTGGTGACAACGTGGGAATCGGTTAAAACAACAAACATGATTCTGAAACGTGATTTATTGTTTTATAATATAATTCTATAGTTCATTCACCTGCGTACATACTGATTGTAGGTAAGTAAAAGGTAAACGTATCTACAAGGTTAAATTGTACAAGCAATGACAGCTTAATTTTTTAAAGATTATGATCAGGAAATATCACATATATTTGAAAAATAAATACGGTTCATAAAGTGCTGTCTAAAAAAGGGGACACAAAAAAGTGTAGAAGGCTATGGAAGGACCTTTGCTCGGCAATGGGATACAGTAAAAAAAAATATATAAAAAAGAGGTAGTTATCACATGTAAAATAGTGTACCTATGTACTATTGTGAAGATTTTTAATAATACCGAAGTATTTAATACAGACAACAACAGTGGTTTTGCTGGGGAGTTAATTTTATACCATTATTGTAGCGTCCTTTTCTCACAGTGAAAACACCCACAAAACGGTGACTGGATATTTTTTTATAAAAAAACGAACTTTATAGAGTGATCACGTTTTTCCCGATAGAAATATCCAAACGCAATTTGCTGACCTAGATTTCAAGTAAAAACTTAATAACGTTTCGAAGCTTTGCTTGTTTCTACCATATTAATTAGGTCAAACATTTTCCTTCAGCACAACTATTAACTTTAGCTTCAGTTTTATTAAAAAAGTACAATTTAATCATGTTTGAAAGAAAGAAAAATCATTTATTCAGACAACATAATGCAAAAACATTAAAAATGTAAAAAAAAAACTTAAATTAACAATTAATGAACATGTACCTACATGTATTTTCCTATGTATTTTACTTGTGTTTATGTATACAATAAATAATAATAAAAAAAATGTGTTGTTGCAATAACTTTATCACAGGTGTGACCCGAATACCGGGAATTCATGTTCGTTGCCCCACACTAGGGATCCTTTTATCGAGGGCCACACATGTCATAATTCGCGGTCTCGGAACTATCTCTAGTCTAAACAATGTGTATGCGGAAATCGATCCCGCGACCCTGACTGACTAAATACTAGAGATTGCCTTGTCACAGCATGATTTCGATAGCCATTTTAAATGTAGAACCTCTTATCTGGATATCCGATTACATAGGTCATTCGTCGCGCGATGTGTAATTTTTTATGGAGGTTTATTTTCTTTATGCTCCTGACTTCTGATACTTTTGACATTTAAAGATCCTAATTTTTAATTTACATCTCAAAAGAAATCCAATCCCTCTTGGTCCTTTTTAAACGCTTTTATTAGCTTCACCTGTAACTAACTATGTAAAAAAATCTTGGAAGTTAAATTTGACCCACTTCCCGATTTCCGATTAAGCTGAAATTTTGCATACACGTTTAGTTTGGATGACAAAAGCGTTTTCTTTGGTTTTTTTTAAACTATAATATTTAATTATTATTAAAATTTAATTACATACGAATTAATAACCTAACTACGCATTTAAAGTTAAAAATATAAAATGTTTGCCCTTCAAGTCCAATACAACCAACAAAACACCACTGTATCAATGAAGAACTACGTTATATACTTTAAAATTAAATATCTCAAAATTGTGGGTTGGATACTTTTCCTCTATGTGTAATTGTGCTAATTCGTTTGTTATACATAAAAGTGGCTTATGATAGACATAACATTTCCCTATGTCACATAAGCTCATTCCATTGGCGCCTTTATTGTATTTTTAGGCTGACTCGTCACCTATTTTAACATCATACGATATAATTTGAAGTAGGTAATCGTTTTATAGGCACCTTTAATCTGTATAAGCAAATTTTCACGCTTATTGATAAAATCAGCATAATATGCATTTTATGCCTTCATATTATTTGCTTCTCTATAACGTATTTTGATGTTCATATTATTATAGTAGGTATTTGGATTAGTTTGGTGTAATAGTAAGCGAAACACAGACAAGAGAAACCTACATTTTAAATTATTGTTAGTGCAGAAAATTGTAAAAAGTTTTTTTCTTTAATTTGGACTGTATTTGTAGTGTTTTTTTTTTTTACTAAAATCGTTAATTTCACTGTGACGACTGAATTTTGTGCTCTGAAAAGATTTTATTGTTAGTACAGAAAATATTGAAGAGAAAATGTGTTTTGTTTAATTTGGACATAGTAGTGATTTTTACTAAACTCGTTAATTCGTAACGACTGAATTGTATGCTCTGAAAAGGATACTAAACAGTTGCTTGTTTGATATAAATTTTATGAATTATTTTGTTTGGATTCCTACAAATCTCCTAAGAAGATCTTTAAGGTAAGTGGAAACTAATTTTCTTGGCTGTACATGGAAAAACGTCTTTGCAGATTCATCCGAACCAAGTTACTTGATTGTAAATAGCAATAACTTTTTAATATAAGTAGGCTGACTTAAGGATAAAAGTCTCGATTAAAATTACATAAAGATAAAATATAAAATATAATAGTTTAAAAAAACTATAGAACACGCTTTAGTCGTCCAAACTGAACGTGCATGCAAAATTTCAGCTCAATCGGAAACCGGGAAGTGGGTCAAATTTAACTTCTAAGATTTTCTTACATAGTTAGTTAGTTAGTTACAGGTGAAGCTAATAAAAGCGTTTTAAAAAAAACAAAAAATAATTGACAAAAATAAATAGACTCTGCCCCTAAGATGACACTCTGACCACTGATTCTGTCCAGTCCGTTTATGATAGCTGTCGTAAAGATACGTAGGAAGAATAAACCAAGGGAAACAAGTCGTTACAGTGCGTAAGTGATAGATTAGTGGAATGCCACAATTCTTACACTATGATGAAGACAACTTAAACCTATGACAAGACTTTCAAAAGAATAATCTCAGTTGTATTTTCTTTTATTTTATGTCACAAAGAACTTACTTTAATTGGACCAAAGGTGATAAATGTCTTATTATACTGCTCTATGGCTGCCTCTCCACTGAAGCGGTGCGGAGAGTATAAAAACGGCAAAAAAATCATCTCTGTTGTATGGGAGGCCCCTTAAATATTTGGTATAAAGTTGACAACCCTAGTGACGCATGCATCTCTAAGCTAATGGCACGCTCGACGGTACTTTTTTAATAATTAGAAGCATATTTACCTACGGCATTAAGACCGCCTTTCTACATTGTACATGAAGCATTTTAAATAAATAAATATTTTTCTTTTATAAAACGTATTTAATAGATACATAATAGTTGTGCTGTCATTATTCTGTACGAAATAAAATGTTTCTCTTACGTTTCTAATTAAATAACCTAACCATCAAAAACCCTCGACTCCATCTAGAAAAAGAGCTGTAACTTTTGAAAGGCTGAACAGATTTTCATGAAATATAGCTGAGATGATACCTGATTAAACTAGCTTGCTATTAAAAAAACTGCATTGAAATCGGTTCATCCGTTTTGGAGTTACGATGCCACAGACAGATACACAGTAACACAGATACACATATACACACTACAAACTTATAACACCCCTCTTTTTTATCGGGGTTAAATAAAATAAATCCAGCCCATTACTGTCCCACTGCTGGGCACGGGCCTGGGCCTTTCCTCAAAATGAGAAGGGTTAGGCCTTAGTCCACCACGCTGCCCTGGTGCGGGCGGACTACACACACCATTGAGGACTTTATGGATTCCTGTCAAGTGTGCAGGTTTCCTCACGATGTTTTCCTTCACCGTTAACGCAAGTGACAATCAAATTCTGATCCGCACGTCACTTCGAAAAGTCAGAGGTGCGGGCCGGGTTCGAACTCAGACCCTCCTGCATGGAAGGCAAGCGTTCTATCGCTAGGCTATCACTGCTTACCAAGTTCTGGTTATCAAGTTTTGTTATCACGATAATATTAATCAATCGATTTAATCCATGAATAAGTGTTAGTCTCGGACGCGTGACTCGTAATGTGGACACACCCACATAGTCATATATAAGATAATGGACTCGATTCTGTAGGGCATTTGGATACGATTGAACTAAACTAAGGGTGGTTGTCTGTTTCTATTTCAATAGAAAAACCTAACCGTCAAAAACCTCCGATTCGAACTAGAATTAAGAGGGATCAGGGGGCCTAAAAAGGCCACATTGAGCAATTCAGCTAATGATCTGCTTAGTAACTGTCAAACAGATGATTACTGAATATGAACCTTATGCGGATGACATTAAGAGTCGTCAATTACACTGAAAAAAATATTTTGCAAAACTTTATCTACTAGTTACATAAATTAAATGACAATCAAACTATATGCGAACACATATCAAAAGGTGGTTATTAAGTTTGGTGCCTATTAAGTAAGCCAGTTTGCTATTTCAAATAAACTTTGTTAATGACTAAACAAAATTCGGCTATTTCCTGAAATAACCGAAACTGTTTGGTTATTTCTTTTTTTCAGTGTAAGTAGATATTTTGACATTCGTAATATGAATCATATTATGATTCATCTAAAGCGGCCTTTTTAGCCCCCCAGATGAACATACATACATACATACTGCGTCGCTCCGTTGCAGTATAGTTCCGCTCAGTGCAGTCTAACCTTTAACCTACAGAAGAATTTCATGGTTTACCTATTTCAGACGGATATATCTTCTTGTTTTATGTTTTTCAGTTGGTTTTTTCCGTTTTATTACTTTAAATGCCTATTATTTTGTCGGTTAACATGACCTTTACACTGATCTCAATTTGCTTAGACATAGCCAAGTTCATGACTCAGTAGGTACCTACATAAAACCACGGGCGCAGAAGAAGAACAGGGCACGCTAAAACCAATTAAATTCAAATAATATAACACTTTCTTTCCCACTATCTACTTTCTTTCTCACATACCGCAACACAAAATGAAGCCCTTGATTGTGAAAGTGAAAGCACTTTTAAAATCACTTCAAAGATTTTAAAATAAGTATACACTGATGAACAAAATTAGGCTGCGTAGGAGACGAGCGGAAAAGAGAAATACCGGCCAAGTGCGAGTCGGACTCGTGCACGAAGGGTTCCGTACCATTATCTATAAAAACGGCAAAAAAATCACGTTGGTTGTATGGGACCTTAAATATTTATTTTATTCTGTTTTTTAGTATTTGTTGTTATAGCGGCAACAGAAATACATCATCTGTGAAAATTTCAAAAACCTACATTGAAATCGGTCCATTCGTTTTGACAGACAGATATACAGACAAACTTATAACAGCCCTCTTTTTTTTCGGGGGTTAAAAAAGGCATTACAAGGCAAGCTCTAGGAATTATAAAATAAATAACAATGTGTTTACTTCCAGCAGGGATTCAGCACAGTATAACGCTTTTATAAAAATTACGAAACTCTACTTAAAGGAATGATTCAAAAGATATTCGTGCCTTGGTGGGCCCTTTTGTCTATTTTTATATAATAAATGGAGTATAGATAACATAATATACAAGGTGGCGATAACGGTACGACATTAAATGAAACCACATTATTTGTTATTACTTACGTTCTAAAACTACACAAAAAGTCAACAATTTTCACGCATTTTATTTGTCGCATAATTTTTCACTTTCTCATTCGTCTAGGCGAAGGGATATCGAAGTAGAAAGTTTCTTTATCTGTTTAAATACGTGTAAATACAGATAAAAAATAGAAGTCATTAGAGACTTTTTTAATGATAAATTGAATAATGGGCAACTATTTTACTAGATAGAGTGACATTATAATTACATATAAATAATTAAATATGCCTAAAAATATATATACATACCTGTAAAAATTTAAATTAGTAATATCTTATATACATAAGTATACCTAAGTACCTACTCATCTTCCTCTCTCCTATATTTTGCTGTGCCCAACAGGGTCCATGATTGTTACCAAATTTTATTTTTACCACCTTATGTACAGTCTGTCAAGAAAGTCATGAAAAGGATTTTGAAGGAACTAAAATTCTTCTTCGCTCGCAACCCTAAATAACTACCGTAGGTGTCAGTTTGGGTACAACCATGTGTTTATTTTACTAGTCTGTGTAGATATTTTGTGATAAAAAAATGTTTTCGGCGTTATTATATTAAAAATAAACAAGAGAATATACAAGTGGCGCCCTCAATCCTTTTCATGACTTTCTTGACAGACTATACATTGTGGAATGAAAATTAAGAATATGAATATGGCTTTTCAAACTTTACCTAGAGATCGTGATAGTAAGTCAAAAAATTTGAAAATTTTATTTTTTATTCTGTGACTTTTTGTGTACGATCACAGAACATGATACCAAATACGTAGTTGAATTTAATGTCGTACCAATGTCGCCACCTTGTATATAATTTCAATTTCTCAGCAGTTCGATTTAAAAAGCTTATCTGACAAATATTATTAGTCTCCAGTAGATCGGAAATTTTCACTTATAACGTAAGTAATATTTTCACATTCTAAGCCATATTCGTTTATATCCAATTCTCGTATATAATATGATATTTCACTTCAACGAACGTGTCACATAGTCTAGTGCGCCCATATTAAAACTATTTCTATAATGTTCACGCACGTTTTAACTTAGGGTTTTGGCACATGATTTTATCTTGCATAGCGACTGCAATCACAGAAGAAGAATCAAAAGAAAGAAAAAAAATATAAAGAAGGCTGACCCCACCACCATGTGGGATTGACAGTCGGGAAGAGAGAGAGCGACTACAATCACAGAGATTTGGAATAGTCAAGAGATGCAAGCCTCTACGAGTGACGAATATCTACAATAATTTGTGGCAGTGTGCTGTACCTCTACCATGAGTTTTCCGTGCCGTCTAACGTTCACGTTCACATGCAATCAACTTTCAATCAACTTTATTTATTTCTCACCACAATATACATAAATTATTTTACATAGGTCAGATTCGACAATGATATACAAATCAGGTAAGTATATATTGTGGGAGACTGGTGCCTAAGCTAGGCTCGTGGCCTGTGTTTCAGGACACCAGGATCCCACCCCTTTACATTTTCATTTTATGGAATAAGTACTAAGCGCGCTGACTGCGCTGACGCGCAATATTTGTATAGTGACTTTGGTTCACTATTTATACCGCTAGAGGCGCTGAAAAAATTCCCATACAAATATTGCATGTGAACTTGAACGTTAGACGGCACGGAAAACTCATGGTAGAGGTACTGGTCTCATAAGCCGAAGAACCGATGACCGTTGGGTTAGACGAGTTCTGGAGTGAAGACTAGTAGGCAGACGTAGTGTGGGGCGCGCCCCGGTGGAGCAACGATTTGCGGAATGTGGCAGAAAGTGGATGCGGAGAGCCGAAGACCGGGCTCAGTGGAAGAACCACTGAGGACTGGGAGAGGCCTATGTCCAGCACTGGATGAATGTGGGCTGATGTTGATGATGATAATGATGACAAATATTATTTGTGGGCCACGGTTCCAAAAGAATTTATACAAGGTGATGAACAAAAAAAACAACAAATAAATATTATAGTTTAAAAAAAAAGCCAAAGAAAACGCTTTTGTCATCCAAACTAAACGTGTATGCAAAATTTCAGCTCAATCGGAAACCGGGAAGTGCGTCAAATTTAACTTCCAAGATTTTTTTACATAGTTACGAGTGAAGCTAATAAAAGCGTTTTAAAAACATAATACCTACATAAAATAAGTTTTTCAATTAAGTGTTCGTAATTGACTTCAAGCTCTGCTAGTACCGAAGAAAGCTTTAAACGTTATGTTACAGTAAATTGTAAAAAGCTGACATTTCTAAATAATGATCCATCATATCATCACTTCCGCTTAATTCTTTTTTTTTAACTGCATAATGACAGCAGGAAGTAGACAATTTTATATGTATTATTTACATACAAGTGCTACACCCGGGTTTGCTTAATTTTATTATACTTTAAATGCTATTACAGACTTTTTTACAAGCAAAACTTAATAATTTATATTGTGACATTGATAATAAATAAGCACATAAACAATGATTGTGATTATGACATGACAAATAAGGAAATGTATATCTAATTGTTTAAATAATAGAATAACAGAATAATATATAATGTGATATCTCGTAATTAATTTTAATAATAATAATGAAAAGGTGACATAATAATAAGTAAAACTGGATGTGTTTAATTGTATTATATTGTATTTTCGCATGCCTATTAAAAGGCAAGATATGACGGACCTATGTTAATAATAATGTAACATCTTCATGTACGATATCTTTTGGCGAATAAATGATTTGATTTGATTTAAATGCTATTTTTTTTATTTTTTTTTATTCAAATTTTTATTGAGGCTTCAGTTCACCGTAGTGACTATGCCAGCCTCGTAAGGTCACTCTTAAACAATAAATGAAGTTACAACGGCTTGGCTGGCGCAGTGGCGAAGCGATTGGCTAACAACGCTACGTGTCGCGGATTCGATTCTCATACGGCACCAATATTTGTATGATCTGCAGATAATTGTTCCGGGTCTGGGTGATGGTGTATGTAAGATTATTTTTTTCAAAGTCAAAGTCAAAGTCAAAGATTTTTATTTCAACTGGGCCTTTGCAGGCACTTTCAAAACGTCGTGATTCTAGGCGCACGGTTCCAAGTGGGTTGGTCCTGGAGAAGATACCGGCAAGAAACTCCATGGATACTCTTTTCATAAATCAAGCTTAGGTACTACACAACAAATTTGGGGCCGCAGGAGCGGCCCCGGCTAAAATTCGACCTCAATTTACACAATATTACAATAAAAAAAAATAAAAAAAGAACAGCAAAGATCATAAGTACCACTATAATATTATAATTATACAATACTAGTAGGTATGTACTTAACACTCAAGTCAGTCACCCAATTAAGAATAGGTACCTACCAAAAAGGTACAAGGGAAGCGTTAAAATTAGTGTGTGAAGACAGGAAGCAGTGGGTCACCAGGGAAGCCGCATGTGCAGAAGATAATCACTTCCATACATCTCTATCGTCAACATAGTCTTTGATCCTGTAATAGGCCTTCCTTATGAGGACAAGCTTAACACGAGTTTTAAACTTTTTATCAGTAAGCTCCGTAATACTTTTTGGGAGTTTATTATAAAAGCGTACACCGTTACCTAGAAATGATTTGTTTGTTTTGAGAAATGATTTGTTTGTTTTGTTTTAAAAGAGTCATGCAGTTTCTTGCCGGTTCTTCTCCTTATGACGTTTTTTTTAAACCGTTATTCATCTTGTCTAACGGTCTCGCCGCGACAGAAGTTTGTCGTCATGACAAGACGAGATAATGCCTCTAAAAACCTGTTTCCGATCGACAAAATTATTTGCGGTGCGTATGTTAGCCCGTCTGGAGTCTTTAAAGTTACAAAAGTACCTGTTGGTTTCGTTGAAATAAAAACGTTTATATTCTATGTATTATAATGAAATTTATGTCTGTAAACTGTACCCACGATATAGACGAAATAAAAGAAAGGGTTATGAAAATATAAAAATTTGCATATTTTTTTTAAAAAAATCATAGATACGTAGGTACTACACGTTAATTCAAAATTTGCTTACGTTAACGTTACCATAGGTACGTTGAAAACATTAGAATAGAATAGATCTTTATTTCATGTAAACCAGATACAGGCACAGTTTATGAAATGTCGATACTCTAGGGCCCGTATTAATAAACCATTCTCAATTCTGAGTAGGCTCTTAAGTAACCACATAAGATGCTGGAGTATATAGTTCCAGCATCTTATGTGGTTACATAAGAGCCTACTCAAAACTGAGATTGGTTTATTAATACGGCCCTAGGTGCGCGGTTCCAAATAGTAGACCCTATGGAGAAGAACCGGCAAGAAACTCCATGGTAGGGGGAGAGTGTGTATGTATGAGAGAGAGAAATTAAATTTTACTCTTTATATGACAACACTGAATAGCTGTGACCCACAGACATTCAGTGTTGTCATATAAAGTGTAAAATTATATTTGAATTGATTTTGGCAAATGGGAAAATTGCATTAGCTCTTTCAAAGCCTGGCTCTTTCATACACACTCTCCCCTAACTCTTTTCAAAAAATAGATTATAATCTTTATCAGTACAATGTTGTGGTAAGAACTGCGAGAATAATGTAATTTAACGTGAATAAAAATAAGACTAGGATAATAATGATTTGACTCTGAATAAGATTGGCATGGCAGTTACAAGCTGACCAGTTCCGACAGACGGCACCCGTACACGAGCATGACATTCGTGAATCCACAGAACGGTGAGCACTTAATTTCTTGTATATTTGGCTGTTTATGCTTACATGATTCACTGGTACTAATACAAAATTTTATCAAGCCTGGATGCACAGACAAACATATATTTTTTATTAATCATTCTATAGAGGCATCTTTATATTTGAACATGAAACTAAGATGCATATGATTGCTACATTACCTCGACATTTACTATTTTTTGGTACTACTACTAATTGTGGCTATTTTCAAGATATTTACCGTCTGCATAATAAGTAGGTAGGTCCTACATACATACTTACGTAATTCAGGATAATTGCGAGGTTTAGTATTGGCTGAAAATAAAATAAACTTTAAAAAAAAGTAAAAACCGACTTCAAAAGACTAAAAAGTATGAAATGATTTTCTTATAAAAGTTAACAGCTTCTGAAGTCGGTGCCACTGCCAAGCTAGGTGCATTGATGAATTAAAGGCCTCGACTTCAGAAGCTGTTTAGTTTTTTAAGAATTTTTTATACTTTTTACTTTTTTTTTAAGTTTATTTTAATTTTCTATTTTGAGTGATATAAACAACACAGAAACATGCGATTACAGCAAACGCGAGTGATATGCTGTTATTCAAGAGTTCCATTGTCCATCTCCGAAGATCTTAATCAGATCTTCACCAAATTTAAATGGGACACTTCGAGTATTTTTCGAACTAAAAAGAATTTTGCAAATCTGTCTATATGACGACGATATGCCCGAACATACATAAAAAAAAAAATATATATACATCCGAATTGAGAACCTCCTCCTTTTTTGAAGTAGGTAGGTTAAAAATGGTAATGAACATCGACTCTGGTAATAAACTTCAATACGATCGTGAGAGACTAAACCTTGAGCTATCTTTAAAAAAAATTACCGATCATGAAGATAGGAGTCCCAACTTCATGATTTGTAATTATTTAACAGGGTAGCTTTTATTTTTAATTAATTTTAATTTTTAATTGTTTTTAATTTTTAATTGATTTTAATTTTTGATATTTTGATTTTAATTTTTGATTTTGATTTAAATTTTAATTTTTTAATTTTGATTTCAATTTTGATCATGGAATTATGTAAATTGAATTAAATTAATTAGTATTAATTTAAACTCAACATTTTACTTACATAGTATTAAGTATTACTAATAATGTATGGAATTAATTCTGAAATAAATGATTTATTATTATCATTTAGCCTCTCACGATCGTATTGAAGTTTATTACCAGTGTCGATGTTCATTACCATTTTAGTCACGCGGTAGACCCGATGCTGGTTTTCAGCTATACAATAGTTATCGAAATTTCTATGTATAAGGTTAAAACAATACCGCTGTGAGAGACGGGGAAAGCCCCGCATTTATAATACGGATATTAATTGTTCCATATATTGCTTACATCGTAGTGTTAATAGTAAATTAGTATAGTACTAAAAATGCCACATGTATAACAATTCATACTGTTTATATTTTTTATTATGAAATATTTATTCTGAGATTCGAAAACCACAATATGGACGGATCCTGTTTATCTGTAACTATAGCTTATGCCCACGACTTCGTCCGCATGGAATCAAGATTTATCTCATACAAAAAGAAATGTATGGAATTGTGAGTTGTAATGTCATAAACTTCAAAATCGTTTAAAATTTTTCACTACATATATTTTATTATCTTCCTAAAATTAAAATAAATAATTTATACTTAGTTTTCTTCTTACTTTTCTTATTTATTAAACAATTTCACATGACTTTTTAACGAAAAAGGTTTTTTTTTTTTACCAAATCTAGGTACATGGTGCTAAACAATTTGTTGTATTTTATAAACGATTATTTGATTAATGAGTTTTGTGAAGATTTAATAATAATAAAACTAACTAATAATTATATACAATCATAAAATATAAACTTAAATATGTACACTAATAATTATTGTTAAATAAATAAATCATAAAATAAAATAAATATAAAACTGAGTACCTAGGCGTCAAAGTACTCCTCCTCTTCGCTGTCAATTGGCAGCGTGCCCAGAAGACTGGCAGCATTGCCACGTTGAATGGCAATGCTTATTCTTTGACCAAAGAATAGGCCAGCCCTCGGGTCACGCGTAGCGTCGACCACCCGTTTTGCAATTTTGTGAAGATTGTTTACTAAATGAGACAAGTTATAAAAACGGATTACCTATACTCGTATATACAAGGTCCTACCTTTTTAGTTCCGATCCCTATAAGGAATTATTGTACTCATTATAAAGAACAACTTCTACTACGGAACCAACCCTGAAATCAAGAAAAACAAATCACCTGTTCCATACGAGTTCCATGAAGTCGAGTAATATTGAACTATTTGTATCAAATAGCTGATTTTTTTGTCGCAATTCCAGTGGTGGTAACTTAGTAAAGTTACGGGGGTGGTCGTATTTACACGATTTTTGTTACATCTGTATTTATCGATTTGGCTTATAATAACTGTCAATTCTAGGAAATCCGCAAAAAGTTATAAGTAGATTTTATTGGAAATAGAGCCCGGATCACTACACAAAACATATTTATATCTATAATATATTTACAGTTAAGCTAGGTAACTTGTGATTATTAACCACAGATATACACACACAAGTTCTTTTATAATTGTTATTTATTTAATTCATATTCAATTAATATATTTTCTGTACACGTAGGCACACATAACGTCACTCGATGTGGCTCCCGCTGAAAACCAGCGCTGTCGGGCTGCTCGCAGCGCGTCAGCTTAAGCTGAGCGGAAGCCTTTTTGACACAGCTGCGACGTACAACCCATTTGTTATTTTAGATAAATATTTTTTCTTCTTTTCTTTTACATGTTTTATTGTTTTATTTTTTGTTACTTTATCTTTAAAATTGTTTTTGTGCTGTGTCAAATAAATACTTTTTTCTTTCTTTCTTTCTTATATAAAGAAAGCAGCAAAAGCAGTAAAAGCAGTGTTGCCCAGTGGTCGTATCACTGACTTATCTTAATCTACAGTGGCTTACGTGACAACAGTAGAGAATTTACATCAACTTTAAAATCACAACTCCTAAACTAATGATTTTCGCGAAACTTATTTTGTGGTTAAAGGAAATAATATTATAGTATAAAAAAAACTAAAGAAAACGCTTTTGTCATCCAAACTAAACGTGTATGCAAGATTTCAGCTCAATCGGAAACCGGGAAGTGGGTCAAATTTAACTTCCAAGATTTATTTACATAGTTACTTAGTTAATTACATGTGAAGCTAATAAAAACGTTTTAAAAAAGGACGACTTATACCCAAATATTTTTTTTTTACCACTGTACGTAAATGGGCCATCCTGTATGTATAATGATCCTAGATAAGAAAGATAGGAAACATTTATTTGTCACAGAGGCATGAGACAACATCCTAAAATGATATAAAAAAAAAAAAAAAAAATAGTTCTCTCTCTCTCTTTCTCTCTTTCTTTCTCTCTTTTTTTTTAAAACGTTGCCCCTCACTAGGATTTCTCCTGTATCGAGGGTACTCTTTACAAACATACAAGTCACATGCACGTACACAACCAGACCCGAAACAATTATCTGTAGATCATACAAATATTTGTTCCGTGCGGGGATCGAACCCGCGGCACGCAGCGCAGAAAGCTAATTGCTTAGCCACTGCGCCAACCGTGTCGTCAGTTATTTGTTATACAAGAGTGCAAAGTTGCTTTTTAACCGCGTGTTCAATTTTGATGACCGAGCAAGCGAAGGATTCTAAAATTGAATCACGAGCGCAGCGAGTGATTCAAAATTAGAATCCTGAGCGTTAGCGAGGGAATCAAAAGAGCACGAGGTGAAAAATCTTTGCACTCGAGTACAACACGTAACTTTTCATTCCACCTCAGCGAGGAAATGACTAAATGCAAAAAAAAAAAAACGTTTAATTCACAAACTTAGTGCACACGATGTTCTAAATTCAATTTACTTTATCCTCTAGAGAATAAAAACGGCTTTTCCACTCAGATATTGAAGATTAAAAATACTCTTTCCGAGATGGTGGGATGAAAATTTACTTTATCCTCTAGAGAATAAAAACGGCTTTTCCACTCAGATATTGAAGATTAAAAATACTCTTTCCGAGATGGTGGGATGAAAAAGTACATTGCGTGTTTCACGTCTGCACCAAATCATCTTGATACAGATAAACTTTGAATTTAAAACTTTATTAAAAAAGTATTATTTTTATTCAGCTCACCATTATTCCGGGCGCTAAGTTACCGACCGCTGATTTTCAGCTGAAGCTCTTCTGACACGTGGATAACCAACGCGATACTAGTTATTTGTTATGCAAGGCTGCAAAGCTGTTATTTGGCGCGAGTGCTTGTATTGAATACCGAGCAAGCGAAGGATTCTATGAGTGAACCACGAGCGCAGCGAGTGGTTCAAAAATAGAATCCTAAGCGTAGCGAGGGATTCAAAGGCATGAGACGCAAATAATTTTGCAGGCGTGCGAAATACACAACTTTTTATCTCACTAACGCGAGGAAAATGTTAGATTTTAATTGTTTTTCTTCACCACTCTACACTTGTCCCCCGCGTCTGATAACTCCTGCTACCTCAGTCGTAGCAGAATGCTCTCGTGATTACAATTAACAGAAATTAGCAGACTTGGGGCCCAGGTCTGTGCTCTACACCATAGTTCGTCACGTTCGAATTTCGAATAACTTTTCCACGCAAGCGGATAAAATAGACTTTTGCACTCAGATTTTGAAGAATAAAGAAAGCCTTTATTGTGAGATGAAAAGATAATTTTCTATCAAAAAACCCTAACAATTTTCCCGACTTGGAAATTAATATAATGGGCAGGCACGAACCGTCCAAATACACCATCCAGTAACTTGTTATTATCTATTGACAACACCCTAAATATAGTGTTGTTACCAAGTCAACGATCAACCTTATTGAGAGTAATTATACGATATTCTGAGAAATAAGTATTACCCTAGTGAATAGGCTTGGATCAACAAAGTTGTGGTAATTACTGTTTTGTTAGTTATTATAGTTTATTTGTGGGTTTGCGGGAATTCATTAATTAGATTTTTGTCCAGTCAATGGGAAGTAATTACAATTCTTAAAATAAAATCATACGTATAATAATCAAAGGTCAGTGATGAACAGCCGAATAAACAATATTTTTATTAGATGTATCTTTGAAAATTCGAGCTTTTTTATTGATTTTGGTCTTCATGAGGACTACTATTTAGAACCGCGCACCTAGAGTCTCGACATTTCATAAGTGCCAGTATCTGGTTTACATGTAATAAAGATCTATTCTATTCTATTTTAAAACTAGTTTTGAATTTCCACTTAGTGACGTCTTAATTATTTTTACATCGATTGAACTAAATAATAATAAAATAATTTGACAAATAAACTGATTTCAACACATACCAGTTATTTTATTATCAAATTGATATTTTATTTATTTATTTTATGTACACGTAGGCACACATACCGTCACTCGATGCGGCTCCCGCTGAAAGCCAGCGCTGTCGGGTTGCTCGCAGCGCGGCAGCATATGCTGAGCGGAAGCCTTTTTGACACAGCTGCAGATTAGCTTTCTGCGCTACGTGCCGCGGGTACGATCCCCGCACGGAACAAATATTTGTATGATCTACAGATAGTTGTTTCGGGTCTGGGTGTGTGTGCATGTGACATGTATGTTTGTAAACTGTACCCTCAATACAGGAGAAATCCTAGTGGGGGCAAAGTTAAAAAAAAAAACTTTCTTTCTGAGGCTATTTCTTATAGTAGAAGGTGCAATCTATCTTACGATTATCTGATGGTAAGTGATCACCGCCGCCCATTGAGTTGAGTCATTGTGGTCGAGCTTGGCGACGCTGACGCATGCGTCATGCTCGTGAACGGGTGCCGTCTGTCGGAACTGGTCAGCTTGTAACTGCCATGGCAATCTTATTCACAGGCAAATCATTATTATCCTAGTCTTATTTTTATTCACATTAAATTACATTATTCTTGCAGCTCTTACCACAACATTCTACTGGTAAAGATTATAATCTATTTTTTGAAAAGAGTTACCATGGAGTTTCTTGCCGGTTCTTCTCCATAGGGTCTACTATTTGGTACCGTGCACCTAGAGTCTCGACATTTCATAAGTGCCTGTATCTGGTTTACATGAAATAAAGATCTATTCTATTCTATTCATGAACATCCGCCACACCAGAGGAGTCACCGAATTTTTCCTATTTGTCAATAATAAATTGACTCAAAACAAAGTCATGGGGGGTCATCAATTCTTAATAACCGATATATTTTTCTAATTACGAACAAACGCAGGAACTTCTCTAGTATTATAAAGCTATCATTATTAATCTACTTCCCGCTAAGATTAATTATATTGGACAAATACAATTGTTTCCCAGCGTGAGATAATAGACCGTTGGCCAAACATTTGGATTAATACTTGACTTATGAGAAACCTTGAGACGCATGGGCCCTGGCCACGGGAATAGTATAGTTAGAATAGAATAGAAATATGTTTTATTGCACACCAACATAACAAAACATACAATACAAAACAATAGAAAACAATGCACAAGGGGCGGTCAGCGATCTTTCTAGACAACCTTTGGATGGACAAAAAGTCACGGATAAAATGGAATGGGGTAGTTTGTGGTGCACGCATTTAAATACATAAAGTAACTTATACAATACGATAAACAAATATAGCATTATGTATATAAATAGGCAACAAATACAGAACAAATAATAACATAAAAAGATAGAAAATAAAGTTGCAAGTCGCCAGGGATAATTACGAAGCGCAACTTGCAACTACTATAAATTTAAACAGGTTTTTTTTTATGTAGTGCGCCAAGTTTGCAGTGATTCAATGCCCAACAGATTTTATTATGTTTAAAATTCAATTTTTACTTCTAATTCAATTTTTTTAAATCATTTTTATTTTTAATTCAAGTTTATTTTTTTATTGTTATTATTACTTATTTTAATGTTTAATTTTATTACTTACAAATGAACGTTGACGTTATTAATTAGAATTACCAATCAATGTTATTTTTATAATCTATTTATATAGGTAGGTATCTAATATGTATTTTGAGGAGTGTGAGATTTGGCATAGTTTAAAGTTTATACGGACAAGGAGTGCAGTAAACTAAAATTACGGTCAAATTTCGACCACTCTGGACGACCACTAGTAATAATAATAAATTCTTTAATTTTTTCTTTTTTTTCCTCATTTTCGTGGATGTTGTCGCGAAAAACTAATCAGCTGTCCCATACAAAATTTCCATACCTACTCGACCCAAATGTACCAAGGAATCTATTACCATTGCATTTCAATTCAACCTTGTAAGAAAAAGGAAAATCGGTCGCAAAAAAATTACGACGAACAAAACGTATGATTTGAAAGTTAAAATGGTACTGAGAAATATACAACATCTGTAACTTTGAGGATCGCCATTTAGCATAGCATTTACTGAAATACATTAGGTAGGTAGAGATTTTTTTTGTGAAATAAGCAGTAGGTTACCTTTGCCATTTTTGATCTAGTCAAAGTTGCTTTAATTTTTTTTTTTTTTTTGTTCTATTGTAATTTTATTTGTTCCTGGCGATTCCAGAATAAAACTGTTTTCTTTCTTTCTTTCTTTGTACTTTGTTCTCCTATATCTTTTCATGTGTGTACATAAATTATTCAATAAATAAAATAAACTGCTTTTAGCAATATTTTTTAACTCCCGACAAAAAAGAGGGTTGAAAATTTGTATTGTGTCTGCGTGGTTGTCTGTTGCATCACAGCTCTAAAACCGATGATCCGATTTCAATGCAGTTTTTTTAATTGAAAGCTAGTTTAATCGGGAATCATCATAAAAAAATAAATTGCAAATTCACAGATATGATATGATATTATATGAATATAGATTATATCTATATGTGAGAGTAAATTAGTGACCTGCGCATGTGGTTAGCACAACTACACATAAGTGTTAAGTACGTACCTACTAGTATTGTTTAAATAATAGTGGTACTTATTATGATCTATCCTGTTCTTTTTTTTGTATTATTGTTTTATTTTATGAAAAGAGTATCCATGGAGTTTCTTGCCGGTATCTTCTCCAGGACCAACCCACTTGGAACCGCGCACCTAGAATCACGACGTTTTGAAAGTGCCTGCAAAGGCCCAGTTGAAATAAAAAACTTTGACTTTGAAACTAAACCGTTTGGTTGAGTACTTGTGTTGCAGTTAAGTGTATGCGATCGCTTATTTTACTCATATATGACGCAAAAACGTAGATTGTTGAACTCCAACCGATTCAGTCTGTTACTATTTTATTCTATCTAATATATTTACATAAGCAAGGACTAGAGGACAGCGAACTGTAGCAGGTTCAACTACAGTTCTTTGAACTACAGTTTATGTTGAACCTGAATAAATGTAGGTCACAAAATGTACCGAGTTCTCATTTTTAACCCCTGACAAAAAGGAGGGATGTTATAACTTCGTAGTGTGTATCTGTGTAGATGTCTGTGACATCGTAGCTCCAAAACGGATGGACCGATTTCAATGCAGTGTTTTTTAGTTGTAAGCTAGTTTAATCGAGTATCATCTTAGCTATGTATAATGAAAATCTGTTCAGCTGTTCAAAAGTTACAGCTCTTTTTCTAGATGGAGTCGGGGGTATTCGACGGATAGGTTGTATTCGATGAATTTCGGACAGGAATATATTGTAATATGTGATGCCTAAGCAGGGGTTTATTTTCTTCATCCTTGTCCAACACCACATCTCAAATGCTTCCAAAAGCTCTTTATATTTTTAATATTTTTTTTAATAATAAAATTTATTTATTTCACAAAGCTAGTTACAGACTTACAGACTTAGATATAATTACAATAGTTTTTATTAATTAAGGCAGGTTTACAGCTTCAACAACTCTGAGTGAACTTCAACACTTGTTTACAACATATTTCTCAACATCTTTGTGTGTTATTAGACTAATCTTCCAAAAAGAAATCAGTATTTTTTTTTTCATATTATGTCAGTCTTTAAACAGACTTTCTGTCCAAAGATACAGATTTATGATAGTTTTACACTGACGTAACACAATTTACATTATTAGACGTCTCGTTCCAAGTACTTGTATTATTGTTTAACATACAGGATATATATTCTTTAATGTAGTGTGCAAAATTTGCAGAGTGATTCAGTGTCCGTTCCCAAATGCAACCGCAGTATTAAAATTCACTCCGAAACAAAATAAAAATTTAATGTTGTATGGCTTGCGCTAGTAAATTATGCGTGTCCCCGGTGTCCCCCCCATATTAAGTCGAATTTTCGTTTTGTTTTAAAGTGTATCCCAATACTGCGGTTGCATTTAGGAACAGAGACTGAATCACTACAAATTATACGCACTACATAAAAGAATATCCTGTATAGTGGTACAATTATGATATTTACTGTTTTATTTTTATTTTTGTACAATATTATGTAAATTCAGGTCGAATTTTGGCCCCAGATATAATTGTAAAGTTGTTTGAAAAGAGTATCCATGGTGTTGCTTGCCGGTATCTTCTCCAGGACCAACCCAAACCGTGCTCTTCGAATCACGACATTTTGAAAGTGCGAAGTTGCAAGTTGAAATAAAAATCTTTGACTTTGACTTTGAAGTTCATTATTTTATTCAAGCGGCAGTCTGTTTCACTTAAAATTGTCTTTGGTCTCACTACAACCTTGACTATGGTCTGCGCACGCCCTTAAAATATGTGTTGGACACACGTGTAACAATAGCTAAACGAATACAAACAGACATTTATATCAATATCAATGAAGTATTGTTTACACCTTTTGAAGGGCATTTAAAGTCGTTTTTTAGTTATTCTTACTTAAATCATTATTTCTTGGGTACAAGACCCTTTGGCCGATATAAAGGTACGGCTCGTTACTAGGGGATGTAATCCGTATATTAATTAAGTAGGCAGTAGGTAAATGTAATGAGGGGCTCGCAGCTACATAGCTACCACGCAGATCAGTCGATCAGCGAGGTTAAGCTGCGGTTGCCGCGGTCAATCCCTGGATGGGTGACCATTTCTTCGAACATCGAGACCCCTCCGTGCCTCGGATAGCACGTTAAGCAGTTGGTCCCGGTTGTCATACGAATACCTTTGACAGTCGTTACGGGAGTCGGCAACCCAAAAAAAGTCTGACAACCGGTCTAATCTTAGGGTATCAGTGTCTCCCAGTAATTGTGTGGCGGGGGTCAGATGGTAGTCGCTCCGTATAAAATACTGTTACTCAGCCGCATCTGGTTAGACTGGGAGCCGACCCCAACGTAGTTGGGAA
Source organism: Allophyes oxyacanthae (assembly GCA_932294325.1). Taxonomy (NCBI): domain Eukaryota; kingdom Metazoa; phylum Arthropoda; class Insecta; order Lepidoptera; family Noctuidae; genus Allophyes; species Allophyes oxyacanthae. Next base: position 1,145,692 of record OW028635.1, on the reverse strand, counting down.
TGTTGGGATACAGGCCAGGCAGAAGAAGTCGGTAAATGTAGATAAATATTCTATCTACTACTATCTATATAGAGAGGGTTCTTTATGTAAACCTTTGGTTCTTCCTTGTAGTCCTGATCCCTATGAGTGTCTCATATATATTTAAGAGATATATATGAATATAATATACATATATATGAGATTATGATATCACTCATCATACTGTTAAGTTTTTTAAGAAAATTATTTTAAACTTTTCAGTTTTTTGGAAGGCGGTTTTAAATTTTTTTCAAGGTTTTTTTTTGTTTTTGATTTGCATAAACAATGCATAACCATGCGATTAGGACAATCGCGAGTGATGTGCTGTTATTCATTTAAGAGTTCGAAAGTCTATCTCTGAAGGTCTTCATCAGATCTTCACCAAATTTAAATGGGACCATCTCGATAGATCCCTTTGAAAAAAAATATTTTTAAAAATCGGTCTGCAATTGGCGGAGTAATCGCGAAACAAACATATCACATTTTTTGAAGTTGGTTAACAAAAACAGTCACAGTAAAAATTTAACCACAGACAAAAAGTTTATTTTTAGTGCACGTTTTCATTAAAGTAAGTGCATCGCGGACTTAAGAGGTGCCACGACGGGTTACTGGAAGTATCTCCTGGCACAAAGCCAGGGAAATGCTTTAGAAATAGTTCTCATTCTTAGTTTGGAGGTTTGTAGTTTAGGTTATCTGGTACTATTTAATTTTACGAAATATCAAAATCGAAACGTCCTGACAAATAAAGAGAAATAATAAAAATAAAAAAATTGCCTATACAGGCTGTATATTTAAACAGGACACCTGCTTTAAGACCTATTCAAACCTGAGCGATATTCGCTGCCGCTGTGGGTAGAGGTACATACCGCGCGGGTTTCGCTCTGGTATTTAGTATCAAGTACCGCGGCTAGGGCGACCTGAGCGATATTCGCTGCCGCTGTGGGTAGCGGTACATACCGCGCGGGTTTCGCTCAGGTATTTAGTATGTACATATATTCTTTGGCGACTCAGAAATGACTAACTGGCGAAAATTTCTTACCTCTCTGAGCGAAACTCGACTATCGCGCGTTATTCTACCCACAAGGATAGCGAAATCCGTTTTGGTGTGAACAGTAATATTACCGCATAGGTACCCACTGGGTTTTCTCTGCCGCAGACGGTAGCGAATACCGCTTAGGTCTGAACAGTAATATTACCGCATAGCCACTGGGTTTTCTCTGCCGCAGACGGTAGCGAATACCGCTTAGACACAGGCTTAGATCTGAATAGGCCTTTAAAGCGTTTATAAAAAAAAAAAGGTGTGAAGAATATCAGCTTTTCCATACAAATAATTCAATATTACTCGACTAAATGTGTGGAACAGCTCTCTAACTATAACAGAAAGGGTAATCCTCCTAATGCCCCAAAATTTTGTATACAGAATGTAAAAGAAATAAAAAAATAAAAAGAAGTTTGTTAGAATCCATATCCTTGATTTTATATGTGGAAACTATATAGGCTTAAGTTTTATTTTTTACTATATTTTTTTTTTTATAACATACGTAATACCTGAGGCCCAATTCTCGTAATTAAAAATGTTCAAAATATAGTTCGGATCTCATTCCGATCTACTATCAATGTCATAAATGTCAGAAATGGTATTCTCCTACCCTCACAAACAACGTCAAACGTGACATTATATTGTAATGAGATCGAAAGTTGAATAAAAGGCAAATCGGTATTCTGCTAACATTTTGAACTGACACCAAGAACATTGTACATAGAACTGGACGTTGCGGCTAGAAGAAAACAGTGAAAACCAAATAAATGGCCTTGAAATAAATCAGTTATATTTTGCTTCTCTTTCATCAGGGTGACCAAGTTTTGAAGTGAAACTTCCATATACATAGACGGGGAGTATTAGGAATTTCTGTCACGAAAAAGCGTTACGGCCGCGTGGAGGAGGTAGACGATATATTGTCCGTTGAAGTTTCACTTCTACTATGTGTCCCAGGTCCCAGCACACATTTTTTTTTTTGCGTTGGTATATTATTAGGAATTAAGCAAATTTATAGAAATTATTCATAATTGAGCACGTATTTCTTTGCTAATAAAGATAGAACTGGATATTGCATCTAGAAAAAATAACTGAAGGGGAGTTCATTCACCTTTAGGTATGTTTTCCATCTCACTCATACTATAATAACAAGATGAGATCAAAAAGACGACCGATATACAAACTGCATTAACCACTTATTATGCCTATGCTCACGCGTGGCTCAGCTACGGCGTAATCATGTGGGGAAACAGTACCGATGCTCCTACACTATTTATTTTATAAAAGAAATTAATCCGTATACTCACAAACATAAATCAGACTGATAGCTGCAAACCTTTCTTCATAAAACATAAAATACTCACCCTTCCATGCATATACATTTTTGAAATTTGTTAGGAAATAGGTATAAATCATTATTTACAAGACGCGAAGATAAACATACTGGCCGATCATTAAGGCATAAAAATATGCTAATGCTACCATCTTCCCGCATAACGCTACACTCCAACAGCCCCTATGTAATGTGTATAAAAAAATATAATAAAATACCAGAATCAATAAAAACAGAAAACAGCGAAACAACATTTACAAACAAAATAAAACAAATACTTATTAAAAAAGCCTATTACACGATTAATGAATATATAAACGATAAACAAACATTTCCAATTAAATTAAATGAATAATACTATAAATAATACAACAGTAATAATAAAACGAAATAAATGAATAGATATAAAAAATAAAATAAAAATACATTAAATTCCATAACTATTAGTTAATAATAATTTATAATAAACTAAATACATATTAGGAAATATTATTAATAAATTAAAAATTATAATATGCTATCCATATTTATTAATAAATTAAAGCAATAAGTAAACGTACCATCTTCCTATTTATACAACAGTAGTAAACATAAGTATCATATTCCTCTCCTATATTTTGCTGTGCCCTACAGGGTCCATGATTGTAACCTATCAAATTTTATTTTTACCACCTTATGTACATTGTGGAATGCAAATAAAGAATATGAATATGAATATATAATTTGCAAGTTACCAGAGTAAAGTAAAAGTTTTCAAGATAGTTGTGCACAAATAGATAGGAATGTTTATGTTGAGGGCCATTTGGTATCCAGAAACTATTTTAAAAGCTTCTAGTATTTTTAAAGTCATCTTTAATTTTTTCTGCCTATAAAAAGGATGTGTTGATTGAAATAATTATTTTATGATATTTAAGTTTACCCCAATTTTATGAATGCATTCCTAGGCTGGTAAGACTGATGGTCTGTAAAAATAATAATTTCAATGACATAAATGACATGTCAACATTGTCAACTTTCTTCCACTTCGAGTGTTTGCTAGGCGATTTCTGAGGATATACTAATTATTTAACAGTGCTCAATCATGTATCGTATATTTAAAGATTGTGGAAGTGTTTGGAACCCAACATCAAACGTTATTTTTCATAGGTAAGTGCGCTGATGCCATATTAAAAATTACGCCAATTTGTACATATTTTTACGCAGTTTTAGAAAGATCTGCCTATATTTTTATTTAAAACTGTGTGAAAAACGTTTCTCTCATTGTGAAATGTCACCATTTAGTTATTTATGTGGTTATATAGCATATAACTAAGGAAACAGTCGCATTATTAGATTGGACGTCAAGATAAAATGTTAGTAAACAAAGAAGAGTAGAGTGACCATAAATGATTGCTTGAGGCGGAATTTAACGTGATATGATTTTTCGTGGTTGTGTAATGAGCTACAAAGTCCAACTGGAATCAAAATCTTCAGAAGTTTTCTTGGTCAAACCAAAAGCTTTGGCTAAAAAGGCCGCTTTAGATGAATCATAATATGATTCATATTACGAATGTCAAAATATCTACATATTTGACGACTCTTATTGTCATCCGCATAAGGTTCATATTCAGCAATCATCTGTTTGACAGTTACTAAGCAGATCATTAGATGAATTGCTCAATGTGGCCTTTTTAGGCCCCCTGATCATTGATTGCTAACATCAGTGGACTTTCTTAGATGATTGAAAACACGATTGCATTTGTTTCAGTTTTCCAAGCGATCCAGAGAAAAGGCGTAGATGGTGGTATGGTGGTCCAACATACCTTTGAAAGGAAACTTCTATAAATCTGCAAAAAATTGTTGCCTACACTATAAAGCGGAGCACTATGACATAAGGCTAAACCGACTAAAATTTGGTGAAGATCTGATGAAGACTTTCGGAGAAAGACGATGGAACTCCTCAATGGATATCAGCAAATTAGTCGCGATTACTGTAGTTGCATATTTATGTATTATTTATGCCACTCAAAATAGAAAAATAAAATAAACTGTGCTAAAAAGTATAAAATATTTTCTTTAAAAACTTAACAGCTTCTGAAGTAGGGGCCTTTAATCCTTCAATGCACCTTAGCTAGGCACTTATTAGTTTTATGAAGTTAGTTTTTACTTATTTTAAAGTTTAATTTATCCATAAATCAACCCGCAACTTTGGACCAAGTGATGACACGTTAAATCTTCACCATGGGTTCACCAGAATTTAGTACCTACCTATTTGGTACATATGGTTATTGTTTTGGTACCTAACTATTAGCAAACAAATACGTGCTCAATTATGAATAATTTCTACTTGCTTAATTCCTAATAATATCCCAACGCAAATAAAAATCTTTGTCACCCTGATGAAAGAGAAGCAAAATATAACTGATTTATTTCAAGGCCATTTATTTGGTTTTCACTGTTTTCTTCTAGCCGCAACGTCCAGTTCTATGTACAATGTTCTTGACTGACACAGATCACACAGATAATAAAATTGACACTCTCGTCTATACACAAACGTTAAAAATGAGATTGAAATGAGTTTGTAAGAAGATTGAATCCAAATCATACTGGAATCGGACTGAACTTTAAGAGGAGTAGAATACATGACTTTTTGTCAATTCAAATTATAATCTCAGTTCGGTCAACTTTCAGTCATATTATAAATTAATTACGAGAATTGGGCTTCTGGTTCATTTCCCTAACATAGATAAATAAATAAAGGGTTATGGATGTACAATTTATTGTACATAGGGTGAGATCTATTTCTGTTTATGTCCTATGTGGGTATAAGACGCCTGGGTTAGAATAGAATAGAATAGAAATACTCTTTATTGTACACCTGATAAAAAAGGAGCAATTGACATAATAATTACAACTAATCATTTAAGATTGTACAATGGGCGGTCTTATCGCAATCGGCGATTTCTTACAGACAACCTTTGGATGGACAGTACAGCATTTAAAAAATAACGAGGGTAGCTCGCGGTGTAGCATAAGCTAATTAACAATAGAATTTATATTAAACACAAATAAATATATTATATACCTAATACATACATACATATAGATATAATATAACCATAAATATATACCTAACACACACATTATGATATTCAAGTCTGAAGAGATACATTATAAAGATAAATAGTGTTCTTTTACCAGTGTTTTAAATGTTGGCAGGGACTGAGCACGTCTTATTGAAAGAGGCAGTGCATTCCAAAGTCGAACAGCTTGAACACTAAAAGATTTGTCATAAAAGCCTGTAGAATGCGCAGGCATCTTCAGGGTTAGACTTTCCGATGACCTCAGGGAACGCGAATGTGTGTCATGAAGGAACTTGAAACGTTCTTTAAGATAGATGGGAGTATTGGGACTGTACAAAATAATGTACAGAAGACAAATAATATGAGCATTCCGGCGATGGCGTATTGGAAGCCACTTGAGCTTAGTACGAAATTCAGAGACATGATCATATTTACGCAAACCAAATATGAATCTAATACAGAAATTTTGAAGGCGCTCAAGCTTATCAAGTAAATCCTCTGTGAGATCAAGATAGCTGGATCGGCGTAGTCAAGGATAGGTGGGAGAAGTGATTGCGCAAGTGCAATTTTGGTGGCAGTTGGGAGAAAGTTGCGCAATCTTCTCAACGACCCAGCAGAGGCATACATTTTGCGACTGACTTCCTGTATTTGAGGTCTCCAGGAAAAGGTCTTATCAATATATGGGTTATGAGGCTAGTTAGGTCGTTTGGTTGCAGTGATAGTCTGTTCGGATTATACCATTTAAAATATAATGTATTTCAATTGATACGAATTTCGTACCTATTTGCTCTGTTTGGTTTACTGCTTTCACTTTTTTATATTTTTGGATAGTAACTACCTATTTTACGTATTTTGTATCCTTTTAACATTTTCCGGTTGACAACATTTTTATCACAGTAGGATTTTTTTCATCTGGTTATAAAAGTGGTAAAAATAAAACAAATAAAGACAGCGTTAATAACGTTATCTCTATTTTAAAACTAGTATGTTCTCTTTATTTTTAAAACGCTTTTATTACCTTCACTTGTAACTAACTAACTATATAAAAAAAACTTGGAAGCTAAATTTGACCCTCTTCCCGGTTTCCGATTGAGCTGAAATTTTGCATACACGTTTAGTTTGGATGACAAAAGCGTTTTCTATAGTTTTTTTTTTAACTATAATACTTTTTATTTACTCTCCCTATATAAAGGAACACAGGAAAAAGATTTTATTAAATATGGTTTACATAAATTGTAAATTTTCAACCATATCTTGCAATTTCATGCTAACAGTAATCAGTGGTATTCAAATGTTTTATTACGTAGGTACGACATGAACAGAATAAAATATTGTAGTTTAAAAATTCTAAAAAACACGCTTTAGTCATCCAAACTAAACGTGTATACAAAATTTCAGGTTAATCGGAAACCGGGAAGATTTTTTTACATAGTTACAGGTGAAGCTAATAAAAGCGTGTTAATAAAATAAAAATACAATCTCTTTCAACACAGTTACATCACTAGACCACATTTTTTGCTTACTTTATAATAAATTAAGATTCCATTAAAAAGTAAGACAAGGATAATATATCACGCCATAAAACTAACCTATTGGGCCAGCCTCCTGTTAGATAAGCGTTCATTTCAAAAGTCACGTATGCATAAACACTTTTATCTTAACTTTTTTTATCACCATTACCACTCGGCCTTAAATTTTTTGTGCCCACTGGCCATCTTTCGAGTTGTAAAAAGAAAAAAGTTTTTTAATATAAAAGCACTGGCCGTTAATAAAGACGTTCGACGATGATGAGGCTTTAAAAAAAACTGTCATTTTGACAGAACATTTCAAATTGGCGGGATTAATTTTATTGCAATCCGAGTTCCTCGTTGGACATCCTCTTACCTTACGACGTTCTCTGGGATGGGAGGAGCACAGCCAGGAGTGTGTACGATTGTTAATCACTCCTTCCTCTTTCTTGGTAGCCATCTGTAGCACATACAAAGGTTTTCTGATATCTCCAATAGAAAGCGTTAGTGCTACAACGCAAATATTCTTAAAAAAAAAAAGTTATCAAAATCATATCAGCCCACCAATCACCGAACGTCAGTGATGAAAAAAGTAAAAAATCACAGTAGGTACCTAGAGATTTAAAAACATAAAAGTTTCATCGAAATCTTACGAGCATTTCTTGCAAACACACAAACACAGGTATTTTTATTACGCCGTGGGCCGTGGCACAGGTATTCCATTCATTCTGCCGATCGTAATCAAATTTTCTAGCTACGTGATAACTGACACGTGTCTAAGATCAGCATATTTATAAAAAACACTGCCATTTCATTTACAACTTTATTTCTATTACCATAATGTCTTAGTTTATTTTTCTTAGCATATTAGCTACTTGTAAGTTGTAAAAAAGAAATACGTTCATAGATATTTTTTACGCTTTTAATAAATTCGAGGAAGTGTGTCATGTGTACACGTCATTTTGACAGTGTCATGAAATTCTTAGTTCAGATGACGCAATATTACGAGAATTATAAAAATCGTAACTGATTAACTATGACTAACTATTCGGAATGACGGACGCGACGTTGCAAATTTTTATACTTATTTATTTTTATAGCATAATATTATTACATCTACCTATATATCATACGTGAAGAGAAAACTTTGTACCCCTTTTTGAGCATATTGCGCGCACGGAGGAGTGTGACTTTTGGCATAGTTAAATTTTACTAGTGGTCGCCCTGTGGTCGAAATTCGACCATAATTTTAGCTTTCTCCATATATACTTTAACTATGCCAAATCTCACACTCTTCCGTGTGCACAATATGCTTAAAAAGGGGTATAAAGTTTTCTCTTCAGGTATTAATATAGGTATAGATATGGAAAAGAAGTGCAGAAACCTAAAATTACGGTCGAATTTCGACCACCAGGCGACCACTAGTAGTATTTAATGGGTCGTATGTTTTATATCAATTAACATTGACATCCTACCGGTTGAACGTTTCCTTCAGTGCAGGACGGTCGTAAGTTCGAAAGCAGACCGCACCTCTGGCTTTTCGGATTCATGTGCGGATTAAAATATTTTTTTCGTAATGATAATTGATGTAGCTCAGAAGGCCGCTCAGCTTAAGTGGGACTGGGCAGGACATGTCTGCCGTATGCCGGTCGAACTGTGGGCCCACATAGCACAGAATTGGTGTCCTGAGACAGTAAGACGGGGTCGCGGCAGACCACGAAGGAGATGGCGGGACGAATTGAACGCCTTCCTTAAAGACTGGCCCGATACAGCGCGGGATCGCGAGAAGTGGAGGAAAGGGAGGGAGGCCTTTGCCCAGTATTGGGACAGCATAGGCTTGTAATAATAAGTAATAATAATGATAAGTACAATAACCCTTTCGGCTTTAAATACCCTTTCTGACCAACCATCTCTAATTGTTCATCTGTACCTACGCACGGCGACCAAGCTATACTATACAGGGTGACTGGTAGAACGAGGGAATCCTTGAAGGAGAGTATTGTATTCATCATTATGAACAACTTTTACTATGAGACCAAACCCGAAATCGCGAAAAAAAATTTGCTGTTCCATAGAAATAATTCAATATTATTCGACTAAATGTATGGAACAGCAGATTTTTTTTTTCGCTATTTCAGGTTTCTTCCCATAGTAAAAGTTGTTCATAATGATGAGTACAATACCCTCCTTCAACGATTCCCTCGTTCTACCAGTCACCCTGTATAATCTATCCTAGTCTTATTTTTATTCACATTAAATTACATTATTCTCGCAGCTCTTACCACAACATTGTACTGATAAAGATTATAATCTATTTTTTGAAAAGAGTTACCATGGAGTTTCTTGCCGGTTCTTCTACATAGGGTCTACTATTTGGAACCGCGCACCTAGAGTCTCGACATTTCATAAGTGCCTGTATCTGGTTTACATGAAATAAAAATCTATTCTATTCTATACATTTTCGGTAAGCTGACCTCTCAATGTACAGAAAGCCTATACAATGCGAGGTCAGCTTATATTGGGAATGTATAGTATGTACCAGGGTTGTTGCGAACATCAGCATCAGCATCCGCTTCCGCGGAACTTCAGCATCATTTTCAACATCAGCATCAGCATCAGCATTGATCGATGCTGATTATTAATGCTGAAGTTCAAGTCGTGACATGACCGCAGAGGCGACGGGGCTTACAGCACTAATAATTACTAATCTACTTAGTTTGATTCGATTTTGTTATTAAAATTCTCAAAATTATTGAAACAATCTTTTATTTTAATACTAAGGAAAACTGTGCAATTTTTAGATATAAATTCATAATGGTCACTACTTTTTCCCTGCTTGTTTAAGAAAATAATTAAAATCTGTATCAGCATCAGCATCCGCTGATGTGAAAAAAATATGCATAAAAAGAAAGAAAAAAAAAGAGAGAAAGAAATTTATTCTTTGCACACAGGACACGAACTCACAATAGCATGCACACATAAAAAACATAAAAAAAAAACAGAAAATTGTTATTTTATATATTTTTTTGGAACGTGTTTTAATTTTTTACTTTTTTTGTCTTCATTTTTTAACTTTTTATTTGTGTCGTAATTTGTGTAAAAATAAATTGCTTTTCTTTCTTTCTTTCGTTCTTCTTTCAATAATGAAAGAAAAGAAAAATATATAAAATAATGCATGGAAGTGTGTGGCCTGTGCATCAGCAAAAACCTTAGTATGGACCAAATAAATATGGCGATTCGCGCGTATTGAAATGGCCTTGCCTGTCTTGTTATACACGCAACATACTAAAGAGTATTATGTCAACATCCTGAGCGACCCCACGTACTTATTTAACAAGTACTTAATATTAACAAGTGCGCATACGCAATGACCAGTCGGAAAGCTACTCGCTTTAGTACGTAGGCATGGCATGGGTAATATCGCTTTTTCATTGTACTTAATCGTTGATTCAGAATATCGGATATCGCATCTATATATTTTAATATTATATAGATATATTTACCTATTTAACGGTTGAATTCTGTGGTACTCTGAAACGAAAGTGGTACTATCATACTATGATTTCTACCCGACTGCGCCAGAAGGAAGTTATGTTTTTCGAGTGTATATAAGTATATTTCTTTGGCACGCTCTGTACCTTAAACGGCTTGATAGATTTTAGCATGAGAGATGTCGTTAGATTCGTCTTAATTGTGAGAATGACACAGGTTATTTCAAAATTATGAAAATTAAAATGGCCGATTTTGGGCGTCATAATAAGTCTTCAATTATTTTTAATTACGCGGGATCCCGCGTCTTTGAAATTATGTTATAAAATCAAATTGAAACTACAGATTTTTGTGTAAAAATCTACTTTTATGAAAGAAAAAAAAAGAAAGAAAAATATTTTTTTCTGCAAAACACGACACACATACATTACAATAGCAGTATCCATACCAAATATTTGCCACACCAGCAACAATGAACCGTAATTAATATACCGACCGATTTATTAAACATTTCTTACATTAAGCAACAGAAATTATTTCTTTTCTATTAAATAAGTTTATGTAATTAGTAATATGTTTTCTTAGATTCATCTTTAAATGTTTGGCATAGTTTAATAGTTTTGTTTAATTTTACCCTTACTCCTAACAAAAGTTTCATATTTTTAATTCAGTCTTATTCATATATGACTAATAATCAAATCACAACTTTCTCTTAGATGCTATTACTATAATATCAACTATGGTGATAACTTTGGAAATACGCTCTTAAGAAAGTTTTAGCGCCAAATTTTTAATTTGCGGGATCCGCGGATCCGCTTTTTGACGGGTCGGGATCCAGCAGATTAATAAAAGCAGCGGGATCCCGTTTTGCGGGATTGCAATCCCTAGTCATGCTACGCATGCAGTTAGGCACATATTCAGTTGTTTATCCTGTACAAAGTTTGTAGTGAAAATAAAGATAAAATCGCTTATAATTGATGTAATTAGATCTGTAACAGATTCTCCGTATTTACGTCGGGATTCCCACAATGAGGTCTGTTCATCTTTTATCTTCATGGCTATTTTACCTTATGGATTTTGCATAGCAACAATGACTTCTCTAAACACAATGGGATATAATGGTCTATGGTTGTGCACAGTGAGCCACCTCTGAGGTTAATAATAATTATTGTTTCCCGGGTTTGTCCCCGTTTACTTTCGAAAATTTATTAACAGTGCACCTTGTGCTCCGACAACTATTCAGAAGTACAACTACGACTTCGTTACGAGTTAAATGGAGTCCATACGGAATCCACTCGGCTGCCAGTAGAAGCAAGACTTTATGAGCCGAGCAAAAAGAAAAAAAAAAGTTTATTTAGAATATAATACGGTTTTCTTACGTTCGTCCTTCTGATGCTCCTTGTAGATCCCACCTCAAAACCTTTCTTAAATTACAATCCCAAAAAACCAATTTCCATTCTTTCTCCTTCTCTGTCCATGCAGTCAGACTGTGGAACGCACTTCCGCCTAACATCCGCGGATCTAAAACTATCTCCTCTTTCAAAAAACGCGTTAAAGAACATTACCTATCCTTATAATATTTAAACAAATATATATGTTTATTAGTATATTCATGTTATGTATTTTGGTATGTATCTTTATTATACGTAAGTATATATTTTATTTTTATGTATTTTATTATATTCCTCCTCGTTAGCTTCTTATCATCTACCTACCTTGTTTCCTTTAGTTACACACTGTGTCTTCTTCTTTTCACTCTTTCCTGTCGCAGGTCTGCTGGCAGAAATTTCTTTAGAAATAAGCAGTACCTTTGTACTTGATATCTTTACTTATTTTCTTTGTCATGTGTATGTGTGTACATAAATAATAATACATATACATGTATTTATATATAATTATGTTGGTAATGTTTATGTAAGTATATACAGTTGTTTTTAAGTATAATTTAATACTATACCGCTCATTTAAGTTTGTTTTTTGGTGCATCTACCTTCATTGTCTCTGCATCACCCTAAGGTTGTCTGGTAGAGAATGCCTACGGCATTAAGACCGCCTTTTTACATTTTTACAACCGCGACGCACAGCTAGTATGAAATAAACTGTCAATTCTTGCGCCATACCCTTGTCCTCCGCATTCCAGCAGTCAATAAATCTCCATCTATTTGTTATCGTCATACATTGGGGGCTCGTCCACACTGACGCGACAGCGATTACTAGCGGACAGCAACCATAATGACGTAGACATATTACGTATTACACACTAGCGCGGCTTGGAAGTGATAGATTGAAATTATGACTAGTTTATAACCCCCGACAAAAAAGAGGGGTGTAATAAGTTTGTAGTGTGTGTCTGTGTAAAAGAAAGAAAGAAAGAAATTACATTTATTCAGCACGGACAGTAACAACACACGAGAGAGAAATAAAATAAAAATTAACTTAACCTTTAAACAGTAAAAAATAAAACAGACACTGACTACAAAAAAAAGTGTGTATGTCTGTGGTATGGTAGCTCCAAAACAGATGGATGGATTTCAATGCAGTTTTTTTAAATTGAAAGATAGTTTAATTGGGTATCATCTTAGCTATGTTTTATGAAAATCTGTTCAGCCGTTCAAAAGTTACAGCTGTTTTTCTAGTTGGAGTCGGGGGTTTCTGACGGGTAGGTTATAGAGTAATTTGTATTAACTTTGAAGCCCATTTTCAGGAGTTTTTCCAAATATTTTGGGACTTTTCCAATACGCCTACGTAACTTATGGAAACTGCAATGTCGCTTCATTGAACAGTTAACCGAACATTTTGTAAATTCAAATAAGTGGTACTTCTATATAATTGTAACAATTAAATTATTATTTTATTATTGCTATGGAACAGCAAAATTTTTTTCGGGATTTCCGTTCGGTCCCCTTTTTGTAAAATTGTTCATAATTTATAATACCTACGGGAAAAACCTGGGATACATTTAACATAATAGGTACCCTTTGTCCACAACTTGACCATTTTTTGTTTAAACACGTCACTGTTGTGACGCATGTGCATCTCCCTTAAGAGGAAATGTGGTCACCAGGTCCACTACCGTTTATGTAATAACACTGTATATTTATTTAACTTGTATGTAAGTGTAATAAAAAAGTTATGCTTAATTATTATTTATCTGTTTATGATAATATGTATGGTAGTTTCACAGTTCCTTATCTCAGTTGGAAGTGAGTTCCACAACCTAACCCTTACTTAATAACAGGATTACAGGAGCAATGAAAAAGTTCACAAGTCTGTGTCAATTCGTCAAATGTAGGTTGATCTTAGCGATGCTAACGCATACGTCACGTTCGTGAACGAGTGCCGTCTGTCGACTGCTCAGCTTCTAACTGCCATAGTAATCTTATTCAGACAAAAATCATTACTAACCTATAATAAATAAATAAATCCAGCCCATTACTGTCCCACTGCTGGGCACGGGCCTCTTCTCAGAATGAGTAGGGTTAGGCCTTAGTACACCACGCTGGCCTAGTGCGGGTTGGCGGACTACACACACCATCGAGAACTTTATGAGGCCCTCTCAGGTGTGCAGGTTTCCTCACGATGTTTTTCCTTCACCGTTATCGCAAGTGATAATTAAATTCTAATTCGCACATGAATCCGAAAAGTCAGAGGTGCGGGCCGGGTTCGAACTCAGACCCTGCATCCTGCATCCTGCATTCCTGCATGGAAGGCGAGCGTTCAGCCGCTATTAGGCTATCACTATACTAACCTATACCTACCAATTTTTTAATCACATTAAATTAAATTATTCTCGCAGCTCTTACCACAACATTGTACTAATCAAGATTCTAATCTATTATTTGAAAAGAGTTTCCATGGAGTTTCTTGCTGGTTCTTTACCATAGGACCTAGTACTTGGAACCTCGCTCCGACATTTCATATAATAATTAGTGCGTGTTTTAAATGTTTTTTTTTGCCTGTAACTAGTTTAATGTTTTCTATCAACCAACAAAAGAGTGAGATACGAATCGAGGTTCTAAATGTTTTTACAGAACAGCTATACTGATCTGTGGGAATCCCGACGCAGGTAACTATTAAGATATTTCCCGTACTCTAATTTAATCAATTCCAAACGATTTTTATCTTAAGTACCTATCAGAATAATACAGGATATTTTTATTTATTTATTATTTATGTACACACATACACATGACAAAGAAAATAAGTAAAGATATCAAGTACAAAGGTACTGCTTATTTCTAAAGAAATTTCTGCCAGCAGACCTGCGACAGGAAAGAGTGAAAAGAAAAGAAGACACAGTGTGTAACTAAAGGAAACAAGGTAGGTAGATGATAAGAATTTTTTTGTGTAGTGCGCATTTGTACAGTGATTTAGTGTCCGTTCCCCAATGCAACCGCAGTACTAAAATTTACTCCAAAACAAAATAAAAAATTGATTTTGTATGGCTTGCGTATTAGAATTTTCGTTTTGGTTTAAAGTGTATCCCAATACTGCAGTTGCATTTGGAACAGAGACTGAATCACTCTACAAATTATGAAAAAATATCCTGTAGGTATACCAAAACTTTGTACAAGTGAAATAACTGAAAATGTATAAGAAAATTACTATACCTATCTAATATTGTAAAAAAAATATGAAAATATAACTTAATTATAAGTACGTAATATTATTTTATATAATATTGATGGGTGACACTTTTTGTTGCGAGGCCCATTAAAATAATATTTTTTGACATTTCCTCTGTAAATATTTTTCCATATAATATTGTATTTCATATCTATCAATTATCTTATTTATAAAATATATTTATATAAAACATGATTTTTTTTAATATTACAATTACAAAATTTCATCATTTAAAAAAACAACTTACTTAAGTACGCGATTTAAGACAATTTATTCACACAACACATACTTACCTACAGATATTTCATAGATTTTCAGAACATACCAATAAAATGAAAATCATATCAGAAAAAATATTAAAGATAAACCGGGAATTGCCCAGACAACAAGAAAATGTAACCTACAATTTTATTCTCCTGCGAAAGTGATCTCTATGGAACCACAGAGTACTAGGTACGTACTCCTATCCGCTCCTTATATAAGGGTGCGAAAATGACTTTATCCATACTCCAAGCAGTACCACCAAACGGAACACAACTCAAGTAATTTTGTATTTTTATACTATATCGAGTGTTTTGTGCTATCGAGATTAATAAGGTTAGTAAAAATAGTTTTATCCAATTAATAATACCAGTTAAAATTATTCGTTCGATAAATCTTTGATATTTCGGATAAAAAAATATTGTGTTTGAAATAAACTTTAGTTTTTTCGTTAAATCAGTTTATTGGTGACTTAAAATAACAATTATTGGTAAGTGTTTATTGATAAAATAAATTTTAGGGCTTATACAAATATTGTATTGATAATTGTAATAATTATTCTGTTAATAATTAGATCGACAATAATATTTTTATTTTTATTTCTAAAGCATAATTTTTCGATTGTAATTTAAATTATAAGCTTATAAAACTTTAATATAAATGATTCAGTTGGATCGAAAATGACATAATCTTATCCAACTGGGTGATAATGTGGAACAGTAAGGTACACAGCGCTTACAACTGGCGACCGCCCGTGCCAACTGAATTATGAATTAGATTAACTACACACTGAAAAGTTAGACGATTGTCTCTGCTAACCCTCCATCTAGAATTTTAACTGCCTTTAGGCATAGTGCATACTGAAATATGACTACAAATATTAAAATAAGTCACAATGATAGTTATACCAGTTTTAGCGAGCATCAATTATTATGTTAATAAATAATATTTTTTATTTTCATAACTTTTTTTTATTTTCATAATCTTTTTTGTTGTATGTATGTTTGTGAAATTGATATCTGTAAACTATATGGAGATTATATTTTTTCATGAATTTATTTATTAACGTTTGCTCTTGTCAATATCTATCGTACCGTCTTCAAATATGCAACCCAAAAAACATTATTAATATAATATATCTGGGGGCACGGTAGTGACCCCGCCAAGACGAGCCTAGCGAAACGCAAGGGCTTATTTTCTTCCATGCTCGTTATCGAGATACAGGGTTGTCACACCCACTTTGTTGACGGTCAGGGTCATCGCATGACGTAACATCAATGACAGCTGACATGTAACAATTTAGGTTGCAGTCAGATAAACGCGCGCTGACGCACGGTGACGCCCGTTAGATTACACACATACTTGTATTAAGTGCGGTAATTGAGCGACGCGCGTTGTCAGTTAACCGAAGACCTATTGTTAGTGTAGCGATTCTTTTTAACCCCCAACAAAATACAGGGGTGTTATAAGTTTTTGTGTATCTCTGTGGCATCGTAGCTCCCAAACGGATGGACCGATTTCAATGCAGTTTTTTTTAATCGAAACCTAGTTTAATCAGGTATCATCTTAACTATGTTTAATGAAAATCTGTTTAGCCGTTCAAAAGTTACAGCTCTTTTTCTAGTTGGAGTCGGGGGTTTTTAACGGTTAGGTTATTATTATGCGTACTTCTGCTTTTGTCGTGTCGACACGAACTATCTCGAGAGAATCGCTCATTCCGTAGTGGAAAAATAAGCCAGTCAGCGATGCTGGTATCGAAGCTGATTGTCCAGGGTTCGCCAAACGGTGTCATGTTCTACAATTTATTTGAAACTAGCACTGTCAGGCCAAATAACCGAGCATCATAGACTTATAACTATCCTATGTCTATGCCGAGCATGACATAAATATAGACTTCAGCTGCCACCAATAAAATTAATATTATTTAAGAAAAATGTATACTGCATGTCGATTATTATTTACAATCATTTACCAAATAGTAGTAGACTTACCGCTGACAAGGTTTAAAAAAATACTTTTCAATCTATTATTATTTAAAAGATATTATACCATTAAGGACTATTTAGAAGACAAATCAATAGAATCTATCATTTGTAAGTTAGATTAATTGAGCTACTTGTGAATACATTTGCACGTCATGTTATGACAGGATATGCTGAGACTAATTTACTGTAACACCTTATGTACCTACCATATTCTAGCAAATAAATATTTTTCATTTGATTTGATTTCGTCACTCATGGGCGCTCTTTCGTTGCATATTTTGTACCAATAGTTGTTATTAGGTACCAATACAAAATATTTTTTTATGTAGTACGCATAATTTCTAGAGTTATTCAGTCTCTGTTCATAAATGTAACCGCAGTGTTGGGATTCAATTTAAAACAAAATTAAAATTCGACTTAGTATGGGGGACACGCATAGTTTACTAGTGCAAGCCATACAAAATCAAATATTTTTGGAGTAAATTTTAGTAAGCTGTGGTTGCATTTGGGAACGGACACTGAATCACTCTGCAAATTTTGCGCTTTACATAAAAAAATATCCTGTAGAATCGCCTCTTTTTATTGAAGTCGGTAAAAAATAATGTTGGTCTATTATCACGCTTTCATTAGCTTCACCTGTAACTATGTAAATAAATCTTGAAAGTTAAATTTGACCCACTTCCCGATTGAGCTGAAATTTTGCATACACGTTCAGTTTTGATGACAAATCGAGTTTTTTTGTCTTTTTTAAACTATATTATTGTCTTTACATTATATTAAAGGGCTATACACTGCTACTGGCTAGGTATGGATGGATACTGCTACTTTTAATGTGTGTCGTGTTTTTGCAGGAATTAAATTAATTTTATTTCTTTCTTTCTTTCTTTCCTTTCTTCTTTCTTTCTTTCTTTTACACGATTGTGACTGACATATTGGTTGTATAACACGTTATGTTGTATGATTGTGTAATTTTATCTGGGGATGACCCACTCAAAATGATGACATAAATTTTAAACTCAAGGGAGCTCTTATTAATTCGCTCTTCCCGCGGCGAGGTCGCATCTTGTCACTTTCAATCCTTTCAATATATATAATCGCCGCTTTTATCCACTTAAGTCAATACTAGAAAGAACAAGAAAGAAAGTGTAGTACGACACAACTAAGAAGTAACACCGATACACCTGATCGAACCATCAATGGCAGTCGCTCGTTCAAATAATTGTACAACTTATTGCATCAGCGTAAAGATCATGTTTAACTGCAGTACTAATAAACATTCGGGGTCTTGAAGACGCGCGCAGTTCGGAACTGATCGGTTTTACGAAGTTTGCCGATACGACTTCTTAGTTGTGTCGTATTGTAACATTTATTCACTAAAAAGGTAAAATAAAATACTAAAAGTCAAAAGAAAAAAAAAGGAAAGATAACAAACAATAGTATAAAGTCCAACCTTTCTCTTCCTGATCCATTTAACGAGTTATTGTACACATCAATATGGACAACTTTTAATAAGAGACCAACCGTGAAATCACGAAAAAAATAACTTATAATACAAAAGATTTAAAAAAAAAAAAAACTTTTTATTTGGACAGCAAGAAAAAGAAAAAAAAAATCAAAGAAATCGATCAAGAATCAAGATCATGATCAAGAGATCATGCTCGATCAAAATGTATGAAAATATTTTTTTTCGCGATTTCAGTGTCCATAGTATAAGTTGTTCACACTGATGAGTACTTTCACCCCTTAAAGCACTGCTGATGAATTACAAATAACCCGGTACTTAAATAAATTTTAGCTTTCTGCACTCCTTCTCCATATAAAATTTATCTATGCCAAATCTCACACTCCTCCGTGCGCGCAATATGCTTAAAAATGGGTATAACCGTGCACCTAGAGTCTCGACATTTCCTAAGTGCCTGTATCTGGTTTACATGAAATAAAGATCTATTCTATTCTATTCTATCATGGAGATGGGAGTCCCAACAGCATGCTCGCAAAAAAAAAATTAAGATAGCTCAAAGTTTAGTCTCTCACGATCGTATTGAAGTTTATTACCAGAGTCGATGTTCAGAAACCCGCAGAATCGAGTTGTGAGTGACCCAAGTGATAGTGGTACCGGACCCGAGCACACAAAACCTAACAGAAGGAGGGTAGACCGTTTTATCTGCCAATTAATACCCGCAAATACTTTTAGTTTATTCGTGACCATGGTGCTTGCAAAAGTGGCTAATTATCGAAAGCTCGCAACAAAGTATAAACATGGTACATACCTCGGTCTTAACTCTAATAATAATATAATAAATTCAGTGGCGGATTTACACATTTGCCGCCAGTAGGCTATTCAAATTTTGCCGCCCCTACCGACTTTTACAATTCGATACCCTAGTTCACAATAATATTAATTACAATATTTTTTTTTTCAATGAAATTGTAACCTATCGATTCGTGCACTATCGACCCACCTTTTTCCCGTAATTAGTATGATGGTAAACTAGGGGCTGATCGATGTGCCAGTTCCTAGATTATTTTTACAACCCAACGATTTAGTTACGATTGCACAAGAAATTGTTTTTGTGTATATTTCTGAGCTAATAAAAGCTCAATCATGTACTGCTAATAAGGATAGCAAGGATAGCAGGATAGGAATAGGATAATAAATCATTATTATCCTAGTCTTATTTTTATTCACATTAAATTACATTATTCTCGCAGCTCTTACCGCAACATTGTACTGATAAAGATTATAATCTATTTTTTGAAAAGAGTTACCATGGAGTTTCTTGCCGGTTCTTCTCCATAGGGTCTACTATTTGGAACCGTGCACCTAGAGTCTCGACATTTCATAAGTGCCTGTATCTGGTTTACATGAAATAAAGATCTATTCTATTCTATTCTAAGGCAGGGTAAGGTATGCCTAAGTTTTGGCACCAAATTTGCCGCCCCTGAAATCTGCCGCCCAAGGCGATGATGCCTACTCAGCCTGCTGGTAAATCCGCCACTGAATAAATTAGTTAAAATAGGCGTACAGGCATGTTGAATCTTATCTACATGTGAAATCACCATAGCACTTGATCCATGATCAACATATGTTTATTTAGAAAATTAAACACAGATTACCTATTACTTGGTCGCATCTGGTCTGACTATTCCACATCTAAACGTGCATGGGAAAAGGCATAGGCACATGAAAATAATGATGCTTGAACATTCAAGGTGGTCAAAAGTCGTTATATATTTCATTTTTATTTTAGCTTTCTGCACTCCTTCTCCATATAAACTTTAACTATGCTAAAATCTCACACTCCTCCGTGCGCGCAATATGCTTAAAAAGGGGTTCAAAGTTTTCTCTTCACCTTATAGGAGTGTGAAGTTTCGGATTAGATTCTCGAGTCGGGCAAAGCCTCGGGATTTTATGTTAGTTAATTTTTTGGAGTATCTAGGAAATTGTTTAACACTGTGTCCGGTAAATAGCATTGGATTTCTAGTACACCGCTAAACACTATAAATTTCATGGGTGACCCTTATCTTAACAAAATTAACAATATTACATACTCAAACTTGGCAAACCTTTCTTTTTCAGGCTGCAATTAAATACTCAACTAGCGACATCTATTATCGAATAGCAACAATGCTGAACTCACTTTCGCTACTCGCCGCTATTCTCGTGTTGCTGCAGTGCACTTTTGGAAGTGCACACAGTATTGTGGACAACAGAAAAACATTGGACAACAATATACAACCTAATGGTAAGTTATGCATTTAATATTTAGGCTATTTAATATTTAAAACATGGTCTTATAAAATAAATAATGATTGATGAACTGAGATTTAAAACATCCTGAATTCACTTTGAATAACAATAACCTTCCTTTATCCGTACTCGGATGATAACAAAAATCATAATATAAAAAGGTAAAAAAAAAAATATTTATTTAAATAGGCGCCAACATGAAATCATCGCCGTTTTCAGCGATATTTCGTATTAATGTATTCAGAATGTTTTGAATTTCATGATTTCCCCGTCGCCTTGTGTGGGTTAGGCTCTTTTGGAATTGGTCCATCGCAACTGCGACGTTTTACACGAGCAAGAAAATTAAACGGTGATACGCCAGATTGATTTAATCTTTGATTATTGTAGGATTAAAAATCCTTAAATAATCCTCTACTTTATAGTTGTCCTTGTCATTTTTATGCCAATGCATAGATATTGCAAAAGACTAAAGTTAATACCGCACTGAGCGGGATTGCACTGCAGTGGAGCGACACAGCATTTACTAGGGGTCGCCTAGTGGTCGAAATTACCGTAATTTTAGCGTTCCGCACTCCTTCTCTATATAAACTTTAACTATGTCAAATCTCACACTCCTCCGTGCGCACAATATGTTTAAAAAAGGGTATAAAGTTTACTCTTCACATAATAATATATTATGTTTATATGAAATCGTATGAGATATAATGCACTATGCAGCAGCAGCACTGCACCGCGCGGCACGACTTCATATAAACAATATTGGGCCGCGTCGGTCGCTCCGCTGCAGTGTAGATGTTATAGGTCAGACCGCACTGAGCGGAACTCAGTGCGGTCTGACCTATAACATCTATTAATCATCGTTTTATAAGAAAGTGAGTAGCTAGTGAATTACTTACTAAAGCTAAACGAGGATGCATCACGTGGCGTTCTATAGTTCCTGGCTTCCAACGGAAAAAAGTGTGATGTGTGTATTTTGTTACATGGACGCCCTTCAAATTGATAAATTATTTACGTTTTTACCAACATGAATTCATTTGTACAGTTGAAACCTTTTTTTATCAAATTCGTTTTTGTTTTTACTATAAGGTACCAATGTGATAGTAACCCGGAGATTTAATCTTTAGCGAAGACCGATTACAGAAAATAAAGCATGTTCGGTCTTTGGCGAAGATTCAATCTGAGACAAATCGCAATATACTCGTATATGGCCAACATACAGTCCAAAGTTTCAGCATAAAAAGTGAATATCTAAATCTAAATCAAATCATTTATTCGCGAAAATATATCGTACATGAAGATGTTAGATACATTATTATTAAGCCTAGATCTACCCGATAATTTTCACATTTGGTACCTAACTATAAAGGCACTTCTTACTCTTCTTAGTCAAGCTGGCACGAGATATTAGATGGGAATCGCTCATACCGTAATGGAAAGATTAACCAATCAGCAGTACTGGTGTCGAGGCGGACTGCCCAAGGTACACCCATAAAGTTATTATTACTATAATAATAACTTTATGGGTACACCAGAAGATCTCTCATTTTTCTTCTGTCAGTATTTCAAAGTCAAAGTCAAATATTTTTATTTCAACTGGGCCTTTGCAGGCACTTTCAAAACGTCGTGATTCTAGGCGCACGGTTCCAAGTGGGTTGGTCCTGGAGAAGATACCGGCAAGAAACTCTATGGATACTCTTTTCATAAATCAAGCTTACAACAAATGAATCTAAACTAACCTAGATAATTAACGTATTTTGTCTTGTTGTTTTGGCCATTTATAAAACCAATTTGGACCATTTGATACCTACTACTTTAAAAAGTTATTAATTGGGCCACGGAATAAATTTTCAGCGGGGCAGAGAATACCTGATCAAAAATTATAATATGCGTTTACGTATTCAGCAGTTATCATTAGAAATTGATGACAAAGGTTAAGTTTTCCAACTCATTATGGAAATGTCACACATCATAAAAATTTTAAAAAAAGAAACTGTTTTATTCAGAAGTGGGTAGCATAAAACCGTATACATTAGCCATTCGCACAAGATGATTGATTTAACTTTACAATGTTGATCGGCGGACTGGCAGAGTTTGCAATTCAATTGATTCGGACCGAAGTCTATATGAGATACATCTGGAAAATATTCTTGATAACATTTGAATGCCTAATTTTTTTGTCTGCTACAAAATGAGATTATGAATAATTTAAAATTAATATTTTGTTCGTGGTTTTAGTGAAAAGGCGCCAACAATAATATTAAGAGCCTATTTTAATAGGTGGACAAGCCTCAATTAATTTATACCTACAATACATACGCACAAAGTACAAAGGGTACTGCTTATTTCACAAAAGAAATCTCTTCCAGCAGACCGGCCAGAGGAGAATCCTTTTAGATCTCCATCAAACTTTTTCTAAGAGCTTCCCAATCTACCCAAACATGCTGCTACAACACTGTACTTTCTGATCCAGTTGTCACACCCAGAAGACGCCACTTAAGAGACATGGTCCACATCAGACACGCGCCCCCAGAGACCATTCAGTTCGAGCCTGGGACCCGAATGGTGTTGGAATGCGAAGTCCTCGGGAAACCAGCTCCTACGGCGCAGTGGCTGAAGAATGGAGAACCTATTGTTGATGTGAGTAAAGACCGTGCCTTGTTCATCATCATCTGATGAAGAAGATTCTTCTTCTAGTTTTAAATAGTTTTAGGCCATGCATTTCAACTATAAAAAAAGACACAACTTTCTACAAACCTCTAGTAGCAAGAAGTGGTTTGTTATGTTTTTCACCCCCGACAAAAAAGAGGAGTGTTGTAAGTGTGTATGTGTATCTGTCTGTGGCATCGTAACTCCAATACTGACCGACCGATTTCAATCCAGTTTTTTTTTAAATTGTAACCTAATTTAATCGGGTATAAACATCTTAGCTGAGTTCCATGAAAATCTGTTCAGCGGTTCAAAAGTAACAGCTCTTTTTCTAGTTGGAGTCGGGGGTTTTTGACGGTTAGGTTATTGCTCATTTGAAATGACAAACGCCAAAATAAAACAATACACATTTGAGTTGAAAGTTTTGATCGTTTATCGTTTTTATAAATAAGTTATTTTAAGTTTTATTAATGAAATGAGTGCCTCACAGGTCTTCTTGTCGCAAGTGCGTCTAATGAGCGTGAGATTCTAGGTTCGATTCCCAGGTCAGGCAGAGGTGTAATTGGGCTACTGAATAGTACTGATCTATTCGAAAAAATCTCGTGTACAGTATGCAGAAAACTGTGCGTTGTGACTTGTGTGTACATGGAGGGAGGGTACATCCGTGCTTATCAAGCCATTGGTATAATCGTTTTCTATTTTTGTTCAGTACCAAGTTGAAAGCAACGACATTCTGCCGGCTGACCCATCCAGTTTGGCTCAATTGGTGAGCAAGCTCATCGTGACGTCATCTTCCAACGGTGACGTTTTCACGTGTGTGGCGACCTCTGCACTCAACCAGAAAACTGCATCAACTACCGTTTTTACTGATGAAGGTAAAAATTATAATTTATTTAAATTCTCAGTAAAATCATTGACTTATAGTCAAGTAGTGTTATCTAGTAGCAAGTCATAGTACTAATAGTACCGCTACTCGACAATAGATGGCGCTATTTTAAAGAATGTTCTAAATTCAATAGATACTTTAGATTTTTAGATCTTGTCACTACAATTGTAATTATATAAACTATTACATATCTATCTATAAAAACTTAATCGTCTTTCCAGGAAATGAAGAAGACAACCTTTTGATGCTACAGAAACTATTCCGAATGCCTGCAAAGCCATTGATCACATCTTATTACACCAACATCTTTCAAGACATCGGGACTGACGTCGTCCTGCCTTGCCGAATTGACAGAATCAGCAAGTCCCAGATTTTCTGGCAAGATAACTCCAACAACCTCGTTTTCGGGAACTCTAGGATGCGGGTAAGTTATATTTTGATACTGTTATCCCACTGATGGGCAAAGGCCTCCCTCAATGACAGAAGAAAATATATTTAAAATACTATATTTATCATGATTAAGGTCAGACCGCACTGAGCAGCGGAGCGACACAGCCAAATATGATACCTAAATATGAAATCGTTTCCCGTGGTGCGGTGTTGCTGCGTAGTGCGTTCGATCTCATACGATTTCGTACAAACAATATTTGGGTGCGGGAAGAAAATATATTTTAAATACTATATTTATTATGATTACTGCTATTTTTGAAAATAAACTTAATGAGAATTTTGATCACATTAATATGAGAGCAAATCTCGAACAGAGAATAGAAAGCGCTGTCCACAAACATACATGTCACATGCGCACACAGCCAGACCCGAAACCACTATCTGCAGACCATACAAATATTTGTTCCGTGCGGGGATCGATCCCGCGGCACGTAGCGTGGAAACCTAATCGGTTACCGCGCCATCTATGCCGTCTTACTAACTACTTGTTTCTTTAACAGGTCCTGCCCTCTGGTGACCTCTTAATCACTCCCCTCTTATGGGAAGACATGGGTAACTTCACATGTATAGCCAAGAACATGTATGGAAGAGACTCCATGACAACATTCATTTACCCATTGAAACCTAAAGCTGAAAAAGTGTAATGGTAAGTTGTCAAAAAACTCATAAATAGTACTGTTTGGTTACAACTCTAGGATAATGTAAATATTAATGAACAGGGGCTCACTACGAAGTCTTAGGCTTACATTCAGAGACGACAGAAATGAGTCTAACCGTGAACTTACGCTTCCATATGTCAATTTTACGAACAAATTTTGACAGATGGAAGTATAAGTTCATGCTTAGACTCGTTTCTGTCGTCTCTGAATGTAACCTTTTAGTAGAAGAGAAGTTGAACTGCCCAGACTTTTCCAAAATGAGCTGACCGCGCAATGAAAGGTCAGGTTATATTGGAAATGTCCGGGCAGTTCAATTTCCGCCCTGTTATAAGAGTTTGTAGTAACCTCTGGACTTTACACGCACATCCAAGAAAATATAAAATATGTAATTAATTTCTATAATATTTTATTTTTGTTTCAGCGCAAAATTTTAACTGTCGACCAGAAATATTACCCGCCGATTAAATCTCGATGTTCCTATTATTAAGTGACGTTTAAGTATAACTTAACTTATTGTTAGCGTTTAAGTTATAATGTATACAAAATGTAATATAAGTACTTAACACATTTAAATAGAATTATTGTTATATTGTATTATTATGCCATGACAAGTACTGATTTAAGCTGCATCTGGGAGTCTACGGCGTAACTAAAATGGTAATGAACATCGACTCTGGTAATTAACTTCAATACGATCGTGAGAGGCTAAACTTCGAGCTACCTAGCTTGTAAAATTTACACTGATCATGAAGTTGGGACTCCCATCTTCACGGGTAATTTTTTACAAGGTAGCTCAAAGTTTAGGTCTCTTACGATCATATTGAAGTTAATTACCAGTGTCGATGTTCATTACCATTTTAGTTACGCAGTAGACCCGTTGGTCAGACAAGAGGCCGACCACAACAAAAAAAATGTAACTACCGTTTCATACAAACTTGGACCAGCATTAATTATAAATAAAAATCCCGGAATAAATTACCTATTTTTAATATTATTTATATGAACCAGAAATTATGCTAATTTATTATTATGTGAAATGATATAAATTTTAATCACACCTTGTCATAATCAGCATCAAAGATTTTTATTAGATTTTATATTAATTTGACTTGACTACTATGTTTAAGTTATTTGTGATTTTATTATTTAAGTTAATTTTATACATACTTACATATACTATGCAGTCAGCAACTTAAACTAAAAATATAATAATTGGTTATAATAATAAGTTAATCATAAAATTTCCTCAACTGAACAATCGCATTAAGATTCTTAAATAGAATTTGTTAAATAGAAATTGGACCAAATTAACAGAACAAAAAAAAAATCGTTTTAATAAGTAGATATCGCTGAATTCACGTAAAATCTAAAATCCTATAAAAAAATCTGTCTTTTTTGAGATATAATAATAATTATACAGACAAATCTTGTCACAATCATAAGAACATTTTTTTTAAATACTTTAATATTATCTACTTATATTAAAGCTTTTAAAATATATTTTTTTCCTGTTTTATAAAAACGTTGTTTTGCTGACTGTTACTAGAATAAAAAGTTGATGTTAATACATACATACGATCTCTGTGATTTTTTAAATAAATGTTTTATTAATACATAAGTCTATGGATTATTTTCTTAAAGTCATGTGACGTGTCATCTACTACGCTATATTATGGGGTACGAAAAAATTAAAAAGTGAGAGACGCGGTTTAGGCAATTTAACATTCGAGCGTAGTATTTCAACTGTCAAACGATAAACCCTTATTCACCTCCCAGAGTAGCCCAAATTCACTAACAACCATAGAAATAGTACATGCTAACAACATACAGTGCCACAAACTTATCTGACCCGGTGACCAAATTTGGAACTAACGTCACTACGGAACAAAAATGACTTCAAAATGTAATTTTTGTAGGGAAATGACATTGGGAAAAGCGACGGTAGCGACGCCATGACCAGGTCAGATAAGTTTGTGGCACTTTAACAGAAGTTTAGGACAAAATCTGACGTTTAACATGAGTTTTTGTGTTATGTGTAAACTGCCGTTTTTATTTAATCATCTGTGACTGTACATTGGGTTTGAAAAGAACCTATCAATGATCCAGTAGCGTATATAATATATGATATTATTATAATTGATCCCTAGATAACCTAACCGAATAAAAAATATAATAGTATTTGTGCAAGCGCCTATCAAATTTTTAATACTAAAGTTTCGCTCTTAAGTTTGTGTGCTACTAAACAGTTTTTAGGTACTGTAGGTAGGTAAAATTGTACATTAATCACTTTTTCATTTGGACTTTTCGGTGTAGCACGGCAAATTCAAAATAAAATAAAAAATCAAGTATATCACGAGTTGTATTCTAGAAGTTCCAGTCTTGTGCTAAAACAAGATAAAGGCATTACAAATACAAATATTTTTATTTGTGGAACATAGGTAAAGTAGGTGAGTACCTACAGATGTTATTCTTTATAAAATGAACGCTATGTCTAGCCGTCAACGGCGTACAAAATTATTAATAATAAAAATAAAAACATGCCGATAAAATCAATTATTAGATTTACGCAAGTTGCGTCCCACACCAAGGGCCTACCCAGCTTCCATGGCAATAACGACATACCATCGGGCCTCTTGCCATCGTCGCGCGCCAGGCCATTGGGTTCTAAAACAGCGGGCACGCCGGCGGTGACAAGGGCACGACTGATAATGTCGTTAATTGGCATGCCGTGCTATGCGACCTGCACTTCTACAGCAAGACAGGCCATGGTGACCGAGGCAGTCGACAGCTTCCCCACAGTGAAAGAAAAGTTGAAAATCTCGTAAGACATGTCCAGCTCTTAAGTAAATTATTTACATCATCATTAAGGTGATTGTTTTTATTTATTATTATTTCCATAGCAAAAAAAATATTTATTATATTCTTATTTTAAGAAATTAGCGGTAGTTATTATAATTAAGAACTATCTTTATAGGTATTACATTTTCTAAACATTATGTAACTAGCTGAACATAAAGGTAACATAAAATAAAAATAAAACAAAACATAAAACAAATAAAATAAAATAAAACATAATTAGGTACGATAATGAATGTGAATAAAGTGAATTTTATCAACGAGGTGATTTACGTATCTATAGTTCCGTGAACGTGGTGACATACCTACCTACTTGTTATACCATAAAATATTGCATTTTTCAATAGTTTTGCAAATTGTGTAATTTCGTTATGAAAGTACATTGGTTTTGGCGACACTCTTGGCCCACACTGACACTCTGGCCCGGTGCCATAAAAGAAACGAAGTTTATAAATAAAGAGCATGAAAATCATATTCAATGGTCGTTGACCGAAACATTGTTTTGCGTGGGTTAAAGTTTTTTTGTAGTCCAATAGACAGAACTGCAGTGTCTTATTATATTTTTACACGATAATCGTTAACAATACACACTTCGCACTACTTGTGGATTTTTTAAAGATGACAAGTTGTAACTTTCTTAGAAATGCCTTTGAATATCTTCAGACTTTGTTCCAGACTTGATAAAAAGGTTAGGTTAGGTAGATCCATTCATCGCTAAGATCAGTTCTTAGCATCCTCACGCGTACCGCTTCCTTACCCTCCTTCTCCTTACGCACACACAGGGTGGCCATTTCCTTCGTGTGCTTCTTCTCGCGTTCCTCCCGCTCTTCCTTCATAGCGCGTTCCCCTATGCGACGCTTCTCGATGCGTTGCTGTCGCTCCTCCTTGGGTGGCGGCCGCTCATCCCGAGATCGCAGCCTCTCTGCACGGGTTACTGCTTCGTGTAACACGTGAACTGATCGCCAGTTGTCTCCAGTAACCACCTTCTTCTCGTTAAATTGATCTCTTCCTGTTGCCATTCTCTTTGGGCAACTAGGCCGGAGGTGACCTCTTTCTCCACAGGTGTAGCATCTAGGACTGTATCCTTGACAACGGTCGCGTACAGGTGTTGCCACAACTTCCCTAATGCGGTGGCTTCGATGGTCTTGTCTCACTGCATCCACCTCCAAAGCATGAGCCAAAGCATCCTTCACCGTATGATGATGACCAAGCCTCACTGCAGCCCTTACTTCTAAGTCGTGGATTCCATCTAAGCTTGCACTAGATTTCCATCAATAAGCGCAGGCGTAGACTGGTATGCTTACCGAACCAGCTTTTCAACTTCCAGCGCCCACTGTTGCAGGTTCTCGTTGCTGCGTTCAACACAGTCCTTCAACTGGGCACGAAAAACGTGTTCCAGGTGCGCGTCACCGTATCTAGACTCCAACGCCTCAAGCAGCTGATCGTAGGTTGCATCTTTGTCGAGGGCCTCCAGTACCGTTAAGGCCTGTTCGCGGAGGCCCAAGGTCAGCGCGGTCATCGCGTGAGCTTTGCTCCACCCATTCGCTTTCATGACAGCCTCAAATTGAATCTTATACGCTGACTACGATGATTTTCCATCGAATGGTGGCACCTTAAACCCACATGCCGAAGGTGATATAACCGAAGAGGCCATATTCCTGCTTCCAGACCTCAGGTCAGCCAAAGTCTTCTTCAAATCAGCAATCTGAGCTTCAGCTTCACAGATGCGATTTTCATGCTGATGTACCTGCTCCTTCATTACTTTAAGATCCTTGCCGAAGGTCGCATGCAGGTCTTTGATGAGGAACATCTGTTCTTCTTGGCGGCGGGCCTGTTCCTTCTTGTCTCGCAGCAGCTCCTTCACCAGCCGACGTGACTGCTCCTCCTGTCGGTGAGCCTGTTCCTCCTTGTCTCGCAGCAGCTGCTCTTCCAGCCGACGAGACTGCTCCTCCTGTTGGCGAGCCTGCTCCTCCTGTCGGCAAGCCTGTTCCTCTTTGTCTCGCAGCAGCTCCTCCACCAGCCGACGTGACTGCTCCTCCTGTCGGTGAGCATGCTCCTCTTTGTCTCGCAGCAGCTGCTCTTCCAGCCGACGAGACTGCTCCTCTTGTCGCCGAGCCTGCTTCTGTAGCAGCGTCATTAAAGCCGAAAGATCTGGAACTGCTGGCGCTGGAGAAACTTCAGGTGGAGTAGCGACTAGCCCTGTCGTCGGCTGTTGATCGTCTGGTGTTGGCGAACCTTCAAACCGCCTTCGATCCATCTCCTGCTGCCGTTGTGTTCTGGTACGGATACCGTCCGTGTCGCTCATTATTTCTCCCCTACGTCGTACGTCCCGTACATACGTAGTACTTACTTAATGTAAGAAACAGTAAACAGAGAAAAGAATTGTATTTGTAACCCCCGACAAAAAAGAGGGGTGTTATAAGTTTGTAGTGTGTATCTATGTACCTATTTGTGTATCTGTGTATCTGCGTATTTGTGTATCTGTTTGTGGCATCGTAGCTCCAAAACGGATGCACAGATTTCAATGCAGTTTTTTGTAGTTGAAAGTTAGTTTATTCGGGTATCCACTTAGCTATGTTTCATGAAAATCTGTTGAGCCGTTCAAAGGTTACAACTCTTTTTCTATTTGGAGTCGGGAGTTTTTGACGGTTAGGTTATTGTTTGTAATGAATAAAGTTAATAACTACCGGACCGATTTTAAAAATTATTTCACCAGTAGAATGCTCTTATTATCATTGAGAAACATAGGCTATATTTCAAATAAATATCCACCAATGCGAGGCTGGGACGGGCCGCTAATAATATAATATAAATATGAATATTTTAATTTTTCACTTAAGCCATAACTTTTTTCTCCTAGGATAGATTTTGTTGCACCCATAGAAAAAAGTATTCTTTTATTATGAGCTTTTAAATTAAATAAGTGTCATCATCCGACGCCACTTGGACCAAGGCCCATACAAAAATGTCCGAACTCCACGCGCTTGTCGCTTGTTGACTTGGCCATGAACCAGAGATCGGTGACATATTTTTGTAAATCTAATTCTATTTTCGTCTCGTGCAAGCAATTGCGTGGGCGCATTGGTTTGTTGTTCCTGATGACGTGAAATTAGTTGTGTTTGGACACTTCTGCTAAATACCTACCTAGAGAAAATCGTTGTGAACTCCCTAAACATAGATTTTATTACGATATTTACGATAACGAATGTAGCATACCTACCTAGGTGTGTCTCACGATATGCTATATGGAACGAAAATAGACGGATATGCGTAATACATCGTATAGTTTCCTGAAATATATAGTTTCGAAATCCGATATCAAATATCAGTATATAGTTTAGATTTGATACTGTGAAAAAGCTATATTACCCACTCCCGCGCTGATTTTCCCGTTACCTTCGTAAAAGCGCGTGACATTTACGTAGCGAGCATCGCTCCTCGATCGTCGTCGTATACCCAGTATTGAGTATGCCAACATTGCCAACCAGGGTTGTTGCTGATGCATATTTTTTTTACATCAGCGGATGCTGATGCTGATTTTAATTATTTTCTTGAAAAAGCAGGGAAAACATGACCACAGTTTTCCTTGATAAAAATAATAATTAGTCGTGGTTCGTCAAAACAATACCTACGTGCTATAAGCCCCGCCCCCTCTGCGGTCATGTCACGACTTGAACATCAGTATTAATAATCAGCATCGATCAATGCGGATGCTGATGTTGATGTTGATGTTCGCAACAACCCTGATACGTTATAAAAATATCAAAATGGAAAATCGAAGCTGAGGACGAAGAATCTTCTTCTGGAGCTGGTAGATCGCCTTCATATAAAAGATGTTATAGTATAGAATAGAATAGGTAGATAGGTAGATTTTACCTAAGTACAAAAACCAAAAGCAGAAAAACAAAGACAGCATGTTCAAATTGCCAAAAATAAGTGTACATATAGACTGTACACTGATCTCAAGATTGTTGTCTGGCAGAAATAGGTATGAGGAAGAAAATTAGCCTTTATTTATGTTTCTTTGTTTCGAAGATAAATATTTCGAATTTTATTTCTATTATCAAAGAAGAATGGCAAAATGACATGTATATCAGTGACGCATGACTTCGCGTGCATTAATAAAAATACTTGAAAAATATAGATCTAAAGCCTATTAAGATAAAATGTAATTACAGGATATTATTCAAAAATGGGATTTTAGTGGAATACGAAGTTAAAGACCCACGTTGTAGGTTAGGTTAGGTTACGTTCTAGGGCATGTAAATAATTTTTATTTATTTAAAAACCTTTATTACCCTTAAATACAAACTAAACAGAAAAAAAATGTATATTACTATATTTATACTACTACAAGTATAGTAGTATAGTATAGTTCATTTTCGGCGGCTGGAAACAAAATTTCGGCTAAACATTCGGCTCATTTTTGGCCCAAGCCGAGGATGCAGTAGCAGTGAAGCATATTTATAATCACAGTTAAAAATAACAGATATTTAAAGATAACATATAACAATTGTTCCTACCAATGCCAATTATCTGTATAACAGATAAAAATTTCATTTTTGCTGTCATTCGTACTAACTGGATTAATGCTTGTTAAAAAAGACACCTAGTACTTATTACATAAACAAATATACTTAGTAGGTTTTAGTCTGGTAATTTGAAAATAACAAGCTGTTATTTAGTAACAGATATTTCATCCTGTTCTTTTTGTGTAACAGTAACAGAGGTAACAAAATTGATTGTTATAACGCATCGCTAATATATGCGGCCGATGTCGCGTTTTTGACCCGAAAACGAAGCTTCGATCGTACATTAGTTTTCTGTGCCTACGGGAAGAGAGGGAGTGACCTATTTTCTCCCGGAAACTGCGCAGCGGGAAACTCCTAGTTGCAAACTATCTACGTGTCTAATTTAATAATATAACTATACCTTGAGCTAATCTCTAAAGTTATCTTAAGTGTTAAGGTTTCATTAACTTGGTGTACGCATCAATTTGCATTTAAATAGGAAGTGACGTCATCATGATTCACGTCACCGGTGACGATATAGCGGGGGAGGAAGTCTGTCGGTGTACTGTTTAATATTAATTAGAACATCTTAAATGGTGTCGGTTTTGATTTAACTTAACTGCAATGGCAGTCTTGTTCAGAGGCAATTCATCAGTATCTTATTCTTATTTTTATTCACACTTACCACAACTTTGTACTTATCAAGATTGTAATCTATTATTTTGAAAGAGTTTCCATGGAGTTTCTTGCCGGTTCTTCTCCATAGGACCTAGTATTGGAACCGCGCACCTAGAGTCTCGACATTTCATAAGTGCCTGTATTTGGTTTACATGAAATAAAGATCTATTCTATTCTATTTTATTTGATATTGATGTGTTTTTGCTGAGATCATTATTAATAAATTATGCAAAGTCCTACTTTTCTAGTCCCAATCTCTTTAAAGGATTATAGTACTCATTATAAACAACTTTTACTATGAAAACAAGCAATAAATTGCGAAAAATAAGCTGTTTCATACATTTAGTCGAGTAATATTCAATTATTTGTGTATGTGACAAATTGACGACACAGTTGGCGCAGTGGCTAAGTGATTAGCTTTCCAAGCTACGTGCCGCGGGTTCATTTCCCGCACGTATCAAATATTTGTATGATCTACAGATTATTATTTGTGGTCTGGGTGTGTGTGCATGTGAGATGAATGTTTGTAATATGAGAAATATAAGTGAGGGAAAAAAAAAATACTACTATATTTATAGTATAACTACACCCCAAGAATATAGTCAATTTTATCATATGACTTACGGCTAGAGGGAGTGCTGTAATAAAACAAGAGGCGTTACAATAGATAGATCTTCGCAGGTCGCAGTGACAAAGGGGCTTAATACCCTACCTCTTCAATATATAACATATCATGAGCGTCACCAGGATCTGAAGTAGAGTTGAAAACTGCGGAAAGTTTCCGAAAATTTGGAAGTTTTCCGGAAGTTTACCGGAAATATTCCCGAAAACTTCCAAAATTTCGGAAGTTTTGGAAGTTTTCAGAAATGATTTTTTACTTATAAAAACAGTAATTGGGGATACTTTGTACTTAAAATATGTTACATTTAGCTAGATTTTAAATATTCGAACACAGCGAGCACAGTACGGGATGCGGGGTAGGGTACATGTTAAAAATAAATATTTCCAAAACTTCCGTCATACCGCTCGGTGTTTACATTATGCTCGTTGCCTTCGTATGATTTAGCCGATTGAATAAAAAACGTTATTTCATCAATTTGCTTCAATAGATACCATAAAACATTAAATTATTAAAAAAAAATAGAACTAAATTAAAGGATCATTTTCATTTGACTTTACTGATTGTGAGTAATCCCAAAGCAACGAATTTGTTGATTTCATAAATAGAAAAACATAATTTGAAAACTTCCAAAGTTTCGGAAGTTTTGGAAGTTTTCAGGAAACTTTCCTCAGAAAAGGAAACTTTCCTGGAAGTTTTCAACTCTATTAGAGTTGAAAACTGCGGAAAGTTTCCGAAAATTTGGAAGTTTTCCGGAAGTTTACCGGAAATATTCCCGAAAACTTCCAAAATTTCGGAAGTTTTGGAAGTTTTCAGAAATGATTTTTTACTTATAAAAACAGTAATTGGGGATACTTTGTACTTAAAATATGTTACATTTAGCTAGATTTTAAATATTCGAACACAGCGAGCACAGTACGGGATGCGGGGTAGGGTACATGTTAAAAATAAATATTTCCAAAACTTCCGTCATACCGCTCGGTGTTTACATTATGCTCGTTGCCTTCGTATGATTTAGCCGATTGAATAAAAAACGTTATTTCATCAATTTGCTTCAATAGATACCATAAAACATTAAATTATTAAAAAAAAATAGAACTAAATTAAAGGATCATTTTCATTTGACTTTACTGATTGTGAGTAATCCCAAAGCAACGAATTTGTTGATTTCATAAATAGAAAAACATAATTTGAAAACTTCCAAAGTTTCGGAAGTTTTGGAAGTTTTCAGGAAACTTTCCTCAGAAAAGGAAACTTTCCTGGAAGTTTTCAACTCTAGTCCTCGTCGAAGTCTAAATCCGATCTGAATTGCACATCGCCGGAAATGCTAAATTAGTAAGTTTATTTGATGTCGCAATATCTAGAAATAATGAAGTAAACAACTGAAGCTAGGTCAGCAGTTTACGTTACATTGACCTTAGCAACAAATATATTATAACAGTACCTATCCCCCATACTAAGTCAAATTTTCGTTTTGTTTTAAAGTGTATCCCACGGATATCTATGGTATCCCAATACTGCGGTCGCATTTAGGAAAACATTTACAAATTATGCGCACTACATAAAAAAATATCCCTGTTTATCCTATATACTGTAACAGAATAAACGCAAGACCTGAAAGTTGTTTGTTCAGAATCGGCTTCTGAATCGATTTCCATCATAATTTATATTTATGTTAATTTTTCCCTAAAAAATCTTTTATTTATCTAAGAATCTTAAACTGACAGAGAAAATATTCCTAATTGTTTGAGTTAATTTGAATTCACAAAATGATTACAAACGTGTTCTTTTGTAAGAAAAAGACGTGTTTCTTTGTTTTATCAGTATTTATCATCAAAAATTTTGAAATTGAAATGTAGAATCTTATAAAAACACAACTTGCAATACTCTATGTAGTATTATCA
Source organism: Allophyes oxyacanthae (assembly GCA_932294325.1). NCBI lineage: Eukaryota > Metazoa > Arthropoda > Insecta > Lepidoptera > Noctuidae > Allophyes > Allophyes oxyacanthae. The sequence continues at coordinate 1,109,414 of OW028635.1, read as the reverse complement.
AAGGATTTTTTATTTATTTATTCTAGAATAAAATACTTGAAATGAATGGTTGAAGAACGGTATCATTAAACCTAGCCGCGTCGTAACAAGTTAATAAAATCTTTGCTTTAAGAAAATTTAAGCCTTATTCCAAAGGAATAAAGCCTTCTTGAATGCACGAGCGAATTTGTAGTTCGTTCTAAAATATCCATACACACACGTAAACAATATCAATGCATTTTACATTTGAGGTAGTGTGCATTAAATAAAATAGTTAATTTAAGGAAATTTAACCCTTATTACCAACCAATAAGGCTTATTTAAATGCACGACAGAATTTGTAGTTCGCATTTCACAAAGTTTTGTTGAGATTTTGAGAAGTGCCAAAATGTTTTTTGCAATAGTAAGAATAATGTGAAAGAGCGAGATGCATTCATTTACCAGCTACCCCTTTGACGTTTGACATGCCGCCGCACGCGCTGCCGCCGCGCCGCTCGCCCAACATCAATGTCATCAAAAGCAATTAGTTAAACGTAGTGATTACATACTCTTTGCAATTAGTCATACGCCGATAGCGACATTCAGTGGTTATGTTTCATTGTTGTTGCTGTCATATTTTTTTGTTTACGCGCGCGATGGCTTTCCGTTATTCCAATATCCAGTACACGGAGATGGTGAGGACACTGGCTCGTTGTGACGATAATTTCGAGTGATGAATGAACGATATGACACTAGTGTGAGCGCCAGGACGATGCTAAGTGCAACTCAGCGTCTGAGGGACTCCGGGACGTTTCGTCCTAACACGGCCTTGGATAGAGGGACAAATGTGCGCAGTACTCGTTACAGTGGCCTCCCAGACCGGCTGACCTAACGCCGTTAGACTTTTATTTGTGGGGTCGAATAAAATCCCTTGTGTATGTAAACGAGGCAACAAGTGTCGATGACCTCAAACAAAAATCGAACACGCATTTGTGATAGTGAAAAATAACACTGAGGTTCTTAGTAAACTAAAATTAAATTTAAGAAAGCGTGCTACAAAGTGCATCGAACAAGGCGGTGGTCATTTTGAAAGTTTATTGAAAATGGGACGAAGAAGTACTTAGTGTAAATTAGTGTGTGTAGTGTAAACAGAATTTTTCTGTAAATACCACGTAAGTACCTATTAATACGATTTTATTTTAATTACTGTAAATATTATGATTCAAATCGTTTAAGCACGCCGAATTTGAATAATTTTTACACGTAATAAACGGTAAACACGACTTATCAGGGGTTAGAGGGTAATGTCGCGAAAGTTACGCGTCTGAGATAAATAAGTTCTGCGTTCCCCGGTGTCTACCTACCTACACGTCGGCGCGGCGGCCGGCGGCGCGGGCGGGGGGCGCGCGGGGGTCGGCGCGGGCGCCGCCGCGGCCGCCAGGGCGCTCCGCCGGTCCTACTTTACTGATACATCACAGTCGGGCAAAATGTCGCTTGGTTTAAAAATTCATCCCCGTTACTAAGCCTAATATCCTAGATTCGTATTGCTAATGTAGATTACTTAATACAATCGTAAAATTAAATTAAATTATTCAAAACCGCCAGTCCAAAGCCTGTGAAAGTGTGATGGAAAGATGGAATCATAATTTTCGGTCATTGAACTGACATACCTAGTGCCTACACTTCCAGTGCTTAGCCAGCTGATGGCGGGCGAACTGGTGTGCGCTGGTGTGCCCTCGCCGCTATAAACATTGCTATGAGTGTGTGCGTAGAGAATAGTATCACAGACTACTTAGAGATACTACGTATCAGACTGCCAACTGTAGTACAAAAACTCTCACCACTAAGTTTTAATGTCGCATGACGTTTCTTTTTTTTTTTATTGTCGAACCTTTCCCTGGCCTCGTGGCAAAGGAATTTGACTGATACAGGCCAATACGCCAGTAGGGACCGATTTATAATTTTTCATTTTCTGAATTTATTTTGAGGAAAAATGATTAAAACAGCACATTACTTATTAAACGATTTATTTTTCAAAAGCCGTTTTTGCATCGCAGGCAATACACGATTTTATGAGTGGTATACATCAGTGCCCTTTAAAATTCTATTTATTGAATAATTTATGTCCACACATGAAAAATAACACAGAAAACATTAAATAGGAGAACAAGGTACAAAGGTACTGCTTATTTCATTAAAGAAATCTCTTCCAGCAGACCTGCAAGAGGAGAATTTAAAACACTATATGTAGACAGTGATGTCCAAGAATAGACTAAAACTACAAATTAAATACAATAATATAAACTTAGGTAAAATACCAACATAAAACAAATACACATTAATATAAAAACATACATAAATAAATACAAACACATATATACATAAATTGCAAACGGAAGATGCTATGACAGGGAGAGATAATGCTCTTTGACACGTTTTTTAAAGGTTGAGATAGTTTCACAGTTCCTTAGCTCAGGTGGGAGTGAGTTCCACAACCTAACCCCATGCACAGAAAGGGAATAGGAATAGAAGTCAGTTTTGTGGGATGGGAATGTAAGAAGTAAGAGTATGGGTTATTTATTGTGAACCTAATAGTTAAGGCAATTAAATTATTGAGGACACTAACTTGTCTTGTGTTCAGTACAGTTGATGGAATCAAATGGATACTTGGATATAATTATAGCTTTTATATTTGATTAAACACTATTTTGATGGGCATTGGTTTCCAAGTATTCATTTGTTTCATAACAACTGTACTGACAACACCTTACCGCACCTTCCGATGGATAGTTCAGGCGATTTTTTGCTGCAATATATTCTCTGTGTCTTATCCAGTCATGATGTTAGTTTTCTTACTTGTAACATGTTTTCTGGCATGCATCACAATTTAATTGTAGTTTATTTTTAAAAAAAACGCCCTACTACAACTTTAGTTTTATAAAAGTTTTTTCTCAAACCCTTGATGAGGTGCGATGGGTCATATATTATGTTCAGGTTAGCGTTAAATAATGTCCCTGTGCCATCTGGAATATAAAACAGTAAATTCAAATTAAACTTACAAAATATGATAATATGTGATTATTGACATAATATGAAATAAAGGCAAGAATTATCACAGAAATATGTTAAAAGCATAATTAGAAAAAATAATACCAACCTGGTTCATGATTTGCAAGTATCTGATCACGCTTCGCAATCATATTTTTCAGGATACTTTTTAATTCTATTCCTGAGGTTGCCCCTTTGCAAAAGTCACTGGTTGCTGCCACTTATAAACTGCTCCCCTGAGCATATACAAGAGCATGGTTGGCAAACTCATTTCCCTTTTCATCAAGCTTGACAAAGCCGTTAATTATGTCTCCGTTTTTAACATATGTCAAGGCAGTCTCTAATGACATTTCATCAAACATTACTGAACACATCTTCTTCATCTTGTCCCGTGTTAAAACCTGGAAATCAATTTAAATAATTACAACTTAATAATTATATTCTTTGTATTATACAATAAGTATTTAAAACATATTTATAATCAGTGCACAATAACATATTGTGCACTATTTAATAACTATAACTATGTCATACATAGTTATAGTTATTAAATAGACCTTTACAAACTTATGAGAAAAAGAGTAACATATTTATATAAGAAGCAACAGCAACACTGTTGACTTTTGTGGCATACATCCCTCAATGTAATACTGGACGAACTATACAAAGGAAGAAGTACTTAGTTGTTATAATAGACTTACCGGCAATCTCCAGACATGGTGTTCAGTCTCCAGAGATGGTGTTCCACTCGAAACTTCGTCTCCAATAAACAGAGAAGGATATGCTTTGCCTATGAGACGTCATTTGCCAGTAATGAACTTCTTTTCAAAGTGTTTTTGACAAACAAAATGCTATGAAAGTTCTGGTGATAATTTCTTCAGATTCACGGTTTAGACACTGTAACCACTTTGAGTCATTTCTCAGTGTACGGAAAATGGTGTAAAATAGCGTCCTCTCGTAAACTTTTCCAAACAACTTGTAAAATTGTAATACATTTTGCAAAAAGCAAAATAACCTCAGGTGAGACACGGAGGGCTTTATTACAGATAAACCGGAGAGGATAAGCAGTAACGACTTTAACACAGTATAATTTATAATTTTTGTCATTTTATAATTTTTGTTATTTTCACGTAACTTTCATATTTATTTACTTGTCAATGTCAAACATCTTTCAAAATAAGCCAGCCGCCATCAGCGTCTGCGCCAGCCAATCACAGCCAAGGATTAAAGCGATAAACGTCATACCGACACTAAAAACAAAATGGCGCTACGTTGAAATTATTTTGTACGTAGATTATCGGCCGTGAATAGTATGCGTAAACGTTTTACGTTTAGTCAGGACAACTATTTTATATTATGTGATTTGGTTTGGTTTAACTAAATTAAATTGCAGATGTTATTTCAGTTTTATAATTTAATATTCTAATTGGCGTGTCTGAGGTCTTGCGCTTATTCCGTTACATGTGTATATAAACGTGATGTCGTCTGCATTCCCAAATAGATCATTGTTCCATACCTACTGGAACAGCATGGGTGTGTTCAGTTATTACGCCGGACGACGCTCGACGACGCGGGCGATCACACTAAACCGTTCAGTTATTTGAGCGAGCGTCGTCGGACGATCGCTCCGGTCACTCCGTGAAATAGGAGGGTGAAAGTCGCACTCGGTCGCACTGCTGTCAACCGACCAATGACTGTAGTCATAGGATACAGCAGATATTTTGAAGTCGTTCGATTGGTCACTCGCGTAACGCAGTTGTGGATTGCTCGAAGCCGTTCAATTATTCCCGATGAGCGAGCGACATTCGCCCGAGTGACTTTCGCACCGAAAACTGAATTACTGAACGTAGCCAATGATAATTAAAAACGTATAAATTAATATTAGATTTTTTTATTTATCTGTGACAACAAATATCTTGGATTTGTACACCAATGATTTATCTGGGATATGATTTGGGTTGGAAGCTTTTGGAAGCTGTTGGAAGCAAACGTCACGAGCGCCATCGCGCAGATAAAAATAGAGATAAGAGACTGCAAAACAAAGGCCGGCCGGCCGCGCACGCGACACATCGCGCTTCGCGTATAAAATTGTTAAACCTCATATAACTCGTCTACTCCGCAAAGTATTGTGGTTTGTGATACTCAAGGACTAAGTGCACACCGGGGTGACCTATGGAAGTTGCGCGATCTAGGATCTTCACGTCCAACCGGCCCGTGGCGCGCGAAGCAGTGGATGGCTGGAGGTCAGGTAGGCCTGGAATCCTTCATATCAATCATTTAAGATCAAAGACAATAATGACGACACGGTTGGCGCAGCGGCTAAGCGATTAAGCCTTCTGCGCTACGTGCCGCGGGTTCGATCCCCGCACGGAACAAATATTTGTATGATCTACAGATAGTTGTTTCGGGTCTGGTTGTTTGTGCATGTGACATGTATGTTTGTAAACTGTACCCTCGATACAGGAGAAATCCTAGTGAGGGGCAATGTTTAAAAAAAAAAAAAAAAAAAAAAAAAAAAAAAAAAAAAAAAAAAATACCTGTATATTTGCCAATGAGCTCGTCGATTATAATATCGATGACCTTGAGATTCCGTTGGTACTAGAATTAGAAGACTGAATTTGTGACAACATTCACAGATTAAAGTCATCCATATAAAATTTGCATGAAATGAAAATATTTCCATGAGAATGTGACCTTGGAGGATTTTTCTGTGGCAGTTTGTGAGTAAATAATAAATTGAGGCTCGACGATGATAGGTAAAGGAAAGGTGTACATTGTACACCCGCATTTAGCCGATGCTGTTATTGAGACCTATATAATAGAGGGAGCTTATTGCCAGGTTGATACTGAACTCCGGACTGCTACTGAGAATGTCCCTAAAGAAAACCCTCGTTTTGTCCGACCTGGGACTCGAACCTAGAACATTGGAATGATACTGAATACTATCTAGTTACTAATCTTTTTTTTAGTTTTTGAATCTTTAAAAAAAAAAAGACGTTGCCCCTCACTAGGATTTCTCCTGTATTTAAAAACATACATGTCTCATGCACACACACCCATACCCGATACAATTATCATACAAATAATTGCTCCGTGCGGGGATCGAACCCGAGGCACGTAGCGTAGAAAGCTAATCGCTTAGCTACTGCGCCAACCGCGTCGTCAAATACTTTGATATTATAAATAGGTAGAGGTAATCATTATCATTCGTCAAACTTAATTGAAACTTAATTGAACTTAATTGAACTGAATTGAAACTGAACTGAAGAACCTCCGTAAATATGATCATGTTTCTGCGTATCGAACACTTTTAAACTGGCTTCCCATTCGTCAGCGCAGAAACATGCGGGCACTGACCACTCTATTTTCTATACTCTACCCCAATTCTCCTTCTTACTTATCTTCTCACTTCCAGTATATGTTTGTTCCAATCACGTTAAATATCTTCGTTCTTCAAACAATCGTCTCCTTCAATGTCCCCTCTCATCGCTCGGACTTTATTCATTCTACCTTCTTCGTTCAGTCTATTCTACTATGGAAGCACTCGCTCTTGAAATCAGGATAGCTAACAGTAAGTTCTCATTTAGGAGGATGGGCAAATTCCTATGGACGCTGGTCCAAATTAAAAAGCTTGCCCCTACGGTTGACACCGGTGCTAATCGATGAAGGACATCAGTGTTACTCTATATTCTCATTTTTTTTTATTTTCATCCTGCCGTTCCAGAGTTATAATCAATTAGTATTAAATTACGAATTTTCTCAGCAACTTAATTACATTATAATTTAATATTTTGGATTATTTTTGGTGCACGATTGGCAAACTGGTTAAACGTAAGTCTATCTACGGTGCTGCTCGTACATAGGGGTAGCGGGTTCAATTCTCGGACATTACATATTTTTTGAAACTCAAAAATATTTTGTATGGTGCACATAGCGCTTCAGTTTCTTAGTAAAACATGTTAGGAATAGTGTAATCTACCAAAATATATAACTTTTATTTGCTAACTTTCATAAAGTTCATATGTTTAGGTTCAAACTTAAAAATGTCTTTATGTCTCAAAATATCTTTTCCTGTAGGACCGATTTTTGAGCTGTCATAATAAAAAATAACGTGTCCAATGTGTTCTTTTAAATACACTATATGTCTACTCTAGGGACACCTTTAATAATCAACCACAACAATAATTACAATTTTTTTCAAAATCAATAATATTTTGTATGGTGCACGTAGCGCTTCAGTTTCTGAATAAAACATGTTAGGAATAGTGTAATCTACCAAAATATATAACTTTTATTTGCTAACTTTCATAAAGTTCATATGTTTAGGTTCAAACTTAAAAATGTCTTTATGTCTCAAAATATCTTTTCCTGTAGGACCGATTTTTGAGCTGTCATAATAAAAAATAACGTGTCCAATGTGTTCTTTTAAATACACTATATGTCTACTCTAGGGACACCTTTAATAATCAACCACAACAATAATTACATATTTTTTCAAAATCAATAATATTTTGTATGGTGCACGTAGCGCTTCAGTTTCTGAATAAAACATGTTAGGAATAGAGTAATCTACCAGAATATATAACTTTTATTTGCTAACTTTCATAAGGTTCATATGTTTAGGTTCAAACTTAAAAATGTCTTTATGTCTCAAAATATCTTTTCCTGTAGGACCGATATTTGAGCTGTCATAATAAAAAATAACGTGTCCAATGTGTTCTTTTAAATACACTATATGTCTACTCTAGGGACACCTTTAATAATCAACCACAACAATAATTACATATTTTTTCAAAATCAATAATATTTTGTATGGTGCACGTAGCGCTTCAGTTTCTGAATAAAACATGTTAGGAATAGAGTAATCTACCAGAATATATAACTTTTATTTACTAACTTTCATAAAGTTCATATGTTTAGGTTCAAACTTAAAAATGTCTTTATTTCTCAAAATATCTTTTCCTGTAGGACCGATTTTTTTACTCCCATAATAAAAAATAATCAGCTAAGCGTGCTCTTTCGAATGTACTATGTGTGAACCCTGTGGGCACTTTGGGCCAATTTGCCCATTGTCCTTTAAAGTTAACGTACGTAAATACTTTCGTGACAAGACCGCGGCGGCAGATTCATCTCGACTCTGATTTTTCCGAATTGTATAGATATATTTATTAATTATTTATATATGTGTAATTAGTTTATTTAGCATATATTATTTATTTATTTATGCACACACAAGGAAACATGGTAATAAAAATGTTACAGCCATATGAGCACAATGGAACTACTTATTCAAATCAAATCAAATCAAATCAAATAATTTATTTGCATTAAACATGTGTGATCATACAGTCCTAAGTATAGGATAATATATTAGATGTTAAAATACAATTTATAGTCCAAACATGTTATACCTAAAGAGGTGTACAAATGAGTAATCTCCATCATAGTGAGCTAGTTTAAATGTCATTTAAATAAGAAAATAATTAGGAACAATAAATCGATAAATGGTAAGTAATAAATTAGGTCAAAATTAATAATGTAAAAATAAAAAATGTCAATACCCGAGATTTAAATAATTAGAATGAGTCATTCAAAAAATCTTTTATATTATAATAACATTTAGCAGCTAATATTTGTTTTAACTTTTTTCTAAATAGCATGTTTTTCAAAGATTTGAGTTCTTTAGGTATTTTATTATATATAGTAGGACCCATGCAAAAAACACTTTTACTCATAAGAGCTGTCTTTGCCGCGTGTACCCTTAACCTACTGTTATCTCGGCGGTTCCGAGTTACTGTATCAGACAGTCGCGGGAATAAATGAGGATTAGTTCTCACGAATAGTGCAAGTTCCAGTATATATAATGACGGAAGTGTGAGGATTCTGTGTTGCAAGAAGTACGGTTTACAGCTATCCGTTGAATATAGTCCAAACATAGATCTTAGGCATCGTTTCTGTGCTTTGAAGACTTGTTCAAAATCCGGTGAATTAGCCCAGAATATGATTCCGTATCTTAATACCGATGCGACCATTCCATGGTATGCGGTAAGCAGGGAATCAACATTAAGAATAGGAGCTAGTTTATAGAGTGCAAAAGCTGAGCTACTTATTTTTTTAGTTAGGTCATGAATTTGCGGTTTCCAATTAATTTTATTATCAATGATTACTCCTAGAAATTTAGCGGTTTTAGTTTCAGTTATTAATTTGGTTTGATGAAATATATTAATGTCATGGGAAAGGTTAGGTCTTTGTGAGAAATGTACTATATTTGTCTTATTGAGATTCAATTTTTCTAAAGAAATTTCTTCCAGTAGTCCCGCATAATATTACATATTTATTTATATATATAATTATGTTAATGTTTATGTAAGTTTATAATTATAGTTGTTTTTAAGTATAATTTAATATACTACCTCTCATTTAAGTTTGTTTTTTGGTGCATCTACCTTCATGTCTCTGCATCACCCTAAGGTTGTCTGGTAGAGAATGCCTACGGCATTAAGACCGCCTTTGTACATTTACATGTAGCATTTTAAATAATTAAATAAATAAAGAAAATGTTTAATTTATTTTTTCAGGATCATTATTATCATATTTATCGGATAACAACAATGATGAAGTTCAAGCAAAATCTCTTTATTCTGCTGGTGCGCGTGTGCATTGGCGCTAATGCACATATGGACTACATGGATGACAATATAACAAACGGTAAGCTTTTTTTTTTACATCACATTTTTTGTGTTCCTTATGCTCTTCAATTAAATCGTATTAAATAGTCCATAAAATACTTTTAATTTGAAAAAGCTAACATTCTTAGTTTCCGAGATATTAAGGTTTATATGTTGGTGATGCGGATTCATTGCTTTTGTGTTGTATGTTGTTGTCATTCCCACTATCTATGACTTCTATAAATTGTCCATAATTCCTAATAAATAAATAAAGATAGCACAGTAGGTTACCTAACGGCCCCGACCTAGACTTGTTGCAATTTCAATTTCATGTTTCAACTCGGTGAGTGATTTCGGAGTCGCGATCGACACCAGGTAGAATAGTGCACTCCCAGTCAACGAAGTCATCATGACTTGGTATAAAGTCACCCACATCAGGCTCGTACACGGGCTCCACAATCTCTTCATCATGAAATACTGTTATGTAATAATGGTCCCATGTCAACTACATGACACAAATAGAATCATCCACTAACGCCTACTGTGAATTACAAAGACAAAAATATTGGATGGCAAATATTTTAACAAACATACATAAAAAATTTAAAAAGCATTTGGAAGAATATTAGTTTAACTTTAAATAGAATTTAAATATAAAAGTTTATATAAAAAAATGATTATTTCTGATTTAACATACCTACCTCCGCCATGCTTGTTCGCCATTTTCAAACTTCAAAGAACTCCAACTTTATACTTTTTTAATTTGATGGGGTATTGGGTATTGGTCGCTCTGAATGAGTCGAAAATACTAGCCAATCATGAGAAAGGAAAAAAATGCCACTATGGTGGGAATTTCAAAGTTGACAGCCGAGAACATATTATGTCAATTGTGAAGGACATGGGCGGTAATAAGAAGAAACATATTTTTTAGTCGGGCATTTGATGCTAGGTGCGATATGAGAATTATGAGGATTATTGGGCCGTACGAGGATAACTCATAGATAAGAATAATATAATAAAGAAATCGGGCATCAATAAAATTGTGACATTAAAACACCATTAACCATTCATTTTTATCATCAAAATATTCCTTGATAGAGTAGTACCTATGCTTTTTTATGTAAAATATAATAGAGCCGTTTCTTAAATTTATTTAAATATTTATATAATATAAATAAATTATATAAATATATATAACTATATATATTATTTATATAATATATATTTATTTAAATTATCATAATTATCTTTCCAGGAACTGAAGATAACGAACTGTTGACGCTGGAAAAACCAATACTCTCTGGAAACTCTACAAGAACAAAACGGGTGAGAAGAAAATTTCTACGATATTTATTTATCTGCACTATTTCATATAAATATTATACACCATTAAGCCCCATTTTAGCAAGGAAATGTATAGAAATAAACAACGTGTTTAACTTAACGGTCAGTCAGGGTGCGGTCAATAAGATTATCTAATAATTGATAATTATAATGCATTTGTATTATTATATTTGCATGCCATTATGGCGGAATGTGTCTGCACTAAAATATCATAAAAAATATATAGTAGATACTATCTTTTATTCCGCATTTTACGCAAATAAATTGATTTGATTTGAGTGTAACTCCACTTGAAGGAATGGTTCAAAAACATATTCGTGTCTTGGTTGCCTACCACTTACTTTTTGTCTATTGTTTTAACTTTATGCGGCTGAATATCAGTATTTTACGCAGAGCGGCTGCCATCAGGGGGCCTAAAAAGGCCACATTGAGCAATTCATCTAATGATCTGGGGGGCTAAAAAGGCCGCTTTAGATGAATCATAATATGATTCATATTACGAATGTCAAAATATCTACTTCATTGACGACTCTTAATGTCATCCGCATAAGGTTCATATTAAGTAATCATCTGTTTGACAGTTACTAAGCAGATCATTAGATGAATTGCTCAATGTGGCCTTTTTAGGCCCCCTGCTTAGTAACTTTCAAATAGATGATTACTGAATATGAACCTTATGCGGATGACATTAAGAGTCGTCAATTAAGTAGATATTTTGACATTCGTAATATGAATCATATTATGATTCATCTAAAGCGGCCTTTTTAGCCCCCCAGACCTCCGCCACCTAATGAGGTACTGGGAGACACTGATGTCCTACGGTTAGACTCGTTGTCAGACTTCCCGCACTGCTGCATATGCAATGTATTATTTGTATGACTGAAACTAACTGCTAAGCATGCATTCCAAGGCACGGTAACCCATCAACGTGTAGAACGGTCACCCATCCATCGGGCACTGACTGCGGCAAGTGCAGCCCTGTAGCTAGCACCTCTTCGGGTTACATCAGAAATCTTAACTCCTTACTAATAAACTCTAAATAAAATTATTTATTTATTAAGGACCTCCAACAAAGGAAATACAGTTAAAATCACAAAACATGACAAATAGTATTACATCTGTGTACTCTTTCAATTATAGGAGGCCACAGCATCCAACAATATTCGACTAGCCTAAATATAATATAATAGTACATTATGGTACAAGTGTGTAATGTTGGTGATTACCGCTGAGGCGCCATTGAGACCCGAGCCGTTAGGTGAGGGTCTTAAGAGAGCCGAGGACGGTAATCATCAATACACACGTGTATCATACGACGTTTTTCAACACACTTGTGAAGAAAATAACTATAATTTCAACAGTGAAAACGAGTTGTGAAATTTTTTTCGCAATGACGGGAAAAATTAATCAGTTTTCCTATGCGCGCGCATCTAACAGATCGGCCATAGACTAAAAGAATGAGGTTTTTTTTTTTTTAATTTTCTCGGATAGCGTTTTAACCACGTACAAAATGGGTAATTCAAAGTTTTCTTTATCCAAAAAACAAAAGTTATATTTGAGTGAAAGTTGTATTTATTAAAAACGTACAAGTTGTTTATCTATTTAAATACGAAGTTGCATGAAACTAGCAAGCAATAGGTAGGTACATTAATTTATTTGTACTATTGAACACGATCTTTTTTATTTCGAAACTTTTTTAAAAACAAAGCAACTCAACCAATTAAAAAAAAAAACCTATAACTCACTTGTGAATAATAGTAAAGAAAAAGTCACAGTTTGATTACAGGTGTCATTATGTGCCTAATTGCGGTGAAATTAGAGCCATTTTATGAGCAAGTGTGTTGAAAATATTATTATAACACCCCTCACCCGAACAATCCGCATAATAAACGAAGTGCATGAAAGGGTGGATATATTTCATGCAATTTGAGCGAAATCGCAAAAGTTATTTTCTTTTCTTTTCTTTTCTTTTTAAAAAACGTTGCCCCTCACTAGGATTTCTCCTGTATCGAGGGTACAGTTTACAAACATACATGTCACATGCACACACACAACCAGACCCGAAACAACTATCTGTAGATCATACAAATATTTGTTCCCTGCGGGGATCGAACCCGCGGCACGTAGCGTAGAAGGCTAATCGTTTAGCCACTGCGCCAACCGTGTCGTCAATTTTATATATAGTTACAACAAAAAGTAAGAAATAATAATATATGTTGTTGATAGCCACGCTATCGTATATAATCGTATATAATATAATAGCACCTGTAAAGATAGTGTTAAGGAGATTCAATAAATAAATAAAAATAAATAAATAACTTAATTTAAAAAAAAAAAAGCTTTAAAATGATTTAAAATAAATGAAAGTTAGATTAGGATTTATGACAAGCCATAGAATTAATAAGTACTTAGTACAAATAAATATATTACCGCTATGAGTACCTACAGTACATAAAATTAAAGGATCGTGTCATTTGACGTTACTGATTCTGAGTACCTTAGTATACCCAAAGCAACGAATTTGTTGATTTTATAAATAGAAAAATATATTTTCAAACTTCCAAAGTTTCGAAAGTTTTGGATGTTTTCAGACTTCCTCAGAAAAGGAAACTTTCTTTTACGTAAACATTAAGTCAATGTCTAGTGTTGCGCGCTCTATCGTTGTTTACTCATTTTACAGACTATAATACCAATTTTTTTTTACAGTTCTTGCCGTTGTCCATTTTTAATAAAGCCTATAACTCCACTAGTTCTCCAACTGCACAGAACCCCGAATTGGACAACACAGGTCTCAGATTCCATTTGTTGTTGTTGTTGTTGTTTGCCCACCCCACTGCCGAGCAAAGGCCTCCCCCCATGACTTCCAGGTCTTCCGGTCCAGAGCCAGTGTGGACCATTCTTTATTAGTTCTATCCAGCTCGTCTCTCCATCTCCTTCGTGGTCTGCCGCGACCAGATTCCATTTAAATGATATCATATCTCGCCATACATAAATGAGAAGGGAGTGCTTGATATGACTGGTCACTCATAAATAATATTTGTACGACAAACTTCTATGATTATCCGACGAACACACAATGAGACGAGATCACGCTATCGCCTTATAGTCTTACCTAAGCACTCCTTGTTCAAAACCAAAGGCCGCTTCAAAACTGCTGCTTCTAAGTGCTGGATTGATTTACCGCCTAATACCAGTAGCAGACCAAACATGAAACCATTAGATGGGTAGGATTCTTTATCCCTTTTGTACTAAGCGACAACTGGATAATAGTATCTCGTTCTTTTACCTGTTGTCACACTGACTCACTCATAGACAAAATTTGACGCGTAGCTTGTTTATCCCGCGCCGTCATAATAATAAGACACATAAGTTCAATCGCATTTTATAGATTAAATCGCGTTTAAATGAAAAATATTACTTGTATGGGATGTAATAGATAGTAGAATATTATAATAAAATGGTGAAGTGCTGTGCGTACCGGTGTGACAGTGCTAGCTACGACAAAACACCGGGGTTGACCTTTCATAAGTAAGTTCCTATGTGTGCGTAATGGCTACGTAATTTTCAGCGAATGTTTGGTCTGCTACTGGTATTATAATATGTCTGTGACCACCACCTATATTACCCTTATCAATTGGTACACCACACACTGTCACAAATGCTTATTAATCAAGCATGCTAGCTATTTCCATATTAGAATAATGTAATTTACGTGGAAATTACGTCAAAAAGCACTGAAATTCCACTTTATAACCCCCGACAAAAAAGTGTTATAAGTTCGTAGTGTGTATCTGTGGATCTATGGATCTGTGTATCTGTCTGTGGCATCGTAGCTTCAAAACGGATGGACCGATTTGAATGCAGTGTTTTGTAATTGAAAGCTAGTTTAATTGGGTATCATCTTAGCTATGTTTCATCAAAATCTGTTCAGCCTTTCAAAAGTTACAGCTCTTTTTCTAGTTGGTGTCGGGGGTTTTTGACGGTTAGGTTATTGACGAGAGCTCGGTTAAAACGACTTCTTAAGTAATTTACAACATTTTTTAAAAATATTTCAGCGGTCACGTTTGCTCCAAATCTGGAGGGTACAGTTGACATACTACATGCACCCCCGGACACCACTAACATCACGCAAGTGGTGTTGGAATGCGCATTCATCGGGAAACCAGCTCCGACGGTGCAATGGCTGAAGAATGGAGAACTCATTGCTGGTGTAAGTTGAAAATTTCTGACTAGCGACCCGTCCCCCGCTTGGTACGCGTGCAATTTCTCTACTATCCTTACATTAAATATCAAAGTACGATACATTTAAGCCTTCATTGAAAAATAATCCAACTGATATTAAAACCTGCACGACGCCAAAAGTGGCCCCCAACGCGCTGGTTTTCAGATAGATTTCGTGATTATTCAGTGAGTGGCATTTCGCTTTTAAACAAGGTCCAACCTTGTCCCGATCCCTTTAAGGGGTGATAATGTACTTAACACAACTTACATCATTATGAACGACTTTTAATATGGACCAACCCTGAAATCGCGGAAAAAATATCAACTGTTCATACATTTAGTCAAGTCATATTGTATTATTGGTATGAAAATGCAGATTTAAAAAACAAACTGTTATGTAATAAGTAATTATAGATTATAACACTCAATATATTTTTAATATTATTACAGAACGAAGTAAAGAACTATATGACACCACCAGCTGATCCGAATGGGTCTGGCCTTGTGCAAGTAGTGAGCGAGCTTCACTTGAAGTCGTCTTCCAAAGGTGACATCTTCACGTGTGTGGGGTCCTCTGGACTCAACCAGAAAAACTCTTCAACTACTATTTTTGCTGATGAAGGTAACTTATCTTAAAGTGTAGTTTATAAATTAATGAATTTTCTGCTAAATCACAAATATTATGCAGAATCTGGAAAGACTAACAACTTTAACAAAAACTGAAATCAACGCCCTCTTGTAGCAAGTAGCAGTACTAATTATATCGCCATTCAGGTAGCGTTACTTTAGTCAATATTCAATACTTTTATCACTAAATATATACATACGTACCTACGTATGCGCTATAAATATCTTTATATTAATACGTGAAGAGAAAACTTTGTACCCCTTTTTAAGCATATTGTACGCACGGAGGAGTGTGACTTTTGGCATAGTTAAAGTTTATATGGAGAAGGAGTGCAGTAAGCTAAAATTACGGTTGAATTTCGACCACTGGGCGACTGGGTGACTAGTAATTATTATTACAAAAGATAACTCCAAATACCGAAAGTAAATAAAACTTTATCTTTCCAGGAACTGAAGACGAACTGCCTGTTGAAGGAATTTTTATTTTTTATTATATCGTTTGTATTTTATTGAGTATTATATTGCTATGTTTGATCTATCTGGTGACCTATTTAAGGGCACCGCGATGCAATAAGGTGTCCTCGCCAACGATGGTCTACTATACCAAAATCCCGTCACCAAGTTCAGGATGTGGTGAGGTGAAATTTATCATAAGATGACCTCTAGAAGAAAACTGGTCAGAATAAAATTTCTTCACTATTTCTATATCTATCTACATCATATATATAACCATAAAATACATAAAGTTTGAGATATTTCGGAAACACTTTCTAAAAGTAACTTTTAATCCGCATTTAATATAACTAGGTACCAGTCAATGTTACCAAATCCCAAAAACATTTATCCCCAAAAATAAAGTTAAAAGCCCCTAAAATCCCCCCAAAAAAATACTCTGTAAAATTAAAATTATATTTAATAAATATTAAAAAAAAAAAAAAAAATTCAAAACGTTTACAGCTAGCTGCTTCACAATCATTAAAAACTTCACAGTAAAAGTCAAGAGTAAAAAAAACCTTAAAAATACCCCTAAAAAATCAAACCCCTAAAAAAATCCCATCACACTTATTTACCCCCTTTTGGGGGGAAAACCCCTAAGTTGGGAACCCTGGTACTAGTGCCGATTCTGCACCGCAGTCTGATAGGACGGAACTGCGGGCGTTTGTCCCTTTCTTCCTCAATATAAAAAGATAGTGACAGATGCGTCGAGTCTAGTATAGTACTGTTATAATGCGCATCAGAATCCACCGTTGCTGTTTTGGCTCAAAGTGTTTATTTATAACCTCCGCTGTTCGTTGAACTCGGGCAGTCCAAGTCTGCCCGAAAATCCGTCGTCCCCGAGACAGTAGTATGGGCCGCTCTGCAGTTTAGTACAAAATGAGTTACTTATTACCCACGTCTAGGGTTGCCAGATGGTCGGGATTCGTCTGGATTCTCCCGACATTTCATATGACTCCCGACAAAACTCAAAATCTCCAGACAAATAACTTCTCGGAAATTCTAACAAAATAATAATTTAAAAAAAGAAAGAAAGAAACGCTTGACGTTAGTCCACGTTTACCTGTTTGTAAGTTCTGAATACCATTAAAGGATCCAAATTGGTGGACTCAGTAAAGTCTAATTCCAAATACATGTGGCAACCTAAAAATTAAGTGTATCTAACTATACTGAAGTTATTTTTGGATCAATATTGTTTGTGTTTTTTATAGTCTATTAATTTTAAAAATAAAATTTATATTCTACATTTTTATTCATAACTAGCAGTGCCCGCGACTTCGTCCATGTGGAGTTCGGAACTATAATAAGTTATAGTTTAGTCCAGATATTTTGGTCTTCCGATCTGGCAACCCTACCTACGTCAATAGTGATGAGCGTGCCCGTCTCCTGGTTGTGGGAGGGTGGGAGTTGAAAAAAAAACACTTCATATCAAATCAAATCAAATATCTTTATTTGTTCTCTCTCTATTTCACATTATTAACTAGGTTTTAATACCTATTTTTTATTTAAAAATAGAATAGAAGAGAATAGAAGCATTTATTCGATACAGAAAATACATTGTAAGCAAAAAAGAAAAAATATATAACTCGTATTTATTTTTTATTCGTGTTTTTGTCGAGGCTCATTCCGGATTCTGCTCAATCTTGTTACGCCACACATTCCTCTTAAGAGGGCCCTTCCCGGTCCGCCTATCATCAACGCGAGCATGATCGAAAAGCTTGTTGTTTCATCCAACGCAATGTTTGAAACGGCCGTCTCATGCCGACAGGTTCCAAGAAATAGGTGTTTTTGAAAAAGCCTAACAAGTTTTTGGAAAAAATGTTTGTCATTTTGAATCTCCATTACATGTGCAAGGTTTCTATGAAAATGTTTTCTTAAAATTTTCAATTTATGAGTACTTTATGAACGGCCAAAGTTTAGATAAAATTTGTGCAAAAAAGCAGATTTTCAGATGTCTTTACTGAATTTGTTTCTTAAAAAAATATTATTTGTATTACATAGAAACTTAGATATAGACCACAAGATATCTGTGTATATATATATATATATATATATGTGGGAATGATTTTGATGATAAGAAGTGAATCTCATAAATTAAATCATTTATTTTAGTTTGCACACAAAAAATAATCCTCTCAACACCATACATCATATTTTGACAATTTTCTTCTTGACAAATCAAATGACACTAGTCTGTGTTGCTACTAATAAACTTAAAAATAAAAACATCAACCGACACGGCCGTCCTGTTCATTCATCTGTCCCAGATGAATTATCTTCTGACGCAATCCAGGGCTTCATAAGATCAGCTGAACTTGTCGTGTTAATTGGACCTTCGCTGTTTCCAATTTTCTTCACGATGTATCTATCGTTTCCTTTGCTCTTCATTACTTCGTAAGGTCCTAAGAATTTAGGAAATAATTTACTTCCTTGCAAAAATTGAGTCTTTTTGATGGCTACCAAATCGCCAATATTATACAAAGTAGCTTCCTTTCTTTTCCTATTATAATTTCTTATGTTTTCTTCTTGTACTTTCTGTATTGATTCTTTCGCCTTCTCTCTAAGTTCTTGTCTTCGTTCATTAAAGATCTTTATGTTTTCGTCTTCTATTAGTTTCTGGAGTTCATCATCTTTATCTCTTATTTTGGTGCCAAAAAGTAACTCAAACGGCGTCATTCCTATACTTCGTTGATATGTCCCATTCAAACAGCGTTGTACTCTGGACACTCGGCGATACCATTTGGTCGGATCATCTGCACTAAGCTTACTCAACGCGGCGATGATAATTTGATGCACTCTCTCGACCTGACCGTTTCCTCTGGGTTGTCCAGTAGTGATCGTGTAGTGACAAATGTTTTCACTTCCACAGTATTCTTTAAAATCATTTGAAGTAAATGCGGCGTTTCGATCAGTGATAATCCTTTCTGGCGAACCAAAAATTTGTTGTTGTAGTCTTAATTTTTCTAACGTTTCTTCGGTAGTTAGAGTCTTGACAGGGTAAATCCAAGTAAATTTAGTATAAGCGTCTACAACGGTGAGAATGTATTTGTAATTCTTATGAGTTGATGTCAATGGTCCAAGATGATCAACGTGGTATGTCGATAATGGAACATCACCTTTGTCGATTGGGTGTAGAAGTCCTTCTTTTTTACCCCTCTTGTGTGATATAAGAATGCACTCAACACAATTGCTAATGACTTTTCTTATCTTTTCTAGTAAATTCTCAATATAATACTCTCTGTTAATTAATTCTTCTGTTTTTGTGATACCAAAATGTCCTCTTTCATGGTTCTTCCGAATTATCTCATATTGCATCTTCTTAGGTACAACAATTAGTCTATTTCCATTTTTTTCCTTGTAAAGTATTTCATTCTGTATGACGTAGTCTTGATACTGTTCTTTCTCTAAAATTTTCTTCAATAACTTTATATGGTCGTCTTCATCCTGAGCTTTCTTCAAACGAGCTGTAGTTTCGGTGAGTATCAAACAGGCAGGATGTCTGCTCAATGCGTCAGCGTGCTTCATTCTGGTTCCTGGTCTGTGCTCAATGACGTAGTCGTATTCCTCTAGAAGCAGAGCCCAGCGAGCAACTCTTGGTGGTAAATCCTTTTTCTGCAGTGTCATAGTCAGAGCAGAACAATCGGTCACTATCTTAAATTTAATGCCCAGAAGATATACTCGGAATTTCTTTATTGCGGTAACAATAGCTAAAATTTCTAAATAGTAGCTATGGTACTTCCTCTCAGCTGAAGTTGTTTTCTTGCTCATGTAATGTACTGGATGAAGTTGATTGTCTTTAGGACTTCTCTGTAGGAGAACAGCTCCATACCCATCAGCACTAGCGTCTGTGTGTAGTTCCGTCTCTAATTCAGGATTGTAAATTCGGAGAACAGGAGAACTACACAATATTCGCTTCAATTCTATAAAGGCACTTTCGCATCTTTCATCAAACTTAAATATGGCATCCTTTCTCAACATATCCGTCATTGGTTTTGCAATCAGAGAATAATTTAAAATAAACTTCCTGAAATAACCTGTCAACCCAAGGAATGACTGAAGTGTCTTCACATTATTTGGCCTCTTAAATTTAGCTACAGCGTTAATCTTCTCTTCAGAGGGCCGGACTTCATTGTCACAAATAATGTAACCAAGATATAGAATTTCCTTCTTCAAAAAATGGCACTTCTTCCAATTGAACTCTAGTCCAAATTCTTCAGCTCTCTTAAATACTTCTTTTAACTTTCTTAGTCCTTCTTCTTCTGACCTCGATGGAATTATTAAATCGTCAAGATAAATCAGCAGAGTACCATCAGAAATTAGATCGTGAAAAATATCGTTGATAAATCTTTGGAATACAGATGGCGCTGTACACAAACCAAACGGCATTTTGAGGAATTCATATTGTCCTTGAGGAGTTACAAATGAGGTGTACTTTTGACTGTCCTTATGAACTTTTACGTGTAGGAAGCCATTTTTTAAATCGAGTGATGTAAATACTTTTGCTTCCTTCAGCTTGTCTATCTGATCCTCTATTATGGGTAGCGGAAATCGTTCCATGATAACTTTCTTATTTAATCGTCGAAAGTCCATGCACATTCGACGTGATCCATCTTTCTTGTCAGCTAAAACTATCGGACATGCAAAATCAGACTTGCTATGTTTGATTATTCCTTGATCCAACCATTCTTTTACTTGCTTATTTACAATATCCATTTCTAAAGGTGACAGACGTCTTGGGTTTTGGAAAACAGGGTCTTCATCGGTAAGTATTATTTTTAATTGAACATTGCTTTCTTTCTTCTTCTCGTTAGGCTTATAATCTTCACACATTTTATAAATCTTGTCTTTGTATGTAGTATCTTTTATATCATATCTTTGATCATCATTCTTCTCTTCCATTAAAAGTGTAAGATGCATAATCTTCTCCATGTAGACACCATCTGGAGTGAATTTAACTTCAAAATCTTTTAATATTGGATTTCCAATTATTACGCTAACTGGTAACTCGTTGACTTTAACGACATGAAACTTGACGTCTATGTAGTAATTATCAATCTGAACACTGGTAGTGAATGTACCTTCAGTGTAAATCTTCTGCTCGGCTATTCCTGTTAGACATATTGTTGATTCTGTATCATAGTTCGTAATTCCTTCTTTAATCTTTTCAAGTTCTGATTTTATCATTAAATTGACGTCGCTTCCTGTATCTATCAGAGATATCATGTCTATTCCGTTAATTTTAATCTTCTTGTAGGGAACTTTCTCTTCTTCATTTTTACTTTGAATATTCAATGACTTCTTAGGTTTAGCATTAGTACAGTCCATCGATTTGTGACCATATTCGTTACACTTAAAGCATTTGATTCCCTTTGGACATGCAGGTGATTGATGATCTAAATCACCACAGTTATAGCATCTTTTCACATGGGCCGTGGGTGCTTGGTTCGGCTTGCGGACTGAATGACTAGCAGATGACTGGCCAGAATATGCAGGTTTACCAGACATTTTCTTCCTGAAGTCACTATAGATGTCCAACTTCTTACGAAAATCTTTTAAATCGGACGCACCGTATAAGATTGCTTTATTTGTCTCGATGTCACGAATACCATCAATGACGTATTCTATAAGTGCAGCATCTTCAACCTTACCATGCAATGCTAATTCTTTCATAGACAGGAAATATTGTTGATAAGTCTCGTCGGTTTTCATCTTACGAGAAGCGAGTTTCTTGTGAATAATTGCGCTATTTATCTTAGGTCCAAATTCTTCTCTGAGCGCCTTCTTCAAGCTCGCATAGTCTTTCACTCTTCCCAAAGATCGTAAAAACAGCTTGGCAGTTCCATTTAAGAGTCTCTTGGCATAAATCAACTTTTCCACTTTACTCCAATTCATAATTTGTGCAATATCTTCAAATTCATCAATAAAACTCTCAATCGGATAAGTATCATCTCCGGTGAAAATATTCATCGACTTCTCTAAATCTCTGAATGAAATCTGTACTTCACACTCCTGTTCTTCAGCTTCAACATCGTGTTCATCTTTTTTCGGCGGCATTGTGATACTCGTATTCAAATTACTCTTACTCTTAGGACTTCTAATAGACCTTCTTATACTCGTCGTGCAAAACGATAGTCTTCTAGAGCTCATTCGATAATTCTTTTAAATCTTTAATCTTCAATCTTCAAAAATAAACATCTTCATTTTGCATCATCAAAAACGACCATCTTCATTTGAGTTTCATAAGGTGACAACACTTTTTACCATAGATCGATCAAAAGTGAATAAAAGTTCCTTGGTCGATCTTAAACAATCATAGACCTCAGAGCAAATCGGAAAAGTAAAAATGTCATTATGGCAGACAAATCAGACAACGTCAGTCATACGTCAGTAAAGCAGTTTTAATGGCGGCACCCGAAATTATAACAGGCAGAATTTGTAGGTTAGGCTTTGGATGACTTACTTCTTGAATTTCATCTTCAGTCTTCGATCCACTTCATATCAATAATTGTACATATCCCGGACGAGCCCCCAAAGATGTGGGAATGATTTTGATGATAAGAAGTGAATCTCATAAATTAAATCATTTATTTTAGTTTGCACACAAAAAATAATCCTCTCAACACCATACATCATATTTTGACAATTTTCTTCTTGACAAATCAAATGACACTAGTCTGTGTTGCTACTAATAAACTTAAAAATAAAAACATCAACCGACATATATATATATATATATAATAAGGAGGGTCCATAATTGTTTCTATATATTATACTTACCACCTGTATGACTGTGTACATTGTGGATTGCAATATATTGTTATTTATACATAATACCTACTTAATTTATTAGGGTAGGCAGTGTCTTTTTGTCTTTATGTAGTGCCCGCCACTGTAAATTAATAATATAATATTATAGCTTTATATAGTATGATATTTAATATATGAAATTTAATGTTTAATAGCTATTAGCTAATTGCTTTTACACGGTCAATTAATTAAATAATGAAATTATGTTTTGGTGACTACTTCGTTAAAAATAAATAAATGGTGCTTTAGAATAATTATCAAGAATGAGACTAATAATTTTATTAAAAAAAAAATGTGAAATTTTAATGCCAATGTTGCCAAGAATTAGGAAATAATTTAATTATAATTCTAAAATAACTTTTTAAGTAAACCTTTTATGTACCCCAAATTATTTAAATGATATAATGAGGTTACTGGATATTTTTTTTGTATTTTAATGTTAAATAATTATACACCGGTTGACGGTAAAACTATATGCCACCATTGTGCCATAAATTATTCTTAGAAATAAAAATCACTATATCACTACATAGTATAAAACAAAGTCGCTTCCCGCTGTCTGTCTGTCCCTATGTATGCTTAGATCTTTAAAACTAAGAAACGGATTTTGATGCCGTTTTTTTTTAAATAGATAGAGTGTTCCAGAGGAAGGTTTATATTATGTATAATACTTTCATATTTAATGTAAGGTTAATAGAGAAATTGCACTCGGGCGTAGCCAGGGACGGTCGCTAGTTATCTTATATAATTGTACCAATGGTTGTTACAGCCAGTGGCTTAACCTTTTGAACGGCAGAGTATAAACGTATCGCCGTACCCCTGACGCCAGGCCACTTTTTCTGTCAAATGATTTTGTCATATTTGTGACGTTGGCGTTCAGGGTAAGATTTCGTTTGTCACATATATGTGACAATGGCGTTCAAAAGGTTAATAGCCAAGAGGGACCAACACCTATGATGTTCGTGTTAGGCAGCTAGATCCGGTATTGATACAGAGGGCGGTAGGTACTCCTAGACAGGACTCGTATTGTTAGGAGGTTCTTCTCTCTGCGGCTCTTACCACCGGTAGCTTGGACCCTGTCCCGATACCGGCGGTCAATTTTTTTTTAATTCTTTTTTTTTGTAATAATGTTTAAATATAATATGTTAATTTTAATATGTTTAAAAAATAATGTATAATAATAGATTCTCTTCTGTCGAGTCTGCACGACTTGGGAATCGCTCACGCCGTAGTGGAAATATTAGCTAATCCATAGCACGGGAAGCGAAAATATTCTAAGTTTATCAGCTAATCAGCAATGTGGCTGGCCAGTGTAAATCCAATACACTGTAACTCGAGTTACAGTGTTTTGGCTTAATAGAGCCCAATTGCTTCCTTTTAATGTCCTCTATACATCTATGGTTAAATTTTCTCGATAAACTACATAGACCCAAAGATATTAGTATCCTAAAGACACTGTATTTCATAAAAAAATATGGATTAAAATATCTTAATTCCTCATTTTCTCAAAACTGGTGTTTTCGAGATACAGTGTATTGGATTTAGACGTCAGCTGAGCCTCTTTGCTGTTTGGTTGATTGACTAATTAGCTTTGGTTGGGTAGTCGCTCAGGGTTCGTCAGGCGACCTCGTATTACGTCACTCGTGGAGGCTCCTTGAACCCCAAATAAATGATTAAATATTGTAAAGACAGGAACCAAAGACAGCACCAAAAATGTTAACTTAGATATATTTATTATTTTATTTATTTAATAATTTATGTGCACACATGTTAAGAAACAGAAAACATTTAACAGGAGAACAAAGTACAAAGGTACTTGTAAAATTGTAACTGCTTTACTAAATAATTAAATAGGTATTGAGACATAAACTAAAGACAGCAACAAAAATGTATAAAATTAGATATAATCTTTAACTTAATTATAACTTTTTACCTTTATATTATTTTTTAATAAATGTTTCTATCACTGCTTAGATTGTTGTTTGTACTGTACATTAGTACCTAATTTCCTAAAATAAAAAAATATTAGCTGACTGCCTGACATACAGTATAACAATTTTTTTCTGTTTTTTCTTTTTATATTTTTGTAAATTCCTGAGCGAATCCGATTTTTTTTTTCTTTCTTTCTAATACCATATACCTACAGGGTCAAAATGAACATGTTTAAAAAAATTGGAGTCAACATAAATCATGACCAGATTATGTAGAATTATTTCTATCTTATTTATTTTCCTACATATTTTTAATAATTATCTATATTTATAATTCAGTTTAATACTATGAACGAATATTATATTTTATATCTATTTATTAATTGTTTACTTACACGTACCTACGTCCGTGTGTCACTGCAGGGGTGCCAACTGAAAATATGCGCTGGGTGTCCCACATTAGTACCTACCATAATTATCATGCTAAGTTGGTAATCTTTTCGGTACAGGATCACGGCACATTTATTTTAGTGCAACAATTTTTTCTTTTTGAGTTGTCAGTATCCCGTACGGAATAAAATTAGTTTTCTTTCTTCCTAACTAGAAATACTACAAAGAAAACTTGAAAAACTATTGTCACGGGTGGGACTCGAACCGTGATAATACTTATTATAGTAATGTTGACGTCACCATCGATAAAGTGGCAACCGCAGACCGCAGGTGACACTACTGGTTTGTATGAATCTACAACGTGTATCAGGGGGCCTAAAAAGGCCACATTGAGCATGATGAATTCATCTGCTGATCTGCATAGTAACTGTCAAACAGATGATTACTGAATAGGTACCTTATGCGGATGACATTAAGAGTTGTTAATTAAGTAGATATTTTGACATTCGTAATATGAATCATAGTGTGATTCATCTAAAGCGGCCTTTTTAGCCCCCCAGAAATCCGTACTCATATTGAAGGGTGTGGATCAGACCACCAAACTGAACAACATTCTCTATGGGAATCGTAATCGAAGCGAATCAGCTGTCCCATACGTTTGGGTCGAGTGCGTATCCAAGTTTTATACTATCACTGCTTTTAATTCCATCATGATCTTGGTTTATGGCTGTAAGTGTGAAGCAGGGTTGTTGCGAACATCAGCATCAGCGTTCGCATTGATCGATGCTGATTATTAATGCTGAAGTTCAAGTCGTGATATGACTGCAAAGGGGGCGGGGCTTATAGCACCACTTAGCTTGATTATATTTTTTTATTAAAATTCTAAAAATTATTGAATCAATCTTTTATTTCGATACCAGGGAAAACTGTGCAACTTTTTAATATAAATTCATAATAGTCACTACCTTTTTCCCTGCTTTTTAAAGAAAAGAATTAAAATCAGCATCCGCTGATGTCAATTATAAAACATCAGCATCAGCATATCAGCAAAAAAATAAAAACTGGTCCGTACTAGCAAAAACCAGAAGTGAGTGGAAAAAGGAGAGGGAGGCCTTTGCCCTGCAGTGGGACAACACAGACTGAAAATAATCAGCATAATGCTGATGGAAAAAATAAGCTCTTACCACAACATTGTACTGATAAAGATTATAATCTATTTTTTGAAAAGAGTTACCATGGAGTTTCTTGCCGGTTCTTCTCCATAGGGTCTACTATTTGGAACCGTGCACCTAGAGTCTCGACATTTCATAAGTGCCTGTATCTGGTTTACATGAAATAAAGATCTATTCTATTCTATTCTATGCATCAGCAACAACCCTGGTGTGAAGTATTTAGTGTAGATTGTTCCGACAAGTCGTGCGTCGGAAGAAAGCCGCGCCTACGCCGATAGCAATCCAAGGTTCTGCAGACGAACTTATGTTCACAAAGTATCGGAAGCTATGGAGACGGTCACTGGGGTTTTCACCCTAATTTTCATTTAAAGTTTGTGCATTATTACAACGGACTAAGGGTCGGTACATATCTGACGGAAAATGCGTCGCGTGTTGTCAGTCGCATAACGCCAGAACAGACAATTAAGGGCCCGTTCACACGAGCTACTTTTATCATCGGTGACTAGGATGTGTGGGTGTGGATCTGTCTGTGGCATCGTAGCCCCAAAACGGATAGACCGATTTCAATGCAGTTTTTTTTATTGAAAGCTAGTTTAATCGGATATCATCTTAGCTATGTTTCATGAAAATCTGTTCAGCCGTTCAAAAGTTACAGCTCTTTTTCTAGGTGGAGTCTTAACATCATGTTTCTCACCTATGTTTTACAAATAAATGAATTTGAATTTGACATAGTTGTTTTTTAGGGTGTGCGTGGGCGCACGCTATAAGTCATTAGTTGTCTCGCTCTCACTCGACTGTGCCGTATGTCTACCGAGCCATAATTAATTCAACATTATCATTTGAGCAGACCTTTACTAAGAAGATAATTATTTAATAAGTTAAAACTTTCTTTATTTTACTAACAACAATGAAGAATGCCAAACAAATTAAAAAATATGTAATCACAATAATTATTAGTCGACTCCATTAAGTCTTCTGTGCCACAAACGCGCGGTATGACCGGGTAACATTTGACAAAGGCTAAGTTTAACCGAACGATCACATAACTGCGGTTAAGTGCATTCGTGTTTAACTCTATTGACGAATTGCGTGTTCTGGGGTCAGTAAAGGCTTGTCATGGTCCTGGACTTGTAGCTAAAAAGCTCCTGCGTACGCGCAGATCAGTCAGTCGATCTTTGGATAGAACAGATCTTAACACATCGAGACCCATCTAAGAAGAAAAAAACAAAGATAGGTACAGTCTGTCAATAAAGATAGGTACAGTCTGTCAATAAAGTCATGCAAAGGATTTTGAAGGAACTAAAATTCTTCTTCGCTCGCAACCCTAAATAAGTACCGTAGGTGTCAGTTTGGGTATAACGATGTGTTTATTTTACTATTCTGTGTAGATTTTTTGTGATAAAAAATGTTTTCGGCATTAATATATTGTAAAAATAAACAAGAGAATATACAAGTGGCGCCCTCAATCCTTTTCATGACTTTATTGACAGACTGTAAATGTTTTTTATTTTTTTCTGTCAGCCCGTTCCTGTCCCATCGCTAGGCATCTTCTCAGAATGAGAAATTTAAGGCTGAGATCTATAAAACATACCTACTTAGACTTTGCTCATACTTTGCTTTACATTAGATAGGTATGTACTTTGTTTATTGAGTTCATCTCGGCGTGTTATGACTATAAATTCCCAAGCAAAGTTTCTAAGCAAATAAATAAGCTTAGCAAAGTTTAAGCAAAGTCTGAGGTAAGTCAAAGTACGCACTATACAATTTTTTTTTATGTAGTGCGCATAATTTACAGAATTATTCTGTGTCTGTTCCTAAATACAACCGCAGTATTGGGATACACTTTAAAACAAAACGAAGATTCGTCTTAGTACCCGAATTTTCGAAGTGTATTTCATAGAAAATCAAATTTTTATTTTGTTTTGGAGTGAAGTTTAGAACTGCGGTTGCATGGGACCGACACCGAATCACTCTACAAATTTAGCGCACTAAATAAAAATATATCCTGTGGATAACAGTTACTTACTCTTATAGTGACGTTTACAGGATACAAGTCTTTAGGACAACATTATTAATAAAAATTGCTGCATTTTTGTCATTGTGTTCGGAAAACCGTGTAAATATTGACATGAGAAATGAACTCGCGACGCTTCGCACAGATGCTGAATGCCGCGTCACTATGCCATACACTTTATAACAAGATGAAATTTCGACTTAGTATGGCGGACACGCATAGGTAATTTAGGTACCAGCGCAAGCCATAGAAAATCAAAAATAAAATTTTGTTTTGGAGTTAATTTTAGTATTGCTGTTGCATATGTGAACGGACACTGAATCCTGTTCAGCCGTTCAAAAGTTACAGCTCTTTTTCGAGTTGCAGTCGGGGGTTTTTGATGGTTAGGTTATGTCATAACTTTTATAATTAATTCTTAACGGTCGTGATAGGGCAATCATTGTGATGATTTGCTAAATTCAGATCAACAGAGCTGTGATGTTTATAATGCGTTCGATAAAATAGAGTGCGTTTATCATTGAAGTATTACAGTTAATTTTATAATGAAAAAATAATCATACATAAAACAATTTTCCATGTATTTTTTGACGTTGGAATTACTAGATGAATAAGAAAATTTTATTTTATTTATTTATTTAAGTTCTTACATACAGCTACCATTACAGTACGTTACATACGTTAAATACGTTTATTAGACAGCACTAAATCACGAACATAAAAGAAAAAAAAAAAGAAAACACGTTTAATCAAACAAGTAAACATAAAAAGTAAAAACGAAAAATAAAAGCTTAGTCCTTACCTACCTACTAAATTAAAAATCGAATTTAAATGCAGTCGAAGCTAAATTTCTTTCCGACAATTTTTGTATTTTTTTACTTTTGACTGGAAAACTGCATCGGTTGCTTTATACAAAAATTTTATAAAATGTTTAAAAAATAAAACTTTTTATACTTCATCTTGTCTTTTATGCAATTCCGAATTTAACATCAAAACCGATCATTTCTTTGTCTTTTATTTCTCATTGAACTTTCGAGAATACAATTTTAAACGCTGCACCCTATACGACCGTATGAACAATTCAATTTAACCGATATTTTTGACATAAGGTTAAGTATGCACAGTTCAATTACGTTTAGTTGTGCGTGACACAGTTACGTAGTGACGTCACAACAATGCGGTGAAATAGAGGACAATGCGTTTTGTAACTGCAGTGAGAGGTCTTCTGACTGTAATGAGGTACAATTGGTGCAGAGGCTAAGTGATCGTGTTACTGAGCTTCGTGTCGCGGATTCGATCCCCGCACGGAACAAGTATCATTTGTACGACCTACAGATAGTTGTTCCGGGTCTATGTGCGTACACATCTAAAGAAAGAAATATAGTTTAAATAGAAATATGCCTCAATAAAAATATGAATAAAAAAAAAAAAAAAAAATTGAAATATCGTTTGGATTATTTTGACATGAAGCTTCTTAACAACATTGCGACATTTATTCTTAATTATATGATTTGCGAGAGATTTATATTTAATTCATTGATTATTTTGATTATTAATATTGTTTTTTTTTTTTTTTTTTTTCTTACTATACTATTATATAATACAAACCAAATATGTAGCATGCCGTAAGGTAAAATGTATCGGGACACTTAACAATTAATATTCCAACTTATATGTAAACCTGCCTTATAAGCAAGTAAATGATTTCTTTCTTTCTTTCTTCCTTTCTTTATTGATACATACATGCTAAAAACACAGAAAAAATTATATATAATCAGTAGATTAGTGCCAAAGGGGCCAGAAGCTCAGCATAATGTTGGGTGTCAGCACGGTAATACTGATCACCCAACGCTGGTTTTCAGCTGCTGCTATACGCTCGAAACAAAAACCAAAGATACATCAAGTAGACAACAGTAAAATATATACTACTAGCGAGCCGTCCCTGGCTACGCGAGTGCAATTACTCTACTACCCTTACTTTAAATATGAAAATATTATACATAAACCTTCCGGAAGAAGTGATCAAAATGATGGTGAAAACCGCGTCAAAATCATATATTACATATTTATTTACCTATATATAATTATGTTGGTAATGTTTATGGAAGTTTAAATAGTTGTTTTTATATGTATAATAGTTTATAGTAGAATATATATAGTGGAATCTAGGCGTGTATACATGTATGTAATGTATCAATGTATACATGACAGATCCTTGAAACCTTCTTAGAATTATTTCATAAAAGGCACAGATACCAAAATACAATTATTTTCGTGGAAACTGAACTGGCGGACAAAAAGATCCAATTTATAGATTATCACGAAATATTTGACAAGGTTTGGATCATCACGACTGCTGCCACGGATCCCTAGGATATTAATCACATTTTTATATCATTATTTTATTACATAATGTTATATGACCTATGGCATAGTGACGCGGCATTCAGCTTCTGTGCGAAGCGTCGCGAGTTCATTTCTCATGTCAATATTTACACGGTTTTCCGAACACAATGACAAAAATGTAGCAATTTTTATTAATAATGTTGTCCTAAAGACTTGTATCCTGTAAACGTCACTTTAAGAGTAAGTAGTAAGTAACTATTATCCACAGGATATTTTTTATATAGTGCGCTAAATTTGTAGAGTGATTCAGTGTCCGTCCCATGCAACCGCAGTACTAAAATTCAATCCAAAATAAATAAAAAACGAAACGAAAATTCGACTTAGTTTAAAGTGTATCCCAATACTGCGGTTGCATTTAGGAACAGAGACTGAATCACTACAAATTACGCGCACTACATAAAAAAAATCCTGTAAGTCGAAGTACACTGCCTAATTGGCTAAGCTAATATAAGCTTTATGGTGCATATCATGGGCCTGTGACTGACATCTCGCGTCACACCCCCTCCCGCACCGCGCAACTTCTTCATAACTAACCGCCAGCCGTCTCCTCAGTTAAGCGTCAGGCCTATAATTTGCTGTATACTGTTACTGTTACTTATTTTTTTTTTTAACATTGCCCCTCACTAGGATTTCTCCTGTATCGAGGGTACAGTTTACAAACATACATGTCACATGCACACACAACCAGACCCGAAACAACTATCTGTAGATCATACAAATATTTGTTCCGTGCGGGGATCGAACCCGCGGCACGTAGCGCAGAAGGCTAATCGCTTAGCCACTGCGCCAACCGTGTCGTCTTAACCCATATCTTCCCACTGCTGAGCAAAGGCCTCCCCCCATGACTTCCAGGTCTTCCGGTCCAGAGCCAGTTTGGACCACTCGTTCATTCATTCATTCATTCAGCTCGTTTTTCCATCTCCTTCTAGCTATGTCAGGGCTCCACATAGTGGCAATTTTGGCCTACAGCTCATCAGGCATACGCCCGATGTGGCCAACCCAATCCCATGAATGTGTTTATTAATTTAATATTAATAATATTCTAACACGATTCTTTGCTAAGATAAGGTACAACATCGTACATTTTAATACATCGATGTACTAATAAATCGTTATTTTCAACGTATAAATTAATTTAAATCTTGCTTTGTAATTAATTACTTTTCGATAACGCCTACTTATCGATGGGTTATGTCGATGATATGTGTCATTAGATGCAAATTGAACATGATGTATAGGTTTATCGATAAATGGCCACCTCTAGGACCAATGATGTAAGTATATTAATTTGTCTATAAAATGTCACTTCTGACTGTATTGATGATGATGATGATGATATGATATTCATTGTGGTAAGTGGTTCCAGCTCGTAAATGGGCTGGCTTGACCGGGGAAGTACTGTAATATGTGTATCTGTGTATTTGTCTGTAGCATCGTAGCTCCAAAACGGATGCACCGATTTCAATGCTGTTTTTTTAATCGAAAGCTAGTTTAATCGAGTATCATCTTAGCTATGTTTCATGAAAATCTGTTCAGCCGTTCAAAAGTTACAGCTCTTTTTCTAGTTGGAGTCGGGGGTTTTTGACGGTTAGGTTATAGTCGAATGTTAATGAAAGGTGTTAAAAAATAACAAGCAGTAGCTTTCTGCAAGTTAAATAATTAGATTAGTTATGGTAGTTAGTTTTAAAGGATTTTTTATAAAAGGCATGACGAATTCGATTGTTTAATTACTACCAATTAACAATTAAGTTAACGACACGGTTGGCGCACTGGCTAAGCGATTAGCTTTCTGCGCTACGTGCCGCGGGTTCGATCCCCGCACGGAACGAATATTTTTGTATGATCTACAGATAGTTGTTTCGGGTCTGGGTGTGTGTGCATGTGACATGTATGTTTGTAAACTGTACCCTCGATACAGGAGAAATCCTAGAGAGGGGAAATGTAAAAAAAAAAAACTGCGTTATTTTTTGCCTTTTTATTAAGTTAAGTATCTTAAGTAAACTTTTTTTAGATTTACTAAATAATCATCATAAGCCTCTGTCCATGACACACAGATAGATAAGCGATTTCTATGCGTGCCGACTCAGTCTTAGTTTTTTATTTCAACTGGGCCTTTGCAGGCACTTTCGAAACGTCGTGATTCTAGGCGCACGGTTCCAAGTGGGTTGGTCCTGGAGAAGATACCGGCAAGAAACTCCATGGATCTCTTTTCATAAAACAAATTTACCATAATATCTGGAGCCGTAGGAGCGGCCCCGGCTAAATTCGACCTGAATTTACACAATATTACATAAAAAAAGAACAGCAAATCATCATAAAATAACAAAAGTCAATATCATCAATAAAGTAATATCAAGCAGATCATAATAAAATAACAAAAGTAGGTACATACTTACCTAACACTCAAGCCACCCAATTATAAAAACAAGGGAAGCGTCATTAAAATTAGCTTGTGAAGACAGGAAGCAGTGGGTCACCAGGGAAGCCGCATGTGCAGAAGATAATCATTTCGATACGTCTCCACTCGACAGACGAAGGCCTGGATTCGAACCCGTGACCTACGAAGCCTCAGTTCAATACCTATAGTCCAAAAAATTACAAAAACAAACAAAGCCATGACCCATTAATTAGAGGAATAGAAAATAATTTGTTACATGACCTCATGTGAGCCAAATTACATGGTACTGTACCATCGTTAGTTAATTGCGTTACGTTCAAGGTTCGGTGCTCGGGCTAGACGTTATGTAATTATCATGATAGCTCGCGGGATGATATTAATGGAGTGTAAGGTGACTAGATTGGCTTGTCGGTCTAGTCCAGGAGTCACCAAACTACGGCCCGCGGGCCAAGTGCGGCCCGCAAGGACCACCAACCCGGCCCGCGGCTGTGTCCCGAATATACCCTATATGTATTTATTTAATGCTTTTCATACAAATATGTACAAATGCGGTCTTAATGCCTAAAGCAAAAGCATATATCCGGATATATGCCCGCCAACGAAACTACCTCTTAAGTCTATTGCCATCTCTATTCATCGGCATACCTACGCATGGTAAGGACAGATAATTTAACAGGGTTAAAAATGGACAGATACAGAGCGGGATCGCAAAAATTGGAGGAAAGGAAGAGCAGCATAGGCTTTTAATAAATAAATAAAATACCACAGCTGCGCCTCCAGATCCTACGACGGCAATTTAACCGAACAGACTCAACAACACACGAGCAGTAGCGTGTTACGACGCCCACAGGTACAGACGAGGAGGCCAATCCTTTGCGGGGAAGCGTCAAATCTAATCTATTATTGTATTAATATTACAATGCCATACCTGTCAAGCTCCTCAAGTAGTTCACAAAGCATGGGAAAAGAGCTTAAAGTATAAGTTGCACTTAACAAGTTATGCAAGGACGGTTCGCGCGAAGACATGAATCGGGTCCGTCGGAATGTGTTCGTCAAATTCTCATTCACACAATAGGTCATGGATATAAAATACTAGCATGCGCCTGTGACTTCGTTGTGTATGGAGAACCAGTCTATAATGAACTTTACTATAAATGGGACTTCATATATAACGTGTATCAGAAATGTGTGGTCTTATTTAAGGGTGTGGATCAGACCATCAAATTGAACAACTTTCTCTATGGGACCGACATCGTAATCGCGATAAAATTATCAGCTACATACGCTTGGGTCGAGTAGGTATTGAAGTTTTGTATGGGACAGCTGTTATATTTTTCGCGAATACGATGTTGGACCAATAGAGAAAATTGTCCCATTTGATGGTATCTATAGGTACCCTTAAATATGACTACGCATTAATGATACAAGTTGTAGAAAGAGCAAGCTGTATCTTCTAGATACATAACAGTGAAAGTACTATCGAAATTCATCCAGCAGTTCTTACACGATGTGCAAAAAAGCAAACAAAATAAACTGACATAATCATATATCATATCATCAGGATTATGATTATCATAAATCATAATCATAATCCTTCATAAGTGTTATTTGCAGCTAAGGATTTTGTGAGAAATGATTCTAATCGACGGATTCGGAATGTGTTCATCGATTGAGTGTGTGTGCATATGACGTGTATGCTTGTAAAATGGGATACTCGATACAGGAGAAATTCTAGTGAGGTTTATAAAAAAACACAAATACAAAACAAACAAACTAGGTTTACAAAGTTTATAAAAAAATATTTTATACAAGTAATTCAATATCCACTAGACTGATCGCAGACGAAATACAAATTAAAAAAAGAAAACTCAACCGACTTAATCGGGGACCTCACGATAACTGCATTTGCAATAGCGAAAGAAAACACTGAAAAAGAATTAACTCTCATTGTATTACATTAAATTAAACAATCAATAAAGTTATACAAAGAACCATCAAATAGCCACAAAACCAGCATCGTATGTATGCCAAGGTCGGCCGGAGAAAGGATCGCATTGTTCACAGAATCTCATCAAACAATGGACGAAGACAAAACGGTTCGAATTGTTACAGATTTGCAAGTTTGCTCAACTTTTGCAGTGAAAAATTTAAGGCTGGTCGAAGAGTTAAGATTTGTGGGTCGATGTGGTCAATTAAGTGCTTTCCGGCTCAGAATAGACCTCTCCCACTTTACTCGTAAGTTTTGTAAGAGGTGATTAAACTAAATAGCTTCTGCGCACGCGCAGATCCGCCAATCGGTCTTTCGATAGGACAGATGGTTTAAACACATTGAGAGCCTTCTGTACCTAGAAGAGATGACATTAAAACTAAAACTTTGCCTCACACTAGGATTTCTCCTGTATCGAGGGTACTACAAACATACATGTCATATGCACACACACCCAGACCTGGAACAAAAATCTGTAGACCATATAAATAATTGCTCCGTGTGGGGATTGAACCCGCGGCACGTAGCGCAGAAAGCTAATCGCTTAGCCACTACCGCCAACCACGCCGTCAATATTTATAATGTAGGTCATTATGCGAATATCGTAAAAACGTAAAACGTAACGTAACTTGTACAACAAGTACATTTTAAATTCAGTTGACCCGATAAACATCGGTCACTTCGATCTCAGAAACTTGCGTCTACGCATAACCAGTAACTTAGACCTATCACCGCATCGCTGTCCATTCTAAAATCAACTCTATTCCGTTTGAATAAAGTTTGATGTATATTGCAATATAAACGTGAGAGAGGTCAAGTAAGAGTGGACGTCTGTGCTTTTAATTAAGGATAGTTTAATGTAACAAGTCTTATCTAACGTATAGTTGCGCCCCGCGGGTATGTTTGCGTTTCCCGTGGGAATCAAGATTACTTGTGAACGCTTTATGTGTAAGAGAGATGAACAGAGATCTTAGGCTTTTTCTTTCTTTTCTTTTCTTTTTGTTAAAAAACATTGCCCCTCACTAGGATTTCTCCTGTATCGAGGGTACAGTTTACAAACATACATGTCACATGCACACACAACCAGACCCGAAACAACTATTTGTAGATCATACAAATATTTGTTCCGTGCGGGGATCGAACCCGCGGCACGTAGCGCAGAAAGCTAATTGCTTAGCCACTGCGCCAACCGTGTCGTCAAACGATACATTCAAAGGCTTACATTCAGAGACGACAGAAACGAGTCTAAGCGTGAACTTACGCTTCCATCTGTCAAACTTACGAACAAATTTTGACAGATGGAAGCGTAAGTTCACGCTTAGACTCATTTCTGTCGTCTCTGAATGTAAGCCTTAGTACCTATTACAAAGTGTATCAGAAATGCATGGTCATATAAAATTTTATGAGTGCCTACCGCGTAATAAAATGGTAATGAACATGGACTCTGGTAATAAACTTCAAAACAATCGTGAGAGACTAAACTTCGAATTACCTTGTAAAAAAATTACCGATCATGAAGTTGGGACTCCCATCTTCATGATCGGTGAAAATATTACCAGAGGCCCAATTCTCGTAATTAAAAATGTTCAAAATATAGTTCGGATCTCATTCCGATCTACTACCAATGTCATAAATGTCACAAATCGTATTCTCCTACCCTAACAAACAACGTCAAACGTGACATTATATTGTAATGAGATCGAAAGTTGAATAAAAGGCAAATCGGTATTCTGCTAACATTTTGAACTGACACAGATAATAAAATTGACACTCTCGTCTATACACAAACGTCAAAAATGAGATTGAAATGAGTTTGTAAGAAGATTGAATCCAAATCATACTGGAATCGGACTGAACTTTAAGAGGAGTAGAATACATAACTTTTTGTCAATTCATAATATAATCTCAGTTCGGTCAACTTTCAGTCATATTATAAATTAATTACGAGAATTGGGCTTCTGATTAATACATGTCCTACCAGAAGCCCAATTCTCGTAATTAATTTATAATATGACTGAAAGTTGACCGAACTGGGATTATATTATGAATTGACAGAAAGTCATGTATTCTACTCCTCTTAAAGTTCAGTCCGATTCCAGTATGATTTGGATTCAATCTTCTTACAAACTCATTTCAATCTCATTTTTGACGTTTGTGTATAGACGAGAGTGTCAATTTTATTATCTGTGTCAGTTCAAAATGTTAGCAGAATACCGATTTGCCTTTTATTCAACTTTCGATCTCATTGCAATATAATGTCACGTTTGACGTTGTTTGTTAGGGTAGGAGAATACCATTTGTGACATTTATGACATTGGTAGTAGATCGGAATGAGATCCGAACTATATTTTGAACATTTTTAATTACGAGAATTGGGCCTCTGATCGTCATAAATACCTATTTATGGAACACTAAATACCTATTTATGGAACACTAAATTCGTTAGTACTAAAGTAATTACTTTAGCGAATTATTAGACTGTTTAACTTGTACGTAAGTAATGTCTTGAAATTATGCCTGTCAGTTATAGTTAGATGTTAATTAAGACAAGGTTATAGTACTTTATTTTTTTAACTTCTGGAAATCTAAGTAATGTAGGTTAATATTGGGCAAAAATAAAAACATGTTATCAATATTGAACGTACGGTCAAGTGTTGTGTGAAGATAGAAACGTGAATTATAGGTTATAAACCTAACCGTTAAAAACCCCGACTACAACTAGAAAAAAAAAGTAAAGACCGTCTTCAAAAAACTAAAAAGTATAAAATAATTTTCTTAAAAAACTTAACAGCTTCTGAAGTCAGGGCCTATAATTCTTCAATGCACCGACTCGTAGCTTGGCAGTGGCCCCAACTTCAGAAGCTGTTAAGTTTTTTAAGAAAATAATTTTATACTTTTTGAAAGAAAGAAAAGAAAGAAAGAAAGAAAAATAATTTTATTCCGTACGGCATAATGACGGCGCCACATTCACAATTATATAGACAAAACACAATAAAAAAGAAATAGGTAGATACACTAATTCTAATAAAAAAAATATGAAAACATGCCGTCGAGCATGCCCGGGCCCCGTACTGAAAAGGTTACCAACTCAGCATGTGCTGGATGTGAGACACCCAGCGCTGATTTTCAGTTGGCACCCCCTGCAGTGACACACGGACGAAGGTAAGTGAACAGATAATAAGTAGATATAAAATATAATATTGGTTCACAGTATATATTTTTTAGTTTTTTGAAGTCGGTTTTTACTTTTTTTTATAAGTTTATTTTATTTTACAATTTTGAGTAGCATAAACAATACATAAACATGAGATTACAGCAATCGCGAGTGATGAGCTGTTATTCATTCAAGAGTTCCATTGTCTATCTCCGAAGATCTTCATCACATCCTCACCAAATTTGAATGGGAACACCTTGGAAGTATACCCTTTCAAAAAAAAAAAAGAATCTTCGAAATAGGTTGGCGTGATATTGAGTTATTCGACCATTTGTCGCGCACATACTTAATGTAAATTTAAGACTTATATGGTTTTCTCATGGATCCCATTGTCAGAACTGGACCAAATTAAAATGGGACCACTCGGAAAGTACCAGCTTTCAAATAAAAAAGAATCATCAAAATCGGTGCACGCAGTCGAAAGTAATGAGGTCACAAACATAAAAAAAAAAAAATGAGAACCTCCTTTTTTTTGAAGTCAGTTAAAAAGAGCTGTAACTTTTGAACGGCTGGACAGATTTTCATGAAACATAGCTAGGATGATAAAAACACTGCATATCAAACGCGATTACGGTGTTGGTACTATAGAGAAAGTTGTTCATAGTCTGATCCACACCCTTAAATATGAGCACGCATTTCTGATACACATTATAGATTATGTTTATTATTATTTGTATTTAAAACAGCTCTATATTTAGTTGTAAAATAAGCTAACCGCAAATACCAGCATTTAAAAAGCAATTCGTATCATCGTCAATTTAATTCAAGTAGTTTACTGGGTGATCTTCATGTTGATCTTGTATTTGTTTTGAATCTAAGTCGTGATAGATATGACATTGAAAGTATTGAATCAGAACAGTCAATCTGAAACTGAGGATGGTTTAAACATAGTTTAAAACAACTCAATCAATCAACGGAAGCAAAAAATCTAAACATTATCGAACATATCAATGTTTTCTGAGATAGCAACAATATTACCCATATTATGGGTATATTAACGTTTGTGTTACATAATGACGACACGGTTGGCGCAGTGGCTAAGCGATTAGCCTTCTGCGCTACGTGCCGCGGGTTCGATCCCCGCACGGAACAAATATTTGTATGATCTACAGATAGTTGTTTCGGGTCTGGTTGTGTGTGCATGTGACATGTATGTTTGTAAACTGTACCCTCGATACAGGAGAAATCCTAGTGGGGGCAATGTTTATTTTTAACAAAAAAAAAATGCTTAAGTTTTTAGGGTAGGCAGCGTCTTTTTGTCTGGAGTGCACGCCACTGTAGGGTAGAGATATCGAAGAATTGTGGTTACTTCTAAGAATATGGTTACCGCTATCTGGGTAACCAAGATAAATTTCACGTTGGACGTTGTTTGTTAGGGTAGGAAAATACTTTTTGTGACATTTATGACATTGGTAGTATCGGTATGAGATCGTAACAATATTTTGAACATTTTTAATTACGAGAATTGGGCCCCAGGTATTGGTCATACCGGTTTTGGTTTCTGGTCACTGTAGCACTCCTTGTATCCTTTTACGACACCCACTATAGCGAGGATGTCCTATTTGGGTAATCAGTATTAACGTACTGACACCCAACATTATGCTGAGCTGCTGGCCCGTTTGGCACTAAACTACTGATTTTATTTTATTTTTATTTTCTGTGTTTTTAGCATGCCAATAAACTATATTTCTTTCTTTCTATATTAAGATGCCAATAAAAAAATAATTGTGTTTCTTTAATATTATGCCAGGGACACACGTGGAAGACGGTCAATCCATTGTATCTGACCTATTCGTGTCTAAGACTATAAAATATTGATCCTAATCAAGCGCGTCTTGTTCGTTCATTCAGATAATCAAAGGTCATATTAACACTCAGATTCCGATCACGATACACACGTATACAAATTATCTCACGCACAAATCAAACCAAAGAGTAGGTAGGTATGTAGAAAGGGTAATTGTTTGATGATGACGGATTTGGTACATAGAGGTGGAGAATTTTTGGGTCAAAGATGCAAAAACATTGTTATGTTCCAGTGTTCAATATTTTGGTGTTTTTAGTGTTAAGTTAGGTACCTACTCGAACGTGGGTAGAAACGTTTCGTCAGATTATAAAGTTGTGTAGTGTCAAGTTACTTATTAACTTTGAAACTAGCTTTAAATTAACGCTTACTGTTACTGTTAGCCTACATCATCTCACTGCTGGGCAAAGGCCTCCCCCCATGATATCTAGGCTTTTCGGTCTAGAGCCAGTGTGTACCAATTAACGCTTTTTAACTTTAAAAAAGAAATACTTTGTGAGCAAGTAAAATTATTTAATTTTCTCTCGGGAGAAAGAAGTGTATCTTTACAATAAGTCTTTACGCATAGTTACTGTAGGTACTAATAGGCAGAAAAAAAACGTTGAACGAAAACAATAGATATCCACGGAGTTTCTTGAAGGTATCTTCTCCATAAGACCAACCCACTGGGAACCGTACACCTAGAATCACGACGTTTTGAATGTACCTGCAAAGTCCCAGTTGCATCCATCCATCATATCCATTTTTTATTTAAGATATTTTTTTTTTGTTTTACATTTCTTTTTTTTTTTTTTTTTTTTTTTTTTTATGTACACACAAGGAAACATGGTAATAAAAATGTTACAGACAAATGAGCACAATGGAACTACTTATTTCTAAAGAAATTTCTTCCAGTAGTCCCGCGATTGGAAATAAGGATGATAGACACGTAGACACCGTGTGTAAAAATTACAAAGTAACTACTTTAGACTACTTAAACTTATGGTATACTAAACTAAACCAATAACTAAATACCTATGAAATAAACTACATAGAGAACAAATACAATGAACTACATATACCGTACGAATAAATACAAATAATATAATTTTGTTATATTATCTTTAAAATTGTTTTTGTGCTGTGTCAAATAAATACTTTTTCTTCTTCTTTCTTTCTTGCAATAAAAAGTAATGACTTTAATCAAACTACATTCAACGTGTCTCATCTGTATAGTCTACATAATCATTCGCTTCTGTTCGTAATGGTTTATGACATTTGCTGCTGAATGCGAGATGCCATGCAGTCATCAAGTACGCATGTACCGTCAACAATGGCGGATAACAAGCGACTTAAATTAAAACTTTTTGACGGCACGAAAAAGGCGCAGTGGCTAAGCGATTAGCCTTCTGCGCTACGTCCCGCGGGTTCGATCCCCGCACGGAACGAATATTTGTATGATCTACAGATAGTTGTTTCGGGTCTGGGTGTGTGTGCGTGTGACATGTATGTTTGTAAACTGTACCCTCGACACAGGAGAAATCCTAGTGAGGGGCAAAGTTATAAAAATAAAAAATAAAATAAACTTTCGAAATATTTTCTGTAAATGGATATTATTGTCATTTTGTTATCAATCCGTATGCTTTGTGATTATAGTAAAGACCGAGGATACCCAGGACTATAATATATAAAACTATAAAAATTATGTTCTAGTACATGACTGGCTTGGACAGAATATCAGCAGTTGAGCATGCCTCGCGCTGCTTACTATGCTGAGTCCAAGACCTTTTTGTCTTTTACCTTC
This sequence comes from Allophyes oxyacanthae, assembly GCA_932294325.1. NCBI lineage: Eukaryota > Metazoa > Arthropoda > Insecta > Lepidoptera > Noctuidae > Allophyes > Allophyes oxyacanthae. Next base: position 1,067,150 of record OW028635.1, on the reverse strand, counting down.
TTGTATGATGTATGCCCCTTGCTACCTATGTAATTTGAAAGACAAATAAAAATCTTCTAATCTATTCTAGAATCACTGGTTTGCGAGGTCAGGGGTCTGATTAGGAGTAATTTTTACCCCCGACACAAAAAGAGGGGTGTTATAAGTTTAACGTGTCTATCTGTGTATCTGTCTGTGGTATCGTAGCTCCCAAACGGATGAACCGATTTTCGTTTATTTTTTTTGTGTCATATATAATTTTATCCCGAGTGTTCTTAGCTATGTTTCATGAAAATCTGTTCAGCCGTTCAAAAGTTACAGTAAAGTTACTAGTTGGAGTCGGGGGTTTTTGATTTATGAAGATATATAAAGTCCGATAAACAAGGAGACGGTTCATTTTACTCAAGCGGCAAGTACAGTTTAAATACACCCATTAGTTTTAGTACAGTTTTAATGGTCAGGCCCAACAAGACTCATGCTATGTAAGGAAAGAAAGAAGAAAGAAAAATCATATATTTGCCACAAACACAAGACGCACTAGAATGATAGACATAGATATTAAGAAGAGGACAGGTGCATAGACAGAGAATACAATTTTAGGATGGCAACAGTGTAAAACTAAGCAGAAAAAATTATAGTTTGAAAAAAATAAAAATTATGTGGGTATGGATCTACTAGACATGTGCGCCGATGCCGACTTCGGCGTCATCGGCGTCATCGGCGTGGATGGTCGGACGGATATGGTTGTTTTAGATACAATGCAGACATATACTAGTCAACTAAACACTAGAAATATCTAAATATATGCTTATTGGTTTATTTCGACGTATTTGTTTACGCAAATTCAATAAAATACCATTTTTATATGACCATAATTTAAATAGCACGTTTTGCCGATAACTTCATCCGTCACAGTCGTTTGGCGAATAGGTCTGCAATATTTTGTTTTTAATAAGATTTTCACAATCCACGCCGATGACGCCGATGACGCCGCTGCGGGCATCGGCGCACACCTCTAGTAGGTACCTCTTCGTTTTTGGCGTAAAATCTAGACCCTCAATTACTCAATATTATCAGACTCATAATACCAGACAACATGCAGGTATTTAGTAAATAACTATAACATCATTGTTTTCTATTGTATGTTTTTTATGTTGGTGTGCAATAAAGCATATTTCTATTCTATTCTATTCTAACATTATTACTTGCATCAAGCTCACAGGAAGAAATTCCAAAAATAAAAAATAACCCAGTTTTTAATGGGGCTGACGTACGGATACATTGTAAGCAGACGTGTGTCGTCACCCGAGGAACAATTCAAAATGAACAATCCAAATGCGAGATATAATAACTAACATTATTACTTAAATGTCAACTTTAATTAAGCGAAAGTTAAATTCTTAAATCAAACTTATCTTCAGTAATTTTAAAATTAAAAACACGCACCGTTATTGTTTGTTTTTATTATATAAATATCTTATATAATTTGCATAATGTTTGGCATTTCAGTAATTGTTCAGTCAAGCCATAGATAAATGATAATGCGTCTTCAGGTTTTTTATTGACTCTGAGTAATTAGTTAACATTTCCTGGTAGAATTTGAGATTATATTTTATAAAAATTCTAACAATGTAGTTAACTGTCCAATTTTTAAATGTTAAACCACAATACTTTTGGAAACTAGTTTAAATAAAATAAAAACGAAACCAAAATAACGTCTGCAATTTAGTCCGTGAAACGACCATTTAGATACTTTTTTATATTTAATTGATATAAATGTCAATAATTGCATATCAAGGACTCAAACTGAATAATATTAAATTAAAATTTTAAATTAATAACAAATAAAGAAATAAACCATCTGCATAATCTATTTTAAGCGCGTTTGGCTGGGCATGTAAGTATTATCAGTCAGACATTCAATGAATCAGCGGGTCTACCGCGTAACTAAAATTGTAATGAACATCGACATCGGTATTAAACTTCAATACCATCGTGAGAGCCTAAACTTTGAGATAACTTGTAAAAAAATTACCTACCATATAGTTGGGACTATTATCTTCATGATCGGTAAAAAAAATACAAGTTAGCTAAAAGTTTAGGCTCTCACGATCGTATTGAAGTTTAATACCGATGTCGATGTTCATTACAATTTTAGTTACGCGGTAGACCCGCAGCTCTTATTATTATAAAAACGAATATTTGTTTTGTTTGTTTGTCTTCTATGCGTTCCTATACCATTCATTCGATTACGATGAAACTTTGGGAAGTTGCTGATCAAGCGCATGCGACGGTTTTTGATAAAAAAATAAAGGCGAAGCAAGGTATTGCAATAACTATAATAATTACTAGTGGTCGCCCAGTGGTCGAAATTCGACCGTAATTTTAGCTTTCTGCACTCCTTCTCCATATAAACTTTAACTATTCCAAATCTCACACTCCTCCAATATGCTTAATAAGGGGTACAAAGTCTTCTCTTCACGTATTAACATAAAGATAATTCAGTCCATTACTATCCCACTGCTAGGCACAGGCCTGTTCTACGAATTGTTAGGCCTTAGTTCACTATGCTGATCTATTGTGGGCCGATTAAACACACCATTGAGAACCTTATGAGGCCCTCTGAGTTGCGCAGGTTTCCTCATGATGTTTTTCTTCCTCTCTCTGCGGCCCTGACCACCAGTAGCTTGGACCCTGTTCCGATATCAGTGGGCTACTACTTTTTATATTTTAAAGTTTTTTGTTTTTTCAACTTTTTTATAAAAATATTCAAAAATGTAAATATGTGTTAAAAAAATAAAGATAATATTTAATAAAAAATGAAAAAAAAAAACTTTACAAAGTAAATAAAGTTATTCAGTCAATATAAAACTGATCCGCACATAATTCGGCTTTTAACTTTCTAGTACCTATATAATTTTTAGTCTATCCGTACCTGCGTGCCCCGCTCCTAAGGTCGTCACTCAAGCGCAGTCACCGACAAACAGACTCATTGCTATTTTATAGCATAACGTCGGTATACTGATAAATACTTATGTTCACGCATATTTTATCTGACAGGCTTGTCAGAATCATTTCAGAAGCCCAATAATAATTCGCGTAATTAAAAATGTTCACAATATAGTCCCGATCGAGTCCCGATCGTGGACGGAGAAGTCCCGATCTTTTTCTGATCTAGTATCAATGTCATAAATGTCACAAATGTAACGTCAAACGTGAAATTATATTGTAATGAGGTCGATTGATTGAAGCCAAATCGGTATTCTGCTAAAATTTTAGCAGTTAAAAGTTTTTTTTTAAGTATTAGTATTCTCGTCCATACATAAACGTCAAAAATGAGATTGAAATAAGTGTTTCAGAAGATTTAATTCAAATCATACTGAAATCGGACTGAACTTTCTGTAGAATACCGATTTTTTGTCAATTACATAATATATCTCAGTTCGGTCAACTTTCAGTCATAGTGTAAATTAATTACGAGAATTGGACTTCTGGTTTTTTTTTCGAGGATGAAACCGTCACAATAATCCTGCTGACCTCCAGGGAGGTAGGCAAGGGAGTGTTAGCGATGGGCGAGTCGAGTTGTTTAACTCGGGTAACTCGAGTTGCTCTGTGAACTCGGTGACCCGAGTTGCTTTTCTCGAAACTCGAGTTGACTCGGTCGGTTCATAGCTTCGTATTATTCATTCACTCACCACGCGGCTCGGCGTGTGACAACAAACAAACTTACCGAATCAACAGACCAATCACGATTCATGCGTATGACGTAACTCGGCGCGGAAGACCGACGCGCGCGACTCGCTGACTCGTTCGTTATCGTAACTCGGCGCGGAAGATCGACGCGCGCGACTCGCTGACTCGTTCGTTGTCGTAACTCGGGCTAACTCGGCGCGGAAGATCGACGCGCGCGACTCGCTGACTCGTTCGTCGTTTATTACAGTACCGAGTCAACTACCCAATCACGATTCACGCGTATGACGTAACTCGGGCTAACTCGGCGCGGATGGTCGACGCGACTCGCTGACTTGTTCGTTGTTTATATTTTCTGGTTTATTTACACTTTGTAAGAGAGAAAGCCGGGTCGCTCGCAAGTCGGAAAGTTTTATCACCTTACTATTATCTTAAAAATAGGTATTATATTAAATTATGGCCTCTGGTAATAAAAAGAGTGTGGCATGTGACTAGTATATTACTTTACTCTTTGCATGGGAGTATTTTAACAAAACCGACGATGGCTCCAGAGCTGTGTGTAAATTTTGTCCTTTTACTTATTTTAATGGAAATAGAACAACTTTGGTAAACCATATAAAAAAGAAACATATTGTTCAGTACAACGAAGCTATTGAACAAAATTTAACTCGTAGCGGAAACGAGATTCGAAACGGACAGAGTACGGATATTTCCACTATTCCTGTTGTGACCAGTGAAAATAGTGTTGGGACTTCAACCGCAATACCGAATGTTAGGGGTGAATGAACCAACGCGACATCGAGAACTTTCAGAGCACCATTCTTCATTGAATATTTCTAATGTTTTGAGAGCAATATAATATTTTTTTATATTAGAAATTATGTGTTTTATCATTCACAATACTACCTAACCCTTATTTTATTTTTTTTTTTCATTGGAAGCACTCGGTTTGGACGTTGAATTGTTCTAATACGCAAGAAAAATAAACACGAAATGTTCGTGTATTCGAATCCATGACCGTACGTACTGTTTAGACACCGAGTCGAGTCAACTCGAGTTGCAACTCGAGTCAAAGAATATTTTAACTCGAGTAACTCGAGTTGAAAAATGCTCGACTCGTCCCATCGCTAGGGAGTGTGAAACTTCAGCACATGTCACTCGATCACTCGGTGTTGCCACTTAATTAATTTAATTATGTTTTGTTTACCAGAACAATGATTTAATATTTAGTAATTAGCAGTGGCGAAGAGTCCATACAACCCGATTCCCATCGGCTTCCCTTTAGGAATTGGTTAGCGCATAGACCAACGTAATATGGCTTGTTATTCAGTTAGGTCGAGCTCTTATAGATTACAAGAGACGGTATGGATTTTTGTCTTGCAGCATTAATTGCAGCAATTTTTAGAGGGCATTTTTGGGACGGCTTCCCCTTTTAAAACTGTCACCCTTCGCCACTGGTAATTAGTGGTCTTGGTGTAAGGTGCGTCATACTGGGCGTAAAAATAAAAACATTTTCTTTCTAGAATCAATCTAGACTTTAAACAATTAACATCGATTCAGAAGCAATTAAAATATTTTTATCCTCAACCCTTGCACTTAAGTAATATTGGTCATCAAAATTAATTCATTGATTGTGTCTGGCATTTAAAACTTAATGCAATACCTTATTAAGTACAAAAAATATATCACGTTGTTGATTAAACTTTTTGATAAAAAACCTATGCTTTTTAAACTTTACAACGAGTTTTTGAGACGTAGTCATTTAAATAGACGGATAGACCGTGTAAGATGACTTTTTAGTTAACTAGAGAAGTTTTGAGAAGTGTATACCTAAGATTTTTGACCTGAAGCCCAATTCTCGTAATTAATTTACACTATGACTCAAACTTGACCAAACTAAGATTATAATTATGAATTGACAAAATATCGGTATTCTACTCGTCTTAAAGTTGAGTACGATTTCAGTATGATTTCAATCTCATTTTTGACGTTTATGTATGGACGAGAATACCAGTTTTATTATATCTGTGTCGGTTCAAACTGTTAGCAGTATGTACACCAGGCGAGCTTAAGGGCATTACACCAGCTCGGCGCGCCTCGCGTTTCACTCATACAGCTATACAGTTAGCACGCACACAGCCGTCTACGCGTCTGTGTTGTTGGAGCGCGTATCATGCACCGCATGCACCGCATTGAATCAACATGATACTTTGCCAGCTTTTACTTAGTAGGGAATGTTTTAGTTTTTGCGTAAGTAGGGTTTAAATTTATTTTTAGTTGTAATAAATGAGCAATTAAATTATTAGTAGGTTAGAATAAATAAAATAAAAAATGTGTAAAATAAAATTTTAATATTTTTCGTCTCAAGTGCTTTTTTTTACCCATGACGCGATGCGACAAAGAATCGCGTGGATTGCCGTCATCGGTCTGATATCACATAAACGTGCGACCTAAGAAAATGTATGAACGGTCGCAAATGTTTACTGACCAAATCGTACGATATGACAATATCGCTCACAGATCTGTTCGATGTCGAACCGCATACGTCCTAATGACATGCGATATTACTTCAAATGTACATTTTACATACGTGAGCGCGGGTGCGCTCGACTCTGTTTCGACTTACATGCGATTTCTTGTTAGGTATATCGATGAGCGACTTCAGTTACGTAACTAGGTTTACAACTAGTTAGATACTTATCTCTGTGTCAGACATCCTAGTTTGTAGCAATAATAATTGCTTTAATATTTAAAAAAAATGATCAAAATACCTTTCTAATCGCGATCCTTTTATCCGGTTATTGTACTCATCATTATGAACAAATTTTACTATGGGACCAACACTGAAATCGCGAGAAAAGAAATAGCTGTTCCAATTATTGGTATGGAACAGCCATGGAACCGCTGATGTTTTTTTCGCGATTTCCTTGTTGGCCCCATAAAATAAAAGTTGTTCATAATGATGAGTACAATAATCCCTTAAAGGGATCGGGATTAGAAAGGTAGTAGGTATAACTACACCCTACTATAATATTCACAGCGCCATGCAACAGAATTAGCATAGAACACTGTTGCTAGAAAAAGCAATACTGGTAAACGCACGGCTACATAGACATACCAAGCTTAAATACATTTTTAGTATAAGCTGAACTGTCATTGTACGGAAAGACTATACAATGGTAGGTCAGCTTATACCGAAAATGTATAGCTTGATATATAGGCTTGTTACGAATTTTTTATTTTTATTTACATTATTCTACCTACCTACTCCATGTACCCACGTACCAACATACCTACCTACTTACCATACCTACCAACATACTTACCTACTTACCATACCTACTTACCCTCACTACCTACTTACTATTCCTACTTACCTACCTACCTACCCTCACTACCTACCTACCCTATCTACGTAGTTACCCTATCTACGTAGTTACCCTATCTACGTAGTTACCCTATCTACGTAGTTACCCTATCTACGTACTTACCCTATCTACGTACTTACCTACCCTAAATACCTTTTCTACCTACCTACCTACATACCTACCCTATGTACTACCTACCTAACTACCTACTTTTTCTTTATTAATTTTTCCCCTAAAGCGCCTTTTGTAAGCCATATCTTAAAAAAAGTTAAATTAAAACATACATAAAGAAGTCTAATTTAATCTTCCTATGTTATTTGAACTCTATTACATTAAAATATATTATGTACTCGCCAAAGTTTTGTTTATAATAAAAAGTATCAATACGTCCCAGTCACGCTAAAAACTCGCGAACCCACGATATTATTTTATGCAGCACGCGACGACGGGAGCGACACACGTCCTACCTCTGAAAGGCCTCGGCCGGGAATGAAAGCTGACGCGGTTTCGCGCCGATTATATAGCAGTACTAAAATAATTCATAGTAAAATAAACATATAAGTTATTAAAAAAAAAAATGAACTATGTTTTAGAACGTAAATGTCTTCATTTAATAGGTCTAAACAAAAACAAAAATACCCCAGATTTCAACCTAAAGTAACACGTTTAATATCTCGAAAAGTGGCTAAAATGACAGTTTTGATTATACTTTTCTTGAATGAAAATTTACAGTAATCGAGTGTTTTTGTTAAACAATCACTAATAAATGTTATTATTTTTCATAAAGTAATATTGTTATAAGTTTGTCGTATATGGTTTTACTAATATCTCGCATCAAAGAAGACCGTCGACCGCTAGTTTAAAAAAAGGCTTGAATAAAAACTGTTCTAATAGGAAAAATATACGAATATATGGAAAAAAATAATTACCATGCAATAGATTATGAAATTCTCATTAATATGACGTTATTATTATATTTAAAAATTAAACAAGTTATGGTTTTGTTGTCCGTTGAAAATCATCAATTTTGCCTGTAGCGTGGTTCTAACGCATGAACGCTCTTAACCCAAAATTGAGTTTTCTACCACCAAAACTTTGAGTGATAGAGAAAGTATGATGGTAAATGAGGGTACAGTCAAGTGCACAACTATATAATATAATATTACAAGTTAAAATATAATACCAACTACCTATTCCTTTATTTTCTTCTCTATACGATTTTTCAAGACATGTCGTGTGTATAACTAGATATTTCAAAGTCTAGATTTGCTTAAATTATTAATGTTCTAGTGTAAATATTATTTACGTTGAGAACAAAGACCTATTCGCATGCTTTTATTATAAACTTTAATTGCTTTATTAACCTAATGGTAATTTTTATTGAGCTTAATGCATATTATTATATTTGTTTACGAAGCTATTAAGATAATTGTGAAGACTGGATTGAATGTAATAAATGCGTAATTTTTCCGGAATTATCTGAGGATAATAGAAAATCAATGTAATGATTATTATTAGCACTAAAAACAGGATATTTTCATAATTTGTAGAGTGATTCAGTCTCTATTCCTAAATGCAACCGCAGTATTGGGACACACTTTGCTAGACCATTTTTTGGTTGACCGTAGGTACATACAAACTGCATCAGCGAACTTTTACGAGGAATAGAAAATTGCGTGCACGGAGGAGTGTGAGATTTGGTATAGTTAAAGTTTATATGGAGAAGGAAAGAAAGAAAAGAAAGAAAGAAAAATCATTTATTTGCCACAAAAACAAGACACACTAGAATGACAGACATAGGTAATAAGAAGAGGACAGGTGCATAGACAGAGAAGACATTATTTTTGGATGGCAACAGTTTAAAATTGGGTAGAAAAAATTATAATTTAAAAGAATAAAAAATATGTCGGTATATTAGGAGTGCAGAAAGCTGAAATTACGGTCGAATTTCGACCACAAGGCTTAGCGGTTGAACGCTTGCCTTCCATGCAGGAGGGTCTGAGTTCGAACACGGCCCGCACCTCTGACTTTTCGAATTTATGTGCGGATCAGAATTCGATTATCACTTGCGTTAACGGTGAAGGAAAACACCGTGAGGTAACCTGCACACCTGAGAGGGCCTCATAAAGTTCTCGATGGTGTGTGTAGTCCGCCCGCACCAAGCCAGCGTGGCGGACTAAGGCTCTAACCCTTCTCATTCCGAGAAGAGGCCCGTGCCCAGCAGTGGGACAGAAATGGGCTGGAATTTTTTATTTTATTAGAATGATGTTTATATAAATCGTATTTATTAATGGTAGTTTACGTAGGTACAGGAAAAACGTTATAAATAATATTAAATGCAACTTATATTATTTTAAAATTTATGGCCACATTGAATGCAGTACATAATTATTGTAGTAAACATGATTATGTAGATTATTATAATTAATGCATATATATGAAAAGTATCTTCGTGACGTCACAGAATAAATTACAATAGCGTTAGTTAATGTTCTGCTACTCGTCTTATGAATATACGGGGTGATATAAAACTGACCGCTAGTTGCAGATAAAGCGAAATATTACTATAATAATTTATTTCACAAAGTTAGTTACAGACTTAGATACCTATATCTACAATAGTTTTTATTAATTAAGGTACGTTTACAGCTAGTCGGTAGAAGTGTTATCACCAGTGATCGGAATAGCTGGTGCTAATTCACCTAAACTTCGAGGCACAGAGACAAAAACTGGAGACTTCCTTACGACAACATTTTTTCTGGGACAAAAGTTGTCCCAGGTTTCGGGACATCACTTAAGTACATTAACAATTAATGCAATTAATATAGTAACGGAATTCAATTCAGGTTTTTGTTTCCCAGAATTGACAAAAATTAAGTAGACACCATTCACGTTTGCCACCATTGCTAATTTATTAATCAGATTTTCTACATCCTAAGATAGTAAAAACGAATAGAATTAGAAATCTAAAATAATGAGAAAGTCTTCCATTTTTATAAACGAGAAAAAACGTGTCTCCTGTATTTTTGACAATTTTGGGAAATAAAAACCTGAATTAAATTAAATTCGCTAACTGTATTAATAAAATACCTAACATTCATTATTAATGTACTTAAGTGATGTCCCGAAACCTGGGACAATTATTGTCCCAGAAAAAATGTTGTCGTAAGGAAGTCTCCACTTTTTGTCTCTGTGCCTCGAAGTTTAGGTGAATTAGCACCACCTATTCGGATCACTGGTACATGTTCATATGCTGCAGAAATCTGTATACAGTAAATAAGGGTTTACCCTTACTCTTAAACTAGGATAACCTGTATCTTAAGAGACAGTATTTGGCTAAGAGATAATTTGAAGTGGATTTTTACAACTTGTGAACTGTGTCGTCTATCATTTAATTATACAGAATGTAGAATGCATACAGTGCTAAGCTCGTGTATGTGTGAGAATGTGTGTATGTGAGGGTGTGTGAGGGGGTGAGTGTGTGAGATAATAGAATAGTAATTATGTTATATGTTAGGTAATCATCTCACTGGTTTTGGGCTCACTCACTCACTCTCACTCTCAGTGGGATTGGGCTGGACACGTCTGTCACATGTCTGACGAGCTATGGGCCAAAAGAACAACTGAATGGATCCCAGTAAATATTAAACGGCATCGCGGCAGACCGAGGCGAAGATGGCGGGACGAGTTTGACTCCTACCGAAAAAACTGGTCCGTACTAGCAAAATCCAGAAGTGAGTGGAAAAAGGAGAGGGAGGCCTTTGCCCTGCAGTGGGACAACACAGGCTGAAAATAATAATAATCACTCACTGAATAATCACGAAATCTCAGGAATTATAAATGCCTACAATCTTGAAATTTGGCCGGTTCATTAAAAGCGTAGGCATCTGGTACAAGGCTCTCAAAAATATTATTTAATGCACCTACAATAATTACTCATAAGTACGAGTAGTAGGTGCTTAACACACAAGTGATATATTATCAACCTACCACAATAAGGAGGCAAGCAGTGGGTTCAGTCCTTGAATTATTTAGCCAACAATCTCTAACATTAAGCAAAGGTGTAAAGTATTAGCACCGTTAATAGAAGAAAGACTTAAGTACACTTAAATTTAAAACGATTACAGAGACACAACTAAGAAGTAACATGAATCGATGTACCAGATCGAACAACCAATGGCAGTCGCTCGTTTAAATAATTGTACAACTGATTGCATCAGCGTAAAGATCATGTTTTACTGCAGTACTAATAAACATTCGTGGTGTTGAAGTCGCGCGCAGTTCGGAAGTGATGGGTTTTACGAATTTTGCCGATGCGACTTCTTAGTTGTGTCGTACTACAATAATAGGGTTCTTAACACACGGTGATTTAAGTCGTTGCTACTAAGTGCGTAGCCGTGCGGCTACGACCTACTACGCACGTAGGCCTGTATATTATAACCTAACCACCAAAAACCCCCGACTACAACTAGAAAAAGAGCTGTAACTTTTGAACGGCTGAACAGATTTTCATGAAACATAGCTAAAATGATACCCGATTAAACTAGCTTACAATTAAAAAAACCTGCATTGAAATCGGTCCATTTTGAAGCTACGATTCCACAGATAGAGTCACAGATACACAGATACACATTACAAATTTATAACACCCTTCTTTTTTGTCGGGGGTTAAATATATGGGTCGATGTTAAGGAGCATACACAACCACCTTTTTGTCGCATGAGACTTAACATCGTATGGAACCCACACTAGGTCAGCGTGGTGGACTAAGGCCTGACCCTTCTCATTCTGAGAAGAGGCCCGTGCACAGCAGTGGGACATAAGCTGGATTTATTTTATTTATTATAACAACAAGTTATGATAGTCAGTATTCATTATTCTCGTACTTATGTCTTTATTCCACTAAAGATGCGTATAGCTTAGCATACTTCCATTATTATGACTGACACCCACTCAAATGCTTCGAGAGTCCTACGCGCTGTCTAGTCATCTTGTAAAGTGTACTCAGCTCTTAAAAGCCACATTAGTGTATAAATGCCGCATTCCAAATTAATTTTGTGGAATAATAGAATAACTAATTGCCTTATGAAGTGAATTTGTTGTGTACACTCCTTAAAGGAATAGAATAGATCTTTATTTCATGTAAACAAGATACAGACACTTATGAAATGTCGAGACTCTAGGTGCGCGGTTCCAAATAGTAGGTCCTATGAAAAAGAACCGGCAAGAAACTCCATGGAAATTCTTTTAAAATAATAGAATACAATCTTGATTATTACAATGTTGTGGTAAGAGCTGCGAGAATAATGTAATTCAATGTGAAAAAATAAGATTTGGTGTCGGTTGGATACGTTGTCAACAATGTCAGCATCGTATAGTTGATGGTACGAACATTTAGGCATCGATGTCAACAATAATGATGCTGATATCGGTTGCCGCATCTCAAAGTCAAAGTTAAAGATTTTTATGTCAACGGGGCCTTTGCAGGCACTTTCATAACGAAGTGATTCTAGGTGCACGGTTCCAAGTGGGTTGGTCCTGGAGAAGATACCGGCATGAAACTCCATGGATACTTTTTTCATAAATCAAGTTCACAATAATCCGGCTAAAATTCGACCTGAATTTACGCAATATTACAAAAAAAAGAACAGCAAAGATCATAAGTACCACTACAATTTAAATACTAGTAGGTACAGTCAAACAATCGGAATCATGACCCACCTAAGGCTTAATTTTTACGTACGTTTAAATACAATTAGGTCGAATTTCGCTTAAACATAATTCCCTGGCAACAACTTGTTATCAATAATGTTACCTAACACTGACAGTGACAGTTAGTTTACCAATAGCTGTCTCCTTGGTTACCCTGTCTACGCGTAAGCTGCTGTTCTTCATCTGAGGCTCTTTCTCGTTTGGCACTACTTTGAGATATTACCTACAATAAATTTTATATACTAACATGATGCGTAATGGTCAATGGCTAAAGAATCTTTAGTCATTGGTAATGGTAGACAATAAACATCGAATTTCACTACCCCGTGGTGGACTGTTATAGCCAGATATAGCATTAAAATCGACGCCATAATAATAAGCATAATAATAGCGAGAGTGTTACCACATCCACCCGAATGGCAACCGAACCTCTTGCTCCTTGGCATCGATCAAGGACGTCGATTGATGTGACGATTTGTTGGTTATTTTGAATTACGCACTAATATGCAATTGTTTATTATTTAATGACCTTACCTACTGCACAAAACATAGTAAATATAAGAGATCGGGGAAATACACAGTAAAAGACAGTAAGTATTTCAGTAAATGCTATAATAAAATATTTACAATAAATTAAATAAACAATAGGTCACTATAAAAATTTTACCTAAAACGAGTGTAAGCACCGTGGCGACTGCAAATGTCTGTAATCTTTAATTTCGTTACAATGTCGCTCAATTGCTTGCAATGCATTGTCCTCTCGTTTTTAATAACCCACATTTGGACCATCAAACCCCAGAAACAATCGGATTGAGATCCGGAGATCTAGATGGCCATGGAATGAGTTATTTGTGAATGCTACCGAAACCAATTAGTGACAGCTCTGAGGGCTAATTCACGTAATTTTAAGACGCGCCGATCGTATTGCAGTGACGCTGGAACTTGACGCCAGCGTATCTCACTGAAGCTCAGAGGTTACCAAATGGCAGAATAGTCGACATCGGCTCAATTGCCATCACGAAAGAAGAAGCAGAAGATTACCAAATGTGTTATTTTGATCAATATTTTATTACAACTGCGCGGCAACTGCACTACTTTAGTTACGTGAATTAGCCTACTGGCCGTATGCACTGGGCAGTTATTGTGAAAGTAGAAAAAGTTTTGAAACTTCTTCTCGCGGGTTCGCACCATCGATAACATAGTTTCTTCTAATAAGTCAACATAGTTAATTGCATTTGCATGTAAAGAAATCTGGACGAGCTCGGCTACACTTCCGGCACCCATCCAAGCCCACATGTTAGCTGAAATTCGGTCAGACAATTAATTGATTAGTCACTACGTGATCCTCCGTATTTTATCATGTCTTATCGTAACCATTTAAGTAAAAGCGGCCGTGCTGAAAAGATTTAAAGGATTTCTCGTCTGAAAAGATGACGTTAGTCTAATCGAAGTCTAAATAATCACAAGCAAAATTTTATCTCTCAAGTTTGTTTGCATCCGTAATGGTTACTTTCTTAGCATAATGTCTTTAATGCAGTCCAGTGCTGTGTAAGTAATTCCTTATTGTTTGTAGACAACGTCGTACCGTGCCGCAAAATATCGGTAAAGGGATGTTCTTCGTAATTGCGTTGCATCTCCATTTTCTGTTGGTTCGTGATTCGACGAACGCCATGATTATAATACTCTTTTGTCTAAGAGGCTGCCCTCTTCACCATGCCATCTGATCCACGTTCACACTGTATTCCTAGATATATTTAGCTCTCGCGGTATTTGTTTTAATCAGTTTTATTCAATGGTTTTATTCTCTCCATAGATTTAGAATTTCGCTTGTAATAATTGATCGATTCATACCTGACGTTTGACGTTAGATTATTTGGCATTTTTCTTTTAATTTGACAAATATTCCTATATAATCAAAAGAGTTAGTATAGGTTTTGAAAAAATATCATAAAATAATATTATTTACTTGTTTCTTACTCTAGGCAAACCGAGGCAAACCATACGGAACGACAGTTAATTCTAAATTCAAAAGGGGTTCTTTATCTGAGTGCCAACTTTATGAAAAAGTGCATTTTGGAAAATTGATCTTTACGGTTTTGACAATTTCAAACGAACTATCGGCCGAGTGGGTCATGAATCCGCTAGTTCGACTGTACGTACATAACACTCACGTCACCCAATTAAGAATTCAAGGGAAGCGTCATTAAAATTAGTGTGTGAAGACAGGAAGCAGCGGGTCACCAGGGAAGCCGCATGTGCAGAAGATAATCACTTCCATACGTCCCCATCGTCAACATCATCTTGCGTATCAATGACAAATATATCCAAATCGGCCATATCTAGTCCTGCTGAACTTTTAACACCTTGGAAATAAATACTTCACACTTAGCGCCTAATCATCCGGTGGTCGTCGCAAGCGCAGATAGTAATTCACTCACATTTGCACCTAATATGGTAAGGTATGAGCTACGCGCGCATCCGTGAGAACGTGAACGATGTATGTTGCGTAAAAATTGCATTATTACTATAATTATAGATCATTATAATTATTATATTATTGATTAGTTTTATAGGTCAGATTGTTGTGAAGTTGGGAATCAATCTAATCTTAGGGACCATCTCCACGAACCCACGAACGAGTGGTATTATGGTCGTGTGACTTATTTTAATAATAATTGTTATGACCTCTGCGCGCAAACTTTTTTCGGAAAGTAATTCTGACATTCGTTTTTATAAATTTTTTTTCATCTGACTAGCTCGGAAAGGCTTTCTTTATTCTTCGAAATCTGAGTGCAAAAGTCTATTTTATCCGCTAGCGCGGAAAAGTTATACGAAATTCGAACGTGACGAACTATGGTGTAGGTAGAGCACAGACCCTGGGCCCCAAGTCTGTTGTAATTACGAGAGCATTCTGCCACGAGTGAGATAGCAGGAGTTAGCTGACACGGGGCCCTAGACAGTGTAGATTAGTGAAGAGAAACAATTGAAATATAATTAGGCATCTAACATTTTCCTCGCTTTAGTGTGATGCGACGCACGCCGTTTAGTGACGCGGTTCGCGTGACATGAAAAGTTGCGTGTTTCTCACGGCTGCAAAATTTTTGCAGCCTTGCATAACAAATAACTATTTCGTATTCGTCTTTTGTTTATTTTTCTCTTATAATTTGCGTGTTTTTTATTTATTTTTTTGTTTATTTTTCGTCTTTCGTTTTTTTTTACTAGTGGACATCTCCAATTCATACGTTGTAATAACCTAACCGTCAAAACCCCCGACTCCAACTAGAAAAAGAGCTGTAACTTTTGAACGGCTGAACAGATTTTCATGAAAAATTGCTAAGATGGTACCCGATTAAACTAGCTTTCGATTAAAAAAAACTGCATTGAAATCGGTCCATCCGTTTTGGAGCTACGATGCCACAGAGAAACACACAGAAACAACTACAAACTTATAACATCCGTCTTTGTTGTCGGGGGTTAAAAAGGATTTTTAACCACATCTTCTTATTATCGCCAATAGATGGCGCTAACAAAAAAAAAACATAGTAAATGTATTACAAAATGTTGGATAATCTGTGGTTAGTTGTGGCGAATGAGAAATAAATGAGTTAGCACAAATTGCCAGCCTCAAATGACTTTCCTAGATTAATGTTGCCACACTCTTTCTAAATAAGTCGGTCGTCGTGACCTGTGGAAAAATGTGTCTTTAGTAAAATGTTTTACAGTCTATCAAGCTTTCTGGCTTGGGCTTTACTTAGCTACCGTTGATAAAATTTATTTATTTCAGCGTCAGGTGTCATAGCCTGGCACATGCTGAGCTGGACACCCATTTGCTACAGCTCGGGACACACACTGAATAGGTGATGCGCAGTCAGTGCAGTATACCCACATATTTTTTATTCTTTTAATTTATTATTTTTTTGTACTCAATTTTACACTGTTGCCATCCTAAGAAAAATGTCTTCTCTGTCTATGCACCTGTCCTCTTCTTATTACCTGTGTCTATCATTCTAGTGTGTCTTGTTTTTGTGGCAAATACATGATTTTTCTTTCTTTCTTTCTTTTTATTTCAACCAAAACTAACAACTATCATTACAGGTATACACCCAATGCGATATTGTAGATCATAACAAAAAAAATACTACATTAATAAATATATTTTTTGTAACATATTATAAAAAGTTGTTTCCTTGTGTGTACATAAATAAATAAAATAAATAAATAAATAAATAAATAAAAAGGGCTATAATTGTGAATTCCCTCAGAACACAACAGAACAGGGGGTCTACCGCGTAACAAAATGGTAATGAACATAGACTCTGGCAATAAACTTCAATACGAACGTGAGAGCCTAAACTTCGAACTAACTTGTAAAAAAAAATACCAGTCATGGAGTTGGGACTCCTATCTTCATGATCGGTATTTTTTTTCCTACCTAGCTCAAAGTTTAGTCTCTCTCGCTCGTATTGAAGTTTATTACCAGTGTCGATGTTCATTACCATTTTAGTTACGCGATAGACCCGCTGGTCTAACTCCTCCGCTATGAGGTTAAGAATGCGGAGCACACGTGTGAACGGCTCACACAAGATTTCTGCTACCCATCCCCTTAATATAATCTAAGACAATCTAAAAGATGTAGGGCATAGCGGGACTTTCCGCTGCAAACTGGAGCTGCTCGACTGGGGAAGTACCTCCACCTTGCAGAATATCGTAGCTAAACAACACTGCTCTTTTGCAGTGTTGTGTTCCTAATGGTGAGCAAGTTCGCTAGTGCTACTTGGAAAAGCAACGTTTTTAAAATTTTATTTTTATGTTATTTTATTGTGTGTGTTGTGGTGTCCTATATATGTAGAATAGAATTATTTTTCTATCTTTTCGTAGAAAAAAGAAAAAAAGAAAAATGCTTATACTGTGCCAGGAAACATGATGAGGACTCGGACGCATAGTAACAGTGCATACATAAACATGAGAGAGAATGACCATTTTAAACCTCAAGGACCATGGGGTCATGGGACTCATCTCATCACCTTTCATTAACTACGAGTATGTTGTATTAACATAATAGTGTTCGTTATAATTATTGTATTGATAATAAATTGAAATCTTTTGTATAGTGCCTATTAATACGCGGAATGTATGAATGAAATTAATTTGTTCTGAGTATACAAGAATATTAATTGGATCCGCTGCTTGACTTGTCGTTGAGTTTATGATTCAGAGACATTATAAAGGATAAGGTAGGCATTATTTATGGACTTTATGGGCAAAACTCTTGCACCAGGGCTCGTAGACAAGACAAAACGAAAAATCGACTTTTCAACGGCTGAACAGATTTTCATGAATCACAGCTAAGATTATTTCCGATTAAATTAGCTTTCAATTTAAAAAAACTGCATTGGAATCGCTCCATCCGTTTTGGAGCTACGATGTACCAGACAGACACACAGATACACTACAAATTTATAACATATAAAGCTCTATTTTGTCGGGGGTTAAAGACATGAAACAATGGGCTGAAATAAAGGATTTTTTTAAGACAACAGCAAAGACATTTATTGCAGAAACTATGTAAAGAGGTGTTTTTATAAATTCTAGTGGTAGCCCAATGGTCGAAATTCAACCGTAATTTTAGCTTTCAGC
This sequence comes from Allophyes oxyacanthae, assembly GCA_932294325.1. Taxonomy (NCBI): domain Eukaryota; kingdom Metazoa; phylum Arthropoda; class Insecta; order Lepidoptera; family Noctuidae; genus Allophyes; species Allophyes oxyacanthae. Next base: position 1,048,764 of record OW028635.1, on the reverse strand, counting down.
ACTCTTTCTTCATAAAAACTTTAACTATGCCATATCTCACACTCCTCCGTGCGCGCAATATGCATAAAAAGGGGTACAAAGTTTTCTCTTCACGTATTAATATAAAGATAGGTATCAACAGCCTATCCAGTCGGGTGTTGCAATAGTATTTAGAGAAAAGCTAACACTACAAGCCTACCCTAGCTTAAAAATAATTTGCATTACAATCACTTTTTGGCAAGAAATTCATGTATTATTTATTTATTTATACTCTTTATTGTACACCGGTAATAAATACAGGATTGAGAATACATGTATATTACATGTATGTATGTATTACATGTATGTTCATGTATATTAAAAATACATTTTCTTTTGTCTTTTGTTTTAAAAAAACATTACCTCTCACTAGGATTTCTCCTGTATCGAGGGAACAGTTTACAAACATACATGTCACATGCACACACAACCAGACCCGAAACAACTATCTGTAGATCATACAAATATTTGCTCAGTGCGGATCGAACCCGCGGCACGTAGCGCAGAAAGCTAATAGCTTAGCCACTGCGCCAACCGTGTCGTTGTCGAATTTTGAATTAATTTTTTTTAAGCTCTCTAAAGTAAGTTATGTTTTACCTTATACAAGTCAAAGTCAAAGTCAAAGTCAAAGATTTTTATTTCAACTGGGCCTTTGCAGGCACTTTCAAAACGTCGTGATTCTAGGCGCACGGTTCCAAGTGGGTTGGTCCTGGAGAAGATACCGGCAAGAAACTCCTTGGATACTCTTTTCATAAATCAAGCTTAGGTACTACACAACAAATATGGGGCTGCAGGAGCGGCCCCGGCTAATAAGAAATACATTTCCTGCATATGAAACTTGATCATACAATTCGTATTAAAACATAAACCATTTATTGCAACTCATCTGCGGAAGATTCACAATAGCCGGCGTCAGCGCAGCTTTGTTAGCTTTTCGCTACCAATTGAATGCCCTTCCTTTTTATTACATATTAATGGTGTCTATACAAAGTCAATACAATTATAAACACAATCATTGTAATTAACACTATTATATCACCCACACTTAAGGTCCCACAGGCTTCATAATTGTGATCATTTTAAAAAGTTTAATATACAATTGGTTTCTTCTCTTTCTGGTGAACAGACAATCAAGACGAAATCGGCTGTTTACATTACATTTTAAACGTCTGTTATTTCGTCAATGAACATGGCCCTAATTAATAAAAAAAAAAGAAAAAAAAGCATTCTATGCGTGATTGTAGTAATAAAATCCCTTAATTGAAAATTTTAGACCAATAAATGCCCTCAAAATAATATGTATGCTAGTGCCAATATATCCGAAGCAAAGAAAGTCACAGATGATACTGAACCACAGATAAAATACAAATCTAACTTTAACCCTATCAATTCTACGCTATTAATGATAATCGGAAGTTCAACAAAAAAGGATATATCTAACACCAAATAAGATGAAATAAAATTACACTTTAATAATAACAAAATAATTCTATTGTCAGTTCGAGGGTCAAAATTAAGTGCTCAATAATTGCATGCATTGAATTATTTATTTATTAATAACAAACAAAGTTAGTTTTTTGTTATTCTTTCATCATTGCGATGCTGCTACCGTGTTTTTGTTATAAACAATAGTTGCAATTTGTTTTATTATTGTTATACCTTTGAAATTTTATATACCTATTTGTAGTAGGATGCAGTGTAGGTGTGTATTTTATCAATGCTAAGATTTTTGAGAATCAAAATCGGATATTTATGATAATTCTACAGTTGGTCCGAAAGGGTAGGAAAACCGGATATGGGTTGTACTCATCATTATGAACAACTTTTACTAAGGGACTAACCCAGAAATCTCAAAAAATTAAATGCGCTGTTCCATATATTTAGTCAAGTAATAAGTATTATATTATTTGTCAAGTATGGAACAGCAGATTTATATTCGCGATTTCAGTGTTGGTCCCTTAGTAAAAGTTGTTCATATTGATGTATACAATAAACTCTTTTGGGATTTCTCCTATGTATCCTTTCTGATTAACCTTGTTTTTTTTTATTCCTCTGTGGAGGAACGAGGTATGGTGTTCCTCCATTGAAAAGGGAGGATCCTCCGACCAGGCGAGGTGATATTGCCTGGTGGGCCGAAGCCCGACGGTTGATGTCGGACAGTTGTATATATGCTAGATACGAATATCTTTTTCCTTGCGTGATGCAGGCTTCGTAATCTGGAAGTAGTTATTCTATGTTGCGATAGATGTCGCTACACCTCTAATCTGTCAATATTCAAACGGCCCACCTGATGGTAAACGGTTACTTCAGGGTACGGTTATTCTTGCAACACCTGGGGCATCAATCCCCCGTTGCTGCCCATAGTAGGTAGTAGTACTAGCGCCGCCGTCCGTCGTGACGACACGACGCTTCCGCAAGGTGACCTGGCACCGTTAGGAACACAAAAAGCATAAGAGCAGTGTTATTTGGCTAATACGTAAGATCTTACCCGGGCAGGTATCGCTACTCGGGTAGGTATCACTACGGACTCTGTTGCGCTCTCACCGAAGCGACCCCCGAGAAGACGGCGCGCACTAGTCAGTCCTGCGCGCCGTGCACCGCACGAGGGTACCGGGGGGACCTCGAGACGTACCTGGGACGGGAACCTCTTTACAGTCTCCCTCCCCGAGAAGTGCCCTAACAGGCGTGGCACCGAGGTGGGCTTCGGCGCGGTCTTTTAAGAGTACCCGAAGCCCACCTGTAGGTGCCGAAGTGGACCACCGTGGTGAGTTTAGCTGGTAGGAGTCCGGCACACCCCCCCCCCCCCCCTCCCCCAGGCGGAGGACAGCCCTAAGATGGGTTCTCACCACGTAAAACAAAAAAAAATAAGCTATCACTACTCGGATCATAAAGTTATTATTACTAGTAATAATAACTTTATGACTCGGATAAGCTCAGTACTCCGTCCATCCTCATTAAAATGCTTATATCACAGATAAATTCTTCAAATAATTCCATGACATCGTATCGTGGCGTTGCAGTTAGAACGCCATCTTTTCGGTTCACAAAATTATTTTATTTTTATGATGGATATGAACCTTGATATTAATGAATGCCTTTTTACTGGTGACGTCATAGTACCTACCTACATTATACCAAAACAAAGAAATAAAATTAATCTATATAGGTCTCATAATCCTTGACTGAGTTCTCGCTAAATGTGTTATTATTAAAACAGTCTATTATTAATAATGTCGAATTTGTATTGTAATATTAAAACGTGCATTTAAGTTTCTTAAAATTCATATTGTACCGATATGATTTTGGTATAGTCACTGTACAAAAGTTATTAGACTTTTTTTAATGAATGAAACTCGCCAATATTATTATTACTTTTAACCCGACTACGGCGAGGGTTATATGTTTGACCGGTATGTTCATCTGTTCCCTCATAACTTCTAAACTACTTATCATAATTCATAGCGTCTTGATAGTCTGCTGGTTTTAGGCTATGTGACGTCACATTAAATTTAATATGGAGCCCTAAAGAGGACAAATAGTTAAAAAAAAAATGTGTGATGATGCCGTGTTGGGTATCAAATGAAAGAGCTTAAATAGCTCATTTCAAAAATATATATATTGGTAACTGTTGCTCGCGGCTTTGAAAAAAACAGTAAGTTCAAAAACTAAAACCCGACTACTTAAAAAGTATGAAACAAGAAAATATTAATACATATTCCTAATGATGTTCAGATGATAGCCGTGGGTCCCGTGGTATGGGGGACCCCATTACACGTCGCTAGTAGTAGGGTCGGCAACGCGCGAGCGATGATCCTGGTGTTGCAAGCGACCATAGTTGACGGTAACAATACAATACAATAAACTTTATTGAACACCAGAAATACAAAAGATACATTATAATAAATATAAACATGTACAATGGGCGGTCTTATCGCTAAAAGCGATGTCTTCCAGACAACCTTTGGATGGACATGACTCGGAAGAAATAGAAAAAGGGCAGTTTGCGGTGTACCATACATATTATTACCAACAATAACCAACCACCAACCATAACCAACCACCAACCAACCATACATTTGACGAAACGGTTGGCGCAGTGGCTAAGCGATTAGCTTACTGCGCTACGTGCTGCGGGTTCGATCCCCGCACGGAACAAATATTTGTATGATCTGTAGATAGTTGTTTCGGGTCTGATTGTGTGTGCATGTATGTTTGTAAAATGTACCCTCGACACAGGAGAAAATCTAGGGACTAAAAATAAAATCTAGGCAACGAGAAAAAAAAAAAAAACCATAACCATGGCCAACCATAGTGGTATAAAAAAAATTGTCTTTGCCAGACGTACATAGGGTTATTGTACTTGGAGAGGCTCCTGCCATGCAATTCCACATTCTCTAAGAAGACGCTAGTGTTATCTAGAATAGAATAGATCTTTATTTCATGTAAACCAGATACAGGCACTTATGAAATGTCGAGACTCTAGCTGCGCGGTTCCAAATAGTAGATCCTATGGAGAAGAACCGACAAGAAACTCCATGGAAACACTTTTCAAATAAATAATAGATTACAATCTTTATCAGTACAATGTTGTGGTAAGAGCTGCTAATCTGGCATTATGCAAGAAAAACAAAGCTATCTATTGATACCATAAAACTGTCTCGCTTAAGGTCAAAACCCCGTTAATCTCCATACTACATTACAAAATGGTCTATGCCCAATATGACCATGTCAATACGTCAATACGCAGATCATCCACATAATTTACTATCGCAATTACGACCGACAAAAGACGAGTAATAAATAAAATCGAACACTCTAATTACGGGAACTGAACCTTGAACTGTGCGCTATGCTGCCCAAATGTCAGAAGTTGATACATTTGTGGTTTGAGCCATTCAAATGATCTAAAGTGCTTGTGATGTTGACTGCATCAGATAATCGTAATTTAGATTAATGACTGTCTGTGCCACTCCTTATAAAGACGCCGTTAGATGCAACTAAAACCATTTGGCTTTTACTAACTTACATTTTCAGTCTACAGGATTTTTTATGTAGTGCGCATAATTTGTAGTGCGATTCAGTCTCTGTTCCTAAATACAAGCGCAGTATTGGGATACACTTTAAAACAAAACGAAAATTCGACTTAGTATGGAGGACACGCATAATTGACTAACGCGTCATACAAAATCAAATTTTTATTTTGTTTTGGAGTGATTTTTAGTACCGCGGTTGCATTTGGGAACGGACACTGAATCACTGCAAATTCTGCGCACTACATAAAAAATATACTGTATACAGTGTAAGAATATATTATAGATTAGTTGACTACTTATAAAAGTGTCAAAGTCTTTGATATTCCTTTTACTTGCCATATGTAAAAGCGGCGTATTTTTTTATATAATTAGGACCCCTTAATGTAAGAAAAAAATACAAAAAATATTGGTAGAAAATCATACATTTTTTTAAATTTTTATTTATGGCAAAAAGTATTTTCTATTAATAAAATGAATAGTACGAAAATCACTGAGTAGAGGGTTCTTAAAAATATAAAAGGAAGAATTTAAATATTATTACGCCCAGTATGACGCGCGAAACATAATTAAAACCTTACACCAAAACCACTTAACACTAAATAATATCATTGTTCTGCTAAGCAAAACATAATTAAATTAATTAAGTGGCAACACCGAATATAATGTAGTTCGCATAATTTGTACAGTGATTCAGTGTCTGTCCCTAAATGCCCCCGTTTAACCTGAATAAAAAGACACAAATCAAGCCTGACTCCAGCAAATTGGTCAACCATTACTGTTATTGCTTTATGTGAAAATCACATGAACTATACCTGGGAAATACCAAATTGATGGTAATATCATACCATGTAAAGGTTATGTGACGGTACCTACATATATTAGTTCCATATTACCGCCATTTTAACCGTTTACCAACTGTTATGTGTTTACTGCAGCATGGTAAACAAGGGAAGAGAGGAAATCGGAGACAAATCATCTCTTACCCGTTTTCTCTCTCAATTTTTCATTTCGGCTTCTGTCAAGTAGACGAAGGGAGGAGAAAACGGGTTTGTCCACGGAGACAAAACCATCTCTTTACAGTTTACTTTCTAGATTTTTCTTTTTGTCGACTCATAAAAACGAAAGCTAACTAGAGCACAACATATCACTAAATAGCCTAGAGATGATCCCATAAATAAAATTAGAAATAAAAGGCACTTTAGAATGACACAACTCGCCATTAACACGGTTAACAGCAACAATCCTGCGCCGCATACATCTTAAAGTGAAAGTTACATCATAATCCGTACATTTACGCGCTATAAATCTCTTGTTATTGTTCCTAATGTTCTATTTTGTTTCATTTAAGTTAAGAAATGTTTTTATAATTGCTATTTTGATTTACTAATTGGCAGAGATGTAAAAACAAGGCAGCAATTTCCATGCGAATTGCTGGTAATATTAAAACAATGCCCTTGCATCATCTATTGACAGTCTTTTCACGACGTCACGGTATGCACTGGCTTTCGTTACATGTTACGGGTTCGATTCTTGTTACTGTTACTTACTGTTACTGTTAGCCTGTATCATCCCACTGCTGGGCAAAGGCCTGCCCCCTTGATTTCCATGCTGTTCTATCCTGTGCCAGTGATGACCAGTCCTTGCTGAATGTGTCTACCTAGTTCGTCCCGCCATCTCTTTCGCGGTATATTCTCTTTATATATATATATTATACATATATATAAAGATATTATACATATATATATATATTATACATATATATATATATTATATATATCTCATCGATTCCCGTACGGAATAAAATGTGTGTGACCTAGATATTAATTGTTCCGGATCCGGGTGTGTGTGCATGTGAGATGTATGTTTGTAAACTGAGGCCCTAGTAGGTATTAAGCGTCTTTAAATTACGACGCGGTTGGCGCAGTGGCTAAGAGATTAGCTTTCTACGCTACATGCCGCGGGTTCGATCCCCACACGGAGCAATTATTTGTATGATCTACAGATAGTTGTTCCAGGTCTGGGTATGTGTGTTTGACATGTATGTTTGTAAACTATACCTACCTGCGATACAAAAGAAATCCTAGTGAGGGGCAAAATTTATTTAAAATAAATATTATAGTTTAAAAAAAAAACGAAAGAACACGCTTTAGTCATCCAAACTAAACGTGTATGCAAAATTTCAGCTCAATCGGAAACCGGGAAGTGGGTCAAATTTAACTTCCAAGATTTTTTTACACAGTTAGTTACAAGTGAAGCTAATAAAAGCGTTTTAAAAAAGGAGTTAATTATATATACATCTCTTAAAATATTTCGTTTATGAATGGAACGAGACCTATAAAGATATAAAAAATTTAAGTCTGTGGAAATAAAAAACAAATTATCTCTATTTTACGCATCAACCACGTTCGGTGCTCCGATTGGTGCAGATCTCGGAGCGAGTCAATCAGCCCGCAGAAAATAAGCTTGCATTATAGCTTCTCTAGTAGTCTTGGGTAGCTCGTGCTCTTTCGCTTCCCGTCTAAAAAGATAAAAGATGTCGCCAGATGCGGCTGATAATTTGAATTGGATGCAGTTATAATTATAAATGATAATGATTTGACCAAATGAATGTTACGAATTACGAAACTGTTATTATAAATGTATTATTGTGTAATTTCTTTGAAAAACCTACAATTGTAAAATTTGCAGTGCCTTAACAGGGTTCATGTTTTGGAAACAACATAGTATAAAACACCAATGTATACCACATGAAGCAATAAACGTTCTGATTCTAATTCTGAATCATAATTTTAATATAACAAAGCATAGCTACACAAAAGTATAGTATGCATGGGTCCAAAAATTTATAATCAAATGCCAAAGGACATTAAACAATTAAATTCTAATTTATTTAACATAAAACTAAAAAGGATGTTATTAGAGAAATGTTATTATAATATAATTGACTTTTTTAATGATAAATTTTGATTGTTTTCCTTTTATTTAATTTATAATTTTGACATGTGAATATAATATATTTGACTTATTTAATGATAAACTCCGATTCCATTTATTCAATTTATAATTTAATACAATTTAAATATTTGTACGCCTTCAATGGTATAACATGTAGCTCTATGAATATGTAACACCATTGCATGCACGTCATTGTAATTTACACATGTTACAGCAAATAAATATATCTTTATCTTTATCTTTCATATTACTGTAAGTAATATAAATTCGCATTACATTAAGAATACAATGTATCTATGACACTAATAGCCTAAACAAGTGAGCTAATGATGGACTGACAAATAGCCAGCTGAACAATGAACATCATGAGATGAGTAATTGACAGCTCAATAACTAAAGGTCGCGGTTTGGTTCGTATAGGCCAAGAGACAGCGACCATCAGAACTTACTCTCATAACCTAACCGTCAAAAACCCCCGACTCCAACTACAAAAAGAGCTGTAACTTTTGAACGGCTGAACAGATTTTCATGAAACATTGCTAAGATGATTCCCGATTAAAATAGCTTTCAATGTACCTACAGCTACCCTAACAAAATCATACAGTCTAACAGTAGTAAGCGATCATAAGCTTTTGGGCAAAGTCGCATACGACCACGGCTATCCTCTGAACATCACTGTGAATATCTATTAATATTTTCTTGTTTCATACTTTTTCAGTAGTCGGGTTTTAGTTTTTGAACTAGTTTTTTTTTTAAATAATTTGGCTGTGTAAATAATAATAATTATTATGTGTATAATAATTCTTCTGTTGAAATATAATAGATTTGGTATTTAAAAAAAGTACCATAACATAATGTAAGGTTATCGTTCGCTGACTCCTAGCCTACAAAGGTCGGTTCGGTTCTGAGTGTTGCATTCTTGGGCAAGGTCAGTGATGCGATCGATAAGTCCCTTTCTCACGTTATACCATCACGCCTCGATTAGCGAAGGTGAGCAGAAAGGTAAATAGCTGTGTAATGTGCTATTATTTCTGACATTTACACTTTAAGTAGATACAATTAAATGTCGAGCTCTGAAAATTTACTCATTTATTTAAAATGCTTCATGTTGGAAATCTCTTAATAGACTACGATCCCAAGTCGGCCGAAGTAAAGACAATCTTCACAGGTGGAATTTCACAGATGGATTAGACCTGCAGTGCGAGTGCGGTGTCTCTCCGCAAACCATGGCCCACCTTCCATCCTGCGCCGCATGCCCTACCACCTGCACGCGTGAGGAGCTAATGTCCACTACTGATTCTGCTATTCGCGTGGCGGAATACTGGGCCAAGTACATTTAATTTGCCATCGACACGCTAAGAAGAAGAATGCTTCATGTACAATTTACAAAGGCGGTCTTACCACAACCCTACACCTAAACAACCTTACACCCTTACAACCAACCAATCCACCAACCAACCAACCTACAACCTTACACCTTACCTCACCTCATCATCATCATCACCAGCATATCACATCTTGGTTGTTACAACCTTAGGGTGATACAGAGACAATGAAGGTAGATGCACCAAAAAACAAACTTAAATGAGAGGTAGGTATATTAAATAATACTTAAAAACAACCATAATTATAAACTTACATAAACATTAACATAATTATAGATAAATAAATATGTAATATTATATGCTAAATAAACATAGGTACACATATATAAATAATAAATATATACAATTCAGAAAAATTTGAGAAAATTGCATGGAATTGTAATTTTTCTTTTTTTATCTTTAATGACCGGCACTTTATCTTTAATAATCGGGTTCATCTTAGCTATGTTTAATGAAAATCTGTTCAGCCGTTCCAAAGTTACAGCTCTTTTCTCGTTGGAGTCGGGGGTTTTGACGGTTAGGTTATTAAACTAATGCTTTAACTTTTCGGAAAAGCTTCATTTTTGCAGATAAAATAGTTACAGTCAAATACCCTATTGTGTCAGAATGATAGACCACTAATGTGACACATTGACAATTGTACTTTAAATTCTGCTCACCCCACATGTCACAACAAGCGAGATGTTTTTGTATCATCAATCGTTGTAATTTGATGACGTTACGACGTAATTGTAGTGGTAATACGACGTCAAATTGTTATTTAATTTGGTATTATGTCATGGCGATGTGGACGACTCTGTGTGAGAGTGAGGCAGTTATTTTTTATTGATTTTTATTTTTTTATTAATTGTATACAGTTCCTAGTAAATATTTCGTTCATTTTCATACATTTTTTCAGACAAAAGTGTTTTACTAACTGTCTTCCGCGATTTAACAGTTTTTTTTTTTTAATGACTACAGTGTAGCATTTGTTTATATTAATACGCAAATTAACTAGGTAAAGTACAGATTTCACACTTTAACGGATCGTACCCGGTAATTTTCTGACTACCTAGATAATGACCATATTAACGTATTCCGTATTCTAACGGTAACATGTATATAAAATGAAAAAAGGAGCTATTAATAAGCTCTTGCGTCATTCTCTCATACAGGCATCCTGTAACACTTGCCCGTTGACCGTAAGACCCGACCTCGCATCTTTGGCAAAAACTTCTTATTATTTACTTGTAAGTGTCTATTGAGGTTACGTATATGAGGTACATACGGAGATTAGATGCATGGGTTTGTTACAGCATCCTGGTCCATATTAGCACATATAACGACACGGTTGGCGCAGTGGCTAAGCAATTAGCTTTCTGCGCTACGTGCCGCGGGTTCGATCCCCGCACGGAACAAATATTTGTATGATCTACAGATAGTTGTTTCGGGTCTGGTTGTGTGTGCATGTGACATGTATGTTTGTAAACTGTACCCTCGATACAGGAGAAATCCTAGTGAGGGGCAATGTTTTAAAAAAAAAATGCTCAGTCAGTGCAGTATACCCACTCATTTTTAACAAGCTTTTATTAGCTTCTATAAGTTAAATTTGACCCACTTCCCGGTTTCCGATTGAGCTGAAATTTTGCATACACGTTCAGTTTGGATGACTAAAGTGTGTTCTATAGTTTTTTTTTAAACTATTATTTTATTTTATTTTATTTTTTATTTGAGTTTACACTGTTGCCATCCTAAGAAAAATGTCTTCTCTGTCTATGCACTTGTACTCTTTTTATTACCTATGTCTATCATTCTAGTGTGTCTTGTTTTTGTGGCAAATAAATGATTTTTCTTTCTTTTTTGCTCTGATTGAGGTCAAGAAAAAGTCGATATAGGGGTACAGCTTTAGATAGAGCTTATCTACCCAACCCCTAAAAATAAGTGCGATTATAGCTCGCCACCACATCTGCGCCCGCGCCGGTTGCACAACTTGCACGTCTAAACATTGTACTATTGTCTTTATTTTCCCGTGTAAATCTGTGTTGCACTGTGTAAACTATAGACTTGAACCGATTTGTAAAAATTGCAATTATTTTTAGAGAAAAAAGAAAGAAATTTACATCAGTTTTATTATTAAGGAAAAATATTTACTGTTATTATTACTAGTATTAGAAAATTAATGTCAAGAAGACCGATAGCGGTGATAATGATTTTATAAAAAAAAGTAAAGGAAAAAAATGCTTCTTCAATACGCCTCGGTGGTCCGCCAACAAGAAAAAATATTTAGGAAGAAAGAAAAACATTTTATTTCACACAAATTAGAAAACAAAAACGTAAAATTAAAAACACAGTAAAAAAAAATAATAAGAAAAACAAAATTATAAAAAAAATACATCTTTAAAACTCAGTTCATTTTTGGAAATCCGGCTTTATAAATATCCACACTGAAACAACGTAACGGTTAGAAATAAATAAGTTATTGGTATTTACAACCGAGTAAGGGTCCGTTCACACGAGCTATTTTTAGCATCGGCGATTAGCGATTTTGCGATAGCATCGATGCTGCATCGCTGCGTCCGATCGCGGTTGCTAAATCGCGTGATTTAGCGACCGCATCGATGCTGCATCGCGATATATCTGCATCTAGCTTCCGAAATGCGACTGAATCGCTAGTCGGCGACGCTAAAAGTAGCTCGTGTGAATGGGCCCTAAGTTCGGATGGAACCTGCGAACTTTGTTTATTTTCTGTGCGATAGACACCTGAGACTTATATAATATTAAAATTGAAGAAAATTATTAATAGATTAATTACTTGGACATCTTGTAATCTTAAAATAATACTTCCGCAACACTACCTAGATAATTACTCTTTCAACGCTACCGCATAACAATTATTGCTAACACTTTATTACCAAAAAAAGTCGCCAAAAATGCATGTGTGACACCATACAAATTGATGACTATCGGCTAAAACAATTAAAAATCATTCACGGTTCGATCATTCAACTTTTACATACATTTCTATGTCATTGTGACATAGTGGAGATTGCAAAGGTCCGAATACACGAGTTCTTCCTCAATAATTTTTTTACTATTTTCCCGGCAAAGCTGGGGTTGGCTTCCGGCCCAAAAAAATGTAATTAATACCAGTGCGCCGAAATTTAATCCCTCTACAACATTACCTTTCTGCGCTACATGCCGCGGGTTCGATCCCCGCATGAAACAAATATTTGTACAATCTACAGATATGAGGTGCTGAATAAATGTATTTTCTTTCTTTCTTCTTCTTTCTTTCTAAATAGTTGTTTCGGGTCTGGTTCTATGTGCATGTGACATGTATGTTTGTAAACTGTACCCTCGATACAGGAGAAATCCTAGCGAGTGGCAAAGTTTCTTAAAGATTTTTTTTTTTTTTTTTAAAGTCATTACTTTGCATACACTGAAAAAATAAGGCTAGAAATAAACAAGTTATTGCAACAAGTTAATTATTAATAACTTGGTTCGGATGGAGCCTGCAAAGTGGTTTGATCCGTGTAATAATTTTCAAAAGCTTTGAATTTATTCTCCATCTTTATTTTACATTGAGGAAACAGTTCGTGTACCCAGCACTTATAACAATTACAAAATTATTGCCAGTTGTCAGTGTAAACAGAGAGCTGTATGTTGGTAATATACCCTTTGGGGTTACCACACACAAATTGTCGTCTATGAATGTTGCCTTTCTTATTTTGTAGTGCCAGATGGCTGTTCTTAGTTTTTATTTTATTTATTATTTATTTATTCTCTTTATTGTACACCGGTAATAACAACATGATCATAATAAGCTAATGTACAATGGGCGGTCTTATCACGGACAGCGATCTGTTCCAGGCAACCTTTGGAAACAGAAAAGAAATAGGTAACGGGGAGTCCAGGTGTACAAGTTGGTACATTATTATTTCAATTTTACACTTATCAGTTGAACAAATGTCCAAAACAAATCAAAAAACGAAAGGTCGAACCTCCTCCTTTTTTGGAAGTTGGTTAAAAGTCTGGTCTTGCTACGATAAAAATAATGCGATTTTTTTTTATTTTTTTTTATTTTGGTGTTTTGTTTTTCTGTTCAACCCTGTTTATTTATTTATTCGTTATTGCATATTTGTAATTGTGTGTGTGTGTTGTTGTGGATAATAAAAGTAGTCTCTTTCTTTTTTAAAATGCTTTTATTAGCTTTACCTGTAAATAACTAACTATGTAAAAAAATCTTGGAAGTTAAATTTGACCCACTTCCCGGTTTCCGATTGAGCTGAAATTTTGCATACACATTTAGTGTGGATGACAAAAGCGTTTTCTTTAGTTTTTTTAAAACTATAATATTTATTTTCTTTGTATGTTTCTAAAGTTCCCATACATCGTGGTATTCCCATGCAAATGTGTAATACATACCATTCATTCTCCGGTAACACATTATTTCATTTAAGCGATGATTTTTTATACATTCTTGTTTTGCCACTCAACACCATGAAGTAATTGATGGAGAAACAAAAATGTGGCAAGCGTGAACCGCAGTTATAATAATAATATCTAATCTTTATTGACATAAAAATGAGTACAAATCTGTGGGAAGTCACTGACTCCTGAGCTAGTTGCAAAAGACCTGTGTTACAGGAGTCAGTGTCTTCTCTCATTGTTGTTGACACAATTAAATTTTATATAAATAAAGGCAGTTTGTGATTGTGTGTGTGTGTGTGTGTGTGTTCATGTGTATGTGGGGTGTAGGGGGTGTAATATGTGTGCATGGCGGGAAAGAGTTATGATTGACCCCCGTAGACTAAATCTAAACATAAACCCAGCCCATTACTGTCCTACTGCTGGGCACGGACCTCTTCTCAGAATGAGAAGGGTCAGGCCTTAGTCCACCACGCTGGCCTGGTGCGGGCGGACTACACACACCACCGAGAACTTAATGAGGCCCTCTCAGGTGTGCAGATTTCCTCACGATGTTTTTCCTTCACCGTTAACGCAAGTGATAATCCAATTCCGATCCGCACATGAATTCGAAAAGTCAGAGATGCGGGCCGAGATCGAACTCAGACCCTCCTGCATGGAAGGCAAGCGTTCAACCACTAGGCTGTCACTGCTATTATATTGATTATTATTTATTTATTTTATTATTATGAGCCTATAATGTCCCACTGCAGGGCAAAGGCCTCGCTTCCCCTCTTTCCATTTCTCACGGTCAGTTGCGATCTGGGGCCAATCCTTTATGTAAATGTCCAGCTCATCCCGCCATCACCTTTTGGGCCTGCCGAGCTGTCGTTTCCTGCCGTTCGGGACCCACTCTGTGGTTACTTTAGCCATTTTATTATACAATAAAGTATATAATAAATAAATTGGTTTAGGCGTTGCTTTATAGAAACCTTAATGAGACAACCATACGAAATAGACAGTTTTCAATAGCTCCGACCACTAATAATATTAATAGATAATAAATTACGTATCTTAAGGATGTGTTGTAATAGATGTCGCATCTATCATAAAATTGTGATGGTTTTGCAGTTCAAATTATATTTAACCATGTTGATTAAACTGTCCGGGTGCTACCTAATAAATTATAAGTAGAACTAGGGTTAGTACTCGCGTAGAATTGAGTTAAGTAGAACCAAAAGATTAATTCAATAAATTAATGTGTGAAGGGATTAAAATCGTAGCAAAAATTCATTCCGTTTTGGGCAATCGGTTTTTTATATACCATATAGGTACGAGATTTTCTCGAACAGGGAGTATGAATAGTGGACACATTAAAGGAGGGTAGTACTCATTACTAATGAACAACTTTAACCAGACGATCCGGAGGCGAACGGTAAGTTTGATGACCCCACGCGGAGCGCTAGAATCCCGTTAACGGCGAAGAGATGTTAACAGAAGATTGCTAAATTGAGTCTTTGTAGATTGATCTCCTAAAATTTTAATATTTTGCATTATTAAGACCTTATATGCCTTAGTTTAATTTTACAATCGTCCCGGGAGCAGAGCTTATATAACATGACTTGTGCACTGTGCAGTAACGCGCATGTCAAAGATCATTTCAAATTAATTATAATAGCGCAAACTATGAATGGGGTACCATCAATTATGATAAATAAGTACTTTTATAATTATCAACTTACACAGTATGAGTAAATTATAGTAATTTATTATTAGCTATTTTCATAATCCAGATGACATTTCCTAATGGTCATAAACCACAAGAAGTCAGAGGTACCTATACCACTGTGGTCCGAAGCTATAGTGTTGCTTGAAAACAATTCAAATTTCCCAGAAACTGGGTTACCCACTCGCGAAAATAATTTTTCAATATCAATTCCACTGATTTTATGATGATTCTTTTTTTCCTATTTAGTAATCTAATCTATCGATAATTATTGTAACACAATAATTATCGATATTGGAAAATTAAAATGGGTAAAGTGCCATTAAGTATTTACAGGAGCACATTTTTAGAGTTTTTTTTATGAACAAATTCATATAAATATATCTAGTGTATAATTTTCTGTAAAACTTGTCAATATTCTAATCATATTGAGATTTAGGTGTTAGAATATAAGTTTCACAAAAAACAAAAATAAAACTTTAGCGCTAAGCTTACCTTAACTTAAACTTCACTGAAAAAGATTTTTTGTTAAATGTAACCAAAGCTACCAAGCTACTAGTTACATAAATTAAATGACAATCGAACTATGCGAACACATAACAAAAGTTTGTTATTAAGTTTGGTGCCTAATAAGTAGCCAGTTTGCTATTTCAAATAAACTTTTTGCTATTTCAAATAAACTTTGTTAATGAATAAACAAAATACGGCTATTTGCTGAAATAACCGAATCAGTTCGTTCTTTTTTCAGTTTTTGGCGCTTTAGCCATTTCGCTTTTCCAGAGTCTTGTAGATATTGTGAAGACATTTATGCAAAAAGGCATTTTACAAAAAAAATACTTGTCCCCCTTTCTCCTTAATGCCACATAATTATTACATGGAGGAATCATGACTCGTAATGAGGAGCACGATGCGAGGAGGAGGAGACTGTTTCAGAGAGAGATTGTTTCATATGTCCCTGAGATCTGTGCCCTTCACTCGTTTGGACCAATTATGTATTACTAAACTATACGAAGATCAAAGGGTCACATCAAATTGTACCAGTTAGGCCCAGCCAGTTGCGTCATAGTTAAAGTGAACCAGTACAGTAAATTAACATTTCATCAATACACAAGTAAATTAAATACAAAATGATGTATGACATACTTAATTGCAATTGCTTGTGCAAGTGTTTTGAGTGAAATGCGAGTTTTTTTTTAAATAAAAACTTTGACCCTCTCTATGATTTCTCCTGTATCGAGGGTACAGTTTACAAACATACATGTCACACGCACACACCCAGACCCGGAACAAATATCAGCAGATCATACAAATATTTGCTCCGTGCGGGGATCGAACCCGCGGCACGTAGCGCAGAAAGCTAATCGCTTAGCTACTGCGCCAACCACAGAACACAGAAAAGAACCTTTTTCTGTGTTCTGTGACGCCCACTGTGTTATTTAGAAAAACTACAAACCGATCCTTGGAGAAGACGTTAAGCAATCGATCATACAAATACCAGGACCGTAGTCATGGACAGTCTGAAACCAGATACCCTGGCAATCAGTACTTGAGTACAAGAAATGGCTTCCAGAAATTACGAAAAATGGGGTCGTCTGTCGCACCCTGGGTAGCCAACCCTGATACCAGCATTACTGACTGGCTAATATATTTATTTAATTAACAAT
Source organism: Allophyes oxyacanthae (assembly GCA_932294325.1). Taxonomy (NCBI): domain Eukaryota; kingdom Metazoa; phylum Arthropoda; class Insecta; order Lepidoptera; family Noctuidae; genus Allophyes; species Allophyes oxyacanthae. The sequence continues at coordinate 1,031,597 of OW028635.1, read as the reverse complement.
TAATGCACACATAAAATACATGAGAAATATGAAGTAGGAGCATAAAGTACAAAGGTACTGCTTATTTTAAAAGAAATCTCTTCCAGCAGACCTGCGAGAGGAGAGATTAAAAAGAAGAAATATAGACACAGTGTGTAAAGGATACGTAAGAATAATTTACATAAAATACATAGCTAACACAGAAGAATACAAATACATACATTAAATATACCTATTTAAAATAAATATATACCTAAATCTAAACTAATATTATAAAGAGAAAAGATTTGATTTTTTGTATGTTTGTTTGTAATGGACATGACTAGAGCAAATCACAATCTAAAAATATAAAAATGAATGCTTATTTCCCTTGGTCACGCCATCACGCGTTGGCTGGACCAATTTCGCTAATTCTTTTTTTGTTGTGTTTGTTATAATTGTAAGGTAGGGTAGGGTAGGGAGTAGGGTAGGGTAGATAGTAGGGTAGGTATGGTAGATAGGCTAGGGTAGGTAGGTAGGTAAGTAGGGTAGGTAGGGTAGGTAGGTAGGTAGGTAAGTAGGGTAGGTAGGGTAGGTAGGTAGGTAGGTGCACAGTTTTTTTATTAGCGGTACGAAGTTCGCCGGGTCAGCTAGTATCACAATATAAAGAAATCCACAGCTTAGGAAATAAATTGATTTAATTTGAAATAAGGAAACGTATTTGCTAAGCTTATTTATGACATAACTACTGCACTGTTATTACGTTTAATAGTAATTAGTAACCTAGTTATGTGAACACAAAGTATTCATCACGATGATCGATTCATCATCACGATTTTAGGGTTAAACAGATTCAATTAACGGTTTTGTGAAAGAAAGAAAGAAAAGAAAGAGTAGAGTATTTATTTGACACAGCACAAAAAGGATTTACAAGATTTAACAGAAAAATAAAAAAAATAAAAGACATTAGAGTCGTATAATATTAATATAACAACCATTGTACCTACCTATGTATGTATCACAAATAAAGTTTTACTTACTTACTTACTTAACACTCATAAAATACCTAAGTACTAATTCGAATCAAATCTTCATAAAAATACGTTTCATAAAATACATTGCAATGGATTTATTTATTTATTCTTGCAATATGGTATGACAATAATGTTATTCACAAATATAGTTCGGCACATTTACAAACTTAAGCATGAAAGAATAAGCAGTCTTCTGGGCACGCTGCCAATTGACAGCGATGAGGAGGAGTACTTTGACGCCTAGGTGCTCAGATTTATATTTATATTTTTACTAGTGGTCGCCCTGTGGTCGAAATTCGACCATAATTTTAGCTTTCTGCACTCCTTCTCCATATAAACTTCAACTATGTCAAATCTCACACTCCTCCGTGCGCGCAATATGCCTAAAAAGGGGTACAAAGTTTTCTCTTCACGTATTAATATATAGATTTTATGTTTTAAATAATTAGGCTGTGTAGGTACATAGTTAAGTTTAGTTGGCAATTAAAAAAAAACATGCAAATAAGGTATGAATACTAGAATTTAACTAAAATTAGATTAAATCCGTATTTAGAGAGAAGTTGGCTGAGAAGTATATTCATTTCTCTATTATAATTCTCTGTGCCAATGTAATCCCTCTTATTGGTCCTACATTCGATAAACTTGCACTAAAAAGTTCGATCTCCGTAAAAGAATTCAGTCCACTTAAGTTCTTCAATCAAAAAAACCCGGAAGCACCCCACCTTGTTGCATCCTTGGTTGTTCAAGTGAGTTAGAATTCAGATCATGTATATAAAGCCTTAGTCCCCCGAGCCGCATTCAGTCGACTGTTTACTGTACTTGCGTGCACACGTTTTAGTATTTAGTGTCAGTGCTTAGTGCAGTGAAGTGTTGGACCGAAGGCTTACTAAAAGTTAGTTCTGTTTTTATACTACTTTTTTTTTTTTGGAACGTGTATATTGGTATTTTTTTAATGACATGTACAAAATGCAATTGTTATATAATGTGTTAATGCATTTATTAAGCTCTTTATTGAAATAAAATGAGTTAAATATATTTTCTTTGTAAAATATTAGCAAAAGCGAAATGTGTTTAAGTTAGAATATTTTCACTGGCAAACAATTTTTAAAATAATGAAATATCGAACAAAACTAAAAGAAAATTTATTTTAATTTTTTTGGTAATGTCGCACAAAAATCTATATTACTTACATATTACAAATAAAAAATACGAATTAAAACATAAGTTAAAAAAAAACTACTTCTACAAAACATAAAACGGATATAATATTTTTAAAACATCATGAAAAAACTTCCCATAATTTTTTATTTCAATTTTATTGCCCATCCACTGATTAACCTTACTTCCGAGCGTCATACAAAGTAACTTTAATAACTCATTTGCATAATTGGTATGGAAGCCAAATAATAATTTGAATATAATAGTATTCGTTGATTGCCGTTATTCAAATTTATATTCATAAGTTCACGCCTGCAGTCAACGGGTTAAGCAGATCCGATAAGTACCGAATTAATTTTTGCAAGATAACGAGGCTAGCAAAGTAGCAAGAAGCCTCAAAAAAAATATGAGCAAAAAATTGTTATTTAATATGATTGTAACGGCGCGTAAACATTCACTACCGAACTACTATTTGAAACCGCGCACAGTCTCGACATTTCATAAGTGCCTGTATCTGGTTTACATGAAATAAAGATCTATTCTATTCTATTCTAAAATGGGCTTCGTAGTAGACATCTAAAATACATAGTATATATTTATATAATAACTAAGTCATTGCCATTCAAAAGTTACAGCTCGTTTTGTATCTAAAGTTGGGGGTTTTTGATAGTTAGGTTATTAACCTTTAAACCTCAGATTAGCGTGGTATTAACAACTCTTAGGCCCAAGTTCACCGACAGCATAATTCATAACAGACGATTAGGATACAATCTGCCGTTTAAACACAAATTTCTATACCTATGGAGTATGGGTAATCGGTCGTTTTAATTTTAAACATCTGTTATATTGTTGGTAAAGTTGGGCCTAAGTAGTTAACTGATGTATTTTTCGACTATTTCAAGTATAAACGCAATCATAAGTAATGATGAGCGAAACAAAAGTATAAAAGTTGAAACAACAAAAACAAATTGTGTACTCACTATGAGATGCAAATGATTTATGATAATATTTTCGTAATGGGTCTTCAGAAAAACGTTAGCCGAGATGTATTTTAACAAATAATTGTCGTTTTAAAAAACGCTTAACCCCCTTATCGTCAAATACAGCTAGTATCAGAAATGCGTAGTCACATTTAAGGGTGTGGATCAGGCCATCAAACTGAACAACTTTCTCTATAGGACCAACATGGTAATCGCGAAAAAATAATCAGATGTCCCATACAAAATTTCGATTCCTATTCGACCCAAACTTATGGGACAGCTGATTGTTTTTTTGCTGTAACGATGTTGGTCCCATAGAGAAAGTTGTTCAGTTTGATGGTCTGATCCACACCCTTATAAGATGACCACGCATTTCTAGTACACATTGTATAAATTCTATCCCGTCACACATACAAAGCGATAGCCTGAAACCCAGGTTTAACCTAGTTCAGACAGGCCGCTAATAGTTATTAAAAGTCGAGCTGACTAACCTTTCATGTTTGCACCCATACATTTTACTTAAGTTGTGTATTGTTTAAATTTAGCATTAACTAAACAATTATGTAACATTTCTATTTTTAAGATATAATGTCAATGATTTTTCTAAAAGTTAATAAATAAAATTATATAAATTATAAAACACAAGAATAAAGTTTATGCAGTTTGCATAATTTGTAGAGGGATTCAGTCTCTGTTCCTAAATACAACCGCAGTATTGGGATACACTTTAAAACAAAAGGAAAATTCGACTTAGTATGGGGGACACGCATAATTTACTAGTGCAAGCCATACGAAATCAAATTTTTATTTTGTTTTGGAGTGAATTTTTAGTACTGCGAATGCATTTGGGAACGGACACTGAATCACTCTGTGAATTTTGCGCACTACATAATTTTTTGTCTGTGTATACAAGATAGATAGATTTTATAGATAGATAATTATAATGAGTCTGTCGAAATATCTTTAATGCGTTCACATAATGTCACTTGCATCAATCATGTAAGAAGATCACCTGCATCGTTAGTCTAGTTGAGTTTCCTGGGTTCAATCTCCTGGTTAGGCAATAAGCAATTAAGGTTTTTATAAAGATTAGAATGAAATAACACGATAATACTGACCACACAATGAAGATATTCAGCTTACAACTAACAGATTGATGCCATACCGTCGAAATGAAAAATTATGATAAGTATATTTAATACAAACATTAAGGCTATGAATACACAAGGCGGCGGCACGTCCCGCGTCCCGGCGGTTTTTGACGCGCGGGTATAAGCTCGCGTGAGCAACAAGCCCACCCGGGTTGGATAACCTGCCGCTAACCCGAGTTTTTTTTTTGGGCATTTTTGTTATTTCGGTATAAATGAGGCTCATGTCGCCGATTTTTCATCAGCTTTTGTGAAATCGGGTGTAAAGTTGTGTGGATTGCCACATGAAATAATCGATAGAATTGATTATTTCTAATAGAATTGATATTAGTATCGCACAACAATGATGGCAACGCTATTGATAGTGATAATACTAGTAGTAGTAGTTGACGACACGGTTGGCCCAGCGATTAGCTTTCTACGCTACGTGCCGCGGGTTCGATCCCCGCACGGAACAAGTATTTGTATGATATACAGATAGTTGTTTCGGGTCTGGGTGTGTGTGCATGTGACATGTATGTTTGTAAACTGTACCCTCAATACAGGAGAAATCCTAGTGAGGGGCAACGTTTAAAAAAAAACTATCAAGCACCTAATCTTGATAGTATGGATACTATCACTTCCAATTATTACGTTTCCAAATAGTATTTAGGTCCTATGAATAAGAACCGGGAAAATCCATAGCAACACTTTTGGTTAAGAATGAATATAGGAGTTTGACCTCCTGCTCCTGCAAATCTTCTCACTCTAAAAGTAAAACTGCACTGAGCGGAACTGTACTACAGCGGAGCGACGGCGACGCGGCCAAATATTTATTATATGAAATCGTGTCGCGCCTTTCAGTTCTGCAGCCGCTTAGTGCGTTCTATCTCAATGATTTGCATTTGGTGCAGTTCCGCACAGTGCGGTCTTACCTTAAGGGAACAAATTTTGCAGGAACAAGAGTGCAAAACTCCTATATTCATTCTTAACTAAAAGAGATTCCATGGATTCTTCCGGTTCTTCTCCATAGGACCTACTATTTAGACCCGTACACCTAAAGTCTTAACATATCTTAAGTGGCTGTAAATTGGTTTATATGAAATAAAATCTATTCTATTCTAACGATATAAATAGAATGTTGCTGGCCAAACCACAGAATATGCATCAGCGTGACATTTCCATGGAAGCACAAAAAATATGAGCAATTTTTGAAAACGAGCATAATCTCCTTCCAATTACGTTATTTTTTTTGTTTATTTGTCAATTTTATTTGACATTTGGAGATCCGCAACGATTACAATAATTAAAGGACCAATTAAACATTTACGTGGAGGCATGAAAAAATTTGATGAAAACGAGGAAAATCTCGCACGGTCTTTTAATTTTAACCATATCGGATACGTTCGTTAATTTTATTTGTTTTGTTTTTTTGGAGAAATCTTGTTTTAACCAAAAAAATGACATTTAGAGATCTGTAACGATTAGAATAGGTAATTAAAGATCCAATCACACCACCTATAATTATGCTTTTGTGCATATAATTCGATGCGCTAACAAAACAAAAAATTGCAATTGACATTTCCGTGGACGTATGAAAAATTTTGAGCAATTCTTGAGCATTTTTTTAAAACGAGCATTATCTTCCACTGTTTTAAAAAAATATAGACTAGACTATAAATTACATTACTTTTTTTTTATTTATTTGGCAATTGCTTCGACATTTTCTGATCCTTATCTTTAAAAACAATTAAAAATCCAACCACACCACTGTGCTATCAATACTATCGATATCCTATCCTGATATTCAAGGTTAACTATCGATGGTCTCAGCCTATTCTAAAAACCTAACCTAACCGTCAAAAACCCCCGACTCCAACTAGAAAAAGAGCTGTAACTTTTGAACGGCTGAACAGATTTTCATGAAACATAACTAAGATGATTCCCAATTAAACTAGCTTTCAATTAAAAAAACTGCATTGAAATCGGTCCATCAGTTTTGGAGCTACGATGCCGCCGACAGATACACAGATACAAACTACACACTTATAACACCCCTCTTTTTTGTCGGGGGTTAATAAGGGGTACGGGCCCATTGTCCAGCAGTGGGACATTATTGGGCAGTTTTTTTTAACGTAGTACTAAAATTACTAAAAATAAAATTGCAACACGGCTAAACGCATCACAATGAAGTTCAGTAATGAAGGTTAAACGCATTAAAGCGACTAGTGAAGATTTTAAACCGCTTAAATACGAGAAGGGTCTTAAGCTACAAGGTTTAAGTTTAAACCAAGGTTTGGAAATGGTTCCATATTTGTTTTAATGACAAATAGGTTACTTACAACAGACAACCTTGTTAGAGGACGTAGGTCTTAACCTGTTAATGATTTTGGACTTTAACATTTTAACTTTTAACATTTTGGTTTTGAAATTCAGGTCATAGGTAGGTCTGCTAAAAATTCTAGGCCATAGGCTCTTGAGATAGAATAATATACAATCATTTGTTCAGTATTATGAACTACGGGTCATATATTTTTTTGTTTTTTTTTAAACTTTGCCCCTCACTTGTTTTTGCTGGATTTCTCATTTATCAAGGGTATAGTTTACAAATATACATGCCACATGCATACACACCCAGAACCGGAACAACTATCTGTAGATCATACAAATATTTGTTCCGTGCGGGGATCGAACCCGCAACACGTAGCGCAGAAAGCTAATCACTGCCGTCTGTCGGAACTGGTCAGCTTGTAACTGCCATGGCAATCTTATTCAGAGGCAAATCATAATTGTCCTAGTCTTATTTTTATTCACATTAAATTACATTATTCTCGCAGCTCTTACCACAACATTGTACTGATAAAGATTGTAATCTATTATTTTAAAAAAGAGTTTTCGTGGAATTTCTGGCCGGTTCTTCTCCATAGGATCTACTATTTGGAACCGCGCACCTACAGTCTCAATATTTCATAAGTGCTTGTATTCGGTTTAAGTTTCATCCCAGCTGTGGGACAGTAATAGCCTGTATTTATTTTATTTATTATTGCGTTAAGACAGTCACGTCTATCATTTTGAAAACCTAATTAATATTTTGCAGCTTTTACTTTCAAAAGCTTTCAAATTATAAATATATTTTTACATCTATGTTATACAAATAATCCTTGCCTAAGTTGGCATTTATTTAATTAAAATGTACATAGAACTCAAGACATCCAACCATTAATTTACGGCTTCATAAAATCGAACTTACACTGCGAGTAATGAACAAATGTCACACGATATTTCAATTTAATATCTATAATCTTATTATAATGTAATTATATGGTAGCAAGCAATGTTCAATATGAAAGATATCTTTACCAAGACAGCATGGCAAAATAGATACGTGTAAGGTAAATAAAAATATATATCTATTGTTTAACGTTAAATATAATATATATTATATATTACGTAAATACTTTCGTGACAAGACATCGGCAGATTCATCTCGACTCTAATTTTTCTGAGTTGTATATATTTATTATTTATATATGTTTATGTTTATTTAGCATATAATAATACATATTTATTTATATATAATTATGTTAATGTTTATGTAAGTTTATAATTATAGTTGTTTTTAACACGTTAAGTGCGAAGCGAGGCCTAAATCACCCCTGATGCAACTTCTCCGTGGTGCGGCAAGCAAAAAAGTGAATTTCTCTGTCGTGCGAATGGCATAGCTTTGGTTTGGTCCAGTGTAGGAAAGAGATAAATATATATTTGAGATCACTAATGGTTCCGGACTCGGTGGTGTACCTACCTTGGTACCGGATGTCTTAGGCCTCGTGCCGCACTGAATTAATATAATTTTAATGCAGTGCGGAACGAGGCTAAAACGTCCCATATCCCCCCTGACCTCGTACCGCACTCAACGCAAGCTTCCCGCGACCAGTGTTGTGCATCACGTCGATTGGAGAGCACGTCCTTTTACAGCGCCGAACATGTCTAAACGATGTCGGAAGAAGTTAATTTTAAAAAACCCAGAAACAGAGCCAAAACAGGTAAGTTTAATAAAGGCAGAATAAATAGGACAGTTTCTTTTCTACTTCTGGTTGCCTTTTTTTTCTATTCTGTGAACCGCATTAAGATTTTCATATACAAATAGAAAGATAAACCTTATGCATAAACCGTAATCCATTATTTTCCAATAATAAGTCTGTAATAGGTGCCTCTTAATGGCTATACCATTAAGAGGCACCTATTATTATATATTATGGAACGCTTCGTGCGCGAGTCCGACTCGCACTTGGCCGGTTTTTTTTTCTTTATGGCGCCTTCAAGCACAATTTAGATTATTTAAAAAAAAATGTATCCTTTGATAGCTTTGTGTTGTTTTGCCAGGTTTTGCCCTTAAAACGATCTAATGAGATATAATTGATCAAAATCGGTCAAGTCGTTGCGTAGTTAAGACAGTTTAAAAACGTCGATATTATTTTTCCCATCACTAATCGCAGCGAAAATTTGCCCTATTTCAGTGCGTTACGAGGTGTATAAGATCCCATATTTTGTTTTGCTAATAATTCCTAAACTAGCCATCAGATCCCGGGGCGACGGTGGATTAGGGTTCATCAATTCACTGTGTATATCAATAAGGACCAAAATTCTCATTTATCTTTGATTTCGCGCCAGAAAATGGATTTTAGTCTGTAAAAGGAGGTGGGGTCTAATAGACCGCGTGTCGCCCTAACGTCTGGTCACGGTACGGGCCGATTATACCTCGTGCCGCAGGAACGGAAAGTATGCAAAAATTGGTGCCGCAGCTAACGTGTTAAGTATAGTAGAATATACCTACCCTCTTATTTAAGTTTGTTTTTTGGTGCATCTACCTTCATGTCTCTGCATCACCCTAAGGTTGTCTGGTAGAGAATGCCTACGGCATTAAGACCGCCTTTGTACATTGTACATGAAGCATTTTAATTAAATAAATAAATAAATTAAATATATACCTACATATATTGTTAAACGTTAAATCACCTTTATAATCACAAGCGGCCGCGGTGGACCTTGAGAATTATGAAAGTCTGTGTTTAATCAGATGAGGGATTATGTACTTAACCATTAATGTATGACATGTCGGCGGCAGTAACAAAAGCTCCTGAAAATATCGCTGTTAACAACGAGTGTGAAAGCATTTAGTAATAACGAATGGTCATCCAGCGGTCGAAATTCAACTGTACTAGTGTATTTTAGCTATCTGTACTCCTTCTCCATATAAACTTTAACTATGCCAAATCTCACACCCCTCCGTGCGCGCAATATGCTTAAAAATGGGTACAAAGTTTCTCTTCACGTAATAATATATATATACTAAATATTTACTTCAGTAAGGACCTATTTAGAAGAAGAATAATAGAATAAACATTTATTTGGGCACAACACAGTGAGACACAATACACAAAAGTACATAGAAAAAAACACATGAACGAAGAGAATGGCATGAAACTAAATAAAAAGAACAAATACTTCATGGGCATGTGTCTTAAAATTGGACCAAATACACTCGAGAGCAATGAATCCGGGTCATTAATAAACCTTAATATCTCGGAAACTAAAAATGTTAGCTTATTCAAATAAAAAGCATTTCATAGACCATTTAATACCACTCAAATAAAATTAATAAAAGAACTTAGTTATCATTTGTTTTACTTATTAAAAATACATAAATTAAAAATGCGAAAATTTTAATGCAAGTTTTTTTTTAAATTTCAATTTTTTTCAAATATATCATTTTCTCACATTTTAATACTTTGTATTACCTCCGTGTATTGTTAATACAGATGTCATGCGATTCGGTATACGGCACAAAGTTTCTGAGCCGAAGTTGGGGAATATTCTCGCATTCCTCTATCAACGCAATGATCAGCTCTCGAATCGTATTATTTAAGTAGTATTAAATAGGTCTATAAAATACTTTTTATTTGAACAAGCTAACATTCTTAGTTTCCGAGATATTAAGGTTTACTCTTCTGGTGACCCGGATTCATTGCTCTCGAGTGTAGATCATTACAGGTATGCGCGCCGCGACAAGAGATTTATCGAAACGACAAGACGAGACCGCACGAGATAATGCGACGACAAATTTAGTCACAGCGTTCATGCTAACCCGGCAGATCAGCGGATCTATCGCGTAACTAAAATGGTAATGAAAATCGACTCTAGTAATACACTTCATACGATCGTAAAAGACTAAACTTTGAACTACATTGTAAAAAATTACCTATCATGAAGATGGGAGTCCCAACAGCATGATCAGTAAAAACTTACAACTTCGAGTTAAGTTTAGTCTCTCACGATCGTATTGAAGTTTATTATCAGAGTTGATGTTCATTATCATTTTAGTTACGCGGTAGACCCGCACTTAATGTCCAGCACCAGAAAGTGCTAAGTGAAAAGAAAAAAAGAAAGAAAGAAAGAAAAATCATTTATTTGCCACAAAAACAAGACACACTAGAAAAAAGAAGAAAAGGAGAAAGGATAAGCAGAAGTGCTATTTCATGTCACGCAGATTGGCGCCCGCTTATACATAGTTTGTCGCGAAACTGATATTCACACATTACTGACGTAGACCAAGCATTGGAATGCGTTAGACTATTAATACCTAGAATTATGATAATTATAAATAAATTGCATAAATTTAAGAACCTTAGACAAAACTATTAATATTCTTATTACGCTATAAAGTAAAATATCAATACGTGTAATAAAATCAAACGACGTTCAAAATTATACAGTTGTTAAACTACAATTAATTAACCGGTCTTAAAACAGACAATGAGTATTTTAAAATGACGCTAGAAATATTTTGTGGGTGTGCAGACAGAACTTCAACGCACACGCGGACACAATTTTGGGCATTTAGCTTGTGCTAGAATGTTTATTAGTAGATACAGTAGCCGTCTTACACCAGAAGACCTCTAGGAGAAGAATAGAAGAAGAATATAATCTTTATTTCATGTAAACCAGATACAAGCACTTATGAAATGTCGAGATTCTAAGTGCGCGGTTCCAAATTGTAGGTCCTATGGAGAAGAAACAGCAAGAAACTCCATGGAAACTCTTTTAAAATAATAGATTACAATCTTGATTAATACAATGTTGTTGTAAGAGCTGCGACAATAATGTAATTTAATGTGAATAATAAATAAGAATAGGATAATAATGATTTGCCTCTGAATAAGATTGCCATGGCAGTTACAAGCTGACCAGTCCTGACGGACGGCACCCGTTCATGATCTCTAGAGAGGCATGGGCATAGCGGGACTTTCCGCTCAAACTTTGAGCTGCCCGACTGGGGAAGTACCTCAAAGGATATCGTAGTCAAATAACACTGCTCTATAGCAATGTTGTGTTCCTAACGGTGAGCAAGGTCGCCCAGTGCTCCTTGGGGAAGCGTCGAGTTGGCAGTAACACCCTACTGCCAACACGACGCTATTAGTAGGGTCGGCAACGCGCGAGTGATGCCCCTGGTGTTGCAAGCGTCCATAGGTTAAGGTAACTGCTTACCATCCGGCGGACCGTATCCTTGTGGTATAAAAAAAGAAATCCTCCTCCTGTCGTGTCCATATCTCACGAGATATAAGTAAATAGTCTATTTTGTATACCAGTGGCGAAGAGTCCATACAACCCGATTCCCATCGGCTTCCCTTTAGGAATTGGTTAGTGCATACCAACGTAATATAGCTTGTTATTTAGTTAGGTCAAGCTGTTCCAGACATGACTATATATAGATTACAAGAGACGGTATGGATTTTTGTCTTGCAGCATTAATTGCAGAAATTTTTAGAGGGTATTTTTGGGACGACATCCCCTTTTAAAACTGTCACCCTTTGCCACTGGTGTATACATAATAAGATGTCATTGATTCAACAAATGTGAGTCCAACTATTTAGTCTTTGTGTTTTATAAATAATACGTTAGTTACCAAGTACTTAACATGTAGTACTTACCTTTGTTAAGGTTTCAAATGACTATTTATAATCAACTACTCGTAGTTAACTACACTTCAATTCACAAGTCAGCTTAACGAACTCAGTCAACTCGTCAATAACTTTACGGTACTTTATTAAAGCTTATTTAGCGTTGTCATACAAGGATATAAGATGAATCAAACTTAAATCTCGGTTTGAACAAGGACATCACTACATAGTATAAAACAAAGTCGCTTCCCGCTGTCTGTCTGTCCCTATGTATGCTTAGATCTTTAAAACTACGCAACTGATTTTAATACGGTCTTTCTTGCCCCGGCTACGCCCGGGTGCAATTTTTCTATTATCCTTACATTAAATATGAAAGTATTATACATATAAACCATCCTCTTGAATCACTCTATCTATTAAAAAAACCCCGCATCAAAATCCGTTCCGTAGTTATAAAGATCTAAGCATACATAGGGACAGACAGCGGGAAGCGACTTTGTTTTATACTATGTAGTGATGATACATCATAAATACACAAGATTAATACAAATACAAATAAATATACATAGAATAAATAATTAATAAATATAAGCACCTCCAACATCTTGTCTAACAATGACCTTTGAAGGTATTGTTTTATGAACGATATTATACCATTAAACTTTAAGTACTGGAAATGAGTCTCCTAATGACATGAAATATATCGATACGTAGTTATTTATGATTGCATTATAATAATAACATTTTGCTCATGTGACCCAATTTAGAACTAATTTATCATCATGTCAAATGATATACGCAACGAATTTAGATGATAACATTGTACTAATCACAGAGAAGCTTATAGCTACCAAGCCGATCAGTCGATCAGGGAGGTTAAGCAGAGTTTACTACGGTCAGTTCTTGGATGAAACGAAATGTATATTTGCACGCAGGCGCGGATACAGAGGTGGGACAATGGGTGCATTCCAACCAAACACATTATGTTATGACCATCTGTAAAAAAAATTCAATACAAAGACCAAGTATTGGAACGTTATCCAGTTTCCGTAATTAATCAAATACAAGTATTACTTACATACATATCTAAATAACAAATATAAAATAGTTTTCTTAAAAAACTTAACAGCTTCTGAAGTCGGGGCCTATATCTGGTTAGACTGGGAGCCGACCCCAAAGTATTTAGAAAAAGGCCAGGCAGATGATGATTCCATTTCTAATAATCACAATGCTTAGTAGTAAAAAATCTGCTGTTCTATACTATTAACCGCCGACAAAAAAGAGGCGTGTTATAAGTTTGTAGTGTGTATCTGTCTGTGGCATCGTAACTCCAAAACGGATGGACCGATTTCAATGCAATTTTTAATTGAAAACTAGTTTAATTGGGTATCATCTTAGCTATGTTTCATAAAAAACTGTTGAGCCGTTCAAAAGTTACAGCTGTTGTTCTAGTTGGAGTCGGGGATTTTTTACGGTTAGGTTATAGTCGAGTACTTATTATTTAATTATTTGTATCCAATGGAACAGCTGTTTTTTTGCGATTTCATGTTTGGTCCCTTAGTAAAAGTCATTCATAATGAGTACTATAACCCCTTAAAGGGTTTGGGGCTAGGACAGTTGGGGCTTATACAAGATTCTTAACCTGCTCCTAAAACAAGATAACTCAAATAAGCAAATGAATTATCTATAACACATCGAGCGCCGACCTCTTCATTGGAAGCACAGACAATAGTATCGCGTGAGACTCTTGCGCAGCGAAGGTAAAACTAAATGAGGAAACGTACAACATTAGCCATTCGCTGCACAGCGATGGATGGGTTGAAGCGACCTTTTTACGTGCAATTTTGATGATTTTAGGAAATTATGATGAGCATGCGAGGAGTTAAATAATATGGCTACTTGCTTTGATGGTAATGCTACTTTATAAATGGTTTCTCTAAGTATTCTGAGAAAAGATTTCAAAACGAAATTTTAATAAGATGCTTACAGACTTAATAGATTTTGTTGATAAACAAAATGTCTGTCAAAGTATACCAATATATCTGTCAGTACAATCAGTGGTCTTAGGGCCATTATCACCGACAAAATAACAGATGTTTAAAAATAAATCGGCTGATTATCCATACAAATATTCATGTTTAAACGGCTGATTTTGCTCTAATCGATTGTTAAGTTGTGGATGAACTTTAGCCTAAATCCAGTAGAACAGCAGCAACAGAACCGCGGATCTCCCGCGTAATGAAAATGGTAATGATCACCGACTCTGGTAATAAACTTCAATACGATCGTGAGAGACTAAACTTCGAACCCGATCATGAAGATAGGAGTCCAAACTTCATGATTAGTCTATTTATTAGAAGGTAGCTCCCACCAGACCAGACCAGACCAGACCAGACCAGACCATCGACCAGAGTCGATGTTCATTACCATTTTAGTTACGCGGTAGACCGTCAACTTCATTATCTTTGATGTAATAATAATCCTTTAGGTTAGCTAAAACCAATAAAGCATATTTTTTTCTTTCTAACCGACTTCAAAAACGGTTGTTTTTTTATGTTTGTTATCTCAAAGCTCCATCATATTACAACTGATTAGATATTTTTTTTTATTTGTTTAAAAGGGTGTACTTTTAAAGTGGTCCCATTTAAATTTGGAGAAGATCTGATGAATTAGATTAAATATAATTCTTCAATGGATAACAGCCAATCACTCGCGATTGTTGTGATTGCATGTTTATGCCACTCAAAATAGAAAAATAAAATAAACTTTAAAAAAAAGTAAAAACCGACTTCAAAAAACTAAAAAGTATAAAATACTTTTCTTAAAAAACTTAACTGCTTCTGAAGTCGAGGCCTATAATTCTTCAATGCGCGTTTTTAAGTCTTTTAAAGTTTATTTTATTTATGTATTATGTATGTCATAGCAGCGACCGCCGATAAACCTTCATGATATCCATCAAATCGTTCAGAAATATTTCACATAACAATCAGATAAGTTAAACTTGCCAGTCGTAGTTAAGTTATACTTATGCGGTTACCGTCAACCGGTAACCTTCGCGTTAACCGTCTGGCTCACGACTCTGACATATCAACCGTTCTCGTCTATAACTTGGTGAGATTTGTAATTTTCTAAGTAATTCTATGTTCAAGCTAAGTTATTTCTATGTTAGAGTTAAGCTATTGATATTATATCGTGGGATTTACGTGAAATTATGTTTAGGATTAGGATTTAGGTGTGTTACTTTAATCTTAAGATGAAGTAACTACTAAAGGAAATCAGCTTTACGATAAGTTATGACACATTAAAAGTTAAACTCAATAATTATGATAGGACATACAAAGGTTATAACTGTATTTTTAACCACCGACAAAATAGGGCAATATAGAATACTAGTTTGACAAAAAGAGGGGTGTTATAAGTTTGTAGTGTGTATCTGTGTATCTGTCCGTGGCATTGTAGCTCCAAAACGAATAAATCAATTTCAATGCAGTTTTTTTAATTGAAAGCTAGTTTGATCGGGTATCATCCTTGAACGGCTGAACAGATTTTCTTGAATTCATGAAAATCTGTTCAAAAGTTACTCTTTTTCTCGTCTCGTCTGTTAGGTTATAAAAGTAGTGTATGAAACTGTTGCTTATTAAGGGTTATTATAACATGAGTTGTGGCTCAGCGTGTGCCATAATAGACAATGTGCAGCCGCTATAAAAATTGAATTGAAAACTCCTTGGTCGATCCGAAGTGTACTTTAAACTTAGATAAAAAGTTATTGTATAGCATTATTTTGTTCAGAAGACTTGCACGTGCATAAAGTCTGTCTAATTTTTAGAGTTTATAAGCCGATCACAAATTGATTATAACTTGCGTTAACGGTGAAGGAAAACATCGTGAGGAAACCTGCACATCTGAAAGGGCCTCGTAAAGTTCTCGATGGTGTGTGTAGTCCGCCAACCCGCACTAGGCCAGCGTGGTGGATTAAGGCCTTGTCCTTCTCATTCTGAGAAAAGGCCCGTACCCAGCAGTAGGACAGTAGTAGACTAGATTTCTAGTGTTTTTTTTATTATTTGAAAATCGAATCCCAAACGCATTTATTATTATTACACAGGCGGATGCTACCTATTTTCTTGAGTCTTGACAGCTGCATATATTATAAATTATGAATTTAGTTTTTTCTTCGACACAGATTACCGTGAAATAATTAATTTAAATTCAATCAACTTTAATGAGCAGTCATAAACAATTTTGCATTTGTTAATAATGGTAACATCTAACATGATTGAATGACCCATGTTAAGTTTTATAACACATCCTTTAATTTAATTAATTAACAATGTCTTGTTGATTAAAATAGTAATTGCATTTGCTCTGTAAATTGCTATTTTGTTGTAAAGTCAGCAACAACATTGATTCTTATTTAAGTTTCTAAAAACAATACAGGGTGACTGGTTGAACTGGGGAAACTTTAAAGGAAGGTATTGCAGTCATAATTATGAACAACTTTTACTATAGGACCAAGACTAAAATCGCGAAAAAAAAAACTTTAAAAAAGAAAAAAAAAAAAAAGAACTGTAAAAGAAAGTAAAATTCAAATTAAAAGATCTAAAACGTATAAAATATTTTTCTTAAAAAAACTTAACAGCTTCTGAAGTCAGGGCCTGTAGTTCGTCAATGCACCTCAGCTTGGCAGTGCCACCGATTATGTCCATATTTATTTATTTAATAATTTATGTACACACATGAAAAGACACAGTAAACATTAAATAGGAGAACAAAGTACAAAGGTACTGCTAATGCTATGAATATTTTTCTTTTAAAATTTTGTGTCTTAATGCTCTCTTTTTTTAAAAACGTTGCCCCTCACTAGGATTTCTCCTGCATCGAGAGTAAAGTATACAAACATACATTTCTCATAACCAGACCCGAATCAACTATTTGTAGATCATACAAATATTTGTTCCGTGCGGGGATCGAACCGGCGGCACGTAGCGCAGAAACCTAATCGCTTAGCCACTGCGCCAACGATCTTTATTTCATGTAAACCAGATACAGGCACTTATGAAATGTCGAGACTCTGGGTGCGCGGTTCCAAATAGTAGATCTATTATATTTCTAAATCTGGTGTTTGCTGTGTGTTCGTCTAAACACACCTTTTACAGACTTCAGAGACAGTCTATATTTGTGGTTAGAATTTAATATTCAATATTCTTTTATTTATTTTCAAAACATTTACACCGAATCTCATCAAATAACAAACCTTGGAAATCGAATGGACGCCTTTGAGCATGGCCGACTGCATCGTAGAACTGAGTGATAAATTTTTATCGTTTAGTCTGCCATTTGAACTATCCTTTGTAATGAGTTACTTATGTTGCGCAATTTGTGGTTTGGCGCACTGGTTGATATATTTTGTGGTGATCTAGAAGAAGGACAAATGGTTAAAAAAAAAAAAATAACCTCCGAAAAAAAAGAGGGGTGTTAAAAGTTTGTAGTGTGTATCTGTGCATCTGTGACTTCGTAGCTCCAAAACGGATGGCCCGATTTCCATGTAGTTTTTTTATTTGAAAGCTAGTTTTAATCGGGTATCATCTTAGCTGTGAAAATCTGTTCAGCCGTTCAAAAGTTACAGCTCTTTTTCTAGTTGGAGTCGGGGATTTTTGACTGTTAGATTTAAAAGAAAATTTTTGCATTTACTGTACAAATATCCATTAAGCGGCCAATTAAAAAAAAAACACTGGGTTATTTATTGATAGAAAAAAATATAGTATACACGTTTAAATAATAATTGTTCAAAGGCAAACGCCCACTCTTGGCCAGTAGGTAGGCAGGTTCGTTACACCAATGTGAAAAATAAAAAAAAATATCTTATTTAGTAACTAAAATATTGTTATTATTTATTTGTTTGTAACACTCGGGAATTAAAAACTTATATTAAAAAGATATTCAATCAAATAAGCATGTGATGCAATCTTCATTTCCGCACGGTATGTCAATCTTATAAAAGTAGTGATGGCAAATGTCACAAAAATCGAAATGAAATAAATCGAGAACTGAATGATATTCTGATATTCTGAAAAACTTTTTTCTTTTGTTTCGCTTCCCATATTAAAACGTTTAATTTCTATAGAATAGGTAAAATAAATGTCTATTGATTGTCTTCCGAAATCTATGCAGTGCTGGTTCAAGTTTATTAAAAATATCGATTCATAGCTCTATAACATCGGTTTTTGATAAATCGATGCCGAATCGTCATCACTACGTCAATGATAATTGAAATTGACAGTCTGTGTTGACAGTTACCATTTTGTTTGTTGCGGATTGTTTGTTGTGCTTTGTGAATTGTGATTTTTCCTCCACGGTTTTGCTATTTTATATTCGATGACTTTGATTAGTATTATGGCGATGACAACCTTGGCTTTACATTGGATTCCGTACACGCTTACCACGACGACACTGGCTTGCCAGTCAACTCCATGTTCGTTTTATATCAACCTTGAATTTTTTTCATACGATTTTAAAATTCTGTCCAAGTTTTATGTAAAAAATTGTGGTTGATTTTGTTTCTATGATTTTAACCCTAATGCCTATGATTTGCTGTATTTGTGGACGCCACTTGGCCAAAACCTCCTTAACGAATGGGCATATCCCTTTGGTTTTTAACTGTAAAAATGAAAAAAGAGCCTTTCGTTTATCTAAAAAATATAATTATAATCCCTATTTCTTAAACTTATTTTTATTTGCATTTGTTTTATTAAATCTTACTCTCATTTAGTTTCAAATTTTAAAATAATATTTAAAACACTTTACAACTCATATTCATTAGAGTTGTTGCATTTTTGTGCTCTTATGTTTTTTGTCACCATTTTTATATTCTTTTTTTTATTTTCAGGTGCAGCTAATAAATATCAAAATGATTTCCTCAGTAAGAAGGGTAAGTTATATATAATTATTTCTTTATTATTAATAATTAATAGGTATATTTCTAACTATCTCATTTACACTTTAAAGGAAAATATTTAGTTTTTTGAAAATGAATAGCGTAACAACACTCATGAATTAGGTATCAATTACTCTATAACAATCCCCTATTATACCTTGTCTTGACCAATCATTGATTTGTTAAAACAATCGCAATTTTTTAAATAACTAACTACGTTCGAAAATTAAATGAAGTCATTATATCCATCACAATATGTTCGGAAGGACAAAATTAAGTAAAAAAAAATATTTCACACGAAAATCTATTGTCTTGTCAAACTATAAAAACAACCATTGATCATTTTAATACTAGACGTCAGAACTAACAATCGAATTTATCTATACTTATAATAAAATCGTAACGAGGCGAAAACTGTACATTAAATATATCTTGAAAAAAAAAAAGGCATGTGCTCTATATTCGACACTGATACCAAAAATATAGTTTTTAGAATTTTTGTCTGTTTGTCTGTTTGTCTGTTTGTCTGTCTGAGCTTCACGGCCAAACCGCCGAACAGATCGTCATGAAATTTAAAAGTAAAATCCGTTAATAGCCTGGTCAACATATAGGGTACAAATTATTACGCTATTGTCAAAGGGGGATGAGCAATAAACCAATATGTCTGTGTACAATTATTAGTCGCTACCTATATGACGAATCCATTTGAAATATTGGATGATTGTAGTTAATAGATCCAATTAACATTTTAAATACAATAGAAATCATTTCGCATTTCCTTAAACGTACTTTTTCATTTATTCTTTAGCCTTATATATTTTAATTCGTCTGTCTATACCTAGATGGCATTAGTAGTTTATTTATTTATTTAGTGTTTTGTGCTGGGGACAAATATTGGTGGTGGAGTCTCGAAACTACCTACATTCACATATAATTTGTTGCTTGTCAAACCAATAATTCCGTTTTCTACTTTTATTTTATTTATTTTTTGGCCTGTTTATTATAACTAATGATATTTTAATGATATTTTATACTATTGTTTATCTCACTCATTCTGTGTTCGCTTACCTCACTTACTTGTCTATTATTATTTATTGTGTTCCTGGTACCTACATTAAGTACTTACCTTCATTGTTTGTCGCTTTGTTTTTCACTAGAGGGATTCCATGGCGTCACTCAAAGGTTGTTGCTGAAAACCAGCGCTGTTGGCATTAGGTCTGTCCGAAGTCACAGTTTTATGCTGAGCAATGACCTATATTTTTAGCGCGCATGCGACGCACAACTCACATTTTATTTTATTCTTGTAATGTTTTTTGTTATTGTTTGTAATGTTATTTGTTCTGAGGCGATCGGCGTCAAAGAGTATGTAATCACTACGTTTAAGAGACGGGAGTCCCATAGAAAAAGATGAAAAACGTCACTTGTATGAAACGTGCGCTAGAACTGTATACCAACAAAGCAAAAAGAAATGCAGCCATTGCCGTAAAGGCAGAGCTGCCAACATACTCACCAAATAGGGATGTAATATTCATGCGTAATTCTATCGATATATCGCTACAAAAATTGTAGGGGTTCCTATTTTTTTTTATTACATTTAAGATAGGCTCATTTCCGCCAACGTGAACTCTCGGTTTAAACTGAGTTACGTGGCAATTTTATTACAAAAAGAAGCCAGTAAACCTAAGTTCACATTGGCGGAAGTGGTGATGAGACAAATTTCAAATTTCATTGTGCAGTCAAATTATTTTGACTACATAATGAAATTTGAATGATTTGCTGTGATGATGATAAAATAAAACAAAGCTTTGGATTTTATTTTCCTGTGCTCAGCTGCTGCGCTTTCGCTTCGCTTTGTCTCCAAAGGCATAATATATAGATATTTAAGTCAAGTTCTATCAATGCTAAATGTGTGACCGTTGCAAACAATTTTGTTTGCAACATTCGCACACTTGGCATTGATAGAAGTTGACTTGAATAATATCTATATGCCTTTGGAGACTTCTTGTAGAAGGCGAGAGCCACACATTTATTTATTTTAGACCACCGACGACCTTTTGATTTCCATTTTTCGTTCTTTACAGTTGATTCTATGAGACTTTAATACGGGCGATGATATTTATTCGATTTGAGCAACTTTTTTCTTCAGGCTTTTAATTAAAATGTTATATATCTTAAGTTTTTTTTTTCTAGGTGTAAGTAGCTTTTATTTATGCAGTCATCGTTAGTGTTGTTTCTCGAGGTCTTGCATGCGCTATTTTTGCAGTGCTGGGTGAAGGTTCTGGAAAATTTACAAAAAAAATGTTAAGATAATTAATTATACGGGTTTTCCTGTGATGTAATGTAATAAACAGACAGACGAAAAACCAAAATTAAAAAATTATCTACTTGCGTTCTATTGCATAATTTCTAGTCTCGCTAGCCTATTATGGCGAAAATATGTTTAATGTACAGCCTTTTCGACCTCTACGATTTTTTTATAGTAAAGATAATTAATCAATTTAAGCAAATGATTTTGTAATAGACACAGAAAAATCTGTAATGATAACATATTATGGCATGTTAATACAGTGAATTAAATGTTAAACATAATTTGAAATTAACGTAAGCCTTACCCGCATTAGAACATCTTTTCCTTTCGTAAAATTTTCGTCAACCTCTCCGCTCGATTAAGGTCCGATTAAATTGAAAATATAATAGATTTTTCAGAATTGGTGGTCAAAGGGCAATTGGCAATGGTTCAGCAGTTGATAATGAAGGTACTGTAATATAGAAAAAATGTGAACTTACACACAAGCGAATTTAAATTTAAACCTAATCATGAAAATTTACTTGGGCTAAGTCTTTCCTTTTTATTACATTTTAATTTGCAAACAACTCTGTATTCAACCCATTGTTAACATCTAGCAAACACATTTATTGTATTATTATATAAGCAGCACTTTTATACTCAAAGGAAAAGAAGGAAAAGAAAATCAAAAACAAAAGTAAATTTATAAAATTTAAAAATGAGAATATCGACAGTCGAGAAAAAATGTCACAACACTATCGATACTTGATTATGATAGGTTATTTTCTAAAATCTGGATTTATGTTATAATCACGTAATTCCTTTTCTGTAATAGCCTAACAATTGTAAATTTAAGCACTTATTTGTAAAAAAAGAATTACCTGTCTTCATTCAAAGGAAATTTTGCCATGAAGATTCGTTTTTGGCCATCTGACCGGCCAGTTGTTATACCACATATTTCGCACGTTTTACAATGCATTACAAATATTAGATACGTCACACGCATACACAAACACAATAGGTAACAAATAACTTAGGTATGTGATTATTTATAAGAACGATGAAAGCAAAAACTTTAATCAAACATGAATCAAACCGAACCAAACAACTCTGTTGACAACCAAAACAAAAATGGCGGCTGCGTGCGATAGAGTCGAGAATATGTTAAAGCAAGACAGCGATATCCGCCATTATTTCTAGCGCACGTTTCATACATCAATTTTTTACTAGGGAGTTGCGCCAGACTGATCGGCGTCACCGAGGCAGACTGACGTCACATTTCATGAATGTCACTGACAGATCCACAGACCTAAAATTCTAGGCTAGTCACGTAGACAGAGCACGGCTAGTCAGTAATTCAATGACCAAAGAAGCCTCTTTAATAGACTGTCGGTATTACTCGGTGCTGCCACTTAATTAATTTAATTTTGTTTAGCAGAACAACTTTGAATAAAGATACTCAAAGCCAATGACCAAAGAAGCCTCTCAGAACGATGATATTTTTTATTTTATTTTTTTTAGTATTATTTAAGCTTAGATATTTTTATGTTTTGTGCGTCATACTGGGCGTAGAAATAAAAACTTTTTCTTTCTTTCTTTCTTTCTAGTAGTAATTTATAGGCGAGTTTTTAATTTCCAATATTTTTAAAAGCGATTTTTTTTATTGATACGGCATCCAGACTCCTGTAGGCAGAGTTCTATATAATAATTTAATTTGTAATGTTCAAATATTCACAATAAAGGTAAGTATTTAAGGGTTTTCAA
Source organism: Allophyes oxyacanthae (assembly GCA_932294325.1). Lineage (NCBI taxonomy): Eukaryota > Metazoa > Arthropoda > Insecta > Lepidoptera > Noctuidae > Allophyes > Allophyes oxyacanthae. The sequence continues at coordinate 1,008,400 of OW028635.1, read as the reverse complement.
AATACTTATAGGCGTAAGGCATATTAATGACGATTGCTGGTATGGCACATGTGGGTTGCAGCTGAAAACCAGCGTCAGGTGGCCAGTATCACTGCCTCCTGACATTATGCTGTATATGCTTTAGTACAATAACCCAACTTATTTTATATGTTTTCTTTGCTTTTCCGTTTATTTTATGTTGTGCTATAAACTATTTTTCTTTCTTTCTTGCTTTTACTTTTTTCCGATTTTATTGCTCATGGTTTAGGAGTAGCGTAATTTCGGAGTGTTGGAACAGCGTCTGTCGAAGAAGAGTTTGTCGACGTTAAGTTTTCGAGTGGGATCAGGGCTGAAATCACCGTAGGGTTCGAAATTAATCACAGCAATACCCCTGGGAGTCACCCTGGCCAGAGCGTTAACTTGAAAAAACCATTATATGAAATCAAATAAAAAGAACTAGGTACCTAAAAGTTTCGATCAGCTAAATGACACATGTTGTACTATCACCGGCTGACGTAAACCGATCACTCTCAATATGGGTATACCGTATCCTACGGTGAGCATAGCACTTCTACAAATTAGTAGAGACGTTGCGTACAAAAACACAAAAAGGAGTCCGACACCAGACATCCACTATTCAGAAGTCAACTCAGTGCTTAATCATCAGCACAGCCTTTAAAAAGTCGGCTCAGTTTCCTTAGAACACTAGAGAGACACTATCGGGTGGTTCAGCCGATGCCCATTGCAAATACATTGTGGTTGGAGAAACTTTCTTCACCAGTAATCAAGCCCGGGATGAGTAATTTTCTGCCAGATACGATCCGATCGAACGATCATCTCTTGGATCACATGAAAGTTATTTAACCGACTCTGGACCCAATTAGGCAGATGCAAGTGCAGTATGAGCAAATGAGCAAGTGGGTCTATATCGAGGAAACAGCGGTAGGGTGGAGATGTGGTATTGTCCCTCAAACGATGTCTCAGCTACTGTGTTGCTCAATATACCCCAATACCTGCACATTGAGCCACCTCTATTTTGCCAATAATAACATCATAGAGGTGGCAAAATTTGCAGATTATACAAGCCTAGGGACGTAGTACCATTGACACAAAGAAGAAGGACTAAAGTCAACAATCCGGAGAACAGCTGAATCTTCTTCTGTCGCCTCGCCATGAGTGTTCATATTGAATTCACTCATGATGTAGTGGATAGATTTCGTAACAGCTCACTGCCCAAGAAGCGCCGGACAGAATTACAATTAGATGAGATTGTTGATGCAATCAAGGCGTTGTTATGACGGTCGGCAGCAGACTCTGCACTTATTATAAATTGATTTTCTTTTCTTTTTTTCTTTCTTTCTTTCTTTATTACCCATTTCGTCAGTCAATATTCATACAATAGATTTAAATAATTAAACTTTAAATTAATTTTTCCTATTGTTTCTTAGCGGAGAATCAGGTTTCGTAAACTTTAATAACACACAAAATAGCGAGAAAGCGTAGTCTTAACGGTGCACGGTGGCAGTAAAAACTGGTTATATATAAACCATAAAGCTGAAGGCACGGTTTTGTCTTTTTGAGTGCCTAACCATTACCAATATCATAGATTATTCGTTTAAAATAGTCGTGAATGCGACCTGCCGTGCTCATTCAGGGGTCTCAAGTAAAGAACGATCACCCATCCAAGTAACATGTAGATTGTTTTCACTTCCATACGTGCGGAAGACAAGGCATTTATTGCACAGATCTCATATTATGTAAGTTTTTGTCAATACAAATTCTGAAAACTATCTTTCCTTTTCTTTAATTTCAAGTGACTAGGTATCATAATTTAATCGAATATTGTCACGTGGGCAAAGCCGCGGGTACAGCTAGTTTAACAATATAGACACATCATGACAGCTCGGTATGTCAGCAGAGAAGAATTTAGTACTGAGTCTGGTCGCTTAAAAACACATTTCTTTATTTTAGATAATTTCTATGAAAATCTTTAGTATTTTTAGAAAACAAACATAGAACATCCATTTAAAAAAGTTATTTCAATAATTAATTAATTGATTGATATGTAATACAATATTAGATGGAAAAATATTTACAGATAAAATATTTAAAAAAAAAAAGTGTCTTTAAAACTAAAATACTCAGATAATATATATTGTGTATATATATTGTGTAGGTATGTTTTCGTGTATTGTTTTTATCTTTACGTCAGTATATTTATCTTTTGGGGAACTTTTCGTTCTTTGAGGACTTTCCATTATAAAGTGGCTGGCGCTAGTACGATGTTGTAATAATTATAGAATTTTATGTATGTTGGACAGGCATAAATACTATCACCGAATAAGCCTTATTTAAGCCATTACTAGGCACTGGACGGGTATTTTTAATACTTAATTTGGCTTTGGACATCTTAAACCAGATCTTCTATATCTTGCCATCCCAAACTAGTATGACATCAAAGTACCAGATCTACACTAATCCACATACCAAAATTAAACGCAATTTCCGTAACTCGGCCAAAAGATGGCATGCCAATCGCTCGGGCCTTATAAGTAATGTTTTTTACATCCTTTCAAATGCCAATACGTCCTCACACGTTCCAAATTGAATGAGTTATCGATTTAGGTTACATTTGAAATGGTGAGCGTGGACAACGTGCATTGATGTAATGGTTTTCCGAGAAATACTTAAATTAAGTCGGTCTGACTACTGTTGCTGTTAGCCTACATCATCCCACTGCTGGGCAAGGGCCTCATGATTTCCAGGCTTCTCGGTCTAGAGCCAGTGTGAACCATTCATTATTAGTTTTATCAAGTTCGTTCCGCCAGCTCTTTCGTGGTCTGGCACGTCACCTTCTTGTCATATCAGGGCTCCACTTAGTGGTTACCTTGGCCCACAGCACACCAAGCATCTGACAGACATGGCCACCCCAACCCCACTTTAATTTTGCAGCTTTATGAGCTACGTCAGTAATTTGTGTTTTGGAGCGCAGTGTTGTTTATTTAATACTTAAAACACTACGCTCCATAGCACGTTGGCAGACCCTGAGTTTGAACTTTTGGAGAAGTAGGTCTTATGAATTAAAAAACATCACTGTACACAGTAAAAAACACATTTCAAGAAAACAAGAACAAGAAAAATATACAAAATAAAAGTAGTTTAGGTACCTGTTAGAAGCACACCAGCATAGCTATCAGTGGCGAAGAGTCCATACAACCCGATTTCCATCGGCTTCCCTTTAGGAATTAGTTAGTACATAGACCAACGTAATATTATACTATTTACTCATCCAACTGACAAAAAAAAGGCTTGTTATTCAGTTAGATCGGGCTCTTCCAGACATGACTATATATTGATTACAAGAGATGGTATGGATCTTTGTCTTGCAGCATTAATTGCAGCAATTTTTAGAGGGCATTTTTAGGACGGCTTCCCCTTTTAAAACTGTCACCCTTCGCCACTGATAGCTATTATAAAAGAACCAACCCACCGATTATCGATGTTAAGTAGCAGTATGCATAGTTGCACTGTTGCATAATGTTGCGTTTCGTTCGGTGAGTGTGGAGCGCCGGAGGCCCAATTCCTCGCTAAGTGGTTCCTTCTCCTTTCCCTCCCTTTTTCCTACCACCATCCTACACTATCGTATGTCAATTTCAAATATCAATAGACAATAAAAGGATTCGAATCAAGAATCGAAATGCGAGATATTTTTAACAGAATAGCTCCCTGGATCCTCGATCGCCAAATCAGGCCAAAGAATGTTAAGTTTCACACATGAAATAATTACTAGATTAAATGCAATAAATTAGTTTATTTATTTATGTCAGGCAATTTGTTTAAGGCATTTTTATATCAATTATCGAAATTGATTAAAATTAGATTTATGAAAAACATAATAAATATCTTCATCAAATCAATTTCATCGATTGGCTTGACTTTGATTGATTTTAAATTAATTGGAAAATTGATTTCAATAACATTTTGACGCAAGCTAATTCGCAATAAAAATAAATGAGTATTACTTCGTGTCATAAAACTGAATTCCTGGCCACACCTCTCTCCATCTGTCTTTCTGATGAACCTTCAATCCTCCAAGAATGTCGAGGTTTCTAGTCTAATAGCCGTCACTCTTAAACCAATTTTCCAGAAAGAGACTAATTGCTAGCAACTGGCCGTAATGCGGTTCCTATTTATTCAATAAAGGGCTGATTATTCAATCACCAGATAATTTTTTACGAATAAAATTGAAATTTGACTGATTTTGTACCTATAGCAACGCGCTCAAGACAAAGCGCTCTTAGAACCAACTCGATTTCGAGATCTCGAAGGAAACGAGAATTGGCCTCCTGTTCAAAGCCGAGCCAACACTAAACATAATTCATTACTTTGCCATTTACCCGACACTTTATAAAGAATGTCACAGTTATGGCCCGGACAAATTTGCGCATATATTTCAGATAGGGCCAAACCGGGTCATTGTTTTGACCCCAAGTCGTCGCTATCACTGCTACGTGCATTGCACTTTCTCATAAATTGCAAGAAACTGGTAATTTTAGAACTCATACGTCATTTAGGGATGTCCGTCGTTTTACAGAATATCTGCTGAATTTGTATTAGAGTTCGAAACGGGGTATTTACCATGTTTATATCTTGTGTTGAGCTTTTAGTTTATCCGTGACCATGGCGCTTGCAACAGTGCCGAAATATCGGGAGCTCAACACAAGATATAAACATGGTAAATACCCCGTTTCGAACTCTAATACAAATGTTAGTGACCATGACAGTTTAAAAACTTATATCTGCTGAATTTTAGAGGTATCCGAAAAAAGCTAGTTTTTTTTTTTTTTTTTTTAAGCATTGCCCCTCACTAGGATTTCTCCTGTATCGAGGGTACAGTTTACAAACATACATGTCATATGCACACACAACCAGACCCGAATCAACTATCTGTAGATCATACAAATATTTGTTCCGTGCGGGGATCAAACCCGCGGCACGTAGCGCAGAAAGCTAATCGCTTAGCCACTGCGCCAACCGTGTCGTCAAAAATTAAATAAATTATAAATGATAAATTATCCGAAGTGGACTTATCAGAATAACAATAATTTGTTTATCTTTTGTATATTTTAGTTATACGATTAACTACTGATTATTGCCAATATTACGAACAAGCAAAGAGGTTTTTTTTTTTTTTTCTAAAAGTTTTATTTTTCCAAAAACTTTTGTTAATATTACTTACAATATTATTGGTCCTTCAATTTGATGTCAATCAATTTTTCAATACAAAAATAAAGTATTTTTAACCGAGGTCAAGAAAAGAGGAGGTTATGCATTCGACGCGTTTTTTTTTTCATGTATACAGGATAAGTTTTAAGTAGGTACTGCGCATAATTTGTAGAGTAATTCAGTACCTATCTGTTCCTAAATGCAACCGCAGTATTGGGATACACTTTAAAACAAAACAAAAATTCGACTTAGTATGGGGGACATGCATAATTTACTAGCGCAAGCCATACAAAATCAATTTTTTATTTTGTATTGGAGTGAACTTTAGTACTGCGGTTGCATTTGGGAACGAACACTGAATCGCTCTGCAAATTTTGCGCACTACATAAAAAATTATCCTGTATACTTCGGATACGCAATGGCATTCTTCCGCTGCCCGCCGAACCGGATTGTGACACCCCTAGCTCAACATATCATGCAACGCTAATAGCATGGCGACATGCAATTTACAACAACTTTGTAACACCACTAAATCATTCCAAAATCACCTCTAATTTCTAAATCATAAGAGTTATGGTGTCAGCACACAATTTTGTATGAAGAACTATCAAGCAAGATTCTATGAAGATGCGTTGGAGCCATTCAGAGAATTTCTAATGAGATAGACCGGTTGAGCGTATAAATTGTTTTAATACGAAGAAATTCTTGTCTCTGATAACATAACCTTCACTGTGATAGGCTTAGCATAGTCCACCGATGGGACTTAAGTTCCTAATACCGTTACATCACGTATCCGGTTTCAGGTTCTGAAGTCGTACCGTATACAAAAAATCAACGATTTTCACGCATGTTATTTTTGCATAATATTTAACTCTATTCTCATTCGTCTGTGAAGGGACATCAAAGTACAAACTTATGTCATGTTTATCTAGTCTATACGTGTAAATAAAGATTATTTTGGTAAGAAAACGAGACTTCATATTTCGCCTAGAGATCGTGATAAGTTTCTGTAGCTAAAATACTGACTGGGTTAAAGACCAAAAAATTTTTTTGGACCACGATACATGGACCAGCCTGTATAAGATCCTATTTTTTTTAGCGGAGGTCCGTTTAATTTAATATAATACTCATCATTATGAATAACTTTTACTATGGTTCCAACCCTGAAAGCGAATGGTTTGTAGTGAATAATATTTATGACATTTTATAGATTTTAGACAGAAAAATCATAATTTTCTTTCTAAGATTAGAAGAAATATTAATTTACTTCCACTGATGCTAAGGCGATCAACTGCAACTGCCATAAATTGTACATTGCAGTGGTATTTTGAACTCTATTTAGTTCGCCATAAAGTGTATGTCATAACCGCAGACAGAGACCTGTCTATGGTCATAACTTACTGTTTGTCGCGTCATTGTTAGGCTATAACACGTCAATGTTATTGATTCTACCGTTTCTACTCACTGTTAATTGGATAGCATTTAGACAGATGGCTCAAATATTGAGCAATTTTAAATAAGGTTTGGAGTTGACGGATCGGTTGGCGCAGTGGCTAAGCGATTGGCTTGTTGCGTTACGTCCCGCGGGTTCGATCCCACGTTAATCAACATATTAATACATGAAGAGAAAGCTTTGTACTCCTTTTTAAGCATATTGCGCGCACAGAGGAGTGTGAAATTTGGCATAGTTAATGTTTATATGGACAAGGACTACAGAAAGCTAAAATTACGGTCGAATTTCGACCACAGGGCGATCACTAGTATAATTAAATGTACATCACCCGTGCAAAGTCGGGACGACCCGCTATTACCTTCATATAATGATCATAAATAAGTATAAGATAACTATTAACTAGCTTCCTTATGTAATGTTGTTATGTTTTCACCACTAGCGGTTATATTACAATGTTATTTTTAGGAAGCGCTTATCTAGTAATGGTATTTGAACTTTAACCTAGGCGCGTTTCGGTTTTTCTGTCGTAAACTTCTACTGCCGAACATAGGCTCTATCCTGAGAGGCAATTCTCGTTTCCTACGAGATCATCTCGAAATCGAGTTTGCGCTTTTTGACGTTTAAGATGGTTTGAATTCGAAATGTACAAGGACTTTGGCGGTTGTACACCTTGTCGACAATATTTTTGTACGGCTCCCGATAAGCCACGCCCACATTTTGCCTCCGCCAATTAGGCCTAACGCTAAGTGGCCCTTGGCAAGTTGTACAACTGCCAAAGTCCTTGATTGATCGTCCTATTCAGACAAGTCGCTTCTAACCCAGATATGTCAATATCTCTCAACCTTTGCCCTATTAAGGGCATAACCATCAAAGGGCTCCCCTTACCCACACTTTGTAAGCACGGTCCATAATATTTATAGTACACCTTGGCACAAAGCATTTTCCACAGAATAGAATAGTGCACTCACACGATATTATTACATATAAATTGACACAGAGTCGCGCCAAATTACGACTGCGCGGCCTCGAGTGCGCATGCGCAACTCAGGTGTTAGGGTCGCCACACTGTCTAGAAACGTTAAAATTTGTTTTAGTTCATGTTTAATCAATTGTCGTGCTTCCTTATGCATTAAAAACAATAATCAAAAAGTCCTCAAAAAGAGCAGTTTTGTCTAATATTGCAAATATTTTAAAATATTCTGAATTTGAAAAAGAGTAACCATGGAGTTTCTTGCCTATTCCGTGGCAACAAGAATCGACAGATAATATATACGATTTAGGTAGATAACACATTAATAAAGTAAACAAACAATAATGGCGCCGAAACTCAGTAGTCAACGCGTAGCGCCCTAGCTCACGCCACCATGGACAATGTGCGGCTGCAATAAAAATTAAATTGAACACCCCGTGGAGGAACCGAAATGTACTATAATAAAAGAAAAGTTATTTTATAGCATTATTATGTTAAGAAAACTGTCTCATAATAAAACTTTTTAATTTTATTATAGTTGCATTTGCATAAAGTCTGTCATTATAGTACTATTTTTGAATTCATACTTAGAATTTTACGGTTGATGTCGGACAGTTGTATATGTGCTATATACGAATAACTTTTTCCATGCGCGATGCAGGCTTCGTTATCTGATTGGTCGAATTCATTTTTTTTTTTTCGACTACTATTGTCAGCTTGCTGCATTGTAAGTAGTTATTCTATGTGGCGATAGATGTCGCTACAAGTTTAGATCTTCTCAGAACTGGTATTTCAGCCCAGACTGGAAGCCAACGTTGTAGATAATTGGAAATAGTCTAGAAAATTGAAGAGCAATGCTATCAAAAAGCTATAAAATCGTGTTATAGCTGTTTTATAGCCACTGTACATCTTAATGACGTTTATGATGGTCTTGAATGAGAAGGCTTCGTACTTAAACACGATCGTTAAAAGTCAAAATGTTTTTGATAACATCAACTAATAATTAGGATGAATCATAATTATATCTCACTAATACTAAAAAGTAAATTCATTTATGTATAGAATAGAACAGAATAGAATATATTATATATTATTAATATATTATGCATAATATTTCGGTCCTATCCGAAAACCAGCGCTGTGACATTTATTTTATCTGTCACAGCATATGCTGAGATAGGGGCCATTTTTGGCCTCGTGCAAGATTTTTTATTTAGTTTTTTGTTAGTATTATTTTTATGTTTTCTCTCTGTATGTAATTTTCTGTGCGAGTCCGAAATAAATCCTTTTTCTTTCTTTCATAATGGAACTACTTATTTCTAATGAAATTTCTTCCAGTAGTCCGCGTTGTATTTTTATTCTATGTCCATCGCTTAAAATTTACCGTTTACTTACAATGTAACATAACACAAAACATTTATAGCTTTGTTAATCAAAAAGTAATTTGTTCCGAGTTTGTATAGAATTTTATTTTATTTAACAAGTAACAACCCACAGTACCGAGACTAATCCGTCCAAACGTAGGCGCATGGTCACACTGCAGCATAATGTTATTGATGTTTGCGAACCTTCCCACATGGTCGTGATGTATTCTGGTTGAATACCGGCCTTTGTGGTTCTGTAGATTAGTCTTTAAACTTAGGGCCATTGCACACTGATCGATTCCTTTTTTCTTTTTTTTTTTCTTTGCACAGCAGTGATAGCTTATCGATTGAACGCGGTAAGCGTTCAATCGATAAGCTATCACTGCTTCCAACATTGTACTAATCAAGATTGTAATCTATTATTTTAAAAGAGTTTCCATGAAGTTTCTTGCCGGTTCTTCTCCATAGAACCTATTATTTAGAACCGGGCACCTAGAGTCTCGACATTTCATAAGTGCCTGTATCTGGTTTACATGAAATAAACATCTATTCTATTAGAATAGAATAGATATTTATTTCATATCCGGCCGTCAATGACGTCTGCCAGTCAGTCAGAAGTTTTTTTTTAAAGACGTTTCCTCTCGCTGTGATTTCTCCTGTATCGAGGGTACAGTTTACAAACATATATCTCACATGCACACACAACCAGACCCGAAACAACTATCTATAGATCATACAAATACTTGTTCCGTGCGGGGATCGAACCCGCGGCACGTAGCATAGAAAGCTAATCGCTTAGCCACTGCGCCAACCGTGTCGTCTTTATATTATTATTTTAGCACTATTATTATTATTCGTATTTCCGGAGATAGACGGATATTGCCGAGGCGCATAATTAAAATCGCAATACTGTAGGATTTATCAGAACACCTTTATACTCTAGAATACATTGGTAGCTTCGCACATTGTGATAACAGCAATCTAGAATCATTTGTTTTGTTGTAGGTAAGGCCGTCTAGTGTTTTGTAAGCTGTAGTATTTACATATTGGTTGGGATTCTGTGCGCTTGTCGTAGCGTGTTGAAACGTACAGAAATACCGTGCAATCTACATGTAATTATAATGCTTGCATTTAAAATAAACTAATTGACAATGCAGACAGAATGCACCTACAGTGCCACAAACTTATCTGACCCGGTGACCAAAATTGGAACTAACGTCGCTACAGAACAAAAATGACTTTAAAATGTCATTTTTGTAGGGAGATGACATTGGTAAAAGCGACGGCAGCGACGCCACCACCGGGTCAGATAAGTTTGTGGTATACATAGCTTTAGCCATGCTTTCAGAAACCAATTGTTTTTTTTTATACCACTAAGATGGCACACAATCCTACGGCTCGCCTGATGGTAAGCGGTTACCGTAACCTATGGACGCTTGCAACACCAGGGACATCACTTGCATTGCCGACCCTACTACTAGCGTCGTGTTGGCAGTCGGGGGAACCCCTACTGCCAATACGACGCTTCCCCAAGGAGCACTGCTGACCTTGCTCACATTGTCACAAATAGTTATCATTTGTTTCTTGGACCCAATTATAGAATATCAGGCATGTTTGTCTTTGGATGTATTTGTTTGCATTATATTAAAGCATTTGTACATATCTATATACTTCAGTGGCGAAGAGTCCATACAACCCGATTCCCATCGGCTTCCCTTTACGAATGGGTTAGTTCATAGACCAACGTAATAATATATTATTTACTCATCCAACTGATAAAAAAAGGCTTGTTATTTAGGTCGATCTCTTCCAGACATGACTATAAGTATAGATTACAAGAGATAGTATGGATTTTTGTCTTGCAGTATTAATTGTAGCAATTTTTAGAGGGCATTTTTGGGACGGCTTCCCCTTTTAAAGCTGTCACCCTTCGCCACTGATATACATAAATAATACTATAAAAATTGTGTTCTATTCAACGCATGACTGGCTTGGACAGAATATCAGCAGTTGTGCATGCCTCGCGCTGCCAGCTATTATGCTGAGTCCAAGACCTTTTTGTCTTTTACCTTCTCGTATGATGTATCTCTTTGCTACCTATTTATTTGAAAGACAAATAAAAATCTTCTATTCTATTCCATACCATGATTTTGTATGGCTTGTGCTAATAAATTAAACATGTTCTTCATACTAAGTCGAATTTTCGTGTATAGTCCCAAAAATATTTTCTAAATTTCAATGGATCTGATATTGTGTCTCCGTGCTTAACTAATTAACATTGCCAATAGATTCAAGAGGGTCTTGGCCCTACGTCCTACCTAGTAGGAGCACTGGCCGCAGTGTGTCACTGGTGGACATCACAACCGGTCTGGGACCAGTTTCTAGATGAAACTAAATACTATAGCCTGTAGCTTCACGACGTATATTTTATGGGCTAGGCAGAGATCATTTTGGCTTGGTTGTGTAAGAAATACGTATTTTTTTTTTTTTAATCCTACCACAATTTAAGACTTTTTTTTTAATGTTTATGGTGGTTTTTAAGGTTTACTAGCGACCGGTCCCCGTCTACGCCCGGGAACAATTTCTCTATTATCCTTATATTAAATATGAAAGTATTATCTATACCTACATATAAACCTTCCTCTTGAATCACTCATCTTTTAAAAAAAACCGCATCAGAATCCGTTGCGTAGTTTTAAAGATCTAAGGATACATAGGGACAGACAGACAGCGGGAAACGACTTTGTTTTATAATATGTAGTGATTTTTCTATTTTGAGTGGCATAAACAATACATACCTAAACATGTGATTACAGCAAACCCGAATGATTTGCTGTTAATCTGTTATCCATTGAAGAGTTCCATTGTTTATCTCCGAAGGCCTTCATCAGATCTACACCACATTTAAATACACACACAAAAAAAAAATTAAAATTGGTTGACAGTTGGCGAAGATATCGCTGAAAAAAACTTGATAAAATACCTAGTCGAATTGAGAACCTGCATCTTTTTGAAATCGTAAAAAGTATAAAATAATTTCTCTGAAAATACTTTGTAAGATTTAAAACGAAAAGCATTGGACGCATACAAATTATGATTATTAGATTAGTTATTTGCTTCTTTTTTATCAGGTGTACAATAAAGAGTATATCTATTCTATTCTATTCTATTCTATGATGACTCTACGTAATTAAGTACAGACTACACTTATTAGTATTAGAGTCTGTTTATTAATTAGCTTTATGCGTCAAATGACTTTGAATATTAATTAATGGTTTCTAAGAGCATTCTTGCTTCGTCCTTATCAAGTACAGTCAGAAATATCACCATGCAATTCGAATACCAATTTATAATAATGGCTTAATCGTTATTAAAAAAAAAAAAAAAAAACGATTATTCTGCCAACTTCAAGGTAGAAAAGACACTGTGGTAAAAAAAAAAAAAAAACAAAAGTATTTATTTGACACAGCAAAAATACAATTTTAAAGATAATATAACAAAAATAAAAGAATAAAACATGTAAAACAAAAAAAAAATTAAAAATATTTATCTAAAATAAAAAATGGATTGTACGTCGCAGCTGTGTCAAAAAGGCTTCCGCTCAGCATAAGCTGTCGCGCTGCGAGCAGCCCGACAGCGCTGATTTTCAGCGGGAGCCACATCGTGTGACGTTATGTGTGCCTACGTGTACAGAAAATATATTAATTAAATATGAATTAAATAAATAAAAATTATAAAAGAACTTGTGTGTGTTGAAATGAATGATGGTAAGTATTAAAAAAAAGAACTGAAATGTAAGACCATTGATAGGTGTTTGGAGCGTTGAAATCAGTTGAACATGCTGAAAACGGACAAAACAAATTATGTTAATTAATACATAAGTTCGGTACAGTCAACATTTGATTTTGGATGCCTTTCTCTCACGCCTTTATTTCTCGAAAGGTTCATTTTTATACCAGTAAGTCACCAAACAAGCAAGCAAGCATTATGCTGAGATGGGGGCCATTTTTGGTCTCGTTCAGGATTTTTTATGTTTTATTTGTTGTTTTATTTTTGTACCTTTTATACTTTTATTCGTTCCTGGCGAGTCCAGAATAAAAATGTTTTCTTTCTTTCTTTCTTTCTTTCAAACAAGCATACGGCCCGCCTGATGGTAAGCGGTTACCGTAACCTATGGACGCTTGCAAGGAGCTCCGGTGACCTTGCTCACCGTTAGGAACACAACACTGCAAAAGAGCAGTGTTGTTTAGCTACGATATTCTGCAAGGTGGAGGTAGAAGTACCTCCGCCTTGCAGAATATCGTATCGTATATCGCCTGACTCGGGAAGCCCAGTCAGGCAGCTACAATTTTGAATGGAACATCCCACTATGCCCGGCAGGATTAACACGGCCAAAAACCATATGTATACAGCTAAATAATAAATATACTTTATGGCATAAAGAAAAGAAACGAATAAGTTTGTTTACATCAGAACCTAAATCTACTTTTATGTGACCATCATATATCAAGGAAACATTAATCTTTACAATGTTACTACGATATCTGCCAGCACCATAAGTGTTAAACCGTGAACGGTGTTCATAAAACCAACAATAAATATTAAAAATTATGAGTAAGACCGGGAGTTTGAACGTAGTCATGAAAGGGTAATCAATTTTACTATTTAAATGTACAAAAGAGGCATTAAACTAAATCACTCAACCTTGTATAGTGGCATAACTCTAAAATGTTATATTTTGGCCGTGGTACACATGGCTACACAATACAGTATAATTTTTTATGTAGTGCGCATAATTTGTAGAGTTATTCAGTCTCTGTTCCTAAATGTAACCGCAGTATTGGGATATACTTTAAAACAAAACGAAAATTCGACTTAGTATGGGGGACACGCATAACGTACTAGCGCATGCCACACAAAATCAAATTTTTATTTTGTTTAGGAATGAATTTAAGTACTGCGATTGCATTTGGGAATGGACACTGACCCACTCTGCAAATTTTGCGCATTACGTATGAAATTATCTTGTTTTTTCAAAGCATTATCTACATACATACTAATACGTGAATACATAACTTTGTACCCCTTTATAAGCAGATTGCGCGCACGGAGGAGTGTGAGATTTGACATAGTTAAAGTTTACATGGAGAAGGAGTGCAGAAAGCTAAAATTACGGTCGAATTTCGACCACTGGGCGACCACTAGTAACAAGTTATTGTTTCACTCACAAAATTCCATAAAACCTCTGATCGAAAGGTCAATGCACTGTAGCGCCATGCTATCTGGCGGGAACTATAGAGCTCCTCGCAAATTACTGTAAATGGCCTAATGATTGTGATTGGTACCAATAAGGTTTTATTATCTGTATAACGACCCAAGTGCGAATCAAATTGGCACAATGCGCAAAACGTCGGTTAAACACCACAATTATTTATAAATCCTGACAGCTAGATTACCAATACTTTAAAAAGCAATTTTCTTGTTATCAACGCCTCGTTATAATAGATACATCTTTGATTGATGTATAGGTTCAATTGGTTGATGTACCTATATCGAGATTTGTTGAATCTATTAAGATAAGAGAATATAGGTAGGTACCTACTAAGATTTTTCATAATTGTGGTCAACTTAGGTAAATAGAGGATTAATGTAATTTAAGATGCGCCGATCATATTGCAGTAACGCTCGAACTTGACGCGAGCGTATCTCACTGAAGCTAAGAGAATACAAAATGTGTTGTGTTGATCAAAATTTTACTGCAACTGCCCAATGCAATTTTGCTGCTGTGATCTAGTCACGTGAATTAGCTTACAGCCCCTTTAAGATAAGAATTGCACTGCAGCGGAGCGTTTAAAGTACAGTGATTTTAGATTACATGCATACGAAGGTATCGTAAGGTATTTTCAGTTTTTTTGTTTTTCTCAAATTCGGTACCAAGTACGATTTTGTCGTTTGTTTGAAATAAATATTCCTGTTGGGAAATCAAGTCGATTGAGCCTAGGGTTCCCAGATCAAAATATCAAAAATCCGGAGAAAATTCCTGATATTCCATGAAATTTCCGGACAATCTTGTTAATTTTTTATTAAAATCGTTACGCATCGTGCAAGTAAATAAACTAACCAAATCGATTGCCAAATCGTTCGAATTTTGACACGCGCGCGGTGAAATGGTAAGGGGTGAGGGGGAAGCGCCTCTCTGTCGCCTGCGTTCGCCCGCGCACATGATACACCCGCGCACCGCGTGCTTTTGCTTTGAGTTTGTTTGTTTTGATATTTCACTCTTCACTTATTTGTAGAAATTCCGGACGGTTTAAGATTCCCCCCGCATTCCGGACAAAGACCTATATTTCCGGACTTGTCCGGAAAATTCCGGACGTATGGCAACCCTAATTGAGCCCCACTTAAGTTTTTTGTGAAATATAAATTTCCTCCCTGACTATAACTATTTCAAAAAAATCTAATAACAGGGTATTTAATACCTATCTTCAAAATTCACCAAAAGTTTCAAAAAACCAAAACTCAACTATAACAGAAAGAGTAGTTACCCTTAAAACCCCAAAATTTTGCGCCAACCTGTATAAATTGAAACCTGAAAAAAAGTCCTTTGGTGCTGCGCATGTTCATGGGCGACGGTGATCACTTACCTACCATCAGATGAACCGCAAGCTCGTTTGCCCCTATAAAAGACATCAACGCGCGTCCCTGCATCTTCGCATAAAAAAAAGAAAGTCCTACGGTGCTGCGCATGTTCATGGGCGACGCGGACGGTGATCACTTACCATCAGATAAACCGCAAGCTCGCTTGCCCCTATAAAAGACATCAACGAGCGTAAATACAACTTCACATAGCAATTTTGTATTGAAAAAATTACGTTTTTTATAATAATTATTTATGCGTTTTAGTAACTTACTTTGGACCGGAGTAGATGGAGGTAGATTGTCCGCTTGAAGGGGTCCAGTGACCACGATCCTCAGTAATGAGGGACCGACTGAAGAGAGAGAGAGTAACTTACCGGTGAAATGTAATGGTTTCTGTAAACTTGAAGTTTTGCTACATTTTCCGCACAATGTTGTATTGTGCAGTGAAATGGTGCGGAAGACTTCAGAAACTGTTAAGTTTTCTAAGAAAATAAAATTATTTTAATTTTTTAATTTTTTGAAGTCGGTTTTAACTTTTTTTTTTAAGTTTCTTTTATTTTTCTATTTTGAGTGGCGTTAACAATACAGAAACATGCGATTAAAGCAATCGCGAGTGATATGCTGTTATTCATTCAATAGTTCCATTGTCTATTTTCGAAAGTCTTGATCAGATCTTCACCAAATTTAAATGGAACCACATCGAGAGATACCCTTTGAAACAAAAAATCGAATTTTCCAAATCGGTCTGCAATTAGCGGAGTAATCGTGTTACTAAAAGAGGTACAAAAAAAAACAAAAAAATAAACCTCCTTTTCTGAAGTCGGTTAAAAAGAACAACATAGTACTGAGCAAACTTTAAACATCATCTATCAAAAATAAGTAACATTTTTTCAACTTGATCAAAACTCTAAATTATTTTTCCATAATGTTTTATTACGCTCCAAAAATTATTCACGTAAGAATACTTAAACACTAAGTTATTCTAAAACATAAAAACTAAGCAAATAGTAATTTACTTACTAGGTTAATTAAGAACGTCTCAATTACAAATATTGTATGTTTATTACACTATCATCTTAAATGTTATTACATACGACTCGTATTTTATATTTAACGTGATAATTATATTTAATTTTAATTAAAATGTTACAGTATTGCATCACACGTAACTAACAGAACTTACAATTAAAACTTACATAATTATCCACTCTAATATCAGCTTGAGGCAAGTTTTGTTAGTTGCACTTTTTTTTCTTTTTTTAAAAAACGTTGCCCCTCACTAGGATTTCTCCTGTATCGAGGGTACAGTTTACAAACATACATGTCACATGCACACACCACCCAGACCCGAAACAACTTTCTGTAGATCATACAAATACTTGTTCCGTGCGGGGATCGAACCCGCGGCACGTAGCGTAGAAGGCTAATCGCTTAGCCACTGCGCCAAACGTGTCGTCAACGATCGACGTCGCACTAGATACTTATACACTTTTTTTAAATATCTATTGAAAATGTAAATTGTTTTTCTATTAATATTATCAAATGTACCTTATCTGTTTTTAAAATTAAATTATTGTAATCTCTTATTGTGTATGGACTTAAAACTGTTAGCATTATGATGTCTATAAAATAAATAAATAATTTTCATTATTTCGTAATGAGTACCTATGTAATGTAATGCAATATTACAACAAACGCAATCCTTGCTGTTATCCATCGAAGAGTTCCATTTTCTCCGAACGTCTTCATCAGATCTTCACCAAATTTAAATGGGACCAGCTCAGGAGAATACTCATGCAAACAAAAGAAGAATCATTAAAATCGGTTCTCAATTGGCAACGATATCGTTTAACAAACAGAAAATAGTCGTCCTTTTTTGAAGTCAGGTAAAAATTGAAAAAAACTTATCAACTTGTCATCGACGTATGCTTTTCATGGATTTCGTGTTATTTCTTGAGCTTGTCTTATTTTTGCTTTAGCTTGTGTTATTCCACAAAAAAACTACAAATAAATAAACATATAAAAAATAATTAAAAACTGACGTAAAAATTTTTTCGATATTTTTTGGAAATACTTGCAGTATTTTTAGATTTTCACGAAACAAGCGTGTATTTTGGGTAAAATTAAACAAAAATGCGATAGAATTATTGTATACTTTTCATTCTAAATATGCTTACGTTAACGACGTTACAATACGTCAAAAACATTCGTGGTAGCCCCCTGAGGCCCAATTCTCGTAATTAAAAATGTTCAAAATATAGTTCGGATCTCATTCCGATCTACTACCAATGTCATAAATGTCACAAATGGTATTCTCCTACCCTAACAAACAACGTCAAACGTGACATTATATTGTAATGAGATCGAAAGTTTAATAAAAGGCAAATCGGTATTCTGCTAACATTTTGAACTGACACAGATAATAAAATTGACACTCTCGTCTATACACAAACGTCAAAAATGAGATTGAAATGAGTTTGTAAAAAGATTGAATCCAAATCATACTGGAATCGGACTGAACTTTAAGAGTAGTAGAATACATGACTTTTTGTCAATTCATAATATAATCTCAGTTCGGTCAACTTTCAGTCATATTATAAATTAATTACGAGAATTGGGCTTCTGATCTCTTGCTCCGTTTAACGAGACGTCAGTCAAACTAGACCGACAACTGACAGCCGGTTGTTAGTCGTGTTTATATGTGGTAACGTTTACCGGTAATTACCGCTTGCTACACTACGGTAATTTTGGTCTAACTGAACATTACCATGGGAAAATAGATTGGTGGTCGGCTTGAAACGTGCACCTATAATCAAGATGTTTTAAAGGTGCCACAAAGGCGCAGTTGAAGTAAAAACCGTTGACTTTGACTTTGTCTTTTTGACTTGAAGACTTTGACTTCCTAGTATCGTGATACCGAATAAAAAATACCCGGAAACAAGCGCCCCTAGCGGAAGTAAGGCGAGCCTCAAATTCTCCATACAAATAGGTACCTATGTCTTGTTCGAAGTCAAGGGGGGAGCAATTACACCCATTGCCCTCCCACTGTATCTGCGCCTGAGTACAGCAGGCTGACTCCATAGAACGAGTGATAGCAGGCGCACGCGCACATAGAATAGATCTTTATTTCATGTAAACCAGATAGCACTTATGAAATGTCGAGACTCTAGGTGCGCGCTTCCAAATAGAAGATCCTATGGAGAAGAACCGGCAAGAAACTCCATGGTAACTCTTTTCAAATAATAGATTACAATCTTGATCAGTACAATGTTGTGGTGAGAGCTGCGAGAATAATGTAATTTAATGTGAATAAATTAAAGTAGGATATTAATAATAGGTAATAATGATTTGCCTCATAGACGCGTACGCAAGGCAATCTTAACTCTAGTCAAACGAACGGTCAATTAACTTGGTGGTTTCGGGATATCGGTGATCACCTACCATCAGGTGACCCCCAAGTCCTTTGCCCCCTGGGTCACAAACGAAAAGCATGTCCAACACACACTTGACACCTGTTCCGATAAAATTTCTCCGACACAATCAATGATAGTCACAATAGATTTAATAACAGCACAACTACATTCATTGTTAATAACATTATCATTGTTAAAAATTACATACGTAATCATTCAAAAAGCTTATTCGCGAAGTTGTGACCTACCGAGATATTCCGCAAGAACATGTCACATCTCTATTAGAACCTTATTCTTTTTATCGCTTGATATATAAAAAGGTGATAAAATTAACTCTAAGAATTTCGTGAAGTTATTGTATACCTAACTAGAGTTTTTTAGGTGAGATTTGAACCTACGACCTCTCAACGACAGTCGGACAAAACCATTAGACTATTATCGGTATCGATCTCGTACTTGCTTCAATAACCAACATAACATCAATCTATAACACTAGCTTGCACCGGCGGCTTCGCCCGCGTGACATCTTCATAAATTATAGCCTATGTTACTCAGTGATAATATAGCATTCTGCTGGTGAAAGAATTTTTAAAATCGGTCCATTAGTTTTTGAGTTTATCCATTACAAACAAACATACAAAAGGTTAGATTTAAACTAAACAAATGTTTATTTAATATGACATAACTGACAGTTGTGTGTACGTTCAGTGTTGCCATATTAGGTGCCACGGTCAAGGGGCAACCCTGAATGAATGAATGAACGATTGAATGGTTTGTTAGTGTCGCTGATTGGCGTATTGATGGCTGAGTCAAGTGGAAAGTATGCATGTGGGTAAAACGCATGTTATAAAGTATAGTCTGTCAAGAAAGTCATGAAAAGGATTGAGGGCTCCACTTGTATATTCTCTTGTTTATTTTTAATATATTAATGCCGAAAACATTTTTTTTAAAATCTACAAGAATAGTAAAATAAACACATCGTTGTACCCAAACTGACACCTACGGTACTTATTTAGGGTTGCGAGCGAAGAAGAATTTTAATTCCTTCAAAATCCTTTTCATGACTTTCTTGACAGACTGTACGTGGGTGACGTAGGTATGTCCCCCGCGCGAGCACAAAATTTTTTTGAATCGCTAGTGGAAATAAAGTACCTTTGTATTTATCTTCATGTAAGTTGTTTATTATTTTGTTGTTTCATTTATTGTTCTCGACCAAATTGCTTTATATTCACATGCCTTACGAAGTCATGGAACAAACATATGTATTATTTTAGGATATAATGGCGCCGACGTTCAAAATGTGTTGATTTTTAAGGAAGATTATCTTTTGTTTATAATTAGAATAAGTAAAGCTAATTGTTGACTTTTGATAAAGTATTTAGTAAGAAAGAAAGTTAATTCATGTTATTATCACTTGTTTTACTCGTATCAGACAAGATTTGTAATAAAAATCCTATATAGTAATGGGTGGCACATGTGACCCGCGCGAGCACTCAAGGAGTATTTCAAGGCGCGAGCCCTATAGTGTTAACTTACAAATTGCAACTTTTCGCAAAAAATGAACACGCGATGTAATCTAAGGTCATATGTCATATTACATAGACCTTACATAACGCATTATTACATTATAATTTGTAAGTTCAAGCTAACAGCTAGTGCATAATCACATTAATCAATTTAATTGGTGTACTCTGACATGAAAATTGATGCGACTCGCACTTGACGCTTGACGGGTCAGTAAATGCTTTTTTGGATTTGAACTTCATCGCGTGGGGAGTGCTGCTAGATTATGATTTTATTTTGGCTTCAGGGGACAGCCAAATGTTAGCATAATGTCCTCAATATTTTTTTGGTAACCTGTTTTCTGTTCAGTTATATTATATGTGTCAGTAAAACAAAAATAAATTAGAAATAAAATTAATCACATTCCATTAATTGCATTGACTATTGCAATAATGTGCATGTAGATTCATAGGTAGGTACATTTATAATTAATTAATTTAATTATATCACATAATTGTAACAACTTCTGTTTAACTAATGATTGCAATTCAAAGCCATATTTGAAATGAATACCATTTATTTTCTTAATGTTTAATTCTATTTTATTATCATCGTTACCTAAGCACTTTGCTATTACTTACATAACTCCTGAGAAATGAATGAACAATTAAGTATAATATGCAATTAAATAACATTATCATTGTAATAATTTTTAACAATATTTATGGGAAATTAAAAATGTCTAGCAACACGATTTGGCGGTTTTAGTTTTGACATATTAAACTTTTATACCGCGAGACGAAAGTATGCGCCATACAGCCTATAATTATAATCTCATTTCTTGAATGTTCTTAATTTCTCACGGTGTGGGTGTAAGTGTTAGTATCTCGAATTGCTAAATAGTGTTATACGTTGCACTGATATGGGAAAAGTAATAACAGTAGAAGAAAATTGATTGAAGGAAAATTGCTTTCCGATTTACGCAAGAAAATTGGCACAGCACTTTAAGGGTTTAGGATAAAGTAAACCAAAGTATAAAGATAGCAGAGAGATTATCATTATGCAGTGTTGTAACACAATCTAAATTCAAACATTAATTAAATAAAGTGCGAATAAATAATGCTTCCTTCCATACAATGCAAGAGCCATATATTCTGCCTCTGTACTGGAAAAATAAATACTTTCGCTGACCCCATTATGAGACAATTGTCCTACTGCATGAATGCATCATATACATGAATTTGGATGAGGAGAGGATAGTTCGGCCTTCCTTAAATATAATTACATATTCTTCTTCTTCTTAGCGTGTCGATGGCAAATTAAATGTACTTGGCCCAGTATTCCGCCACGCGAATAGCTGAATCAGTTGCAGATATAAGCTCCTCACGCGTGCATGTGGTAGGGCATGCGGCGCAGGATGGAAGGTGGGCCATGGTTTGCGGAGAGACACCACACTCGCACTGCAGGTCTAATCCATCTGTGAAATTCCACCTGTGAAGATTATCTTTACTTCGGCCGACTTGGGATCGTATCATAAACAAGGAAGTATTTAAGCAAGAAACTTCACATTAAATTACAATAACTATCTCTCTGCATCATAGCTGTAAGACTTACAATAAATAAATATTTATTTTATAATATTTTACGATTATTTCACAGCCACAGTTTACATCTGTCAATAACCGCAACTTTATATCAAATTAACGAAACCAATCGATTGGAAACAGATCAAACGGTCAATATATAATTATGTGTTTACATAACTACTGTGATACGCTGTTAGCTTTCGTAAAGTTTTATGCAGTCATCAAAATAAACAGACTGTCATTTTCATACTTAATATCATATAAAAAAATACGGATATATAATAATTTTGCAAGTTAGAATTTACAAAAGCACTTTAGTAATTAAATAAGTTTTTATTTCGCGGTAGCGATGGGATATAAACTTATAACAGTCAATTGTGTTACCTGTTATCTTTGTTACTGTTACATAAAAATAACAGGATGAAATATCTGTTACTAAATAACAGCCTGTTATTTTCATACTACCAAATTAAAACCCACCAACTAAGTACTTGTATCTGTTTAAGTATGAAATACTAGGTGTCTCTCTTTCTAGCAAGCGTCAATCCAGTTAGTAAGAATGAGAGCAAAACTGTTATTTAACAAAATAACAAGTAAGGTTCGCTGTAAATGAAAGTCCCTGTTATTTGTTATGACAGATAATTGGCATTGGCAGTAACGATTGTTATCTGTTATTTTTAACTGTGACGATAAATACGCCTCAGCGCTATTTCGCGGTTAATCTTCCATGGGTAGGTATAGGTTCCCTTTCCCCTTGGATATTTTAGGAGAGTTTTCTGAAAAAGTTACTATTCTGTAGGTAAGGTAGATATTATTTTAAAACATAAATATAATATTTTATGAAATTAACAGCAGCTGATAGACGCTCACAGCGACCCTCACTAAAAATCTTGAACAAGAATACAAAATTAGATACAATCAGTGTTTCCCTGTAATTCCCACATCACCGGTATCACCGCCATCTCTGCCTGGTCCCCAACGATTGTGCTGTAATGATAAATATGTATTAACGAATAAATCTCACAGATTTTATAAAATCAGATATCTCACGTCAAAATAAGCCTGGGTTGCAAAACTTAAAATATTCTGAAACATCAATTTTACACCCTATCTTCTGTATCATAAGGGTTATTTTCGTTTATCTCAAAGTAAAAGGTAGTGTTAAGTATGTGTCGAGGTATTTTGAACTCTACAGTGTTCTAATATGTGCTAAAGTCGTGTGTTTCAGTCAGCGATGTGACCGTTCACATAAAAACAATAGGAACAATAATTAGGTTAAAAGAGCTAACTATGAATTGTTTCACACAATTTACATGTTACATACATAATTACATACATCATGTTTGTAATGATAGCTATTATACCCGCCCTTGATTCCCGGATCTATGCCCTAAGGTGACATCACAATACCTAATCCTCGGATTCTGAAAACTTGTTTTTTACTAAAAAGTGATTGTAATGTAAATTATTTTTAGGCTAACCCATACTTATAGTGTATGCCATACAAATATTTTTTTTCCGTGTGGGGATCGAACCCGCGGCACGTAGCGCAGAAAGCTAATCACTTATGGCTCATGCTATAGTTGAAAGATTAGTAAGTCATCAATGGTGGTATCGAGGAACTGCCCAGGATGTGACAAACGACCTCATGTTTCGTCAATCGTGGTATCTCCTCGCACCCCTGGAGGCCTAAAAACGCCACATTGCGAAATTTATCTACTGATCTGGGGGCCTAAAAAGACCACATTGAGCAATTCATCTACTGATCTGCATAGTAACTGTCAAACAGATGATGATGAGCCTTACGCGTTTGATATTAAGAGTCATCAATTAAGTGTATATTTTGACATTTGTAATATGAATCATAATTATTATGATTCATTTAAAGCGGTCTTTTTAGAGCCCCTGATCTCGTCAAATCTCATTTATTTATACTCTTTAGTAGGTACTCCTATAAGGCTATCACGGGGTGGACAAACCCGTTTTCTCCTTCCTATGCCTCCTTGATAGAAGACGAAAAATTAAGAGAAAAAACGGTAGAGATGGTTTTTTCTCCGACTTTTCCGTGGACAAACTCGTTTCCTCCTCAGAATTGTCTTCTCGAAAAGACAAAACGAAAAATCGAGAAAGAAAAGTGTAGAGAAATGGTTTTGTCCACGGTTTTCTATCTCCCAATTTTTGCCATTCTAGCTCTGCAGCTATCAGGGGGCTTACTATGAACTCTTATAGCAGTGCTGAAATTGAACTGCCCAGACATTTCTAGTATGAGCTGACTTCGCACTGTATAGGCTTTTCGTACAATGAAAGGTCAGCTTCTATAACTACTACCAAATATTTGTAAGCCTTGCAAGGTGAAACATAGCGTATTTGTAACTTTTACCTATGTTTTTACAAATAAATTATTTTGATTTGATTTGATTTGAGCTTATACTGGAAATGTTTGGGCAGTTCAATCTCTGCCCTGCTTTAAGAGCTCATAGTACGCCAGCTGTATTTTAGCAATTATAAATTAGTTTCTTCTCTAGGAAACAAAACCTCAATTAAAATAAACATAGGAATCAAAGTGCGAATTCTAACATTTAGAAAGTTAATAACAGTGCCCTACTTAATGGCCTAGTATTGTAACCTGGTGTCACTCGGATCGTGACTGGCGTTGGGCAACTGACGGGCTGTAGGAAGGCACTGAGCTTGCAGGAATTCTTCACTCCATTTTATATTATTTTTTAAAACGCTTATATTAGCTTCACTTGTAACTAACTATGTAAGAAAATCTTGGAAGTTAAATTTGACCCACTTCCCGGTTTCCGATTGAGCTGAAATTTTGCATACACATTTAGTTTGGATGACAAAAGCGTTTTCTTTCGATTTTTTTAAACTATAATATTATTTAAGAATCTACTCAATCTATGTAAACAACGGGCCGAGCTTTTTAGATATTAATTTTATTAATTACAAGGCTAGATTCCAATAAAATTAGAGTGTATCCTATGATGCAGGTACACAAAGATAACAAAAAATATATATAAATAATGATCTATTCTATTCTATTCTAAGTTACCACATTACAGAGAACGTGAACTCAATATTTCATGTAAAACACATCATTATCTAAAAGATGTACAAAAATGATAATGTACACTTTCAAAATGTGTAACACAATAGTCAATTTTTGGTGTTTGATGTTAATCTTAATTAAAGCGGCTCACTTTGGTCTCACGTCGCGCTGAAAGGTTGCAATACGATACTGACTTGATTGCACATGGTAGGGCTGCTACGACTCTCAAATTTAAATCTTGGTTTGGTAAAAAATGGAATATAGCTATTCTACTATCCAAAAGTTGACTTCAAAAAACTAAAAAGTGTAAAATAATTTTCTTAAAAAATAGTAAACTTTAGAAAATTATTTTTATTGTTATATATTATTATTATTATAAAAGTTTTATTATGATACAGTTTTCCTAACAAAACAATGCTATAAAATAACTTTTTTTCCTATTATAGTACACTTCGGTTCCACCAAGGAGATTTCAATTCATTTTTTATAGCACCCGTACATTGTCTATGGTAGCGCGGCTAGGGCGCATGCGCGGCGCGCACTCAGTTTCGGCGCCATTTTGTTTATTTACAATTTACATTATTAATGTGTACTATTGACTATAGATAAAGTAGTATATGAAACTGCACATAGATAAGATAAAAAAACATAAGATAAAATTTATTCAAAATTACTTATAGTAAAAAATACAATAATATAAATCATAATAATAACATAGGTATGATACTAATAGGTGCCTGTACTAGGATAAACCTGTGCCACAGGCGGCAGAAGTGCTTACAATAATGTACTTAAGAGGAACAAAGTTTTCAAAGTTTTTTATAGGTAACTATAGGTAGATATTAAAACACTCGTGTTTTAATATTATGCAACAGTTTCATAAACTACTATTTTTGAACAGAATTAATCTTTTATTCTCACTAATTGTAATGATAGAACACATGCAAGACTTAATTACCACGCCTTTTAAGTCGACAGGCCCAAAGCCTTGCTTGAATCATACTTATTTAATTAATCTTTTAATTAATAAAATCCAAACATCACGCAGTTAATGATGATTAAACACATGCAATGCTTAATTACTACACCTTATAAGTCGATAACCCATCGCTTCACCATGACAATCAACAATTAATTCTCAACGACTAAATGACGTAGATGGTACAATATGGCTACATACCAAGCTATAGATTTCCAGTATAAACTAATCTCGCTTTGTATTAGCTTCCCGTTCCGTAGAGGTCAGCTTATACTGAAAACGTATAGCTTACTTATTTAATAAGTGGTAGGCGCATAACTGTTGAAGATTGTTCAATAAAATTATGTAATTGATTGTAATTTTGTTTTGTTTACATTTTTGAACAAACTTGATAATAAGGCCATGGTCCAATATGTTTTTTTTTTTTTTAAAATATTAAATTTGAAAATAATAATAATACATACCCTCGAAGAACATTACCCTCTTTCTGGGGAAGTCGGGTAAAAACTCAAGTATCTGCGGATAAAACAATCCAAATCTTGCAAACTCACTAATTCGGGAAAGTATCTATCTACTTCCCCACAGAATATCGACGTTAAGTAGCAGTGTGCATACTGTTGCGTTTCGTTCGGTGAGTGTGGAGCACCGGAGCCCCAATTCCTCCCTTAGTCCCCTTCCTTCTCCTTTCCCTCCCTTTTTCCTAACGCCATCCTAAACGGTCGGCAACGCATCGGTGACTCCTCTGGTGTTGCGGATGTTCATGGGCGGCGGTGATCACTTACCATCAGGTGAACCGCAAGCTCGTTTGCCACCTACACTATAAAAAAAAACCATCTCTCATTAGTGTTGTAACCATTAACATTCTCCCATCCAATTGTTCTCAAAGGTGATACATTAAGACCATACCAGCTAATTTCGCAGCCATTACAGCCCTACACAAACTAATGCATCTAAATGTCATCGTGTTCTACGCGATAGGTCGCAAGCTCGTTGTGTACACGGCTTAAATTATGCTCAAGATTTGACACGGGAAGGCAGGCAGATAGATGTGTCGAGTAATATTACATACGAAGGCACGGTAGGCGCTGTGGCTTGCTTCTACGCTACGTGCCGCGGGTTCGATTCCCGCACGGAACAAGTATTTGTATGATCTACAGATAGTTGATCTGGGTCTGGTTGTGTGTGCATATTAGATGTATGTTTTTAAACTGTACCCTCGATACAGGAGAAATCCAAGTGAGGGGAAAAGTTAAAAAAAAAACAATATTACTCAACTAAGTTATTATTTTTCAGTGATTTCAGGGTTGGTTGATAGTAAAAGTTGTTCATAATAATGACTACAATAACTCCTAAAGGTGTACTAGAAAGCTAAGACTATGTACCTATATCAAAACCATCAGCCACGTGATTCTAGAATCCAACCCAAAAATCCCCCTACCTATGTAGACGCCAAAATCTTGCTCCCACCAATAAACAAATCATGCGATGTATTTGCCAACCCACAAATATTTGCCCTTTGCCCAGTCGTGGGCTAAAACTATAAAACAATAGAGCACGTCTCTTCACAGTCGGGTGAGCACAATGAATGGTTCATCTGAAGATAATTTGTGGACTAATGAATACTATCTATTGTACTAGATTATTAGGGCGTGGTTGCTGTGATAGCGGGGAGCATAGCGGGCGGTTGTGTAACGCGACCAGGCTTACTTACCATGAGCTCTTATAGCAGCGCAGAAATTGAATTGCCCACACATTTCCAATATAAGATGACCTTTCATTGTACGAAAAGCCTATACAGTGCGAGGTCAGCTCATGCTGGAATCGTCTTTTTTCTTGTTCGGTGAGGTTATTGAATAGAACTACTGTCTGAAAGTATTTTAGATGCACAACTAGGAAGAGAATCTAAAAAATCTAAAAAAAAGTGATCTTCAAAACCACACTGCTTCTATAATTTTTCAATTAGAAAGAAATAAAGAAAGAAAAATTCGGACTAGACATCAGACAACACAGAGAACAAACATAAAAAAGTTTAAAAAAAAAATCAAAATTTTTTTTTGTAACTCAAATTTGGGTTAAGCTCGCCTGTGTACATACCATCTCAATTGTATTTGTTTTATCTCATTTCGTGTACAGAAAATAATTTGAAAAAATCAACGTAGGTACTGTCGGTATGCCAGTACCAAATGGGTTGCCAACTCAGCATTTTACGGTAGAATATTTTCTTGTGTGTGTTCTCCACTTTAAGTACCATCACAGGAGTAGTTATACTACAATCACCCATTAATATATAAATACTACCTATTTATGCTCTAAATATAGCAGTCCGCAGTGGAAAAGCGCTCCTGGGAAATATAATTTAAACTTTGCAAATCGCTCAGCTTACAATCGCACCTCGCCTTACTTGCACCTAATGAGGGACTCTTCGGCTCCATCCACGCGAAGACTCAGTTACGAAATGATCCATTGTTTTACTATAAACATGACAGAATTAAATAGTTTCAGATGTCCGTGAATGATGGTTATCTAAAGGATATACCATTTTTAATATCCCAAAATAAACTTTTAAAAAGTAAAAACCGAGTTCCAAAAAACATAAGTCAAAGTCAAAGCATCCACTGTCCAACTATACATTACAGCACTTGGCGCCACTTCCTACAGGAAAGGTAAATAGATCCAACAAGTATTCATAATAAACAATAAAAAAGCAACAAATAAAAACAATAAAAACAGTGCTCAGGTGATCATAGTTAACCAATTTAACAAGGTACATATTCCACGAAGAGCACTGATTTGAACGGCACTGAAACGAATAGCACCAACGCTATTCCACGAACGGCACCGATCCAAATTTTGGTTTGGTGCGCTTCGTGGAACAGTAAAATAATATTAATTTTATTCCACGAAGGGCCCAACGTAAAATTTTCTTCTAGTGGTGGGAAGTATTTTTTGTTCAGGACATTATTAAATAAAACATATCGATATAAATCACGGATTACCCATACAAAAATTCATGATTAAACGGCAGATTTCGCTCTAATCGTCTGATAAGTTACGGGTGAACTTGGGCCTAAATGTATCACTGTACAAACATCGCACGTCTTCCTATGCACTCGTGATCTCTTAAATTGAACGTTGCATAAATGCTAGTATTTAACTAAATCTAAACTACACACAGTTTCCTTCAAATCGCGTGCACGACCTGCGCCCACGCATGTGGCTCTAACAACAGATAACTGACTCCAATCGTCACGTAATGGCGGAGAAACTTGGAGATTTGCTCGCGTGATGACTCAAATACATAATAATTATCATTTTGTTTGTATGTAGCAATAATTCTCGGAAAAGAAAAACCCACTGATTCTTTACACGTGAGTGTAAAAAGAAAAAGACATGTGTGTTGACCGCATAAGGTCTGCAAATGCAATTACTTATTCATCAGCTTTTACCCGATACTGCCAACTTTATACACCCCTGTACACGAAAAATATTTCTAATTTTAAAAAGTATAGAAATATTGTTTGTGTTATTTGGAAATAAACAAGTGCTTTGTTGTGCTTTAATAATAATAAGAGTTACTTGCTTGTTAAATATTAACAGAGCTGTATTGCGCATTTTAAATAAGTCTTGGTTGTATGTAGCCGATTAAATCTTATCCAAGCCGAATGGTACTTTAGGAAAGCTTCATTTTTGTAACCATGGCTTTTTATAGCTCTTCTTGAACTGGACGATTTTATACATGCATTTTTACGGTGCATCTAATTAAAAAACCTTTTTATGTTTGTATTTCAATGCACCATCGACATCGCTAACGCAAAGATAGTTCTCTTTAGCAATGGATGATCGGTGCTTTGGATAATGATGCAATGAAGGCTTCAATTAATTTGAAGAAGATTGTGTTTCCTTGGTAAATAGCCAAATACGTTCGCCACACATAGCTAGCTTGCCAGAGAGCGTCGACCTCGCTCTATACTTATATCTATGGCGGTGTGTTTGTATGTGCATCGCGTGCAATCAAATGCATGTACAGTCTACATAATATAGTGTTGTGATAATTTTTAAAATTGTTAGTTCAGAAGAAATAACAGAATAAATATACTTCTTCACTGAAACAACGTAACGACTAGAAATAAATAAGTTATTGCTATTTCCAAACAAGTACTTGATTTGGATGGAGCTAGCAAAGGTTTTTTTCAATTTCTGTCGTATCAAGCTATCACATGGGAATCTTTCATGCCGTAGTAGAAATATTAGAGAGGATTTTTTTTATAGACTTTACCCCTCTCTACGATTTCTCGTGTAACGAGGGTACAGTGTACAAACATAGGTACTTAAATCTCACATGCAACACCCAGACCCGAAACAACTATCTGTAGATCATACAAATATTTGCTCCGTGCGGGAATCGAACCCGCGGCACGTAGCGTAGAAAGCTAATCGCTTAGCCACTACGCCAACCGTGCTATCAAACATCGTGTCGTTTGGTTTGCAGTCTCTACAATATCCCATAAACAGCATTGTATGCTAAGTGACGCTAGAATGTTTTGTTTCAAGTTACGAGTACTACTGACAGGCTGATAAAAACTACTAAGTTATGGCGCCAATAGCAATGTCGTAGCGACGCAATGTTATTAACCCCCGATAAAAAAGAAGGGTGTATTTGTGTATCTGTCTGTGGCATCGTAGCTCCGCGGATGGACCTATGTCAATGCAGTTTTTTTTAATCGAAAGCTAGTTTAATCGGGTATCATCTTAGCTATGTTTCATGAAAATCTGTTCAGCCGTTCAAAAGTTACAGCTCTTTTTAACACGCTTTTATTAGCTTCACCTGTAACTAACTATGTAAGAAAATCTTGGAAGTTAAATTTGACCCACTTCCCGGTTTCCGATTGAGCTGAAATTTTGCGTGCACGTTCAGTATGGATGACAAAAGCGTATTCTATAGTTTTTATTAAACTTTAATATTTAATTTTCTAGTTGGAGTCGGGGGTTTTTGACGGTTAGGTTATTATTATTCATATTCATATTCATATTCTTTATTTGCATTCCACAATGTACATAAGGTGGTAAAAATAAAATTTGGTAACAATCATGGACCCTGTAGGGCACAGCAAAATATAGGAGAGAGGAAGATGGTACTTATGTTTACTTATTGCTTTAATTTAATTTGATGGATATTATCAATAATTATTACGTTGGTTGTACTGTTTGGTAGCAACATGGCTCTAACCTATTACCTACTTATTTTTCTATTTATTATTGCTAGAATACGGCCGAGTTTGTCTTGCAGACTGAAATCTACAGTGCGTACTTTGACTTTGCTCAAACTTTACTTAGGTAAGGTAAACTTGTACGATACTTTACTTAGCTGTAGAGAATGCCTACTTTGTACATTGTACCTACATCAATCATTTTAAATTAAATGAAAACAATAGAAACTTAAAAGAAATACAATTAGGTTATACCACGTTTTCTCATAAAAATATGTTTACGAAACATGGGATCACAAATATTTACAGTTTTTATAAAGACGCAAGAGCTTGACGCTGTTTTCTAAACTAGAATGTTATCCTGTGATTCAAGAGACGGTATTTTTCATCAGCCTTACGTTCGAGTGACGTTAGTAACTTCAAATTAAGTTGTAGCAAATAATAACATTTTTTTTTCTAATCTTTCCAGATGTGGCTCTCCTGCATCGTATCCTCAACCCTGTTCGTGATGGCGATGTCGCAAGGAAAAGAGTACCTCCCCCCCAGCAAGGGGTACAACTACGACCCACCCCCTATTCCTTTCCCCACCAACAATAATGGAAATAAGGTAGGTTTAGCCCAATGAGTAAATAACTTAGATTTCTGATAAGTATTCATCTGCTTAGCTTATTCACAAACACGTTAGAATCTGCTCCCAGTCTAACCAGATGCGGCTGAATCTCAGTATTTTACAAGGAGCGACTGCCATCTGACCTCCGTCACTTCGGCAGACACTGATACCCTAATTATAGACCGGTTGTCAGACTTTTGGGCTGCTGACTCCCGTAACGACTGTCATAGGTTTTCGTATGACAACCAAGACCAACCACTTAACGTAATTTTTGAAGCACGGAGGACCCTGAAACTGACTACGGCAAGACCTCCTTAACCTCGTTGTTCGATTGATCTGCGCGGTAGCTAGTCGAGCTTCGTTCCGCCAAGTAGTAATATCACCTCACCTGGTCGGAGGATCCTCCCTTTTCAATGGAGGAACACCAAACCTCGATTCTCCACGGTTTCAATGGTTTAGTAGTCGTAAGAGCTTCTGTTGAGCGAGAGTTCCTGGGTAAAACGTACATAGATCGAATGGAAATGGTTTATATTGACGACATTCTTCGTGGCGGTGGCAACCTTGCCAGAAGTATGCTAAAAGGCAACCTCTATACATATACTTTTGAACGCTTTTGAAAGAATAAATTGGCATAAATTTCTCTATAAGTATGGCTTTTATACGCAATCAATAATTGTTATACCAGATTTTAAAAGCCTTATTTGGACTAATGCAAATAAAACAATTGCTAGTTTAACAAACACACCCACATTCACACCATAAAATAACAACCTTGTGTTTAATAAAGTCATTGAAATCTCAAAATAAATAAATATAAATTCCCATCACGGCTTTACATAACTGGTAATTATGACTTACGTCAACAATCTATTGTTTTATTTTAAACCACAAAGGTGGCTAACAAGCATACGGCTCTCCTGATGGTAAGCGGTTACCGTAACCTATGGACGCTTGCAACACCAGGACATCACTCGCGCATTGCCAACTGTAAAAATGGTTTCACTTACTTTTGAAGAGGTGTTGAAAATGTTTGAGAGGTATCGCTGCACCAGCAGTATAGGGGACAATTCCACCAGTCATCACCACGCACGACAATGGCAGTAATATAGTATCGCCTGTCCCCCCTACTGCTAACACGACGCTTCCTCAATGAGCATTGGCGACCTTGCTCACCGTTAGGAACACAACACTGCCAAAGAGCAGTGTTATTTGGCTACAATATTCTGCAAGGTGGAGGTAATTCCCCGGCCGGGCAGCTCCAATTTTGCCCATCTCTCTCATAATCAAAACTTCCATGCTATTAGGTACACATTGCAAGTCTTTTCTCAGTTATACTATACAGTATTCCGGTAACCCTCATTTTCTCACATCAGCCAACTGATGTCAGCTGGTCATAAGCCTCTAGTTTGACAAGCAAATTACTGACTACAATTTCAAGATATTTCAGAGGAAATATTTACTAAAGATCATCATCATCTGCCTGGCCTTCATCCCAACTACGTTGGGGTCGGCTCCCAGTTTAACCAGATGCGGCTGAGTAACAGTATTTTATACGGAGCAACTGCCATCTGACCTCCGCCACCCAATTAATGGGAGACACTGATACCCTAAGGTTAGACCGGTTGTCAGACTATTTGGGTTGCTGACTCCCGTAACGACTGTCAAAGATATTCGTATGACAACCGGTACCAAATATTTACGAAAGATCTCTTAATTTAAAATCCTAATTATATTTTTGTTTCGTTTCAGCAACCCACCCCTCCTCCGTTCAGGCCGAACCCCCCACCCCAGAGGCCTACCTACATCCCACCGGGACCGGGACCGCAGCCTACTCCCGGACCAGGACCTTCTCCCACACCTGGAGTAAGTACACCTACCTTCTCTTAGGCTAAGATCTACAGTATATTTTTTATGTAGTGCGCATAATTTGTAGAGTGATTCAGTCTCTGTTCCTAAATGCAACCGCAGTATTGGGATATATTTTAAAACAAAACTAAAATTCGACTTAGTATAGGGGCCACGCATAAATAATTTTTATTTTGTTTTGGAGTGAATTTTAGTACTGCGGTTGCATTTGGCAATGGACGCACTGAATCACTGACTGCAAATTTTGCGAACTACATAAAAAAATATCCTGTATAGAGCGTACTTAGACTTCGCTTAAACTTAGTTAGGCTTATTTGTGAGCTTAGCTTATATTGATTTAGCGCGGAGAGCCCAACGCTGACTTGCAGTTGGCACTCCTAGTCCTGCAGTGAATTTTCATACAAGATCTAATATAATTATGTATTTCTATTTTCCAGAATCATGACCACCACGACCATCATGATCATCACGATCATGGTCACCACGACCACGGTAACGGTAACCACGACCACGGCAACGGCAACCACGACCACGGCGACCACCACCACCACGAGCCTGGCATGCCTTTTGACTTCTCCTACCAGGTCAGTGTTCGGTATATGGCTTCAGTACGCTTACAATGGTCTATGACCACGATCATCATGTTCATTACAACCATGACTATAGCGACCACCACCACGAGCCTAGCATGCCGTTTAACTTCTCCTACTAGATTAGTCATGAGATAATTTATCCAATGGTTCAATTTAATCTTCTATCTGGCGTACCATGGAAAAGAAAAGAAAAGAAAAGAAATAAAGAAAGAAAAATCATTTATTTGCCACAAAAAACAAGACACACTAGAATGATAGACATAGGTAATAAGAAGAGGACAGATGCATAGACAGAGAAGATATTTTTCTTAGGATGGCAACAGTGTAAAAAGTAGAAAAATAATAAAAAATATGTGGGTGTACTGCATCGACTGAGCCTCACCATGGAGTTTAACTTTGAAATTGCTCGCGCACTCAGTGGTAGAAAGATTTGCCAGGAAGCAAAGTTAGTAACGGGACTGACTGCCCAAGATGCGGCAGACGTAATTCATAACCATAAACCAAAGCATTTTCAGCTAATTCATCATGCTATACCTACTTGCTATAAATACTTAGGGACTACTTTACTCCCCCTAAGCACGAAATATACAAAAGCTCCTCTGTTCAGGTGGCTGAGGATGGCAACGACTACAGCCACAACGCGATCTCCGACGGTGACATCACCAGGGGAGAATATAGAGTAGCCCTCCCTGATGGTCGCACGCAGATCGTCAAGTACACCGCCGACTGGAAGAACGGATTCAATGCTGAGGTACGTGGTAGTTCCGCTACTCGATAATAGATGGCGTTGTTACAAAGATTTTCTTATTATACCTAAATACATTTATAGTTTTATCTGTGTCCGTATTTAGAGAAACCTGGAGCAATTAATGCTTGTCATAGAGATAATAATATTATTTGTAATTGAAGTCGTTGATGAGGCTTCAAATATCGCAATACATATAAATTATTATGGTCAGTGTTTGTTGAGAATTCTATTCTCAAGAAAGTTTCCATTTATAGAATACAACTTTAACTTATAACTTCTGTTCTAGGTGACTTACGAAGGCGAGGCGCGGTACCCTGACCCACCTACAGGCGGTTATGGAAGCGGAACCCCCAACACTGGAGGCAGCACAGGAGGCAGCACTGGAGGCCAAGCCTACCTCCCACCCAGCCAAGGAGGTGGCTACCAATACTAGGTCCTTCACCCAACGACTACGCAGGTTTACAATGAACTGAAAATATGTTTCATGCTAGAATTATGCGAATACTATAAATAGTCGATTAGTAATAAATGGAGAGCTCCTCTCTATTACATTGTGACAGCTGTCAATGACGTATTACTTTGCATGTACAAGAATATAACCATGCATATTCCTGTTTCTGTTTTGAGATTATTATACAATATACAGACAGGGGTCATAATTAGTGCTACAGTGCAAATTTTGGGGCATAAACCGTTGAAAAATAAAAGCAAGCTATCCAAATGGCTTGGATATTTTATTACTTCTTGTATAACAGAAAGTAGTAAAATATTACTGTAAATAAGTATATAATTCGC
The DNA here is from genome assembly GCA_932294325.1 of Allophyes oxyacanthae. NCBI lineage: Eukaryota > Metazoa > Arthropoda > Insecta > Lepidoptera > Noctuidae > Allophyes > Allophyes oxyacanthae. The sequence goes on along the minus strand of OW028635.1, from coordinate 972,414 downwards.
ATAATAATGGTGTGAAATATGTACCTAATGTGTAACAAACACGTTTGTTTGAAACTGCAATTTTCTTTGTAACAAACGAGATTCGAATCATACATTTTTAATAACAAATGGCATGCCTATGAAGAACAAAGAGTCGACTAAAAATTCTGATTTAAATCTGGTTTGTTACTAAGATTCCTTGCAAAATAATTGTTTTTAATGTAATACCTATAGTTTAAGTTAGTAATAAATTAACTTAGTTACCGAAATATAGTTACCAATTGTTATAAAAATATTGTATACCTAAATATACTTCGCTAGCTAGATAATCAATGCTAAACTGGGCTGCCAGAAGACCCGTGTTATCTCCTTTTTTCCTACGAACCTATGTCATAACTTATTATGGAAAGATCTTAGAATTAGTACAAGATACGCATTCTGTGAGATTACGTAAATACCTACATAAATAAACATGTATACACAGCCTTTAGCTGTAGAATTTAACCTTTTTAGTGTAAAATAGATTTATAGTAATACCTTTAAAACAAACTGTATTATATATAAAAAGCTAGAAACCATATTGTGATCTTAAAAAATGACAAAATTGCTTGTAATGTAATAGATTTTAATTATTAATAATACTCATTACACTGCCGTATTTTGTATATTTATTGTATAGGATAGAGGAGTAAATTGATAAATCTTGTTAAAAATATGAAGTGTCCTTTTGTACCTTATTTTTTTATAAAAATAAACATAAGCTACAGTTATATCAACAGCTTTTCAATAACTACCTCAAGTTTAACTTTTTAGTTATAAATATTATTTTAGTCGATTTATTTTTATATTATTTTCATCTTGTTGCTCACCACTACTATTAATGATGATCGTTACTACTACTGACGTCTAGTGTCGAGTAGTATGAACTTTAAAAAAACTTGTAAAATACTAATTTTCTGACTAGGCAGTAACTATTTATAATCATGGGGGCTAGTTAGCAATCTAGGATGGTCACAAGCACAGGCCTGGACTGTTAGCGAAGGCAGGTCTGTGGTTGCAAGGGAGTACTAATACAGTTCCTACCTAGATGAAACCAAGGGTATTATTATTCTGTGGATGAAACACCTCTCATCAACATAAAACTTAGAAGAGGTATCTAATTATAATCACAGATTTTTTTTTTCTGTGCTTAAATTATTATAAAGGTTAGACACCACACCACACTGAGCCAGAACTGCACTGCAGCGGAGCAACGCGGCCAAATATTGTTTATATATGCAATTATGTCGCGCCGTGCAGTGCTGCTGCCGTGTAGTGCGTTATATCATATACGATTTCATATAAACAATAACTGGCCGCGTCGTCCATAAAGAAGATGTTTGTGTGGCTGGCAGACGGAAGATGTTCTATGAGATGAAAAATTTGAATAACAAATAAAAAGCATTAAGATAAAAAAATATTATTCATCGTCGATATAAAATTTCGGAATAATTGTATACTTAGGTGCCCTATATTTATTATTACTTTTCATGCTCTTAAATTCTGAAAATAATAATAACACTGTTAATAACTATGCTGAAGCTATTTTTATTTTATTTATTTATATATTCTTTATTGTACACCAGTAAAACAAATATACACATAAAACTTGCACAAACATGGGTAAATTGTACAATGGGCGGCCTTATCGCACACGGCGATTTCTTCCAGGCAACCTTTGGATGGACAAGAGTAAAATTAATAAGTTATGGGGCAGTCAGTTTTGTGGAATAAATAGCACTGCACATTGCCTGGCAATATAAGATAAACTGAAAATATGAATAAATATTCAATATACTACATAGTATATATCTCATATACATACATACACATAGATAATATATACAATACATATAAATATATATATATATATATAAATCTAAGCTAATGCATCTAAGCTATGCTAGCTATGCTATGCTGTTATGCTGATGCTTGAGTAGCCCTTTGATAATCATTATTATTTTGGTTTCTTAATTCAAAGGCCTTCGATTAAGTTTGGGCGTGCTAGACTTAACTTTAGTAAATACAAAACAGGGTTAAGATAGGTGACATCGTAACGAAAGCTTATACCACGGATTTAGTACCCACATGACTCTAGACTGAAGGGTACCAATTTCTTTGCAGTATTTTTAGTTAGTTATGTAAGTTTAAAGATCTTGACGACACGGTTGGCGCAGTGGCTAAGCAATTAGCTTTCTTCCCTACGTGCCGCGGATTTGATCCCCGCACGGAAAAATTATTCGTATGATCTACAGATCGTTAATTCGGGTCTGGCTGTGTGTGTGTGGGTAAATGTATGTTCGTAAACTGTACTCTCGATACAGGAGAAATCCTAGTGAGGGGCAAGGCAGATATAAAAAAAAACACTGCGGACAAAAATGTTGTGCAAACTTCTTCCGCTGATTTTTCCAGAATCATGTACTTAATCCGTGGTATCAGTTTTTGTCACGATGTCACTTATATAGCCTGTATAATAATAAACCCAGCTCATTACTGTCCCACTGCTGGGCATGAGCCTTTTCTCAGAATAAGAAGGGTTCAGGAATTAGTCCACCACGCTGGGGCAGTGTGGGTTGGCGGACTACACACACCATCGAGAACATTTTGAAGCCCTCTCAGATGTAGGTACAAGTTTCCTCATGTTTTCCTTCACCGTTAACGCAAGGGATAATTAAATTAAGAGGCTCTAGTTTTTTACCAATCTCATTTCAAAGCAGCGACTGTGTTCGTCGCTCTGATTGGGAAAGGACTATAATTGGGCCAATCGGCACGTAGATCGCGGTCGATGCTTTTAATCGAGATTATTAAGAAACTTAGGCTGACATTCAGAGACGACAGAAACGAGTCTAAGCGTGAACTTATACGCTTCCATCTGTCAAAATATGTTCGTAAGTTTGACAGATGGAAGCGTAAGTTCACGCTTAGACTCGTTTCTGTCGTCTCTGAATGTAAGCCTTAGTCTAGGACCTCTGAACCGCACATGAATTCGAAAAGTTAAGGTGCGGGCCGGGTTCGGACAGGTGCGGGCCGGGTTCGAACAAGTTTGGGCCGGATTCAACTGTTAGGCTATCAGATGGTAAAATACGTACTGTAATCATTGTGTATAGCATTCCCCGTACTGTTTTCATCTAAAAAAAAGAGTTAATTCACTTTCTAGTAAAAATGGATAGGTATCTATAATTTTAGAACAACGAATGTCATTCTTAATATGTAAATAACTATAAATCAATTAGCAGTTAAGTAGGTAAAAAAGAACTAACCGCTGCCTGAAAAAAATTTCGAGATTATTAAAATAATCAATGTTTCTGTTGAATCTCCACTTAATAATGCAAAAATTGGGCGAGAAAAAGAAATATTCAGAGAAAAAAAATATAAACAAAGGACCGATATTTTAAAGGTAAGATAAAATATTTGACTAAACTGTTATTTTAAAACTAGAACACTTTTTGTATGAGCTTATCAGAGGAATAGCTGAGATTTATTATCCAGCTTTTCACAAATGGGCTCTTAGATAGATAATCCTAATCAATAAATAGTCCATAGTTATTATTAAGGTCAGACCGCACTGAGCGGAACTGCACTGCAGCGGAGTAGCGGTGAGGCGTATTTATCGTCACAGATAAAAATAACAGATATTTAAAGATAACAGATAAAAATATAACAGACACTTTCATTCACAGCACACCTTGCTTGTTATTTTGTTAAATAACAGTTTTGATCTCATTCTTACTAATTGGATTGACGTTTGCTAGAAAGAGAGACACTCAGGCTGACATTCAGAGACGACAGAAACGAGTCTAAGCGTGAACTTACGCTTCCATCTGTCAAACTTACGAACAAATTTTGACAAATGGAAGCGTAAGTTCACGCTTAGACTCGTTTCTGTCGTCTCTGAATGTCAGCCCTAGACTTAGTTGGTGGGTTATAGAAAATAACAGGCTGTTATTTAGTAACAGATATTTCATTTTTTTATTTTTGTGTAACAATAACAGAGATATCAGGTACCTAACACAATTGGCTGTCATAACCCATCGCTACAGCGGAGCGACCAGCCAAATATTGTATAAATAAAATTGTGTCGCGCCATGTAGTGCCGCTGCCGCGTAGTGCGTTCTCACTGCATACACTCCGCTGCAGTGCAGTTCTGCTCAGTGCGGTCTTACCTTTATGGTAAAATAGAAGCCTACTATGATAATAATATGTTTTTTAACTTACTAGGTATGAACCATGGATCCACTAAAACCAAAAAACAGATAACACAGTTTAAAAATAACAAAAAAAATCTTAGAAACGGAATCAGATTTTTGTTGACAACAAATACACAGGAGGTATATTATGTAGTTAATTAATAGAAAATTTTAAGATTATTTGCACATCATTCTCCACAACACAACACAACATAATAGGGAGATCAAATCTGAAATCAGGATAAAAATATCAACTGTTTCATACATTTTGATCCAGATAAGTAGGTACCTATGTCTCTACCTACTTATGTATGGAACAGCAGTTTTTTTTATTCTCTCTTTCGGAGGCCAAGTATCAGGGGGATATTAACACGCTAATGATTTTAACCAAGGGCAAAAACCTTGTTTCTATTATTTGAGCTCAAAAGAGTTGATTAAATTTATTTATTTATTTTGTTTAATTAGGACGGCCACAGAGAGCAGAGCAGCAGACAGAGCAGAGAGAGGGGGGGGGCAGAGCGTTGAGTGCAGTTAGAGAACGAGGTAAAGTGTACAATACTGACGACACGGTTGGCACAGTGGCTAAGCGATTAGCTTTCTGCGCTACGTGCCGCGGGTTCGATCCCCGCACGGAACAAATATTTGTATGATCTACAGATAGTTGTTTCGGGTCTGGTTGTGTGTGCATGTGACATGTATGTTCGTAAACTGTACCCTCGATACAGGAGAAATGCTAGTGAGGGGCAAAGTTTAAAAAAAAAAAATTACTTACATTTAGGTAAAGGGTTGGATGTAGTACACCTGGTAGATCGACTAGCTCTCGTTTGATATAAAGCTAGCGGCTGTGGCTTCAGTTCCTCGCGTGTTTTATTTTCTGTACGGGCTGTAGATATACAAGGAAATATATTTTTGATTTCTCATACTCGGAAAGTAGTGTTTGTTTGATCCGAGTAGCGGGTGGAAGACGCTGCTCCCCACCCTTGGGCGGGAAAGACTCATAGTAATTATGACTTCCCACTATAGGGCGGGAATGAATTTTAAAAGTAGAACTAAATTTATCTATTGTTGTATTTAAGCTAATGTGCCTTAAAATGAATTACATACATATTTTGCTTTTCATTGGGTTCATCTCACCTTCTTCAAGACCTTAAAAACAATTTTTTTAATTATAAATTACAAACAACTCGTAAAAAAAACAGTAAAAACGTACAAAAAATCTTACTTGTCAACTTTTCTCCGTATTCTAAGGATTCAAATGATTTGTTTTAATGAAAAAACATGTAAGACCTAATTAAAGTTTTATAAATAAATTATTCTTAGATACATATTGTACTGATAGCATAATTTTTATTTACCCATGTCCATTTCTTTCATTTTTTGTGCTAAAATAAAAAAACAAAATTATATCGAATCGGTCGTTTGATCCCGGACAAGAATAGATTACTTTTATCCTTCTTTGCCACGCGCTGGCCCAGTGGTTGTCGGCCCGACTCGAGTCATAAACTCATGTGTTCGATTCCAAGTAGGCGAACGTAAAGGGCTATTGAAGGAACACCGTGGATTTTAGTCAGTACAAGTCTGACAGTCCCTCCCGCCCTGCCCGGGGTGGGAGGACTCATTTGATGATTTTACCACGATAAAAAAAAAAAAAAAAAAAAAAAAAAAAAAAAAAAAAAAAATAAGTAGGCGAACATGCGCGCCGTGACAAAATTTTATCGTCATGACAAGACCTTTAAAAACCTGTTTCCACACGAGATAATGACGATAAAATTATGTCGGGGCGCTCAGGTTATAAGCCCGGCTGGCGTGCAATATTAATTATGTGTAGGTACCTATCTACCACTGATCTAACGGTGAAGGAAAACGTTTCGCACTAAACTAAACGGCTTGACACTAAAGGCTTGGCAATCGCACCGTAAGATGTTTTCTATGAGATAATTATTTAGGTACTTAATGATTAGATATTAAAAATGTATAATAATTGCTTTTAAACCTTTACCAAGCTGCGAGTCATAGTTTGCTCCTTGGCTTATCGGAGTATTTGCGATCACCTAAAACAGAATGAACTCTAAAGGAAGCAAGCTATAACAGTTTCAAAGACTTTATACCGTGCGTAGCTGTAGGTATGATACAAGGACGGACAATTCAGCAACTTTTTTTTAAAAACAATCGACGTTCAAATTTCCCTTGTCCCGTTTGAAGAAAGACTTCAATTGGACCGAATACACCATTATCCAATGATATGATAACAATTGCTTAACAAACTCGGAGGAATTAATTTATCGATGATATCATGTCCCATAGGTACATTTGGGGATGTACCCTCGCGATATGCGTTCAAGTGTTGCCACATTTCTCCCACATAATTTGCCCAAAACAATTGTTACTACAGCACATTTATTCGTAATTTTTTACACAGATTAAACAAAATTCTGCGACACAAATAGATTCATCTACTATAGCATACATAAAGTTTACAAAACAGGGAACGCACGGCACGTCTGTTACGCACTAAAGTCGCGTATACGCGCAGCTCACGCATAGTGTCAGTTTCTTTGACCGCATTTATGGCGACACGTAGCTTGCGCTCGAGGCATATCCCTCGACATCTAGGTAAACATATTTCACGCGCTATAACAACTATGTGTAATCGTAGTTGTTATACCAGGAACAGCCAGTAACATTACATGACACAAGGCATTCCAACTTCAGCCTTAGGCCTGAATTCCTCCTACGCTGATATTCGGCCACGTAGGTACCGTCGGTTGCGTAGGACACTGTGTCGCATCGGCAATTTATGCGCCGCTGACATCAGCGTTGCAAAGTGATGCTGTATTGAACACAATGTGTATACGTACGCGCGACCGACGTACGTGACCGACATCAGCGAGGAATTCAGGCGTAGACGGAGAATTGCTCCGTCCACAAATTCAGGCCTTAGGTTGGCAACGCATCCGTAACTAATCACGTTAGCGGCTGGCCAAAGAAGGTTAGATAGTTTGCTAGATATTTAGTGATTTCTACCAGTTTCTACCCAATGAATTCACAAAAACGAACTAAGGCTATAAAACAATTAAATATTTACGAAATTAATACCACGAAAGTCACGAGAACACAAGAAAACGATTTTATATTTATCCATAGCTCCATTTTATATGCACGCGAATAAAACTATTGTATTGTATATAAATAATTTAAGTATTTACAATACTGAATTTTTTTATTTTTTTATTACTTGTTACACGTTACCGATAAGATTTATGTATCGAAATATATAAATAAAATAAAAGTGTCCGTTCGTAATATAATTTGTAGATTTGATAAACACATTATTTTCTGCTTTTACAAAATTATATTATGTTACAGAGACAGAGACAAAATGACACTGCCTACCCTAATAAATTATGTAGGTATTATGATACAAACGTTTTAAATTTGTCAATAAATTATTTTGGCCTATCCTGACGAAATGTCTTTCCATGCCACTGATTATACCAGCTATACTTAACCTGCGGCCCGCCACGTTTTTTCTAATGGCCCAGTCAGCTTACCGATTCCCACCAGGATGTTTCGAGGGTAGCATGTAGCAGTCAAAAGGTGGATATAAACGCAATTGTAAGAGCGTTCACAATTTCAGTGGTCTCACTATAAAATAACCAACTCATTATTGAATTTTCGTTGTCTTATTTATTTATTTTTTATCCTGCGACTCGTTTTACCTATCGGGCAGTGGCGGATTTACACATTTGCCGCCAGTAGGCTATTCAAATTTTGCCGCTCGTACCAACGTCTACAATTCGATACCCTAGTTCACAATCATATTAATTACAAATATATGGTCAATGAAATTGTAACTTTATAATTTGTGCACTATCGTCTTAATTACACCACCTCATTTCCGTAACTTTTATGATTGTGAAATACCCTGATCGATGTGTCAGTTCCTAGATTATTTTTACAACCCAACGATTTAGTTATGATTACATAAGAAATTGTTTTTGGGTTTATTTCTGAGCTAATAAAAGGCCAATCATGTACTACTAATAAGGCGGAGTAAGGTAAATGCCTAAACATTGGCCCCAAAATTGCCGCCCCTAAAATCTGCCGCCCTAGGCTTCAACCTACTCAGCCTGCTGGTAAATCCACCACTGCTATCGGGCCCTAAGTTTGCTATTTCAATTGTCTCGTAATTCTTGGCTTTTACGTTTTTACAATTTCGTTCAACCGATTTTGACTTCTATTAGGTAGGTATAATAGTAGTAAAACTCTATAGAACGACGCTTATTATAGTACGCGCAAATTTTTATGAGCCCTCGAACTCTCTCCCTCTAGCATCTATAAATAGTACGCTTATTATAGGTGCTAGAGGGAGAGAGAGAGATTTCAGAGCTCAGTTCAGGGCTCATAAAGATTTGCGAGGACTATAACTGGCAAATACCCGACTTTTACATCTATTACCTAGGCAATAGAAATCAAAATAGGTTGAGACCATTCTGATACAATTGAAATAGTAGATTTGAGCCATTGTACCCCCAAAACAAAAAGGTTGAGTATGTCTGGATTATACCAATAAGTGATTTTTTAATTATAAACTAAAAAAAAAAAAAACATGTATCATGTATGGTTTATTACTTTTATGACCTGCAGTTCAGTATGCTCATTATCAAGCTTCAGTATAAAATTTTCAGCACCATGTACATTTTTCAAATGCGAATTCAAATCTTTTTTTAAACTAAACTTTTTGTCACAGACAACACAACGTTCAGCCTTTTCCATATGTTTTCTTTTCATATGCTCCAGTCTTCGCCCAGACGTGATAAAGTCCGCACCACATATTTGACATTTAAATGGTTTTAAGCCTGAATGCAACATCAAATGTTCTATTAATGTTTTTTCGTTCACAAACGCATCGCCACAAATCTCACATGTTTTGTCTTTTTTTTTCTCATGTGTCACAAAATGTTGTGTCAAGTTACTTTTTTTATAAAATCCTTTTTGACATATTTCACAGACAAATGGCCTAATTTTTAAATGGGCTTTGTTGATATGAGCTTCTAATGTATTTTTATTTATACTTCTGTATTCACAATCCGCACAACAATGATATTTCAAAATTCGTTTCCTTTTGAATGGATCTATATGATTCTTTAAATGTAATTTGAAATGTGAATGGGACTTGAACCATTTATGACAGTGTGGACATTGCTTTTCTTTATGGCAATTAAGATGCACTTTTAATGTAGAAGTTTTATTGAATATTTTCCCACAAATATCACATATATTAGCTTGATTAGTATTCTTATGAGTAATTTTAACATGTTTTTTAAGTAATAATTGCGATTTAAATTTCATATCACATTTCTTGCATTCTATCTGGTTTGCAAGTATTCTAGAATTATTGTTTACTATATTTTCATAAGCTGGTAAATTGATTTTTAATTTGCATTTCTTTGCTCTGCTTCCAAATTCAATTTTACTGTCAATTTCTTCATTTATGCTATCAACTAAGTAATTAAGCATTTCATTTTTAAAATAGTTTGTTTGCAAGAGGCTGAATAGTTTAATGATTAGACTTGCACAATCTTCACAGGCTTGCGGCAACAATAGCTCCTAAAAATAAAGTGCTGGATTAAAATCAGTGTATAAACTTAGCAAAACTTAGTAGGTAATTAATCATATAGAAGTTGTTTTTTTAACTTATCATATACAGGCATAACATGCCCTAAAATACCAGCACTGTGAGATTATCCAAACGTCGCAGCAGTATGCTTATTTGCCATTTCTGGTCTTACACAGGTTAACCTACATATTTCTTTTATTTTTCATGTAATAATATTTTTTATTTTCTGAGTCCAAAATAAAACTGTTTTCTTTCTGTTTAAAACGTTGAATCCCCTGTATTGTGACAGTTTTAAACCAGTACTCATGTACCTATACTTATAATATAATATATCACAATCAGATAAAAATAGATCAGAGATAGTAGGCTCAAAAGTCAATTTCAGAGATATCAAGACTAGGTTATGTTATTCTGTGTTTATTTGACCACTGTAGAAACATCTGATAGTTCAATGATACTCACGTGCGTCGGAAATAGTTTTTTCATAATATCCCATATGGTTAAATTCAAATTAAAATACTCATCATGAATTTCTATGTTTTCATGTAGACTCGTAGTATTTTTACTGTGTTTATAACATAGGGAGCAAACATTTTGTATGTTTTTTGGATTTATCAGTAACCTTAACAACTCCATTTACTATGAAAATCATAAATAACTTGTAAGATAAATATAAAACGAAATTATGTTTTCTAAAACTCAGAAAGAAATATCACTTGTGTGACAGTTCACTCAGTGTCACATGTCAATCAATTGTCATTATTTTCTTTTAATTTTAGAGTACTACGAAGTTTTTTGGTAAAATAATCGACTAAAGATATGATTGTTCGACTAAATTTGTATTGAACAGTTGGCAGCGTTTCATACTATTAGATTATTTCGTCGTGATGTTTAGCAGACGGGCGCGGAGCGGGGCCAAGAGAAGGTTGGATAGAAGCATTCCATAGCAATGTCATATCATTTTTATAAATAATTGAGGAAATATAGAAATACCTAACCTTGCAATTTTTCACGCTATTTTAATAATCGGCATATAACTATTTATTATTTAGTAGACATAAAGATTTATGGAATGTATTTGTACACGTAATTCGATTGCCGCCATAGTACGATATTTTATTGCCACAGGCTAATTTTATCAATAAAGAAGAAGAAAGAAAAGAATCTGGAACGTGAATACAAGAGCCAAGACGAGCCAAGGTAAGTCGACTTCCTAAATACAATGAAAATACATTGTTGATATGAATAATGTAGGTATAGCCTTGTACAGTGATTTCTCTAACGGGTTGTGAATTGTTGGAGAAATTACGCCATTTTGTTGGAACAATAGCGTACGTAACATAACCTCTAAATGTCTCGCTTTGAAAAGCAATTTGGATCAAAACAAATAAATTCAGAGCCCTTTGTTTGTTGAAATGTTAACATTTTGAGCACTGAATTTTAATGATTCTTAGCATCTTGCCAATTTGCCATGATACGGATATTTAATGATGCTCGTAATCTCTGAAAGAATTCGAAGAATTGGCTTGTTCTTGTCTTAGATTTTTGGATGACACTGTCAAAGTCAATCAATACTGCTCGATACTGCTGAAATTCGGACAAATGCTGAATTGCTGATAAACCAGGACATTGGATCAATATTTAATCATAACCACTTTAAACATGATTTTTTTAAATGCCTCTCATCAATATTTACATACTATACTTTATCAGAAATTCTGGTCAGTGTCATCTAGGTGACATACTATTTACAATGCATGAAGGCTATGTTCAAAATTTTATATACCTAATACGTGCCTAATACCTACCTACATTTTTATAGTACACCAATTTCTGGTAATCTAGTGTAATGACCCTCAAATTGGCCTTGTTTGTTTTGATTCCTACTTCCCTGAACGTGACAGAGCTACCCCATACCATCTACACCATAAGTTGGCACACAATAACTTTAATGTCATTCAATTCGCAACAACAATTAAACATGATTCTTTGGTAGTGCAACAAAAAGATAGAATTTTTTGAAAAAAAAACTTTCAGTAGAAACTTAAATAAAAAGTAACACCACATACCTACATTCTTCTTCTAACAATAGTGATAAAACATAATGTAAGTACCACATTAAACTAGTGGTCATCCAGTGGTTGAAATTCGACCACATATTATATAAAAAAAAATCGTTTTCTGCACTCCTCCATATAAATTTTCATTAAGCCAAATCTCACAAGCCTTGCGCACAATAACTCTTCACATAGTAATATACATACTCATAGAATTATTTATTATATACTGTTCTACATTTAAAATACATATTCTCCAGGACAACGCAAGATGGAGGAAGCAGAGGTGACACAATCCAACTTGGACTGGATAAAGCAGAAACTCCAAACAGTATGGACATCTCCCAAGTTCTGCGGACTATGCTTGGAGAACCAAGGAAACTTCTGTTCAGTGGACATGGAGTTTGTAATCAGCAAACAGACATTTTCTAAATGTTTGCAGGATGTCATCAATTATGTGTTTAACGATGATGTGAGAATAATTAAATATTTCTAAATCTTGTATTGTGTACTGCTAGCTGCATTGCATGCACTCTCACTACTTAGCCTCCAGATAAAAAAGTGTAATAATATCTAGCTTCCCTCAAATATACTTGGAATGAAAGTGATGAAAGTAATAAATGCATGAAATTCATTCACGGGTTAAAGTTTGTTGTGATTACACAAAGATTCACACACAGAAAACATATTTTATGGTTCAGTAGAGATGATGATTGAATGATATACATATACATGTCATATTTAAAACTTATTAAATTAAAAATAAATAATGTTAATAGACCTGTGTGTGAGGTCCTATAAATAACAAACCCGATCAATGATTGATCAATGAAACAGATTATCAGATAGCATGAGAGAGTAGGTTGTTTAATTACTAACTTAATTTTAACTATTTCCAGATTGAAAATTTGATGTCAAGCCCATACTTGTGCGACAGTTGCACAGAAAAGACAATACAGTCATATCTCTTCATTCACAACACGAAACAACTGTCTAAAATCCTCAACAACTGTGTCACAGATATTTATTCCAAAGTCATAGACGTCAATGACCAACTTGATGATACTATCAAATATGACAATGCCAACGTTATGATAGTCCTTGAAAATGACACTGAACTTTACAAAACTATTATTGACATGAAGTCTATGACTGAAATAGTACCCACTGCTACACCAATAGCAATGAAAAAACCAAATATACCTAAAATGGAAGTTGAAGCAAAACTTATACCTGTACTGCAATCGAAGATGGAAGTAGAAAAACCAAGAGAAGTGAGAGAAATCAAAGAAAGAAAAGTGGTAAAACCAGATGGAACACCAAACATTACTTTGAAAGAAGGACATTTGATTATCAAACCTTTAAACTCTATCCGGAATCCAACTCAAGTGCCTCGGTACAACACTTACGAATGTGCTGATTGTCCAGAAATATTCACCACTTATAGATCTTTGAAGGAACATGAAAAAGCTAAACACAAAAAGTCTGTATTCCATTGTAAATTGTGTGACAAAACTTACAATACCCAGCAATATTTGAATATACATTACAAAACACATTCTAAAGCTAGATGCAAGTTGTGTCAAGTTATACTCCCGGAAGGAGAACTAATGGATCATTTGAGGAATAACCATACTAACTTAGTCTATCTCTGCAACTTCTGCGACTTAGTATACTACACCCAAGAATCCTTAGACACACATTTCAAGATAAGCCACTTAGTCAATGATACAAAAGCAAAATCTCAATGTATTATGTGTCTCAGGAACTTCATGGAGACCGAATTGAAGAAACACAAATGCAAATTTTCTTGCTCAGAGTGTTTTGTAATGCCTTGCATTCACTATAAGTACTTGATGACTTACCGTGAGCAGGTTTTGAGCCATAGTAATAAAGTTAAATGCATAGATTGTGATTATGTTACTCGGAGAAAGGAACATTTGATAGGACATGCTAACCGAGAGCATTTAGACCATCATCCGTTCACTTGTGCAGATTGTGGACAACAGTTTTACACAAAATTGAGTTTAAAGACCCATATAGTACAATTCCATCAAGACCTTTTCTGTCCATACTGTGATTTTGGATTCAAAGATACTAATTCTTTAGAAAATCACAAAAAAGCCTGTAAATCTGTTATTCGAGCATATACTTGTAACAACTGCCCGGCATCATTTGATGCTGCTGAAGAGTTGACAAATCATGAGAATTTGAGGCACAATGAAGAAGTTTACGCTTGCAACCTTTGCAAGAGTAAATTTCTGGCTTACATCCAGTTACAAGAACACCATGCGAGAGTCCATGGAGGCATACAGTGCAAGAAAAGGAGGAAACACATAGAATGCTCTTTATGTGACCTGATGTTCAAAAATATTAAGGAGTTACTCCAACACGAACAATTGCACGACGCAGATGATATTTACCCTTGCAAAGTCTGCTCTAAACAGTTCAAATCGCTGATGAAACTATACATGCATAATCAAAGACACTATACTAACCGAATAAAATGTTCGGGTTGCAATAAAAAAGTGGCTGCGTCATTCTACCCACAGCATGCAGTCCGGTGCCCATACAAGAGAGATGTGAGTTTGAGCCATGTTTGTGAAGTATGTGGCAAGTCCTTCCATCTTGAATCTCTGCTCCGTTTTCACCAGAGGGTTCATATGGAACCGGAACCATGTCCTCAGTGTGACAAGATAATTAAGCCTACGAGTCTCAAAAGACACATGGAGCAAGTCCACGGGGATACTACAGATAAACCACAGAAAAAGATTGCTCAAACCAAGCCATCTATTGAGTGTGAGCTGTGTGGACATGTTGTGAGAAAGAAATGTGATTTAGAAGCACACATGAACCGATACCATCTAAAAATCAAGCCGTATGTTTGTCATGTATGCAGCAAAGACTTCTGTGGTAAACTGCGTCTAAAAGAGCATATAGCTACTCATACAACAGACAATAGTTGCTTCTGTGCAGTCTGTGGCAAGAAATTCGCTAACCGTGTATGCTTGAAAATGCACTTTAGAATGCATACTGGGGAAACACCATATGCCTGTGATATTTGTGGTCAGAAATTCAGGTCTTCGAGCATGATGAAGACTCATCGGTTGAAGAAACATTTGCAAAAGACCGTCTGCTGTCCGCTATGTGATTATATGTTCTTCATGGTGAGAGATATGAGGCATCACTTCAAGAAAGCACATTGGAAGTACAAAGATGGCAGGCCATTCAACCCCAGAGAGGTTGAGGAGTTGTCTAAAGAGCACTACTACCTTTTTGAAGACGGCCGACTGCCTAAAGTTACGCGTGAAGAAAACCCATGATAGGGATATGATATAATCAGTGGGCTGACGCCAGTAGTATGAAATTCAAATAAGTGTTATGATGTACTTCTACATGACGTAATGACGATATTCATTATTTCAAACATGGTGGCCTATGGATTGTTTCGAAGTAATGTTGCATTACAATGTGTCCCGCATCGGGAACCCGACTTCGCAACCCATCGATCACAAAAAGCTAACTGCTTAGTGCTTCTGCGCGAATTCGAATTAGGTGAATAATCGGCGTAATAGTACGAAAAACTGCACCTAGTTATGTCTTAGTGTTGAAAATTTATAGTATGTATTGTATTATATTAGTTGTTGAGTTATAACTTGTTCAAGAGGTCATCAATTTACCAATAGTTAGGTAATCATTTTAAATTAGATGCTTCTAAAATGCATAATAAAAAATCATGTTAAAATTATGTGTATTTTTTTTCTTTCATCTGGATGTTTTTTTTTCGTCTTAGATTGGTAATCACAGGATGTAATGATGTATTGCTTCCCTTTTTCTCAAATCCAACTTATCTACCTTACCCCCGAATACATAAACACACCTCAAGTTTCAAGTTGCCAAAATATAACTTGAGTGCTGTCACTGTCATTTCAAGGTAAACAGTAGCGACCGTACGACAGAATGATATAAATGAGCGTCTTTTAATTGAGTTGTGTTCATAGAGTTAATATATAGTACCTATGTTGTGTTTCAGTATTCAGCGGTTACTCTCTCAGATAAAGCACACAGCCGGTTTCTGAATTGAGAAAAGAAGGAAATCTGATAACTCCCGCGCAATGACCAAAGAATCCTCTCTTAGATGGCTCAACTTGGGAAAGGTCTATATTTATTAGTATATACTGCGATAGGTAGAGTTGATCGTGTAGGTACTTGACTCACACAAATATTTACAGTGATTCAAATTTTCAAGAAAATTATTTATTTTCTTTGAGTCAGTCGGGAAATTGGCAATCTACTGGTATTATGTCTGTGTTGGCAATACCCGTGGACGGATACCACTTGTTGCTTTTTTACGCCGTCCACGCTTTTTTATGTATGGAAACCAGAGATCTTAGATTGAGTTTTTAACCGACTTCAAAAAAAAGGAGGAGGTTCTCAATTCGACACGTATGTTTTTTTTTAATGTTTGTTACCTCTTATCTTTCGACTGGGTTAACCGATTTTGATGATTCTTTTTTTATTTGAAAGCTGGTGCTTCCCGTGTGGTCCTATTTTAATTTGGTCCTTCTGACAATGGCATTCATGAGCAAAACCATATAAGTCTTGCATTAAGTATGTGCGCGACAAATGGACGAAAAACTCAATATCACGCCAACCGATTCCGATGATTATTTTTTTGTTTGAAAGGGTATACTCCCGAAGTAGTCCCATTTAAATTTGGTGAAGATCTTCGGAGATAGACAATGGAACTCTTGAATGAATAACAGCACATCACTCGCGATTGCTGTAATCTCATGTTTATGTATGTAGTTAAGCCACTCAATATTGAAAAGACCGCTTATGACTCAACTCTGTCTACGACTCAATTCTAATGGCAACTGGCAACATCAACCACTAAGTCAAAGACTACAATAGTATATCGCACTAAGTGTCAGTGAAGTCAAAGCGCGTTCGATTGCTTTTCGCTTTTCTTTACAATTTTGTTCAATTATCGATCGTGCCTAATCCCCTAATCCTGAAGGATTGGCCCTCATATTAACCTTATTCACCTTCGAATAAAGTGCTAGTTTCGATTATATTTCTGGACCGTTGCACGTTGATTCGTCGGTCGACATTTAATTTCCTTGACATTTATTTTATTTTTAGACTTTGCAGACGAGGTACCTAACCTGCTTATTAGCATAAAATTAATTACCGTCATTCGATTAACTCTTGACTTTGTTGAAGTTGAAATCTACTTAGTTTGCCTGTATTTAACGATAATTTTATGTTAATGTTATTACTTAATTACGTCAAAAATCCTTAACACAAATAAACCTAACCTATATTATTTTATTCATCAAAAGTCAAAACAAACAGTCTCTTTGCAAACAGTGGATTTTGAATAATTTTGATGTAGGTGTATTTTGCGTATCAAATCGTATATCGTATCTTAAAATCGTAAGCGTATCAAACCGTATGAATTTAAAAGAACTGTTTGTTATAAATATTCCAGGTCTGTAAAATGAAAAGATGAACTCTTTCAAGGTGAAACTAAAAAACGTTCTTCATAGCACACAGTTCTGTGGGATATGTTTGGAACATGAAGACTGTATGACCACTGCCGATGAGGATTTAGAACTCGTTGTAAACCAGCAGACTCGCATAGCACCATTGAGAGATATTATTGATGTGGTTCTCAAAGAGGTAGGTAATTATTTATATTTTATTTGATTGTTCCTAAACTTCATATCTACTTAGTTAGTTATTATTTGGAAGAGGTAGGGTCCTAAGCCCCTTTATCACTGCGACCTGCGAAGATCTATTGTGACGAAGATCTATCTATTATCTAGTTAGATAAGCCAGTGTTTTAATCAATTCTTGAACAGCTGTACTGCGGGTCTACCGCGTAACTAAAATTGTAATGAACATCGACATCGGTATTAAACTTCAATACGATCGTGAGAGCCTAAACTTTGAGCTAACTTGTAAAAAAATTACCTATCATATAGTTGGGACGCCTATCTTCATGATTGGTAAAAAAATACAAGTTAGCTCAAAGTTTAGGCTCTCACGATCGTATTGAAGTTTAATACCGATGTCGATGTTCATTACAATTTTAGTTACGCGGTAGACCCGCTGGTGGTATGTTCATCTAATCTTTCTTTTATAAATAGTAACCCTATGTATTGTGTATAGGGACACTATAGATGACATTATGTCTTTGGTTATCTATCTGGGACACAGGCAGGGATGCTACCTCTATCTATTAATAACATAACATCATAATTTTACTTTTGGCTAAATATTTACAGTTCCTATTGCCGTTTTGCTCCGGATTGGATTTGTGAATGTGAGATCATACTATCTGTATACCTGCATCTCACTGCTAGGCAAAGGACTCCCACTTAATTTCAAAGTGGTTTGATTGTGTACCAATGATGATTCTAGTGGCATAATTATGTAATATTTATCCCTTTCGCGATCTGCCGCGACGCTCTTTAGCTGAGTCAGGGCTCCACTGCGTGGTTATTTAGACCCACAGATCAGATGGTATAATGTCTAAAGAATAGTTGTAATCATTTGATATCATCTTCGAGAAAATTTACCATCAGATCAGTTATTCCTTATTCCTCTCAGTCTTCAAACCAACTAAATAACCATATCCTACTTTATTTTTCAGGCTGAAAACATCCTAGCCAATTCAGAAATATGCAACAGCTGTACACAAAAACTTATCCAGTCATACATTTTCATAGAAAATGCTAAAGAAACATCAAAAATTATAGACACCTATATTAATGACTTATTTAGCAAAACAGATGATATTTTCAATCATTTAAATGATCCCAACATAGAAAGCTCAAATGTTGTCATTGTATTAGAAAATAGTAACCATGATTATATAGACAAAGATTTGGAAATAAAAGATTCATCAAAATTGGAAGTTAATAAAACAGTGGAAGCAAGTAATGAAATCAAGGATTCAATAAAAAAGCTAGGACAAAAGAAAAGATGTTCTGATTTCAAATGTGTGAACTGCAATGTCATTCTACCCTCATACACAGAATTAAAGTTACACAGAAACAAATGTGAGAAAAATAAACTATTACAATGCCAAATATGTTTTAAAACATTTAAAAATAAGCAGTATTTAAATGCACATTACAAAGTTCATTTGAAAATAGAATGCCGGATTTGCCATGAAATAATCTCTGAAGGAGAATTAATGGAACATCTTAATACATACCATGAAGATACTTTGCACAAGTGTTCTAAATGCAATGTTGCGTTTTATTCTCTACATGCATTGCAAACACATGAAAAGCT
Source organism: Allophyes oxyacanthae (assembly GCA_932294325.1). Taxonomy (NCBI): domain Eukaryota; kingdom Metazoa; phylum Arthropoda; class Insecta; order Lepidoptera; family Noctuidae; genus Allophyes; species Allophyes oxyacanthae. The sequence goes on along the minus strand of OW028635.1, from coordinate 953,224 downwards.
TACCCATTCAACTAAGGATGAAAATCCACAATGTTTGATGTGCCTAAAGAATTTTACTGAAGAAGAATTGAAGTTTCACAATTGTAAGTTTTGTTGCTCAGAATGTTCCGAAGAACCTTGCATGCATCATAAATATCTGATGTCTTATAGGGAACAGATTTTGAATCATGCTGCCAAAGCTAAGTGTTTGGATTGTGACTATATGTGCAGAAGGAAAGATATTTTAATAGGTCATGTCAATCGGGAACACTTGGACCACCATCCATATTCCTGTGACAAATGTGGACAGCAGTTCTATTCCAAGGATAATCTAAGATCCCATATCCACAGGTTCCATGAGGATTCCTTTGTATGCCAGTTTTGTGATTCAAACTTCAATAACATTAACACTTATCAGATCCATGTTGAATCATGTGAAGATGTCAAGAGGATGTTTGCATGCAATGATTGCCCAGCCTCTTTTGATTCTTCTGAAAGTTTGATGAACCATAAAAAACGAAGACACACCAATGACGTATTCCCATGCGGTCTTTGCAACAAAAAGTTTTTAAAAGATTCCAAAAGGAAAGAGCATATGGTTAAAGTTCACAGTGGTCTCCAAAATAAGAATAAAGTCATTAATGTTGAATGTGTTGTATGCCAAGAAAAGTTTGACACTAAAGGAGAATTAGTACAACATATGAGATCTCACGGTCCAAATGCTACATACCCCTGCAGGATATGTAACACAGAGTATGATACATTGAGGCAATATAGGGCCCATAATCGTAAACACATGGGCCCTTTCGCCACTTGTCATATCTGTGGTAAAGAAATGAGAGAAATACTTTTAAAAAAACATTTGACTACCCACACAGATGGTATTGAGACATGCCAAACTTGTGGGAGGTCGTTCCAAAATATTACATTGTTAAAATACCACCAAAAGATCCATTTAGAAAGCGTACCATGCCCTAAATGCAAGAAACTTATAAACCCAGCAAGACTTCGGCGGCATTGGAAAGGGCATCTAATTGAAGAGAATCCAGGGATTAAAGGAGCTAAAAAACAAAGTCCACATTTGAAATGTGAACATTGTGATTACATAACATGGAATAACACGCTTCTAGAATGCCATATGAATCGCCATCATTTAAAAATAAAGCCATATGTGTGCCATATATGCAGCAAAGACTTTATCGGCAAACATTTGCTGAAGAAGCACATAGAAACCCATGACATGAAAAGTGTTGTCTGTATGGTTTGTTTGAAGAGTTTCGCTAACTCTGCCTGTTTGAAAATGCATTTACGTTTGCATACAGGTGAGAAACCTTTCACTTGTGAAATATGTGGGGACCGATTTCGGTCCTCGAGCATTATGAATGTACATAAACTTAAAAAGCATTCGGATAGGAGTAATACTTGTCCGTTATGTTCGAACAAGTTTCATACAGTGAGAGATTTAAGGAGACACGTTATAAAAGTGCATTGGAAGCAGAAAAATAAGCGGTTTGACCCTAGAGAGTTGAAGGGTTTAGATAAAGAACATTATCATTTGTTTCATGATGGGAGACGGGTTAAAGTTGATGAGGAAGATATTGATTTTTATATGCCTTGTTAATTATATGAAATAATATTGTTTTAAAAAGTTGGTTATATCACTCTGCCCTCCTACCTCTGCTGCTCGGGAATTTGGAGACACTAACTTGTTTCACATTTGAATGCTTTTGCTAAGCAGAAGATAATCCATACCAACCTGAGATGTTCCACTCTAGTTAGACACTTTAGCTGGTCCCGTGTACCTACCTGACTCCGACTGTAATTACCTATTGCAGTAGAACCTTATCTTCGTGGGGACTCACGCAGTTTCCTCAATAGCGAATAAGGCCGGCCGCACCTGTCCAGTTTTTGCGTCAGGTTCCCTGATACAACTACTCACTATCGAGAAAAATTGCTGTCCGTGAGTACGGAGCTGTAGGGCTGTAGGTAGGCGTTTCTGGGTTGCCATTATAATAAAAATATTTATCCAATGTAAATATAAACATATTTAATTAAAATCACTTAAAACTAATACAATATCGTGGCTGCTCTACCTATATAGGTATATACTGCGAACATAATAATATACTATGGACTACCCGAAGAGATTGTTTTGGCCTTTTGGAAGTTACCTTAAGTAATTTGGTTAAGAATCGATCTTGGTAAGGCTTGATAACGTGTGAAGTCTTAGTTTTACTAATATTATGTGACTCGAACCGTATAAACAACCAGTTTAGTAGGTGTTTACTTTTAAGAATGGGGAGCAGAAGCCGCGGTTTTAAAACGCCAAACAGAAGTATGTTTCTAAAGGATACATTGAAAATTATAATCAAGATGGCACTAGAACTATTTTACTATTTCTGTTTTCATTGGAAAATAATAATAGTATCCAATTACTAAAATAATTGTAAATTACACACAATATTCATTATTTTAGTGCCTAAATACTGGAAACATAAATCGGGCTGTGTAAGTGTGTAGTGTGGTTCTATTTCACTGACGAATCAAAAATCAACTCTTCCAAAAGGTACCTTCGCAATTTAATCAAGTAATCCAACCTTTTATTGATATAATTAGGTGTTTTGAATACATATAACTTAATTTATTATGGTAAAACCTACAGGATAGAAAACCTTAGTACCTGCACATCTTATCAATAAGGTATGAAATGTGAATTATTGCTTATTTATAATTTACGAACGGATATTTATTATGCATTGTTTTCAATAAATTTTAAATGTGGAATCATTTGTGTAATAGGGTTGCCATATATAGTATCAGCTAAAGCCGATAACGAGTTGAAGGAGGCCAGTTTAAAAAACATAAAATATATTTTTAAATGTTTATGTAAAATAGGTATATGATTAACAGAATTAAAATTTATGTAAGTAACTTATTCTGTAATTCATATTTGGTATAAACAAAAAATCTATAAAAAATCTACGCATTATTAATAAATCATTTCATGTTACGAGATCGTAGTGTCTTTTAGTAAAAACTTGGGCGGAATTGCGTGGTTATTATGTAAACATTAAATTGGTAATTCCAATAGCACATTGCATTTTGCTATAAAAAAAAATTGTATAACCCAGTGAATAGCTTCAAGCTTCGCTAAATGAAACTATGATCCCTATTAACATGTTCTTTAAGTTTAGATTTGGTTACAAAAGTAGATTTACATATTCTACAGTAAAAGCTACCACCATGGTACACTTTCATATGGTCTCTAGCTTTGAAAGCGGAGTAGAAGGCTTGGCCACAAACTTGACAGCAAAAGGGTTTCACATCAATATGTTTCCTAACATGAATAACTAACTGTTTCCTACTTTTAAGCGTCTTGTCACAAAATTCGCACCTTTCCTTCGAAGGCAAACTATGTACCCTTTTATGATTCTTCAAATTGTTTTCTGTGTAGAACTGTCGTTCACACATGTCGCAGTTGTATGGTTTTATTTGTAAATGCACCTTATTTACATGGAGAGAGAGATCATTATCGTTTGAGCATTCTTTCTCACAAAAACTGCATGTTTGTGCCTGCTTTTGTTTTGTAAGCTTCAATTTGACAGCATGTCTTTCGATATGACAGTCATAGTGCTTCTGAGATGCAAATATTTTGTCACAAAGTTGGCAAGGCTTGTTCCTATGGTGTCTCTCATGTATTCTTAATTTATCTCCGCTTGTAAAAGTCCTTTCACACACTTTACAAGACATATAATTACTATGGTTTAATAAATGCGTCATTTTCGTATGTTCGTACAGTTGGAATTTAGATTTGAATATTCTTGCACAAGTCCTGCACTCCACTTTCTTATTCATATGTTTTAGAATATGTCTTTTTAAGAAATATTCTGATATGAAATGTTTGCTGCACAAAGGACAAGTGTATTTGATCGAAACTTTTTTCACTTTCTTTTTTTTGTTGAATGTTAGGAATTCACTGCATACATCTACCGAGTATCTCGAGTTCTGCAAGCCATTCACCAACTTCTTATTTGAATAAGTTTTTGTTGCATTCTTAGCAGGATTGTCTATATCTGGCACTTGTGAGAATAAAGTAACTTTATGTTTTCTAATAGGTTTAACTTCTGGTTCACTTTCGCTATCAGATTTCAGCCTGAATTCATCTTCCAAGACATCCACTTTAAGTTTGGTTTCGTCTATGTACTCATCCTCAAGTAATAAGTTCTCATCGACTTCTACTTGTGGTGGCATGATTGTACGCGGTGAAATTTGCACGAATACATTAGTGTGTGGCCTGATTGTACTAAGGTTTTCTAACATGAGGCTGACACATAAATCAAGACGTTCCCTAGTAAAATTAAATTGGTGTATAAATATGTATGAAGTAATTGCATGATTAAGGCATTTTTCGCATATTTTTGTCCCAATGAAGTCGTGTAGGTAGTTCATCTGCAACAAAAATGGAAGACTAAAATAAAAATTTAAAAAGCTTGGGACTTTGGGTTAGGGAATGTGAAAGGAACGAACCTGTGATAGCGTGTTCGGGGACAATAATAGACGAATGCCCATGTTGAGTGTGTGAATGATTATATTAGGAAGCAAAAAAAGTGATTAGTAGCAAGGTCAATCTAATTCTATTCATAAGTGAAATGTATAGGATGTATATACAAAAATTTTAACATCCATATACATTAGCGCTATACTAATTTACTTATGGAATGCCTTCGGAATATTTCTCAAAGGCCTTTTCCGATTCTGTGTGCCTTTACCACGTTCTAGGTTTGTAGAACCTATATTGAATTGGAGATTCGGCCCAAAATATGACGTTATATTTGGAGCAAGTGTGTTTATAGGTGTTGTATTTAACTTCTCATTAATATCAGGAAAAGGTATTGTATTCAAATTCAGATTAATATCAGGAAAAGGTGTTGTATTCAAATTCTGATTAATATCAGGAAAAGGTGGATTTTCTTCAACATCCATTTGCTCTTCCTTTTTTATGCTGCAAGTATTTGGTACGTAATTAAGAATAGTATTAGTTTCTATTATATCCATGCTTTGTGTAGTAGTAACATCTTTGTTATTTATCGTTTGGATTTCAATGTTGTCTTGGGTATTCAGAATTTTAAAATCCATTGTGGTTGCTTCATCAGTTATTACAGCTGGTATATAAGTTAATTTATCAGTCTTAGGTTCTTCATTGTCTCTTTGCTGTATTGCCTCGAAGGAAGTTTTGTTTCCGAATGTGAATTTCAAACAGCCATTTTCGTATAATTTCTTTGTTTCGCAGCATGAGCAGGCAGACCTGTCTAGTTTATTATTAGTGAGGCAAACACTGCATTGCCATATCTTGTCAATGTTGTATTCTTTGGCATCTTTTTCAATTTCTATCACTTTGGTTCTTACTACAACATTTTTAATATTTATATCAGTATCAATATTTTTGTCAACGCAGTTTTCAATCATTTTCGAATCAGCAACAATATCCTTTTCAGTATTTTGGAGATCTTTGTTAATATTTCTGTCACATTTTTCAACAGGTTTGTTACAAAAACCACACTTGTTCAAATGTTTAAATATCCAACCAAACTTGCATGCATTTTTCGTAACTTCTTGTTGAAAAATACCAGGCGTTACATTTACAACATTATTATTTGTATTAAGCATCATGGGCTCATATGTTCCAGAAGTCTTACTGAATATCCAACTCGCATTAATTCTTTCTTTTATAAGTTTATTGTCATGAGTTTCTTTGAGAATGGTTTTATCATATTCAGGTTTCGAAAAACTTCCATACTTATTTTCAATAAATTTAGGATAAGAAAATCGAAACGTGTCGGGATTTGTCACTACGAAATGTACCTGCTCAGTCATTTTATTTTGTACTTTACTATTTCCAACTATATTAGTTGAGTTTGAAGCAACACTGTCTGCTGTTTCTTTATCATCAGTTATATTTTTAAACAAGTCAATTGATTCTTTGACATGAGATCGAATTTTATCTTCTACATAACCATGTTTGTCATTACAATTTTCAACAAAATGAACTTCTCTCTTATTATCAATTAGAATTTCAGCTGCATAACTAGAGTTTTTAATCAGATCAAGTTGTTCATTGCCATCAGTCAGCATTTCTATATTTGAATTATGATTTCCCATAACTTTTGCTGTTTCCTTATCTTGGTTTCCACCATCATTTAGCTCAACAATTCTAGCCCTTTCAGTCTCCATAGTTTCAGTATTACTGATAAAATCACTGTGCTTTTGAGGATCACAAAATACATAATAATAGAAGTCATTACTTTTGAAAGTATCTTTAGAAATAACTCTTGGTGGTGATAGCATGAATTGTAGTTTTCTATTCTTATAAATTTTAGACATTAATTTCTGGTTCGGGATATTGCTGCTCTTTCTTTTAGAAATGGACATTATGTTTGCTTTACAAGGAACATATAACTCTTGATATTTGTAAGTTTTTTGCTAGAAAAGGAATCACTTCTTACAGATGGAACATGTTATGGTAAAATGTTTATAAAAATATTAAAATACAGGTGCCTATCAGTGGCGTGCAGACATTTCTTACAGGGTAGACAAAAACAAGTTAGTGTTGTATTTTCAAGTTAAATGATGTTTGTGATTGGCTACCTCACCCTAAAACTTAAATGAACTGCGACCCAATTCTCGTAATTAAAAATGTTCAAAATATAGTTCGGATCTCATTCCGATCTACTACCAATGTCATAAATGTCACAAATAGTATTCTCCTACCCTACCAAACAACGTCAAACGTGACATTATATTGTAATGAGGTCGAAAGTTGAATAAAAGGCAAATCGGTATTCTGCTAAAATTTTGAACTGACACAGATAATAAAATTGACACTCTCGTCTATACAAAAACGTCAAAAATGAGATTGAAATGAGTTTGTAAGAAGATTGAATCCAAATCATACTGGAATCGGACTGAACTTTAAGAGGAGTAGAATACATGACTTTTTGTCAATTCATAATATAATCTCAGTTTGGTCAACTTTCAGTCATATTATAAATTAATTACGAGAATTGGGCTTCTGATATTACAGATATATTAATGTTACAAACGTTATTTCATTTATCAGGGTAAGCAGTGTATTTTTGTCTTAATGGAGTGCACGCCACTGCTGCATATGTACATAGGCAATATTGAGATAAATACTGTTTTTATCCCAAAGGAAAAATATTTGAAAATGACCGTTGAATATTTTTATTACCATGATTAAAGATCTCCATGGTAAGCCCATGTTGGATCAGTAATAATAAATAACATGTTGATAAGACAAATTAATATTGTTTAAAAACCTACAGCGAGGGAGACAAAAAAACAAATGCATCATTGTTTTTCTCATAAAAGCAAAAATGTTAGTAATTACTGATGCAAGTCATAATTGATATGGCCAGACAACATATTGTTATAAAATGTATGATTGGGTACAAAATGAAGAATAATAAAAGCAATACTCACGTTTGGTAAAGTTGAGGCCAAAACGGTGTATAGTGTTTTATCCCCCACCAATTCTGGATACCCTCCATGTATGCACACCATTTTATCCAATTCCACCAAATTCGTACTCTTGTTAAGACAAATCAAACATAACCTATCAGTTTTCTTCTTAATTATATGATCCATAATACTCTTAAATTTATGTTTCTCGATATGCTGTAAGTGCTGAATATAGTTCTCTGTAAAATGTCCGCATTCATTACATTTAAAACTTGTGTCCACCTCTGAATGGGTGCCTTTTCCAAGAATATGGACTCGATTATGGTGCCTTTTCAGTTGGTTGTGCTTCACGAATGATTTGCCGCACAATCGGCAGTGATACCACATGTATTTTGGATGTATTTTCTCATGGTTCAGTAATGATTCTATGTTTGGGAGTACCTGCCAGCACTTTTTACATTCAAAATCGTTCCACTCCGGTTCTATTGACAAGGATTCTGCTTTTATGTTAATAATGTTTCTTACTGGTTCTGCGTAATCAATGACTTTATCATGTTCTGCATACAAAACATTATAGTTTGGGTTCAGTTTCTGCCGGCCCCTCTTTTTCGGTCTGTCTATTGGGTCGAGCTTCCCTAATTTCTCATACATGTCATCAATACAGTTGTGTAATGCTCTTTCAGCTTGCTCACATTGCTGAGTGAAGAGGTACGCATTGATAGCTTTGTCCAAACATTTTTGGCATATTTTCTCTGGAAAGTTCTGGTCATCACTAGCCTGAAATATCAATTTTTATTTTAAGAATTAGAATGCACATAGTTGTTATATGATTCATAAGTTGATTTATCAAATTCAAATCATTCTGAGCATATTAATCAGATTTCAATAATTAATCCACAACAGAATATATAGGTACACTGCACAGTTGCTTTTACCACTATACCTACTACTTTAAAGGTCTGACTGAGTAAGTACTTCTATTTAAACCTTCAGAATCGCAGGCGTGAAGATATGAAAGGAATAATAACTGGGCCATCAACCAACATACCTTGAAAGGATAGAAACAAGCTATCATCTCTCTTATAGTCACTTTGTACAGAGTTCCTGTGCCAGCAATCTGCATAATCTGGTCCAATTCAGACAATCCAGGCGATATATTGAGGCAGTAACGACACACTGCAGATTTCAGCTTCCCATTCAGTAAATATTCTAATGCAGTTTTCGTAGATAATGGTTCGCATTTTATTATAGTTTCATTGGTGTTTTCTACAGGTTTAAAGATCTTATTCGTATTCTGCAACTTTGGTCCTGACGGTATCAGCTTGAATGGTTTTGAATACGTTTTCTTAGCGTTTACAATGCAATAATCCGAAAAAATATCTTCATCCATAATTTAGGTTATGCAGTAATAATATTGTAGTGAACTTTGATAAACTACACACCTTATTATAATTACGACTGATATTATAATCGCTTATTGTTATTCTATTATTCAAAGAACGGAATCAAATAAGAAATAATGAACAAATAAAAGCTCTGACAACTCCAAGCAACTTGTACGAAAATGGCGGAAAGAGAAGAGCGTCGATGTCAGATTATTTGTCAGATGTCAATGCGTTTCGTGCTTTTTCTACGTATTTGTTAGTACGAATTTTCTAATTCATATAATTTAATTTTATATACATATCTAAATAATGGACTATAAAATTACTAGATTATGTTTTTTTTTATAAGTTTAAGTTGTAGATATGTATTTACTTCATATAATCTAAGATTTACTTCTAATAAATTAGGCTTCTTTGGTCATTGAATAGATGTAAGATAATTACCATCTGTGTATAACGGAACGTTAAACGAAACGTTTATTCTATTTCAAGTGAATTTTGCTAAATCTTATTTTATCACATTTATTTCCGAAATTAAATAGTTTTTAGGAACTATTCCAGTATCATACAGAAAATTGTATTAATAAATTGCTGCTAGTTACCCGAAAACCAACAAAAATTTAAAAATAAGTTAATCATCGGTAATCGGTAATCTAGCATGTCTTGTGGCAAAAACAATCGAATAAGAACAGAGCCATCACCAAACCAATTTACACAAATGTCAAAAATGGACATCAAATTTTTCTGATAAAGCTAATTTTTTCCTGAAAAATTATCATTCACACATAAAACTGATTTCGTCATCCTCGTGAGATTGAAATCCTGTGTTAGAAGTTGTTTTGTGTTCAGTGTTATTCAGTGTGGACAATTTATTATGACCTGTTTTAATCTCAGGCACAGGGTGTAAAGGCATCGATATTTTGCTTACAGTGAGTATAAAAAAAAGCTGAGACTTCGTCAAGGTTGAGTTTGCTAACTTAATTATTAATTACCTATCTGTTCTTTTGATGATATCACCGTTGGTTCTTTGAACTTCATGGTTTTTGTGATGTAATGTGTAAATTTTGATAGAATAATGGTTAATGGTGAATTTGAGTTTTGAAAGCTATAAATAGATGGTGGAAAACGCAATTACAGCTGGGTTTGTTTGTGTGGTGTTATTGTGTGGTCTTTTAAATTTGGAACACTTGTAGAATTCTTTTGAACTCAAGGGTGAAATGATAGACAAGTTTAGTTCCTGTTGTTTTATTTTTAAATTATCTGTAAGTATTTCTTGTCGTATTTTATTTACTATAGGCAAAGGCCTATCTAACAAAAGTGTAAACAAACAACAACTTAATTCTGATTCTTAAATCAATTACTTACCATGTTATTTCTCTCTTACAACATATTTTATTAACACAGGTTAAAGTAATTTCATTTCTTCAATATATCCAGCTATGATTGAACAAATTGAAAAACTTCATGCAATAACTACCTATGTATAAATACATAATGATCAAAAGATGCATTTTTAAATTGAAAATTTACTCATTTATGAACCTTAAAATTGTTAAATCTCTTTTGTTGGAAAGCCTGGATAAATAAACAAACAGGAAATTCTTTAGCTAGTAACCCTCCACTGCTGGATGCAGGCCATCTCATGCTTGCACTATTATTCTCTGCCCCATTCTGTTCTTATTACTCATTTATTTATTTACTTCTTTTTGCATCTCTAAGCAATTTACCATGTTTTATTTTATAGTGTAAGGCTTACATATGTGTTTATACATGGATAGTTAGATATAAAGCAAAATAACCCTCCTTCTGGCACAGTCAGGTAACAATCAGCTGTTCCATACATAGAGTAATTAATATAATAGCTATTTGTATGGAACAGATAAGAATTTTTTTGGTCCCATAGTAAAAGTTGTTCATAATGATGAGTATATTAATCCTCTTTTGGCTTTATACCCTTTGCAACTAATAGTGTGTAAAGAAACAAGATTAAAAAAAAAAGTTTCTTGTCCCTTTTGGCAACGTAATGTAGATACAATCGGGAACCTGCATCTAATTTATATTAAAAAATCAATACTTACTAAAAGTTGTAAAAAGTCCTATAATGAAAGATTTATTCAAAAATTAAGTACTTAACCGTTTTTTGCAAATTATTGTTATTATAAATTAATCTAATAATCTTTATGGTATAATAAAAATACATGCAAGTTCCCTATAGAAAATCTATTGTTTGTGGGTCCCCCGACCCTTACATAGCTTGATGATTCTCAAGTGTGTTCATCCTGTTATATCAAACAAATCCATATGCTCTAAGTTGAGACCACATTCTGCTATAAATAGATCACATTATACAATGTATATGGAGCTGCTAGATATACAAATCACATTCATAAACATTCAGACACAGAATAAACATCTGCAGACCATAATAAATATTTGTACACATATTGTATACAGGATGGAATAAAAATTATGTGATAATATTAACAGGCAAATAGGTATTATATCTTACAGAATTTTTCCAAAGAAGACTGGCAAATAATTTGAAATTAGAAATCACAATATGCACACTAATTTCATAACAAAGAGTATACCAATTTTTTCTTTTGGGATTCTATAAACATAGTTTAGTGTACAATGACAGTTATGATCAATCAAAATTGCATCTAAAAGAAGCAGTATGGCTACAATTGAACTATTTGGATATAAATAGTTAAAGAAAAATCTCATCATATTTCTTGATTGAAAAGTTATTACTATGTAATAAAAAATAATCACCAGTTAACACAATTTTATCCAACTTGTATACTTCTAATCATTTTTGTGTAAATAATAATATTAACCAATGAATAATATAATTTAGTCAATTTTCCTTATTAACTGCAACTCGAACTTTGACGAACATTCTGGGGCCCTAGGTTATTATTATGTTAAATTAATAAACTGTGATAATAATTATGATGTTATTACATAGCAAGTATACAGAGATTTTTATCTTGGATTCATTATTATTTATGCATTCATTGCCACTTTGTCAAGCTGTAGACTAGTGTAGACAATACAAAACCTAATTATTTTAATCTATCCAAGTGTGATAATTTTAGCAATGGATCGGTTAAGGAACTATTATTATTATTATTAATAGCCCGTAGTATCCCACTGCAGGGCAAAGGCCTCCCTTCCCTCCTTCCACTTTTCCTGGTCTATATCAATTTGGGGCCAATCCTTTAGACAGACGTCCAACTCATCACGCCATCTCCTTCTGGGCCTGCCGCGTTGCCGTTTCTTGCTATTAGGGACCCACTGTGTGGTTGTTTTTGCCCAAAGCTCCTCCGGCATGCGGCAGATGTGACCTGCCCAGTTCCATTTTAATTTGGCAGCTGTGTGGCCTGCATCAGCAATTTGTGTTTTGGAACATAGTATCGAGTTAAGGAACTATACCTTATTGAAACTAGATTTGAGACAAAATATAAACAATCTAACTATGTCCTTTTGTTGCGCAATACGAAACTAGGCAATGAAAAATTCGTAACATACTTCATTAAGAAATGTTTCATGTACATTACTTAATACCACAAAATTCCTTTTTGTTAGAAATTAATGTTTAGATATATTTTACAGAAAATCTTTTTAATTAGTATCCAAGACATATCGTCCAAGCGAGACATGTCGATGTGGTTTAATTTAATTTATAAGTAGTGTCTTATCTCATAACTAATAAGACACGAGACAAAGTCTTACAATGTGCGGCCGCTCTTTTCTGGCACAATAACACTGCCCAACTTAGCGTTCGAACCAAGGATCATTAGACCAATAAAACCCTTTAGAAGCTACAAATAAACGCGCCCCAACACATTTTTCTGCTAGACATAGGCCTCTTCCATTCGGGCTAACATGAACGCCACGACAACATTTTGTCGACACATTATCTCGTCTTGTCATGACGACAAAACTCTGTCGTGGCATGTAAGCCTAGATGGCCTCATCTAAGTTGCGCAACATTTTCTAGCTCTTCATCCATCCAATTGGCCCCATTCAAACTAAAACACGAAAAACATACCATAAGTTGAAAATCTGGCGCGTTTTAAATGACTAAGAGGAAGTCATTGTACAACTCATTTCACACGTTACCGCATAATTGCCGGAGCAAAGTCAATTAACATACGCGGGTCACTGTTTGGCCTTAATAATAAATAATTGTTTGTTTACCGTTAATTTTCGTTTCCGCTGCCATTTTTTAAAAAGACGTAACCGCAAGCTGTTTTACATTCTGTGGTCGAAACTTGCGCGTTTGCCGATTAGCGAACGACTAGTTTTTTCGCTTATGATAATGGCAGGCAAATAATAATCTACACGTTTGAGTGCATATCGTGAAGATTCCAATGACTTTTGGAGCGTTGAATTCGAGAGTAACCAGGGACTTGTTTAGCTTGATTTGGTACATAATCAGATTATCTAATTAGTCTCAGCCTCTCATCAAAATAGGAAGAAAATTATCTTTTCATCCCACCATCTCGGAAAGAGTATTTTTAATCTTCAATATCTGAGTGGAAAAGCCGTTTTTATTCTCTAGAGGATAAAGTAAATTTTCATCCCACCATCTCGGAAAGAGTATTTTTAATCTTCAATATCTGAGTGGAAAAGCCGTTTTTATTCTCTAGAGGATAAAGTAAATTGAATTTAGAACATCGTGTGCACTAAGTTTGTGAATTAAACGTTTTTTTTTTGCATTTAGTCATTTCCTCGCTGAGGTGGAATGAAAAGTTACGTGTTGCACTCGAGTGCAAAGATTTTTCACCTCGTGCTCTTTTGATTCCCTCGCTAACGCTCAGGATTCTAATTTTGAATCACTCGCTGCGCTCGTGATTCAATTTTAGAATCCTTCGCTTGCTGGGTCATCAAAATTGAACACGCGGTTAAAAAGCAACTTTGCACTCTTGTATAACAAATAACTATTATGCAGTTAGAACGAAGACTTAGGAAATACGTTACGTTGACATACACGACACCTTGTGTGATCTAACCAGGAAGATAATACATCGCAGAATTCCAGCCTGCAAATTCCGTAGGATATCCGGAAGCACGAAAGCTTACTACAAACGTATATACGATATATTACGATCTGCCAAAAACCGCTTCAAAAATCTCCAATCTGGAATGCCTTGATATTTACCGTCGTTGACGGTACCTATGAGGTTTAAACTTGCTCCTAAAGACTTCAGAGTTTAAAAGGTTCAAAGACCTTTCGTAACTTCGTTTCTTTCAGTATATATTTATAGATTTCGTATTGATACAAACAATATACTTAACGGTTTTCTCTTAATGTTCAAGATTACTGACAAATAAACAGACGTTTTAAGACAAAGATGCTGTTTAAAATTAACTTTTACAATGGTAAATGGTTGTTTTTATATTAAACATCTGTCGGTGAACATTGCTCCTAGCTAGAGCTACTTGAACATTATTTTAATTAATTGCCTCAATGAGTGTTGTACTGCCCAAAACGCTTTTGAAGTCTTGGATTAGATCTCTGTCATTTAATTTGGGTGCTCCTAATGTCGTCTGGCTACATCAAACTGTTTTATGCTTTCGTTGACCTTTATCACAGGTGTGGCCAAGAAGTCAATAAGCTATTTCATTTATTAGACGATATTGTCTAGCCTCTAGGTCAAAAAAATGAAGCGTATAATACCTACTTACCTAGACATCACGTCAGCTGGCGCAGCGGTCTTTTGTACTCATCAAATTTTGTAATTTAGGGTGCTAATGACACAATTAGTAACCAAATGTTTAGCGAAGCCATTCATTTTACGCGTAGGCGTGGGTTAATAAGACGCATTGGTTACTATGTTAATTGGCGTTTTATATTACGTTAAGACACGTTGGCATAGTTCAGCTGTACTGTATTGAGGCGTCGGTATGGACGTAAGATTAAAAAAATCTCGCTCGTATCTCAGCACCTGTCTATTAATGTTCCTCAGGCCTCCTGTCTGAGAGAGAGGGTACTCGTAATGATGTAATTCACCACGGGGGCTCAGTGCGAATTGGTGGATATTAAAAGTAGAATTTCCGCATGAATATGATGTTTTTGTGCTTATAATGTTCTTTTCTTTACGCTCTTTTGCGGTCCTGTCTGCATACAAAGTTTCCATGAAACCTTGACAATATTGGTATTGTGTTCGACAAATTAATACCACGTCCAAATATGCTTGGAGGTTTGTTCAAGTAGAATGGATGAATGAAAAGATTAACAAAAGGCATTTAGAGCGCGAATGTGAGTGCAAATGTCGAATGGGGACGTCATATAGGATGTTAACTGACGTTGTAGGTGATGTCATTCCAAAAGGTCAGGTGCGTAATACTCACGCCTTATGAAAAGATGTATCATTTTGAAAGACTCGTGTTCGGTTCGTAACATTTAGACATCAGCTGTAGTTTCCATTTAAAGCACTGTGGCAAAATTACGTAATTGAATAGTAAATTGATAGGCATTTAGTAGCCAGAAACTGGGACAATTGATCTGGAAGTAGTATACCGGTATCATACTAGATAAGTTCCGGAAGCCAGATGGTTGTCGTTTGACAGACACAACAGGTTACATGGGATGCATGTCCAACCACGAAGGTATAGTTCAATATAACTGATAGTTTCATGCGTGGACGGTGAATACTAGACGTCGAGGTTGTAGGGTCGTGACCTATTTGTCCCCAGTTAACGTAAGAGGTCGCATTGAGAATGCTATAAGTGTAGCTGTATTTCCCCTTTCCTACACAGTTTAATCTTGGAGAATTTAATTTGAAACTGCTCTTGTGAGGATTATGGTTGGCTCTTTGAGGGAGCCATAATTCTTGTGGATATCGGTGCTGGCGATTCTATTCTTTAGCGATATTATGTAGATTGCAAGTGTTACAATTTGTCTATATTGATGATGACGGTACAACGGAGTTCACAAGTGTTCTGAGGAATTGATTGATATGGTGCTAACGGCTAATTTTTATCAGCGCACCTCTCATCATCGGTCGGGTGTTCATCCGCACACCCTAGAGCCACACTGGTCTCGAACCGTAGGGCTTCAGAGGAGTTTACTTCCATTCATACACTCATCCAACGCTTAAGTTACGGAATCAGCTCCACACCGAGGTGTTCCCAAGAGACTGCAGGATGGAGTTCTTTAAAAACGGGGTGATAAGATTTTACATAGACGGCATCGCGCGATTTATGCATATTTATTTATGGTGTTGCAACTTTGCAAGCGTCCATAAGCTACGGTAACCGCTTACCATCAGCCGGGCCGAATGCTTGTTTGCCATCTTAGTGGTATAAAAAAGGACTCCTGGTTGAAGGATTAGGACTCTTATTAGAGACCAGGTCCGTAACGCGAATTATGGCAAGTGGTTTGATGATTGGATTTAGCGAGTCTCAGTATAACTGATGCGACGGCATAGATTTTTTTATTATTCATTCTCGCAGCTCTTACCACAACATTGTACTAATCAAGATTGTAATCTATTATTTTAAAAGAGTTGCCATGGAATTTCTTGTCGATTCTTTTCCGTAGGAAGTACTATTTGGATCCGCACCTTGTCTCGACATTTCATAAGTGCCTGTATTTGGTTTACATGAAATAAAGATCTGTTCTATTCAAAATAATTCGCCGTGCTTACTACTTTATTTATTTTACTTTACTAGCACGTCGTTCGCTGCATTCTGAGTCTGAAAAGTGAACTAATAACAGCTTAAAAACGTAGCGGGGTTGTTAAACCCTTATTTTTGAAATTTCTAATGTTGTCACTCCAATTGTCCCTATCTTCGGCAATATGAAGAGCAGTATGTAGGTAAACTTCTAGTCGTGCGTATTTGGTTGGACCAACACTTCCATGTGGTCTCTTTTCGACCTTCCGAGTTCCGGCTTCCGGAGATCATGAACCCCTTTACATAATTACACAATGTAAAAGTAGTACTAATTAGTTAAATAAACGACTGTTATTATTATGAATTCTGATACCAGGCTCTCATAACCACGTGTTACTAAATCTAAACAAAACTATGCCGAGGAATGCCGCAACAAATCAACACCTACATGCATCAACTGTAAGGATCCTGATGACCTCATCACCTGAGTCATGTTTAAATATAAACCTTATGTTGTACACAATAAGGTCTGGCAAAACACTATGTATAGAATTCGATCTTGATTTAGAAAATTAGACTTAATTTTTTTGGGAGTAGGATTCATTTTGTTTGGACTCATGTTATAAAAGTATTAATTTGGGTATTGTTTGTTTTTTGTAAATCAGACTTTAATGTATTAAAGTTATGGTTGGTTTTTCTTTGAGTTTTGTAGTGTTTTGTTCGTATTGCTCATCTTAAATGTATTGATATCTTAATAATGTATTATTCAAAGATATCACAGTTAAATATAGTGAAGTATCATTCGTCGATGTCCTATAAAGGGTAGACGGATATTTGATTGCGTGTCATTTCAATTTACATTAATTAATTAATAAGTATTTTGACATTGTTTTGCTCTACTATTGAATCTGCAGTAGGTATTCTGATGGATGGTACTTGTGAATGTTGTGTGTGATTTTGTGTGTTTTTCATGTTTTTATTTTATTTTTTCTTTAAAAACGATTCCCCACCCTAGGATTTCTCCTGATAAATCTCACCCAGACCCACAACAATTATCTTTAGGCCATATAAATATTTGTTCCGTACGGAGATCGAACCCGCGACACGTAGCGTAGAAAGCCATTTGCTTAGCCACTGGATTCAAGTCTGTCATGTCAAACAAATAAGTCACTCGAACACAACTGAAGTAAGCTACTGATCGGGGGATGGGGGGAGTGGTGGAAGGTTCAAACGCTCCTCAAAATCTCAGACAGATAGATTACTTATGAAATATATACACACGTTATTGAAATGTTGCATTCAATTAAAATGCAAAAAGTAGCTATCAATTCAATTTAACAGTTTTTATTTTTAGATAGTAGGTACCACAGTTTTTAAGAGCCTTTCTTGTTCTATGTTCAATCCCTCTAGAATTATAAAAAAAACTAATATTTTTTTAGCAATTCTTGGTTACGGCTTTGCCGACCGTCATGCTAAAATACGCACCTAAAAAGCTCGTAGTAGACCTCCAGATGTAAGGCTAACTGTTTTCTTTTCAAAAATGATAATGACTACTAGTGCTGACTGTAACCTCTGCGGTTGCATCAAGAATCAAAAGAGCAAACACTCGCTGCGCTCTGTGGAATAAACAGATGCAAGTTTCACGTAAATATGACGTGTATTTTCCTGTTTGTGGGTTTTTTTTTTCAAGAAATATTGCTTGTTTTTTTGTCCCTATTTAATTACGGTACGCTGGCTTTCGCTTCTTGGTACCTCCAAGTTCTGATGTTTAGATATTCATGCATAAACGTGAAACGTATTTGGATGATAGAGTCTGGCCAACGAAAGATGTCCCAGAAAAACGGCGGCAATTTAAAAATTCTGAAGCTGACTGAGTATTATACACTGGATAAAAAAAGTTGATACTATTTAATAATCCTTGAATATTGAAAACTATCAACTCCGGCACTGTATAGTCAGTAAATTGGCGCGGTTTTTCTGGGACAGCTTTCGTTGGCCAGACTCTCATTTGGCACACATAGACCATGTCCCGGATTAACACATAGCATAATTTTTATCCGGGTACATGAAGTAGATCCCTGAGGATAGGAATAAACCGAGGGGTACAGCCAGTTAGATATAAAATGGATATTTTATTTTAGAACGGAGATTTTTATATTTATACGTGAAAGAAGAAGAAACCTAGAGTCTCGACTTTTCATAAGTGTCTGTATTTGGTTTACATGAAATAAAAATCTATTCTATTCTAAATGGGCACACATTTAAAAACATTTTACCGTGACGACATGATTATTTCTGTAGATAACATTCAGTGATAAAGTTCCTTTGAACTTATATTCAAATAAGTATATTGAGATGAGACTATATTATTAAATAATATTTGTCCTTATAAGAGCCTTGCATTGCGGTTTCCTACAGCTATTTATAATGCGCAACGGTTGATTAAATGTTACAGTTGTAAACAAGGTTGTCTGGCAGAAGTCGTAGTGCGATAGGACCGCCCTGTACATCCCTATTACTATATTGTATCTTTTCTTTTCTTTATGGTGTGTAATAAAGTGTATATTGTGTAAACAATTTTTCATTGCAATTTTTTATAAATATTATAATGACCACTGTTGCGTTGGCAAGCTTTTTTTATCAGCACATCCTGCTACAGTCCAAAACTGAATTAGGACTTCCCCACAGACCAAGTATGTTATGGCGATATTTTGTCACAAATACTACGATTTGCGGCTAATGGAGATTACAGTAAAATTCATAACGCGGTTACATACTAACAACATTTTATAGAGTAGTTTGCCTGTAGGCTATAAAAATACCTAGAAAATTATCTTCGTTCCCTGTGGGAATTAAGGCCGTGACTGCGCCATCCCGGCGCCTCAACTTTGATATGGGGGCAGAAATTGAACTGCCCAGACATTTCCAGTATAAGCTGACCATTCATTCTACGAGAAGCCTATACAGTGCGAGATCAGCTCATACTGGAAATGTCAGCCAATTCAATTTCTGCCTTGCTATAAGAGTTCGTAGCAGGTAAGTCCCCTGGACCAAAGCCTGGCACACGATACCAACGTCCCAGGTGTATAGAGTCAGTAATTTCTGACACCAAATACACCTAATCCTCAAAGCCAAATCTCCCAGATAGATACGAATACAATACCAAGATTATTTCATGTATACCAGATACAGGCACTTATGAAATGTACAATTCATTATTATCTTATTCTTATTTTCTATTCACATTAAATTACATTATTTTCTCAGCTCTTACCACAACATTGTACTAATCAAGATTGTAATCTATTATTTTAAAAGAGTTTCCATGTAGTTTCTTGCCGGTTCTTCTTCATAGGACCTACTATTCGAAACCGCGCACCTAGAGTCTCGACATTTCATAAGTGCCTGTATCTGGTTTACATGAAATAAAGATCTATTCTAATATAATATTATAATAGGCCGATGCTGACGTCATCCGGCTCAGGTTAACAGGCATACCTGTACGCTAAATAATTCTAGCCCAAATTAACTCGGTCTAAACATCTTTCGTAATAGTTGTGCAAATAAACTGTTATGTTGATTCTTGTATAGATCTGCATCTATTAGTTGGATTAGTGGAGGAAGCTCTTACTGCAACTGCAGTTTAACAAGATAATATTTGTTTTGTTGTCATCCTGGCCAAACTAGGGCCTCGGGGTTCAAAGCTGACAGTCAGATTCACCCTAGAAGATGAACATAAATACAGAAATCCCCTTTTATCAGTCTCTCGACTCCTGGCTTCCGAAGCATCTGTAACCGAGCCAGACAGTTGACAAACCACAGTATATATAATATTCAATAAAAGGTCCCTATATTTGCTTAATATCTGTTTGCTTCCGCAGGAGCGGCGTGGCGCGATAATGCGCGCGCGCAGATAGTAGACTACGCCCCCGTCATTGCTCTGACTACCGTAAGTTGTTTATTTTTAAAACTGATTGTTTGAAACTATACTTAATTTATTATAACATTGTTTGTAAAGAGAGTTTACAGAATATTTTTTTATGTAGTGCGCATAATTTGTAGAGTGATTCAGTCTCTGTTCCTAAATGCAACCGCAGTACTGGGATACACTTTAAAACAAAACGAAAATTCGAATTAATATGACGTATAATTAACTAGCGCAAGCAATACAAAATCGATTTTTTTATTTTGTTTTGGAGTGAATTTAGTACTGCGGTTGTATTTGGGACCGGACACTGAATCATTCTGCAAATTTTGCGCACTACATAAAAAAATATCCTGTTTATTTCTACTTATAGAGACGTAGTAACCTTAACATCGTCACTGGCAAGCAATAGGCGTGACTATCTATTAGGCTAAAATAATTAACACCTAGTTTTTCAAAAGCTGATCAAATCTAACCAGCCGTCAAATCTCATGTCAAGTGATATGATTGGTTGTTGAATTGATTGTTGATGTTGGTCAACCAATCACAACAACTAACATGAAATTTAACGTGATCAGATATTCGATCAGCCTTTCAGCAACCGGGGGTTAGCCTTGTCAGGGCATTGACATGAAAAAAGAAAAAGAAGATATATAAAAACGAGAATGGATTCCTATTTTTATGATGACGAATAAGCTCCTAAATAGCTAACAATGTTCTAAAGTAAATTGCAAAAATGGCTTAATTTCTGAGGCTCGTAGCGACGTAGCCTCGTTCGTAGCACCGTTTCTTTTAAGGCCAGACAAAACAGCGAATATTTTTACGTATTAAGGACGAAGAAAAGTCTGTCAAACAGTTAAGATTTATGTCAAAACGATGTTGTAATTTCTTTCTGACGGTACTACAATCTCACATCACGAACATTGTTCCAGGTTAAAAGATGGCGTCGGTATGGAAACGCCTGCAGCGCGTCAACAAGCGCGCAGCCAAGTTCCAGTACACGGCTTCATACCATCGCGTAGATCTAGAGACCTCGCCCAAATGGTAAGCAAATAACTTTCCTGACACTCCATGCAACAAACAACAAAGAAAAAGATACTGAAAGTTGGTAGTTCTCAGCCTATCAAAGACCATTGCAGGACAAAAGATTCAAATCCTGCATCGCGCCATGAACGCTTACATTGTATCTAACACATTCTTCGAACGCCACCCGCAAGCCGTGCTTCCACTGCGAAAGGGTAATGAGTAAGTAATAGCTGGACGGAACGGACCCCAAATAGCTAAAATAGGTTTTACCTTCAAGAAAGAGTTTTGACGATTGCACTGCAAAAGAGAAATGAAGAAAGAGTTCGTTATTACCTATTTTTACTCGTTCAGTCTTCTCCGCTAAACTCTTTGTTGGTGGCAGCAATTCTATGAAGTTTACCGTTGCGAGTCAAACGGAATCCGCTCCGCTGCCAGTGGAAGCCCGAGCCATATACCACGCCTACGGGCAATTCTCGTACAGTCGAAGTTTTCTCGAATTATCGTAGGTAATTAAATTGATCTATGCTGGAAAACACACGCCCGATATTTCTCGAAGAAAAGTAGCTCGAATTGCTTCGACTGGTTAGTACCGTTCGAGACACACGTTTCGAATTCGAACCATCATAAACGTCAAACAGCTCTCGAAATGCAAATTCCGAGATGATTTCGTAGGCAACGAGAAATGCTTTCTTGGTCGGAGGATCATCCCTTTTAGATGGAGGAATATAATAGTTCGTTCCTCCATAACATCTTCCGAGAAGTGACGTCATATCTGCAGTAGTTACTACAAGTCGTCGAGTTGGTGTCTCGGTCAGCCGGTGACTGTCTTCTAGACCATTACTGTCCGTCTGCAGCTATGGTGTCTTTGCCGGAAAGTTTGTGATTATATCGTCAATTTCTTGTGTTCAGAATTCAGATACAGTTTTTTATTATATTAAAATGCTAATAATATTATTCCAAATATCACCGTGCTTGATCAAATTATCACGTCTTGTTATCGCTAAGCGTGCATTTGCTGATAAAATCAAAACTACACATAAATAAATCTACTCGCAAATAATGTCTTTGTGAGTAGATTTATGTACGTGTAGTTTATTTTATGGTCTAAAATCAGCACCATTATTTTCTACATCATCGACTCCAACCATAGAGAATACTTGAGAGATTTCCAAATTGCCACAAAACATACAACCTGTTTAACCTGTATTAAAAATTGCACTACGATAGCGGGATCCGGTTGACAACCTTTAGGATCCAGCTGGATTTATTTATTATTATTACCCCTTTGCGTAACTCTTTGGGAGATACAGGCGTGGTGTTTGTTATGTTACTTTTTATCGATGGAAAATGGGAATTTTCTCAACGTCCCTGGCGGCATGCAGACGCATCGTTTGCACGTTGCATGCCCGCCATTAAATCGATCACAGCTATTCGTGAGTGCAGCTCGTAAGCTCTCCAATTTAACGAGGACTAAAAAGCTAGATACGGAATGGTTATAAAAGATATTGCACCCAAAAGTTATTTGAAATCTTTATCGTTTTGTATGTCTATTTGATCTAATGGATGCTTGCACAGTAAGCTTTGATTAGCTATTTGTATTACAGAGTTAGTCATCGCTTGTTATCAGATTCGACTTCATAGTACTGCAGTGTATTCATGCCCTCAAATTGTTGTAACGAATGCTTATCGAGTAAATTGATTTTAGTAATCCTCCGGGAACATTGTTATGCCCTAAATTATCCAAAAATTCTGCCTTTATTATATTTATTTTTTAAACAAATTTTGCCCCTCTCTGCTTTCTCATGTATCGAGGATACTTTACAAATATACCTCACATACACTTACTTACCCAGACCCGAAACAAGTATCTGTAGATCATACAAATATTTGTTCCGTGCGGGGATCGAACCCGCGGCACGTAGCGCAGAAAGCTAATCGCTTAGCCACTGCGCCAACCGTGTCGTCAAATACGTATTTGTGGTCTATATGTCTTTTTCTTCCTCTCATCTCTATCAGACGTCATTTCCGGATTTCCTTCACATTCATGTCATGTTCCATACAATCCATCTTTTCTATGAAATATGATAAACATATCGATATTTTGTTTAATTTTCTTGCAGGAAACCAAATAAATTAAGCGTAGTTTGGACCAGAAGATCGCGGCGAGTGATCACAGACCCGTTAGAATGGGAGCCGTCGTTGAAGGACCCGCTAAAGTAAGACAGTCTTCATATTAATAAGCTGTGAATAAGCCGTAGATGCCACCTACCCTAACAAAACAATACAGTCTAACAGTAGTAAGCGATCATAAGCTTTAGGGCAAAGTGGCATACGACCACGGCTATCCTCTGATAGCCGTGGTCGTATGCCACTATGCCCTAAAGCACATCACTATGAATATGTAGGTATTAATATTTTCTTGTTTCATACTTTTCAGTAGTCGGGTTTTAGTTTTTGAACTTAATTTTTAAAACGCTTATATTAGTTTCACCTTTAAAAAAAAAATTCTTGGAAGTTAAATTTGACCCACTTCCCGGTTTCCGATTAAGCTGAAATTTTGCATACACGTTTAGTTTGGATGACAAAAGTGTTTTCTTTAGTTTTTTTTTTAAACTATAATATTTTTTTATATAAGAGATAACCAAAATAAGGTTGTATAATTTCAGAGGGTCAGTAATATACACGGTGCCGGAGAACCGAACGGTCGCTGTGACGCTGTTCAAGGACTCCCGGACTAACGAACTGGAGGATAAGGACTGGACCTTCGTGCTGGAAGACGTAAGTAGTACTATCCAGGTACCGTCTGTTGGAACTGCTCAGCTTGGAACTGCCATGGCAATCTTATTGAGAGCCAAATCATTATTATCCTATTCTTATTTTTTATAACGCTTTTATTAGCTTCACCTGTAACTATGTAAAAAAATCTGAGAAGTTAAATTTGACCCACTTCCCGGTTTCCGATTGAGTTGAAATTTTG
This sequence comes from Allophyes oxyacanthae, assembly GCA_932294325.1. Taxonomy (NCBI): domain Eukaryota; kingdom Metazoa; phylum Arthropoda; class Insecta; order Lepidoptera; family Noctuidae; genus Allophyes; species Allophyes oxyacanthae. The sequence continues at coordinate 928,824 of OW028635.1, read as the reverse complement.
CACACACGTTTAGTTTGGATGACAAAAGCGTTTTCTTTAGTTTTTTTTTTTTTTAACTGTAATATTTTTCACATTAAATTACATTATGCTCGCAGCTCTTTAACATTGTACTGATCAAGATTGTAATCTATTATTTTAAAAGGGTTTCAATGGAGTTTCTTGCCGCTTCTTCTCCATAGGACCTACTATTTGGAACCGCGCACTTAGATTCTCGACATTTCATAAATGCCTGTATCTGGTTTACATGAAATTAAAGATCTATTTTATTGTATCATAGAAATATGACAAGCCTAGAACAGTAACAAATAAATAAATATTGTGAATCTCAGACTGGTCATTTTAAAATAGTGTGTTTACGAAAATATAATAAACTGACAATAACATGGCATGCGTAGCTCATGGCTGTAAAAGCCATAGTTCAAGGAAAATCACTAAGTCCTTAAGTTAAGAAATTTCTAAAACCGGCTTCATTTCGCTTCATTTGGACTTGAATGACAAGTCGATTACAGCTAGCTGTCTCTTTCAATCTCATAAGCGCGTGTATTTGATAAAATAGTACCACTACATTTGAAAAGTTAGATTAATAGGTAATCTTCTAGGCTTGTCATATTTGTATGTATTGTATTGTATCGTATGGCAGGTGTCGGTGTCGGGCAAGCGGCGGCGGCTGGCGGTGTGCTCGCTGAACATGCGCAGGTTCGCCAGCCTGGAGCCGTCGCAGCGCGCGCTGGTGCTGACGCTGGAGCCGACCACGCAGAAGATACTCGCCGCCTCCATACAGCTCACGCTGCACTGCGTGCTGCTGCGGGAGGGCCAGGCCACGTGAGTCTACTTCTTTCTTAATGGAACTGATTATCTTCTACTATCTACCGAGCTTACTGATAAAAAGTTTAAAACTCGTGTTAAGCTTGTCCTCATAAGGAAAGCCTATTACAAGATCAAAGACTATGTTGACGATGGAGACGTATGGAAGTGATTATCTTCTGCACATGCGGCTTCCCTGGTGACCCGCTGCTTCCTGTCTTCACACACTAATTTTAATGACGCTTCCCTTGTATTCCTATTTGGGTGACTGACTTGAGTATTAAGTACCTACTAGTATTGTTTAAATTATAGTGGTACTTATGATCTTTGCTGTTCTTTTTTTTTCTTTATGTAATATTGAGTAAATTCAGGTCGAATTTTTGCCGCCACATTTATTATAAGCTTGATTTATGGAAAGAGTATCCATGGAGTTTTTGCCGGTATCTTGCCCAGGACCAACCCACTTGGAACCGTGCGCCTAGAATCACGACGTTTTGAAAGTGCCTGCAAAGGCCCAGTTGAAATAAAAATATTTGACTTTGACTTTGAATGGTCAGCAAGTATTTACGTGGTAGAGCCTAGCTGTAACTAGTAGTTGACTACAGCTCGTAATAATAAATTGACCGTAAAATATTTCCTTTTAGTGACGAAGACATGCAGTCGTTAGCGTCTCTGCTATCAGTGAACAACAACTCGGATATCGCCGTGCTAGAAGATTTGGACGAAGATGACTACACGTTGTCGGATAACTCTACTAGACAGGTGATTGTAACCTTTTTTTTTTCTTTTATTAAAACATTGCCCCTCACTAGGATTTCTCCTGTATCGGGGGTACTGTTTACAAACATACATGTCACATGCACACACAACTAGATTCGAAACAACTATCTGTAGATCATGCAAATATTTGTTCCGTGCGGGGATCGAACCCGCGGCACGTCGCGCAGTAAGCTAATCGTTTAGCCACTGCGCCAACCGTGTCTCTTATATTGTTACCCTTAACTAATAAACGTTTTATCAAGCTTTTTATTTATTCTAAGTTACAATATTTTTGTATATAAAAAGAAAGAAAACAGTTTTATTCTGGACTCGCCAGGAACAAATAAAAGTTTAAAAGAACAAAAATAAAAAATCATAAAAAACGCACAAAAGAAAACAATAATTAAAATAATCTGGACGAGACCAAAAATGGCCCCCATCTCAGCAATGCTGTAGCATTTAGAAATAGAAAATGTCACAGCGCTGGTATTCTGATGGGACCGTTGTAGTAGGTATAGTAGTATATCTGTTATGCAAATGTTATGTCATCTCCCACACTATTCATGCTCCAGATGCTGGATCTCCGGCAGCAGATGGAGGAGATGACGCAGAGCCTCACCAACAGCGACGTGGCGGGCACGCCCAGCAGCGTGCAGAGCCTGCGCCTGGACTCGCGCACGCCCACCGCGCCGCCCTCCCCGCCCTCCCCGCCCACGCCGCCCTCCCCGCCCACGCCCGTCCCACAAGACTACCCCAACGACAAAGACGCCGCCATAGAGATCCTGCCCAAATCCCGACCAGAGATGCTGACCAACTTGACGAAACTCGCTATGAAGCCAGAACCCAAGTTTAGTTCGACTCCGAAGGTGAATAATGTGGTTGAACCGAAGTGTGAGCTGAAAGGCGTCGTTTTCAAACCTAAGACGGTTGCCATGAGGAACTTGAAGCCTTTGGAGCTGAAGACCAATCTGAATAACATTAATTTGGATCGGAATGAGAATGAAAAAGATGAGGACAGTGATAAGACTCCCACTGCAGCTGATATGGAGAAACTGTTCCCGGGAAAGTTTGATAAGGATAAAACACCGGTGAGCGTGCACATTTTTATCCCCCGACAAAAAACAGAGCTACTATAAATTTGTAGTAGGTATAGGTACCTATCTGTCTATGGCATCGTAGCTCCAAAACAGATAGAACCGATTTCAATGCAGTTTTTTTAATCGAAAACTAGTTTACCGAGTATCATCTTGACTATTTTTCATAAAAATCTGTTTAGCCGTTTAAAAGCTACAGCTCTTTGTCTAGTTAGAGTCGGGGGATTACACTCCGTGCGCGCAATATGCTTAAAAAGGGGTACAATGTTTTCTCTTCACGTATTAATAATAGATTGTATGTATATTTGCAGGTACAAGACCTGCTGGAGTGGTGTCAGTGCGCAACCCGAGAGTACCGCTCGTGTCGCGTCACCAACCTCACCACCAGCTTCCGCTCCGGGCTCGCCTTCTGCGCCATCATACACCGGTTTAGACCTGACCTTATGTGAGTATACTACATCATTCTATTATAATGTATTCAATTATGGCTTTCTCATTTTTAAAACTACTTCTAAGATTCAAAAAATAAAGGTCCAAGGATAGTACCTTGCGGAACGACATATTTATTTGGTATCACTACCAGTGATGATACGGTCTTGTCACTGGACCATCGCTATTGTCATACTCACTTATAAAATAACTACTTCTAATATGCGATTAATAAAGGTCCAAGGATAGTACCTTGTGGAACGCCATATTTCTTTAGTATTACTACCAGTAATGATACGGTCTTGTCACTGGACCAACGCTACTGTTATATGGCATAGGAGAGAGTGTCACTGCATTGTTTTATAAAACTATTATAAAACTAATGACATTGATAGAAATAGAGATAGACCTAGGATCATCTTTGGAACGTCAATTCTAATATTTAATAAGGCTTTTAGACATCAGGAGTAAGTGGTCCCAAAATACAACCTTGAGGAACGCCATGTGTTTTTGGTACATATTGTTTTATTTGTTACAGTGACTTCTCCGGTCTGCAGCCAGACGAGGCAGAGAAGAATCTCCGCGTAGCTTTAGAGGCGAGCGCTAAGTTGGGCATCTCCCAGGTGCTGACCGCGGCCGACGTGTGCTCCAGGCACACTCCTGACAGGCTCGCGGTAAGCTGCATTACCAGCCCAAACATTCACTGCTGAACATAGGCCCCCTTAAAAGCCGCTATGGGAATGGTCATAAGAGTAGTATGCTTTGCAGAGTGCTTGGTTAATTCTTGCTTTGATTCGTAAATTTTTTGTTGTATGTATGGCTACAATCAAGCTATACATTTTCAGTATAAGCTGACCTCTGACCGCTGTACACTTAGTTCGCAACAAAGAATTTGAATTTGTATTAGAATATATTTTATCTTCTTTTTCAGATAATGACATATCTCTTCCAACTGCGGGCACATTTTACTGGCAACGAATTGCAAGTAGAACAATTAGGTGAGTTATAAAGTTCTGAAAAGCGTAACCAACCCCGAATATTTGGGGTTAAAGTAACCAAGTAGTAGTAAGTAAGTGGGGTTAACTTAGAGTGGACTTTTGGACGATAAATTCGAATTTTAAATTAACAGCTAGATCTAGTACAGTAAGATATTTGTGTCTAGATAAGGCGCGTCGATAACCTTCGTACGCGCAGACTCGAAAAGACGATCGACGAGAACTCCCGAACCTTTAAATTAATTTAAAATCAATCCGGGCCCTAATTCTGCTATTTCAATCGCGTCTCAATCGTGTCAGAACGTAATTGATGGTTATTGTAGTGGCGTTCAACCTATTTTAACTTATATTCCATGGGTAAATAAAAGTCGGTTATTGCTCTTAGGCGCTTAGGCACTTATGAAATGTCGAGACTCTAGGTGCACGGTTCCAAATAATAGGTTCTATGGAGTTTCCGGCAAGAAACTCCATGGAAACACTTTTAAAATCATAGATCTTGAGTACAATGTTGTGGTAAGAGCTGCGAGAATAATGTAATTTAATGCGAATAGAAAATAAGAATAGGATAATAAACAAGAAGAAATAAGTTATATTATGGTCCAAAAACAGTTCTACATTCCATGGCCACGCATTATCATATTCTATGTCATTTATTTAATGCATTATGCACAGGCGCGGCGCGGCGCAGACGACGGACTTTTTGTCCGGCAAACTACCGAGAACAAGAAATTTTACGACAAAAAATTGCCGCAGACAAGAGTATTCGGGATGGACTCAACGTAGACGACAGTTATTTTGTTTGTAGTTGTCGTTAAAACTCGTGTCCTCACTGGCAACAACTACCAACCACAATCAGTCTAGTCCGCGGTAGTTTGCCAGACAAAAAGTACGTCGTCTGCGCCCCGCGTAAAAAGAAACACTGCACAAAGGCAGACTTTTTCTGTCAGTCTACAGTGATGATGTATCACTTTTGTTCGCAGGTAACGATGAAACAGAATCTTCATATCTAGTAGGTAGACACGACACGGACGGCTCCATACCCAAGGAGCTGTTCAGCAGAGAGATTAGCACGCGAAGGTCCAGGAACATGATGGACAGGCCGCGACCAGGGTGAGTGAGACTATGATCTATTTTGACTGCCATGTGGTCTTGAATAGACAGAGAAGACAAACTAACTATAAACAAATTTAAAAAAAGTGTAGCAAGGGATTCAGTTTAGCTCAGTATTTATTGAGCAAAGTTTACAGAAGTGATTTTCAGTTGGTCCCTGCAATTTTTAACCCCCGACAAAAAAGAGGGGTGTTATATGTTTGTAGTGTGTTTCTATCTGTGGAATCGTAGCTCCAAAACGGATAGACCGATTTCAATGCAGTTTTTTTTAATTGAAAGCTAGTTTAATCGGGAATCGTTTTAGCTATGTTTCATGAAAATCTGTTCAGCCGTTCAAAAGTTACAGCTCTTTTTCTAGTTGGAGTCTGGCTTTTCTGACGGTTAGGTTATGAGGGATTTTACTTCACAATGCGATGCGATTTACATATGGGTGGATAATTTATTAATTTCTGCTTCCAGTTCGCAAGAATCGCAAGAGTCCCGTCATTCCCAGGAGCGCGCCAGCCCCGACAAGCCGCAGTCGCCGGCCGCCATCAAGGACGTGCGCGACATGTTCGTGGCGCAGTCGCGCAGCCTGCTCGGCAAGATGCTGTCGCCCGCCGGCAAGGTGCTGTCACCTGCCGGCAAGGTGCTGTCACCTGCCGGCAAGGTGCTGTCGCCCGCGCGCGACCTGCGCACCGACAGGCCCACGGCCAAGTGGTTCGCCGACCCGCTCAAGGTTAACGAGGTATGTGGTCACCATTGTATTGTACACGGCTAGTTGAATCTCTGATTGGGTGTTGAATTGTAGATGTTGGTCAACCAATTACAATACCTTTTTTTTTTTTTTTTTTTGGGTGGTAAAATCATCAAATGAGTTCTTCCACCCCGGGCAGGGCGGGAGGGACTGTCAGACTTGTACTGACTAAAATCCACGGTGTTCCTTCAATAGCCCTTTACGTTCCGGGGTCACGGTAATGAGATAAGTCCCGCGACCCCGGCAGGCTTCGGCCCTCTACAGGGGGGGCCCCGTCATCTTGCTGACGTTCTTTGAGGCGCGCGTGGAACACAACGCGCCGTCGACCCGGGCATGGTCCATGGTCGGACAGCGAGTTGCCCTTTACTCGCTGTCCGCATGCCCGCGCAATTACAATACCTAACATTAGATTTGATATGATCAGAGATGTGACCAGCTTTTCAGAAACCGGACGTATTATTATTACCGTTCAAGTATTACGTAAGCAGATTTTTTTCAATTATTAATCCCCCTTCCCCTCGTCAGCAAAAGTAAGCAAAGCTCTTAACCCCCCCCCCCCCCCCCCATGCTTACGTAAACATTGGTACATGCATTTTTCAATGTGTTCTGGTTTCTTTATTGATTCATGAGCAGAAGTTATAAGTCTAGAAATAAGGAACAGGCATGGAATATACGATTTTAACGCAATTAATATTTATTTAAGAAAATTAAAAGAAAAAAACTAAAATCTACAAAATTTTGTACAAAATCCAAAAACGTAAAAAATTAATACTGCTGAGGTTAATCACCATCCAAACCCCCCTATCCCCAATGTCATCAAAAATAAGCAAAGCAAAGACCCCCCGACCCCACCCCCCTGTAGTACTTACGTAAGTAATACTTGAATGGTCCTTATATCTGCTTCTGCTTTTCAGCAAGCTTGCAGTCCCCTTAACAGTATTTTATTTGTTGTTACAGCCACCTCTAGTCCGGCCAGAGAAGCTCATGACTCGCAAAGAACTCACAGATCCGTTCGGCTCGGATGATGAAGAGGAACAACTAGAAGCGCCTGCGCCACCTGCACAGAACAACGGGAATAGTGAACTAAGTATGTTTTCCATGTGACGACCACTTTTATTAACACTTGTCTTATTTAAAACAGTAGCTCTCCTGCCCACCCCTCGGGTACGCCCATGTATGGCGGTGTTGGTAAAAATAAATATCTGCAGATTTCAATGATAAGTCCAGTAACTGCCATGGCAATCTTATTCAGAAGCAATTCATTATTATCCTAGTCTTATTTGTATTCACATTGAATTTCATTATTCTCGCAGCTCTTACCACAACATTGTACTGATACATATTGTAATCTGTTATTTATTTGAAAAGAGTTACCATGGAGTTTCTTGCCGGTTCTTCTCCATAGGATCTATTTGGAACCGTGCACCTAGAGTCTCGACATTTCATAAGTGCCTGTATTTGGTTTACATGAAATAAAGATCTATTCTAGTCCAGAAAATCTCCGCGATGTCGTTATTATGTATTGACCACCCACCCCCGGCTTCGTATGGATGCTACTATCCTTAAAATAAACATAAAAGTATTATACATATAAACCTCCCTGAAAAAATGCTCAAAATAATGGTGAAAACCGCATCAAAATCCATTGTATACTTAAGAAGTAGTTAGCGAAAAAACGGACGAGGCGGGCGACTTTATAATAAACTATATAATCATCATCATCATCATCATCATCGACAGCCTGTTTCTACCCACTGCTGAGTATAGGCCTCCTCCTTGTCATGCCATATTTCCCTGGTCTGTGCCAATCGCATCCAGGTCTTTCCCGCGATTCTTTGCAGGTCATCTGTCCATCTGGCCGCCGGTCTTCCCACACTTCTTTTACTGTTTATAGGTAGCCATTCTGTTAGGGCTCTACTCCAACTACAATACAATACAATACACTTTATTGCACACCAGTAATAGAAGAAAAGATACAGTAATTAGAAAAAGAAATGTACAAAGGGCGGTCTTATCGCACTTGGCGATTTCTACCAGACAACCTTAGGATGGACAGATTTGCAGGTTAAAAGAGGGGGGTAGTTCACGGTGTACCTACCGTCATTATGTCTTGCCAAGTGTCCTGCCCATCGCCATTTCAGAGCCGTTATACGTTGCACGACGTCTTGGACATTAAACTATATAATATATAACTTAAATTACAGTAAAACCACAACCAGAGCAGAAGCCCCCAGAACCAGTGAGCGATCCGGCCAGCCAGCCGGAGCTGGACCCGCGAGCAGCGCCGCCCACGCCCGAGCTGCCCAAGCCCACGCCGGTAAGTGATCACAGGAACAGCTGGGTGGCTTGTAGTGTGCGGACTGTAGTCCTAGTGGAACTGAGCGGCCGTAGCCACGGGTATATGAACTAACTTAACTAGAGATTTGACGGCAGATTTACTTTAAATAGGCTTCTAAAAATCAGCCCCCTAGACGAGTTGCAATTTAGAATCGCTAAAGAAAAGGAATTTTCTATTTAGAATGGCGTAAACAATACATAAACATGCGATTACAGTCTCGCGAGTGATTTGCTGTTATCCATCGAAGAGTTCTATTGTCTATCTCCGAAGGTCTTCATTAGATCTTCACCAAATTTAAATGGAACCACTCCGGAAAAAATATTCTTTCTAACAAAAAATAATCTGTTACCAATTGGCCATGTCTTGAAAAAAAAAATATTTTTTTTTATATTTTTTTTCTGTAATCTAGACCATTTTGAGAAACTAATTTGCGTATTTTATTTTTCTCGGGCTCGTAGATCGTTTTATGATTTTTTAAAGTTTCGATTATTTTATTGCTCTTTTTATTCGCTTGAGACATAATAGCTGTCGTACCCTTGCCATACTGATTGGCCGGATTAAAAAAAAACAAATGTCAATGTCAACTTATGTCAATCAAACTAAAACAAACAAATAGGTTAAGGTTGTTTTCGTTTTTTTTGTATTTGTGTTTGATATTCGTGTATTAATTTTAATTATGTAGTTATTCATCAAGATGAAGTGCTTTTTGCGGTTGTGCCGTCATCTGCAAATACCAAAAGTAAAAGCCCGGACAAGTTATTTGTAGGTACCAATAACGCAATGCACACACAGGTACAGAAGGAATCGTGTCGGCTCAATATTACAAATCCACCCTTATGCATTGTTGTGAAGATCATCTTTATGTAAGTACTTAACAAATTTATTTTAGCAGCAGATTATATTATTAGGACAACAAAAAATATTGTTATTTGCATACCTACTCAATAGGTACCCAACTACAAATTTAAACAAGCTTAACTTTTTCAGGTAGAAGACACCAATGAAGGATATATTGCCAAAGTTTACACTGAAATCCAAAATTAAGAAATGTCATGGTAGTGGATAAGGAGCCAGTCCTTTGTGATTTGTTGCTAGATCCCACTGTACAGCAACCTAAAAGGAGGAAATTCAAAGATTCTTGCCTAGTACTTCAGCATCAATAACGCCTGTCAAAGTAAGCAATATGGTATATCTTTTACCAGAATAACACTTTGGAAACAGCAGATTTTTATTAAAGTTACATAATCTTTTCTCAGGTGAATGTATCAACAGTGTATCATAAAAATGGTTGATAAAGCAAAAAATACAAAGTTCAAAAAACTGTAATGGCAACTTGCAGTTTGACAATATCAATTGATGAGCCATCTACCTAGCTAAATGAGAGCCTAACAAGTCTTTCATTGTTCGGGTGGACTTCTGAAACTGAGGCTACAACTGTGGAAGCAAAGATAGAACTTGGTATATGGGAAGAAATGCTGAACATTATACACAAGAAACCCAAAACTTACATGGGAATACCACAACAATATTCATGGTTGATGAATTATGTAATGGAAAAAAGTAATAAAAAAATCAGTACTTCAAGTATAATCATAATTTTATATAAAATAAAAAGTAACAATAAATTTGATAAAATGTGTAATATATTTGTCCTATCGAGGGAAGCACCAACTATACTATCAATTAAAATAAAGCCACATTTTTCAATATTAATATGTAGTTTTTTTTCCAGTTCTCTTATTATTTGTTTTTCAAACTTTTTGCCTCTCTAATTTATCATTTATACTACACACCAAAGAACAGGAAGAGCCCCCTTGTTCACATTCAAAATAAAAATCTTGTAAGACTGCAGGGTTTCTAGGAGCAAATTTTATTTTATTGGTGTTTTTGTAGATATCTTCGAACAAAACATGCTCCGAGCGAACTGATGTCACTGTTGGTTTCACCCAAAAGCATTGTGTTGATATTGTAGAAGGTTCGCTGCTTTGTTTCTCCAACCAAAAAGTAATATTAAAGTGGGTTTGCAGCCACCTGTAACAAATATTGGTACTTTGTATTTTTTGTTAGGTATACAATGCTTTACTTGTTAGACTGGTCTTTAGTAGCCCTAGATAAGAGAGAAATGGAAAGAGTAGAGGTTTTTGCTTTACAGTGGGAAAATACAGGTTTTTAATAAAATATTAATATCGCTTAGCTTACTCATAAACAAAATTATACTACACTGAATGTGTAGTATAATTTTGTTTATGAAGCACACCACCTACAAAACACACTGCACACAAAGGCATATTCCACGTGAAATAATTATGTATTATACATATAAAACAATATAGTTAATACCTATGATGTTTTAATAATAATATATGACAAAAAGCCTGGGTACATACCTGCTGAAGCTGCACAATCTGCACAAAATGTGTCTAAAATTATATTAGGTATCCGTTTCTTTAATGTTTGAGGTGACAACATACGACTTGCTTGTTACTCTGTGTACAAGTACTAGGTCCTTTTGCTCTGAGTTTGCAAATATCAGCACTTCTATTTATTTCTACATAACCCACTGCACAGTCTAAATAAGCGTCCCTGGACGACCTAAAATTAAAATAAATACATTATATTAAACCACAAGCACTCGGGGATCCGATAACTATTACTTTTCCATTGTGTTTGATATTACAACAGTTCACGTTTGTCATCAGCAGCAACCTTATTTTTGTCGTTCTGTTACCTTATGTACATACTCAGTCGTCAAAACTGATAAGTATTCTATACAACCAGAGATGATAGGTAAGTCCAAGTTAACCTAAGACGACAACAACAAATAACGAACAAGACAACACTACAATACTTACATTAGAGCTTTTGCACAGCGTATTTCGGCTATTTTATGATGAGCAGACACCATCTCCATAATAAGAGCATTACTGATACTTGGTCTATTGAGAAAATCCGCCTTGACGAAACTTCCAGGAGCTATTTCAATAAATAATCTTTTTCTCAAAACAAACAAACTTCCTCATAGTCACAACCGGCACACGTCATTGTGACATTTACAACCTGTCATTCGGCCACTTTTTTTTTCTAATAAATCATAGGCAAAGGTGTTTTTCTATACATGCTTAAACTAGGCTTTTAAAGGTCAAATGAAGGTTATTCATAAAATCACCTATAACTTTATGAATATTAGGTTTTTTCGAAATCTGGATACTGACGTGAATTCTTCTAAAGAAACCCTCGAAATGGTTTTGAGAAATTAGATATTAAAAAAAATTGGACATGGCCAATTGGCGAAGGTATCGCTGAATGAACATACAAAAGAATAAAAAAAACAGTCTATTTGAGAACCTCCTCCCGTTTTGAAGTCGGTTAAAAACTTAACAGCTTGTGAAGCTGTTAAGTTTTATATGAAAATTAATTTATACCCACGTAAAAAAAATTGTGTTTTTTTTTTAATGCAGGCGTTTGTTTTCTCTAGCGATTGTAGATAGAGACAAGTCTTGATTTTTAATTTTAATATGAATAATTTTCTGGGCATTGAATATACAGGAAGGCCCAGTGAAATACCCGAATATGGTCTCAATAATACGTGCTTATTACTGGAATGCTATAATATTGTGTGGTTAAAAAAAATATCATATCATTCTACCGTGTGTATTTTGTCATCAATGTATGATATCCCTGGCTACGGCTTCTCGTAATTGATACATTGGATCTGATTTCATGCAAAAATACTTCAAAATTCATACGTATATTGTATTAGTGCTATTCGTAAGATGATGAATATCAATTAATCTTAGATATCCGATAAATTTAACATCTACCGGCAATTATAAAATATTTGCTTGTGATTTTAGTGTATATTCAGATAAGTTTTGTAACAATCGATTTAGATAATTGTGTGTTTGTTTCTCGTACTAATCAACCAAAAAGTAAAATTCTCATAAATTATTTGAATTATGTACTGTATTTACAGTACAAATAATAATGCTTCATTGTACATGTACACTATTTTAAAATATCAAAAATAATAATTAAAAATAGACACTTTTTTAAATATTAATGATCAAACCATGTTTTAATTTTATATTTTTGTGTGAGCTGTACTTTTCGTACAGATAGCAAAGTTGTCTTGTATTGTCATTATGGGTACAATAAAACGTTTTTTTTAAATGTATGTGTTTGTCCAACATTGGGATATGAATTACTGCAGATTAGATATTATTTTTAAACTATCCAGTATAAAAATAAACAGCTAGTTTTATCTGCCAGTAAATCCATTTGTCATTACCGTTTAACATAGTACGGTCAGCAATATAAATTAAAATTATTAGAGTCTGTTTCATTGCAGATAAAATTCTAAAAATGATACTAGCTTAGAATCTATTACAGTATTATATTTACATAAAAAAATTAAAGTACGGAATTTTAATGAAATCTATATACAGGGTGACTGGTAGAGGGAATCGTTGAAGGAGGATGTTGTACTCATCATTATGAACAATTTTTACTATTTGACCAAACATGAAATTGCCAAAAAAAAATCAGCTGTTCCATACATTTAGTCGATTAATATTGAATTATTTATATGGAACAGCTAATTTTTTTTTCGCGATTTCAGGTTTAGTCCCATAGTAAAAGTTGTTCATAATGATCTCCCTTCAACGATTCCCTCGTTCTACCAGTCACCCTGTATATAACATCATTGTAATGTTTATGAAACATGCTTGTAACTACTTCAACATTTGTTTTCCTGACCGTACCAATAAAAAACCCAATCATTTCTTTCCATTGCTCATCGACATCGCTTACGACAATGCCTGTGTTTGACGCTTCTGATTGGACGACGCTATGTAACCCCGCTTCGCTCTGATTGGTCGATATCATCGCCCCGCCCCTCGATTCCCATTGGCCAGCAATTGTTGTCACGTCATGACGAGTTAAAAGAGCGAGCGAGACAGCTGCTTGAGGCTACGAAAAAAGAAGCGAGGGAAAAGGATAGAAAGCTACGGCAGAAAGAGAAGGAAGATCAGGAGTTAAATGGACAAAGGAATGGAGATGTAAGTCCTAAGGTATGGAATTAATTTGCTAAAGTCATTCATGTCATGGTACGTAGAATAGAATAGAGTAGTCCTGTTTTAATTTTTCGATATTGAAATAACGAATATAATAATAAATCCAGCCCATTACTGTGCCACTGCTGGGCGCGGGCCTCTTCTCAGAATGAGTAGGCTAACCCTTCTCATTCTGAGAAGAGGCCCGTGCCCAGCAGTGGGACAGATATAGCGATAGATATCGCTGCAATAGATTATAAAAACGTAATAACGCAAACCGCAGGGTACTCACGATGCACACTCGAAATCGGTATCGATTCAATTTTGACAGTTCAATATACATTGCGCAGTATGCTTTAAAAATTATACTGAACGACAATTCGAACAACACAATAGACATTCTTAAACTGTCAAAAGTGAAACTATCCCAATTACGAGTGGGTATCGTGATTACCCTATTGTGTGGCACATTCGTCTGAGTTCGCTTTCGCACTTGATGTCATTGAATCTGGAATGGAACATTGTAAATGAAAGTTATTAACTATGTTATGTTCTTTCCAGCCCATGACAGAGGAGGAACGACAAGTGATGCTACGGGAAAGAGCGAGAAAGCTTATAGCTGATGCGAGAGCCGGTATTGTCAGGTACGTAATATCGTGATGATTGCAACCTTTTCCAATAATAAAATTTAAGTGTCTGTTTGTAATGGCAAAATAATACCTTTTTAGTAAATGCATATGAAAGAAAATATATTTACGAAAATTATTCAAAAAATCATTTAAAAAAAAAATTGTTTGTCTATCTCTTTGTTCCGGCTAATCTCCGAAACGGCTGGTCCAACTTTGACGGGACTTTTACTGGTAGATAGCTGATGTTATAAGGAGTAACTAATTTTATTTTAGATAAAGAAAAATTAATAGGGTCCAGAGTTAAAAAAAAGTTAAATTCCACACAAATGAATTCGCGGGCATAGCTAGTATTATTAATAATAAATAAATCCAGCCCATTACTGTCCCACTGCTGGGCACGGGCCTTTTCTCAGAATGAGAAGGGTTAGGTCTTAGTCCACCACGCCGGCACAGTATATATAAGGTCTTATTTTAATAATCCAAAATATTTTAGGTGGTAAATCTATAGGTTACAAAGACTCTTTTTAGCAAAAAAATATTAAAAAAATATCAACATTTTTTTATACGTTTTCAAAATTAATTAAAATAATTGATGTTTCCGTTTGCATAAAACCTTCATTCCTCTATGATTGTGAATGGAACTAAGGTCATGAACTCGATCACATGACTGGCGGCTCGGCTACAGTACCTCACACACACACGCATCGCGTCGCCGCCCGGTCTAATGCCTACTTAATTCATAAATTAAGACATTCTAACGATTAATCTACTGCATCTACTATGTGATTCTAATTTCCCATCACATTTTATCAGGCTTTGGACTGGAATAATTTAATTTAAACGCGAAAGGGTTAATTACCTACCTACCTATCGTATTACATTACTACGCAGGTACCTACTTTGTAAGCCCCGTTAGGACTGCCGATTTTGCAGGTTTGCTTGCATAGTAGGTACTTACACATAGGTTACGTATCTACGCTTTCAAATTAGGTACCGTAACAATAACTTGGCATGTTTAGAAGTTTGAATCAGTCTTATTCACTATGATTTGAAATGTACACACTTACCTAATAATAGTTTTTTTATCTACACAAATTGTTGGACATATCCACCCTGCTGTTGGATACAGAGGCTGGCACGCCGTACAACATGCCTTTGTACGCGCACTAGAGTGTCACTGTCACTAGTCATAATTCACACACATAGACATAATTCACAGCTCCGAGAATGGTATGCAGGTCTGGTCTTCTCCCGTGGCGCATTTTACCGATTTCAGCGTCGTGCGTGACTCGTGCCGTGCGCGAACTCAGATACAACTACAAACGATGTTGCCGCCGCGCCGCGCGCCCGCCGTGCCGCCCCGCGCCGCGCGCCCTCCCGCGCCGCCCTGCGTCACGTGTAACGAAGAGCGGCAACGGCGCGAATGGGCGGCGCGTGCGGCGACGAGTGGCAACAGAGCGCTTGATTTTCGGTTACGATCATTCAATACATTCATAATATCGCGCGCTTACCGCTAAGCGCTGGCGCCGCCACCCGCCTTCAATGAACATAGTACTACCTACGTAGTAACCGCCGTGGATGATGTTGAAAATAATACAGAGCCAGTAAATTTATTAGTAAACTATTTATTTATTATTTTTTTAATATCAGTAAAACACATACTTGATTAATTTGATGTTTGTAATTAATTCTATACCATTCATAGAGCCTAGTTTTAAAATATTTTGGATTATTAAAGTAAGACCTTATATATACCTACATACAGTAACTCAGCTAAGACGTTTTTGTGACATCGACAAGCGGAGCGCTAGGGATGTCACTAATATTTTTGGAAAATGGTTTTTATTTTATTTAGTTACATTTACCTACTGCAAACATAAATTAATACTAGTATTGGCCCAGGGCTTCGCTCGTAAGTACGTAAGTAGTATGTAAACTATATGACGATATTTAAACAGGAATTAAAAACATGTGATGATTCTTAAAAAAAAGATGGGAATGGATATTTTTTCATAATTGCGATTTGTTCCTGAGGCCCAATTCTCGTAATTAAAAATGTTCAAAATATAGTTCGGATCTCATTCCGATCTACTACCAATGTCATAAATGTCACAAATGGTATCCTCCTACCCTAACAAACAACGTCAAACGTGACATTATATTGTAATGAGATCGAAAGTTGATTAAAAGGCAAATCGGTATTCTGCTAACATTTTGAAGTGACACAGATAATAAAATTGACACTCTCGTCTATACACAAACGTCAAAAATGAGTTTGTAAGAAGATTGAATCCAAATCATACTGGAATCGGACTGAACTATAAGAGGAGTAGAATACATGACTTTTTGTCAATTCATAATATAATCTCAGTTCGGTCAACTTTCAGTCATATTATAAATTAATTACGAGAATTGGGCTTCTGGTAAAATATCCTAAGCGTTAAAGTATTCTTCAGAAACACGATAATTCAGTGCCGGTTCATCGGCATCGGAATCATCTCGGAAAATCAAACGAAGCAATTTGAACCAGCTGAAAAAGATAATGTCATCACTATCAACTATCCCACTTTACTCGGACCCTCAGATATCGATTTTGAAAGCAATTGGTCCAGTAACTAAAAAGATCAAAAAGGCGGCAACTTTTTAAAATTCTGAATATAAATAAGTATACAGAGGTCATAGGGACTCTCAGATATCGATTTGTAAAGCAATTGGTCCAGTAACTAAAAAGATAAAAAACGCGGCATTTTTTTTTAATTCTGACTTTAAATAAGGATTTAGAGGCCATATGGACTCTCAGATATCGATTTTGAAAGCAATTGGTCCAGTAACTAAGAAGGTTCAAATTGGCGGCCATTTTTTAAATTCCGACTTTATATATGGATTTAGAGACTATACGAACTCTCAGATATCGATTTTGTATATAATCGGTCCAGTAATAAAAAAGATCAAAATGGCCGCCATTTTTTTTATTTCTGACCATAATTACGATTTCAGAGAAGACACGCATTTTCAAAGCAATCGGTCAATATTGACAACAAATTCGTAGAGAAATAGTTGAACATTCATTATACCTTTCGATATCAGCGGGAAATTTAAAAAAGCTAACTGCTGATTTTATATTGAGGAGTTCAAGCAGCCGTAAACACTACAATATAGTCCTGTCAATATAATTAATATCGCAAAATATGGGAGCAACACAAATCGTGACCGACTTTGTCTCGAAGTAACACCGACTGACAACCTTTGAATATTTCGCTGTTACCTTACCGAACCTAACCGAGAAATCCCTGTAGAGCACACGTCTCTGTGTGTGTTTGAATTCGGAACGTAAGTACGTAGCTTACCAACTGTTTACTATATATTTAAACTGTGACGCCGGCCTGGTGCGGGCGGACTACACACACCATCGACAACTTTATGAGGCCCTCTCAGATGTGCAGGTTTCCTCACGATGTTTTCCTTCACCGTTATCGCAAGTGATAATCAAATTCTAATCCGCACATTAATCCGAGAAGTCATAGGTGTGGGCCGGGTTCGAACTCAGACCCTCCTGCGTGGAAGGCAAGCGTTCAACCGCTAGGGGGCCGTTTAAGTATTACGTAAGCAGATTTTTTACAATTATTAACTCCCCTCCCCCTCGTCAGCAAAAGTAAGCAAATTTCTTACCCCCCCACCCCCCCTTGGTACATGCATTTTCAATGTGTTCTGGTTTCTTTATTGATTCATGAGCAGTAGTTATAAGTGTAGAAATAAGAAATAGGCAATAGAATAGCAAACCAAGATCGACTGAATTTTAAAAAGAAAAAAAATTAAGTACTGCTGACGTAATCACCATCCAGACTCCCCTACCCCCCATGTCATCAAAATTAAGCAAAGCAAAGACCCCATCCCCCCCGCCCCCTGTAGTGCTTACGTAATACTTGAATGGCCCCTAGGCTACCGCTGCTCTACAGCTAGTGTTACAATAATTTATAATTGTTTATCCATAGTCCTACATCACCATTGTCGCCTTCCCGTAACTCTCGGACTGGCACCGTGGAGATCATCAGCAAGCAATCAGTCATGGATGAAATTGTTGCAGGTAACAACATAACCTCTTTTTAACCGACTTCCAAATAAGGAGGAAGCTCTCAAATCGACTGTATTTTTTTTAATATGTTTCAAAGTCAACGTCAATGTCTTTATTTGTAGAACATAGAAAATGGATGTTTAAAAATATAAAATCGCTATGTCTAGCCTTCAGTGGTGTACAAATTTAAATTACAATAGTAATTATGCACTTAAATAAAGGAGGATGGGCAAATTCCTATGGACGCTGGTCCAAATTAAAAAGCTTGCCCCTACGGTTGACACCGGTGCTAATCGATGAAGGACATCAGTGTTACTCTATATTCTCATTTTTTTTTATTTTCATCCTGCCGTTCCAGAGTTATAATCAATTAGTATTACGAATTTTCCCAGCAACTTAATTACAGTATAATTTAATATTTTAGATTATTTTTGGTGCACGATTGGCAAACTGGTTAAACGTAAGTCTATCTACGGTGCTGCTCGTACAAAGGGGTAGCGGGTTCAATTCTCGGACATTACATATTTTTTGAATCTCAAAAATATTTTGTATGGTGCACATAGCGCATCAGTTTCTTAATAAAACATGTTAGGAATAGTTTAATCTACCAGAATATATAATTTTTATTTGCTAACTTTCATAAAGTTCATAAGTTTTGGTTTAAACTTAAAAATGTCTTTATGTCTCAAAATATATTTTCCTGCAGGACCGATTATTTTACTCCCATAATAAAAAAATAAATGTTCAGTGTGCTCTTTTAAATGCACTAGGTGTCTACTCTAGGGACACCTTTAATAATCAACCACAACAATAATTACATATTTTTTGAAACTCAAAAATATTTTGTACGGTGCACGTAGCGCTTCAGTTTCTTAATAAAACATGTTAGGAATAGTGTAATCTACCAAAATATATAACTTTTATTTGCTAACTTTCATAAAGTTCATATGTTTAAGTTCAAACTTAAAAATGTCGTCATGTCTCAAAATATCTTTTCCTGTAGGACCGATTTTTGAGCTGCCATAATAAAAAATAACGTGTCCAATGTGTTCTTTTAAATACACTATATGTCTACTCTAGGGACACCTTTAATAATCAACCACAACAATAATTACATATTTTTTCAAAATCAAAAATATTTTGTACGGTGCACGTAGCGCTTCAGTTTCTAAATAAAACATGTTAGGAATAGTGTAATCTACCAAAATATATAACTTTTATTTGCTAACTTTCATAAAGTTCATATGTTTAAGTTCAAACTTAAAAATGTCGTCATGTCTCAAAATATCTTTTCCTGTAGGACCGATTTTTGAGCTGCCATAATAAAAAATAACGTGTCCAATGTGTTCTTTTAAATACACTATATGTCTACTCTAGGGACACCTTTAATAATCAACCACAACAATAATTACATATTTTTTCAAAATCAAAAATATTTTGTACGGTGCACGTAGCGCTTCAGTTTCTAAATAAAACATGTTAGGAATAGTGTAATCTACCGAAATATATAACTTTTATTTGCTAACTTTCATAAAGTTCATATGTTTAGGTTCAAACTTAAAAATGTCTTTATGTCTCAAAATATCTTTTCCTGTAGGACCGATTTTTGAGCTGCCATATTAAAAAATAACGTGTCCAATGTGTTCTTTTAAATACACTATATGTCTACTCTAGGGACACCTTTAATAATCCACTACAACTATAATTACATATTTTTTCAAACTTCAAAATATTTTGTGGAATATACATAGCGCTTCAGTTTCTAAATAAAACATGTTAGGAATAGTGTAATCTACCGAAATATATAACTTTTATTTGCTAACTTTCATAAAGTTCATATGTTTAGGTTCAAACTTAAAAATGTCTTTATGTCTCAAAATATCTTTTCCTGCAGGACCGATTATTTTACTCCCATAATAAAAAAAAAAATGTTCAGTGTGCTCTTTTAAATGCACTAGGTGTCTACTCTAGGGACACCTTTAATAATCCACTACAACTATAATTACATATTTTTTCAAACTTCAAAATATTTTGTGGAATATACATAGCGCTTCAGTTTCTAAATAAAACGTGTTAGGAATAGTGTAATCTACCGAAATATATAACTTTTATTTGCTAACTTTCATAAAGTTCATATGTTTAGGTTCAAACTTAAAAATGTCTTTATGTCTCAAAATATCTTTTCCTGTAGGACCGATTTTTGAGCTGCCATAATAAAAAATAACGTGTCCAATGTGTTCTTTTAAATACACTATATGTCTACTCTAGGGACACCTTTAATAATCAACCACAACAATAATTACATATTTTTTCAAAATCAAAAATATTTTGTACGGTCCGCGTAGCGCTTCAGTTTCTGAATAAAACATGTTAGGAATAGTGTAATCTACCAAAATATATAACTTTTATTTGCTAACTTTCATAAAGTTCATATGTTTAGGTTCAAACTTAAAAATGTCTTTATGTCTCAAAATATCTTTTCCTGTAGGACCGATTTTTTTACTCCCATAATAAAAAATAATCAGCTAAGCGTGCTCTTTCGAATGTACTATGTGGCAACCCTGTGGGCACTTTGGGCCAATTTGCCCATTGTCCTTTACTATAAACATATTTAAATACGAAAATAAATCACATGTTTGTTCAGCGATATCTTTGACAATTTGGTAACCGATTTAAATGATTCTTTATTGTTTGAAAGAATATTCTTCCGAATTGTTCCTACATTTTAATTTGGTAAACATTGATGAAGACCTTTAGAATTCGCAATTGGTTTAATCGCATATTTACGTATTGTTTATGCAATTCAAAATTTTAAAAAAAATCCTTAAAATAAAGTAATAACCGACTTCAAACAAGTAAAGAATACCTGTACGTGTATACCTTTCTTTTTCACTCTATTTAACATTTGTCGCGATGTATGTCTGTGTGTATGTATGAAAGTAGCGAGTGTTCTCCAAAACGAATTAATTCTCCTTCCACAGCGGGTGGAGTAGAACAACTGGACGCGCTGCTAGCCAGAACAGACTCCCTCCCATCCAGTCCTGGGTCCAGGAAGAGTTCGGTGAGCCCCGATAGATCTGGTAAGTTTATAGAATGATAGTCTGTCAACGAATCTTACCTCACCTACCCTACCCTACCTACCCTTAAATAAAAATCCGAAAAAATTACTGTTGCATGCCCATAACAGGCGGAACATGATGTACCTCTAATATTGTTAACATCCCGTAACCATGTTTCTTGCAAATAAACATTTCTATTTCTATTCTCTTTAATTTTTAAGTTTGATGGTCGATTTTTATACGGATATTATAGTAAATTTGTTTTATAAAAAAAATTATAAATGAAGTTTCTTGCCGGTATCTTCTCCAGGACCAACCCACTTGGAACCGTGCGCCTAGAATCACGACGTTTTGAGAGTGCCTGCAAAGGCACAACTGAAATAAAAAAAATTGAGTTTGACTTTAATTTTACCCCCGGTTTCTGAAAGGCTGATCAGGGGGCCTAAAATGGCCACATTGAGCAATTCATCTACTGATCTGCATAGTAACTGTCAAACAGGTGATTACTGAATATGAACCTTATGCGGATGACATTAAAAGTTGTCAATTAAGCAAAAATTTTGACATTTGTAATATGAATCATATTGTGATTCATCTAAAGCGGCCTTTTTAGCCCCCCAGTTCAAGTCCGCTAGCTGTTGTGATGGATTCACCAAATTTAACCATCAATATACAACGTGTATCAGAAATGCGTGTACATATATAAAGCTTTGGATCAGGCCATCAAACTAAACAACATTCTCTATGAAAAAGACATTGTAATCCCGAAAAAATTATCATCTGTCCCATATAAAGCTTACCGGAACGAAACGGACCGGGAACCCCCTTAATAGCTTTAACTTACAAGTTTGTCTCCCACAGATGACCGCCACAGCGAAGACACAAAAAGCATAAAATCCTTGTCTTTGAGCGGTGAGCGTCGCTCCCCGCTGCAGTCGTTCTCCGCGCTCGTGGACACGCTGGCCCCCGACCACGAGCACAACGACACTGATGAGGTATGTACCGCGGGTCTACCGCGAAATTAAAATTGTAATGAACATCGACATTGGTATTAAACTTCAATACTATCGTGAGAGCCTAAACTCTGAGCTAACTTGTTAAAAAATTACCTATCATATAGTTGGGACTCCTATCTTCATGATCGGTAAAAAAAATACAAGTTAGGTCAAAGTTTAGGCTCTCACGATCGTATTGAAGTTTAATACCGATGTCGATGTTCATTACAATTTTAGTTACGCGGTAGACCCGTCGCTGTGCCATGCATGTGGCCATATACCATTAGCCACAATTTTTTTTCTTCTTTTAAGTACATTAGGTATTAATCCCTTATCGTGGGTGCGTTTACAAACACAAATCTGCACATGCACAAACATCCAGACCAGGAACAACTATCTGTAGATCATACAAATATTTGCTCCGTGTGGGGATCGAACCTGCAGCACGTAGCGCAGAAAGCTAATCGCTTAGCCACTGCGCCAACCGTGTCGTCGTTGTGACAGCAATATGATAAGTTTACCCTCAAGTTTATTGACTGATAACTAAACGCTTATTTTAATAACCTAACACCTTATTTTTTCACGACTTAGGCTTTGTTATTCTTAGTTTAACTATGGGATCAAGCATGCAATCGCGAAAAAAGTATTTGCTGTACCAGACAAATTAATAATTCAATGGTTTGTGTGTGCATGTGACATGTATGTTTGTAAACTGTACCCTCGATACAGGAGAAATCCTAGAGAGGGGCAAAGTTTAAAGGACTGATTTTTGAATCGTCAGATAACTTTGTTCGACGGAATAAATTTGAATTTTTGACAGCCTTCCTATACAAAATCTATCAAGCGTCAAACTTATTCGTTGGATAAAACTAACTGTCGTTTGAAAAATCAGCTCTTAATGTACGGAATCGCAGATTTTTTTTTTTTTTTAAATAACATAATGATGAGTACAATTATCCCTTTTCTAATAACCGTGTATGTGTTTGTTTATATTACTTTATTACTCTGTTCTCTCCCAGGGTCGAGAGACAGGTTCGTACATCCAGAGCGAGCTGGAGGCGCTGGAGAAGGAGCAGTGCGCCATCGACGAGCGAGCCGCCGCGCTGGAGAAGCAGCTGCGCCGCGTCATGGAGTGCGCAGACAACACTGACGTATGTACCGGGATATTTATTTATTTATTTAAAATGCTTCATGTACAATGTACAAAGGCGGTCGTAATGCCGTAGGCATTCTCTACCAGACAACCTTAAGGTGATGCAGATACAATGAAGGTAGATGCACCAAAAAACACATTTAAATGAGAGGGTAGGTATATTCAATTATACTTAAAAACAACTACAATTATAAACTTACATAAATCTATCTAGATATCTTACTTGACATTATAAATGTGGACTTTGTGACGATGTTTGGATGAAATTTAGCACACAGATGAACAGAACAAATGATGATGAGAGATGTGTCCATACTACATTTTGTTCTTTATAAACAGGAGGTTCGATATTCGCGAAAAAAAAATAGTTTTGTAATATTTTCGTTATCGGACCTAAAAAAAAACATATTTTCAAAAGTCCTTATAATAATAATAATAATAAAACCATTTATTTCGGACATAAATCCATAAGTGTTAGTAACAATTTTCTTAAGGTCTATGTTAGTAATAATATATTTACAATAATTCAAAAAAAAAAAAAAAAAAAAATAACAATATAAATTACAATTTCCCCGTAACGACTCCCACCCAGTGTGCCTGTATGGGACAATCATTACGGGCTGCAATCATTTGCAAAATGCTGTTGCTGCTACCGCGGAGTCTCTGGAACAGTGACGCCACTCTCTTACGCATAACGGCGTGAAAGCCGTCAACGCGCGCATTCGCAAACATTAGTGACGCACTGCAATGCCGCGGCAACCCCAACAGCATTCTGCAAGCATTATTATATTGCACTCGCAGGACGTTGTAGGCTCGTTGCGTATACCGAACCCACAGGCCGCTCGAGTAAAAGGATTGGCAATATGCCCTAAAAAGAGTTATCTTTACTTCCTTAGTACATCGAGCAAACCTGCGGGCCAGCATGTTGCTCCTTACCGCCAACGCCCTGCGTTCCCTCTCTATATCTGGATCATCCTTCAAGTCCTCCGTGACTAGATGACCCAAATATTTAAAGGTACGCACCATTTTTAGTGCCGTTCCACCGACCATGATCGGAGGCACTGTACCAGGTCCCTGTCTACCTGCTCTAAAAATCATTACCTCACTTTTTTGCGAGTTATATACAAGGCCATGTTCAGATGCGTACTGCTCACAAATCCGAACCAATGTCCTCAGGGCACTGACCGAAGGGGCCAGCAGAACCATATCATCAGCATAACTTATATTGTTAACACAGGTACCGTCAATGTAGCATCCGACATGCGTTCTGCTGAGCTCCTCGATCAACTGGTTCACGTATAGGCTGAAGAGGCCGGTGGACGTCAGACCACCCTGCCTTACACCGCATTCTAACCTATATTCATCGGACAGCGTATCCACCCATCTCACCTGGTTGACTTGGTTTTTATACCAAAATTTCAGGATATTGGTATATTCCACCGGCATGCCTGTTTCCCCTAGCTTTCGCCACAGTATGTCATAGACAACTGTGCATATATGCACATATGTGCTTATATGCATTTTTTATGTTTTAAAATCTCTAGGTGGATTTCTAAGAACAAATCTTCATATTTCTAGCGGTTAAGCATAGCTGCTATACCCTGCGGTCCGAATTGCGATAAAAGTAATAATATCGCGAATCCGACCAAATTTAATAGTCACATAATGTAAGGGCTATTGAGTAATAATAATAATTCTGACTTTGGTCGGATTCAAGATATTATTACTTTTAACGCAATTCGGACCGATGGATAGTAATTATATTTGCATGGATAGTAATCCCTGAAAAAAAAAAATACGTCGCGTCACATACGTAATCCAACTAGTCTGTTTGCGCATTTAATGTCAGGACAAAGATCATTACGTCGTCCATATAGGTGAAAGTCGTCCTTTGCTAAAAGCACTCGAGTAAAAGCAGAGGATGCCATTCAATTGTATCCTGTCCCTAACAATCCTCCATGTTGCAGAAGATGTGGAGGAGACTTGTCCTGTCCTGTATCCAAGTTCCCAGAGACCCGGTAAACTATTCCCCTTTGCTACAATCCTTTCCTTAAATCCTACTTTTATTAACCCCCGACAAAAAAGAGGGGTGTTATAAGTTTAAAGTGTCTGTCTGTGTATTTATGTATCTGTCTGTGGTATTGTAGCTCCCAAACGGATGAACCGCTTTTCGTTTATTTTTTTGTGTGTCATAGATAATTTTATCCCGAGTGTTCTTAGCCATGTTTCATGAAAATCTGTTCAGCTGTTCAAAAGTTACAGCTCTTTTTCTAGTTGGAGTCGGGGTTTTTTGACGGTTAGGTTATCTTATGTTCCTATTAGACATAGCTCACGGAAAATAAAAAGAGCGATTAGCTTTTTTGCTCTAAAGAGCTACGAGTATATCACTCTTTTAGCTCTTCTATAGCTCAGTAGCTCAGACGCCGACTGTTAGTTCATTTGACTCACGCGTGTCGCATGTGAGTATTCCGAAGCGAGCCAAATGAGCTGTTTGGTGACTGCAGTATCACGGTGAGACGTGCCGGCCGCTGAGTAGTGAGACTTGAGAGTGAGCTTTGTAGTGAGTGAGTGAGCGAGAACGACATCAATCGTAAAGAGCTATATCAATATGTAGAAGAACGAGGTATGGTGTTCCTCCATTGAAAAGGGAGGATATAGCCTGGCGGGCCGAAGCCCGACGGTTGATGTCGGACAGTTGTATATGTGTTAGATACGATGAACATTTTACTTGCGTGATTCAGGCTTCGTAATATGATTGGTCGAATTCGTAATGTATACGCGCCCAATATAGTTATTAGCTTCCTACGAACTGCTTTGTCAGTAAAGCAAAATAAATAAAACGAAAATAAAATTTGAAGTAACCTATACTGTCCCACTGCTGGGCAAGACTCCCCAATATCTAACGGATACATAATTATTATTTGTGTTAACAACAGGAGGAGGACCGACTAATGTCACAGTGGTTCAACTTGGTGAACAAAAAGAACGCGTTGCTGAGAAGACAGATGCAGTTAAATATACTGTGAGTATCTATATTATTAGTCTTATACAGGTTGTATCAGAAATCGTTAAACCTCACGCATAGAGAAGCCTTTTTTAAAACAATTTTTTTTTATATAAGGTCTTACTTTAATAATCCAAAATATTTTAAAACTAGGCTCTATGAATGGTATAGAATTCATTACAAATATCAAATTAATCAAGTATGTGTTTTACTGATATTCAAAAAGAAATTTTTAAATAGTTTACTAATAATAAATTTACTGGCTCTGTATTATTTTCAACATCATCCACGGCGGTTACTACGTAGGTAGTACTATGTTCATTGAAGGCGGGTGGCGGCGCCAGCGCTTAGCGGTAAGCGCGCGATATTATGAATGTATTGAATGATCGTAACCGAAAATCAAGCGCTCTGTTGCCACTCGTCGCCGCACGCGCCGCCCATTCGCGCCGTTGCCGCTCTTCGTTACACGTGACGCAGGGCGGCGCGGGAGGGCGCGCGGCGCGGGGCGGCACGGCGGGCGCGCGGCGCGGCGGCAACATCGTTTGTAGTTGTATCTGAGTTCGCGCACGGCACGAGTCACGCACGACGCTGAAATCGGTAAAATGCGCCACGGGAGAAGACCAGACCTGCATACCATTCTCGGAGCTGTGAATTATGTCTATGTGTGTGAATTATGACTAGTGACAGT
The DNA here is from genome assembly GCA_932294325.1 of Allophyes oxyacanthae. Taxonomy (NCBI): domain Eukaryota; kingdom Metazoa; phylum Arthropoda; class Insecta; order Lepidoptera; family Noctuidae; genus Allophyes; species Allophyes oxyacanthae. The sequence goes on along the minus strand of OW028635.1, from coordinate 901,908 downwards.
GACACTCTAGTGCGCGTACAAAGGCATGTTGTACGGCGTGCCAGCCTCTGTGTCCAACAATTTGTGTAGATAAAAAACACTATTATTAGGTAAGTGTGTACATTTCAAATCATAGTAAATAAGACTGATTCAAACTTCTAAACATGCCAAGTTATTGTTACCGTACCTAATTTGAAAGCGTAGATACGTAACCTATGTGTAAGTACCTACTATGCAAGCAAACCTGCAAAATCGGCAGTCCTAACGGGGCTTGCAAAGTAGGTACCTGCGTAGTAATGTAATACGATAGGTAGGTAGGTAATTAAATTAAATTATTCCAGTCCAAAGCCTGATAAAATGTGATAGGAAATTAGAATCACATAGTAGTTGCAGTAGATTAATCGTTAGAATGTCTTAATTTATGAATTAAGTAGGCATTAGACCGGGCGGCGACGCGATGCGTGTATGTGTGAGAGTACTGTAGCCGAGCCGCCAGTCATGTGATCGAGTTCATGACCTTAGTGCCATTCACAATCATAGAGGAATGAAGGTTTTATGCAAACGGAAACATCAATTATTTTAATTAATTTTGAAAACGTATAAAAAAATGTTGATATTATTTTAATATTTTTTTGCTAAAAAGAGTCTTTGTAACCTATAGATTTACCACCTAAACTATTTTGGATTATTAAAATAAGACCTTATATAAAGTAAAGTTCTGATAATTAATTCAAAAATAGTGCCAGAATAACAGTCGTAATGCACGTGCAACTCTAATATCTTTTTTTCTATTATGATTCAATTTTGTTAACAAAATAATGCTATAAAATACCTTTTTTTTTTCTTTTAAAGTACAATTCTGATCGACCAAAGAGTTTTCATTTAAATTTTTATAGTGGCTGCACATTGCCTAGGGTGCATGCGCGGCGCATGTTGGGTTTCGGCGCCATTATTGTGTCTTTTTACTTTATTAATGTGTAAACTACCTATTTTATAAGTATAGATTAAGTAGTATATGTAACTGCACTTAACTAGGTATTAAAACACCAGTGTGAAACAAAATGTTAACACACACTCGTAAGTTAAGTAGTTATAATAACAGTTTCATAAACTACTATAAAAACGAATCATCTGTTACTATCGCTTGACTGTTAACGGCACTCCAGCGCTCTGCGTCGGTATTATACCGGTCAAAACATTGGTTGGAGTTATTTTTCGTACGCGACGAAATACAGTTGTCTCTCTCGCACTCGTGTTCTTGCAATTCCGTTACAAAATCACTAGCTCTTTTAACTTGCGCGTTTTTGTCGTTCTGTTTAGAAATCGAATAGATAATAAATAATTGTGAAAAGCATACACAGCGTTCGTTTATCTATTAATTATCGTTATACATAATTATGCAGCAGTTAGCTACATAGAAAAAACATAGAAAAACGTTATAGTACGGTCAGCATCATAAGTGGATAATATTATCGTAATTATGAAACAAAACAGATGATAATATCAATCTACTTTAAAATTGATATAAAAATATTATTATTTGCAAGTTTTTATGCATAAAACACCTTAAAGAAATATGTGAGGCTTGCCCTATTGTTGGACTAGGCATGCCACTGCTAGTGTCCACGTCAGTCGCGCGTCCAACAGACGAAGAGCCGCGCGAGCAGCGCACGCGCACCGGCGCGAGCCGCGGAGGCGCTTCCGGGGCATTCGGTGCATCATGTACTGCGTGCGCTTACTGGGCTACGCGCGCTTCGTGCGCTACGTGCGCTGCATGCGGCGCGCGTGCTGCGTGCGCGGCGCGTGCTGCGTGCGCTGGCTGCGGCGCTGGCGCTGGTGCCGCCGCACGCCCTGCATGCTCTGCTTGCGGCGCTGCATGCGCTGCAGACGCTACTGTCAATGTCGCTGCGATTGCTATAAGCTCTGCATGCTCTGCATTCGGGAAATTTGCTGTCCAGAAATTAATATTTCTTTCTTGATGAGAAGATAGTGAAAGATTTCAAATTTTATAGACAAATAAAACGATTTTTGAACTATGTGTGCCTAGATTTTACAATGAGGCAAACACGATGTATTTATTTTTGAGGTTTTTTATACGATTTTCTATGTTTATGATGTTATTAAAATTAATATATAATTTGAAGTGATCATATTTATTATTGATGTAGTTCGTATGTATTAATTGTAAGATTATCAATTAAATATGAAATATTATATTTCGTACTAGCTGCTCACACAACGCGTACAATTGGAAGATTTCGTAATCAGGCGATATATCTGTTTTAATAGTTAAGTTAAGTAAAATCGGTAGTACATTAGTTGCGAGTTAAACGGAGTCCGTACGGAACTCGCTCCGCTGCCAATGGAAGCTCGGCTTTAGTCGCTTTTATGACACTCACACTCTTCTCCATAGGACCTACTATTTGGAACCGCGCACCTAGAGTCTCGAGGGGCTCGTAGCTACATAGCTATCGCGCAGATCAGTCGATCAGCGAGGTTAAGCTGCGGTTGCCGCGGTCAGTCCCTGGATGGGTGACCATTTCTTCGAACATTGAGACCCCTCCGTGTCTCGGATAGCACGTTAAGCAGTTGGTCCCGGTTGTCATACGAATACCTTTGACAGTCGTTACGGGAGTCAGCAACCCAAAAAGTCTGACAACCGGTCTAACCTTAGGGTATCAGTGTCTCCCAGTAATTGGGTGGCAGAGGTCAGATGGCAGTCGCTCCGTATAAAATACTGTTACTCAGCCGCATCTGGTTAGACTGGGAGCCGATCCCAACGTAGTTGGGATACAGGTCAGGCAGATGGGGGGCACCTAGAGCCTCGACATTTCATAAGTGCCTGTATCTGGTTTACATGAAATAAAGATCTATTCTATTATACACGTAGACGGGATGGTTTATTATTAACCACGATATTTTTTTTAACTATTAACTTTTCTAATACTAATCCTGTACAATTGTTATGTTTTTTTAAGGGAACAAGAGGAGGACTTAAGTCGTCGCTGCGAGCTGCTGGCGCGTGAACTGCGGCTGTCACTCGGAGTGGACGAGTGGCGCAAGACTCCTGGACAGAAGCGGCGCGAGAGACTGCTACTGCAGGTACAGGGGGCTTACTATGTACCCTTATAGCAGGGCTGAAACTGAACTGCCCAGACATTTCCAGTATGAGCTGACCTTGCACTGTATAGACTTTTCGTACAATGAAAGGTCAGCTTATTCTGGAGAAAGGCAAGCAAAGGCCGCAGTTATAGGCTACTAAGGCCCAATTACACAAAGATGAATTAATTACTAATTAATAAGTGTTACTCGAGCGTAAATTAAATGTTATTCCAAGAATAATCAAATTTTAACCCCCGGCAAAAAAGAGGGAAAGTAAGGAAGGAAGGAAAGAAGGAACAAATAAAATTAATAACCTGGACGAGACCAAAAATTGCCCCCACCTCAGCATATAGAGGGGTGTTATAAGTTTGCAGTGTGTATCTGTGGATATGTGTATCTGTGTATCTGTCTGTTCCATCGTAGCCACAAAACCGATGGTCCGATTTCAATGCACTTGTTTTTAATTAAAAGCTAGTTTAATCGGGTATCATCTTAGCTATGTTTCATGAAAATCAGTTCAACCGTTCAAAAGTTACAGCTCTTTTTCTAGTTGGAGTCGTAAGTTTTTGACGGTTAGGTTATTAGGAATGTTTTAAATATTTTTCTCTTTACAGGAACTATTATCAGCTGTGAATGAGAGAGACAGATTAGTTCAAGAAATGGATGAGCAGGAGAGAGCGTAAGTATCCATTATTATTATTATATATTAGCGACCCGTCCCCAGCTTCGCACAGGTGCAATTTCTCTACTATCCTTACATTAAATATGAAAGTATTATACAAATTAACCTTCCGTAAGAAATGCTCAAAATTATGGTGAAAACCGCATCAAAATCCGTTGCGTGGTTTAGGAGGAGTTAGCGACTTTATTTTATACTAAAGATAAAGTATATTGGTGACGTAACAGTAGATCCTTGATGGAATGCTGAAGGAGATTGGGTCGACGGAGCGTTGGAGGACAATAGCAAGATGGGTCGGGAAGATCGTGAAGCTTATCCAAACGACCTAGACATAGGTGGTGATTCTGCTGTTTACACACCAGAGGCCCTGTTACTGTTACTGTTAGCCTGTATCATCCCACTGCTGGGCAAAGGCCTCCCCCCTTGATTTCCATGCTGTTCTATCATGTGCCAGTGATGACCAGTCCTTGCTGAATGTGTCTAGTTCGTCCTGAGAGAGGAGGCCCAATTCTCGTAATTAAACATGTTCAAAATATAGATCCAATCTCGTTCTGACCTACTACCAATGTCACAAATGGTATTCTCCTACCCTAACAAACAACGTCAAACGTGAAATTATATTGTAATGAGGTCGAAAGTTGATTGAAGCCTAATCGGTATTCTGCTAAAAAAATTAACCGACACAATAAAATTGATATTCTAGTCCATACACAAACGTCAAAAATGAGATTGAAATGAGTCTGTAAGAAGATTGAATTTGAATTCAAATCATAGTGACATCGGACTGAACTTTAAGAGGAGTAGAATACCGATTTTTTGTCAATTCATGCATTATCATTCGTGCATGCAAAATTTCAGCTCAATCGGAAACCAGGAAGTGAGTGAAATTTTACTTCCAAGATTTTCTTCCATAGTTAGGAAGGAGTTAGTTAGTTCCATTACAGGTGAAGGTAATAAAATCGTGTTAAATAAACCTATTATTTATGATATTTTATCGTTAACAGGATAGCAGATGACGACGAGATTGAACGTAACCTCTCGCAAGTGGAGATCCAGAGAAAGAACAACTGTATCCTACAGTGAACACGCTGTATACGTACACAGGATGTACATAACTACTCATGATTACATTTACTACAAGTGGACTGTCAAAGATTTTTATTTCAACTAGGCCTTTGCAGGCACTTTTAAAACGTCGTGATTCTAGGCGCACGGTTCCAAGTGGGTTGGTCCTGGAGAAGATACCCGCAAGAAACTCCATGGATACTCTTTTCATAAAACAAATTTACAATAATATGTGGGGCCGCGGGAGCGGGAACTGTATTTATACAACGATTTTTTTATTTAAAATATCCATTTCTGGTATGAATTTTCAATGTCAAGAAAACTGATATTTTTTCTGATGTTAGGTAAAACTGCTTTATCTAATTAAACTACCGTAGTTTTTTTATACATGACAATAGTAACATTAACTGTAGAGCTACAACAAATATATTTAGGATTTAATAGAATCGGTTTCCTTGACGTAAATCTACAAAAATTGATGTTTATAGATGGACCATTTCACGAAGACACGTGAATCATTGCAATTTGAATCTTATGTTAAGGACATAAAGACTACTGGGCGAGTGATCATACTGTAACGCGACAATATTTGATGTATCAACTCGCTTATCGCATAAATAAAAGATTTAGATGCTAGATTCCCAAATATTTGATTCCTCGGGTCACCTCGTTTTTTTGAATATCAGGATAATTAAAAAGAACCTTTTTTTATTAAAACCAAATACAGTCCACTTGTAAAACATCATTGAGCCTGTAACACTATTTATTTAATTAAATGTAAAATTTTATTTTTTAAATCAGAAGCGAATTTTCGCAACATACGTTCGCGTCCTAAGCCCGTGAACGATGCAACTTCGGGTAAATTTGATTATTTTTTCGGATAGTCCATTAGAGGTAACGAGACTTAAAAATGGGAAAGATATTTATGTGAATGATAAAAAAAAAAGAAAAAAAATAAGATGTCAAAATTACACCGTTTTACATTTCCATTATTTAATAATAATTAAATTATTGCATAAATTATTATAAATCTGAAAGGCTTCATTGGCATAATAATATTATTGTTTAATTGACGAGTTGGATAGGTTGCGTACACACTTGCGATTAGTCGACGGCTATTTGTCGCAGTTATTAAGAATTATCTACAAGAACTAATGAACATTTTTACTTTATTTATAGCGTTATAGTCAATTACGTCTTTAACAATATTCATCAAAAAAGTTATTAATATTAGTCGCGATTAATTTAACAATTACAACTGCAACTTGTCGCCGTTGATGGTGTTTAATGTGTGCGTAATCTAGTAATGATATGTTTTGGCCTCAGTTGTGCGACGGATAATACTCAAAATATTGTTTCCTATGTATTTTTATATCTACGAGTGTTGTAGATTTCTCACTGTATAGTTTTTTTGGTTCTAAACTATGGAAAGTCGGATAAACATGCGCTGCGATAAGTCGTGTCGCAACACGATTTTAAGTTATAATATATGCTTCACCAAATATCACATCTTAATCAACTTGGATTTTAAAATCACCTAAAACTATTGCGACAAAAAAATCGCAGCGTGTGTCGAGGCTTACGATAAATCCGCACGTTTAGACCCAAACCTTAGGATAACATTAACATACGGTTTAATTTTATTTTGGTATAGGTTTACCAAAGAATATTTTTTTAATCCTATAAATCCTTTTTAGTTAGAATGGTGATATTTAAGTACAATTTGCCATAGTCGATGGATTCTTAACTATGGTTTAAAGTTATTTTTTATTTTTTTAAGTAGACATTTTTTCGAGCGATCAACTTTTTTAATTTAATGTAAATAATAGCGATTTTTAGTTTAAAAGATATTTATTTTTACACATCAATCTTGCCTTGATAATTTTCATGAATATTTTAAAATCGGGAAGTGAATCCAAAAATGTGAAAGGCTAGATTCATATTGTGCTACTAGTCGTATTTTTTTAAATCAAATACCGGGTCGTTACCTTATCCCACATATGGACTTTTTAATAGCTGTAATTTAAAATGGATTCTGCTGCGTTTTATATCAGAGCAAAATCGCGACTTGTCGCACGGTTGCGTCTAGCCTAATCGGCCGGTGCTAAATTAAACCACGTGAATCAGTCTTCACAATTTGTGCAATTTTTACTAAATGACGTACGTTTGTCTTATAATAATGTAAATATTTGAAAGTGGTTGTTCTAAAGTTCTATCAAAATTCACACTACGGGTTATAATAAAATTAGTTCAATATAACGGATGTTTAAAATGAAAACGGCCGTTTACCCACAGTTAGGGCCATGTTCCCGAAAAAATAACAGACGGTTACGACAAAAACGATCGTTTAAGCGGAATTTTTGTATTGGTAAACGGTCGGTTTTATTTTAATCGTGTGTTATTTTGTTGGTGAACATGGCCCTTAAAAATTCATGTAAAACGGCAGATTTTGTCTTAAACATCTGTTATACGGGATATTTTTTTAGTGCGCAAAATTTGTGCGAGTTGATTCAGTGTCCGTTCCCAAATGCAACCGAAGTACTAAATTCACTCCAAAACAAAATAAAAAATTGATTTTGTCTGGCTTGCGCTAGTAATTTATACGTGTCCCCCATACTAAGTCGAATTTTCGTTTTGTTTTAAAGTGTATCCCAATATTGCGGTTGCATTTAGGAACAGGGACTGAATCACTACTAATTATACACTACTACTACTACTAGTTATATAATTATTAATTATGCGCACTACATAAAAAAATATCCTGTATTATCAGCGAACTTTACACAACAGATTAGCTAGTCGGCGAGGTTCGTATTAACAGCGCTGACTGCTAAGGGTGTCGTCTCTCAGGGAGGCACTTTCTGTGCACCCATATCGCTACTCCCCCAGTATTATATCGATCACTGTAAAGAGGCTTTTATTGATCGATTATTTTTATTTCAGAATTATTATACACATTGATCTCGTTCAAAGTCATTCATGTTCTGTGCCTCAGTTAGCAAGTCTGTGCTCACTAGCTATCATCAAATCATATTTTATACTAGCTTCCGCCAGCGGTTTCGCCCGCGTGATATCTTTATAAATTATAGCCTATGTTACTCAGTTATAATGTAGCATTCTGCTGGTGAAAGAATTTTTAAAATCGGTCCAGTAGTTTTTGAGTTTATCCATTACAAACAACAAACAAACAAACATACAAAAAAATTAAATCTTTTCTCTTTATAATATTAGTTAAGATGATACCGCGCGACACCACTAACTAACTAAACTAAAAGTAAACTAAATTAAACAACCTACTAATATTATTCGATAGTCGCTAGCGAGTACCATGTAAATTCATAAAAGTAATAGAGGTACAGTACATACATACTGTAATTACTATATATATACTATAATTTAGAAATTGTAAATTTTACTAGTCAGATATTTACAAAATAATTTTATTCAAATATTTAAACTTACATACAAACAATATAAAATATGTTCAAAGTTAATAAACCTAGCTTGTTGGCCTGTCTACCCTAAAATAGATTATCGGTATGAACTTTAGAACAACTAAACATAACTCTTAAACGTAAGTTATACAATATTTTTCGCGTACTAAGGCTTCGAGGTAATCAATATGTATACATAATTACGTAGAAATTACAATTTGTGTAAATTCAGGATCTTTAGTCGACACTTTTAGATGGCGGACTGGATTGATATGTTACGGGTTCTTATTTAAATATAAACAATCTAAATTAATTTCTATGTTTTATAAGATTTTTAGATGTTTTTGGTACTTATACAATATCATACAAATATTGTCAAGGGTGAATTGTCTATGACAAACGCATTAGTATCTTGCTACGATCTGTATAATTTTGCATGAAAAAATATATTAAGTATCTTTTTTTCTTGTAAACCAGATACAGGCACTTATGAAATGTCGAGACTCTAGGTGCGCGGTTCTAAATAGGTTCCTATGGAAAGGAAATGGTAAAACTGACGCATATCAACGAGGTGTGTGACCGTGACAAGACACTGTGGAGGAACGAGGTATGGTGTTCCTCCATTGAAAAGGGAGGATCCTCCGAACAGGCGAGGTGATATTGCCTGGCGGGCCTAAGCCCGACGGTTGATGTCGGACAGTTGTATATGTGTTAGATACGATATTATTTTTCCTTGCGCGATGCAGGCTTCGTAATCTGATTGATCAATTCATTTTTTCGCGCCACTACTGTTGTCAGCTTGCTGACTTGTAAGTAGTTATTCTATGTGGTGATAGATGTCGCTACAAGACGTTTACAATAAACATAGAGAATTAGGCCCCTAATTGTCTCATCAACGCAGAGACGAAACTACTAAAGCCAGCATCACAAACTTTGTAAAGGCTCCTACACCCTAGGCTTGGTCGTCAGGCATGCCAACGTCTAGTACGGCGGTATTGCCTCGGCGGGTTATCCAACCCGGTGCACGGCGGGCTGGATTCAAAATCTTGGGACTTAGGGCTTGAAATGTTGGAATCGGGTTCTACTAGTCAATTTAATACGATTATGTTCCCATTTTTTTTTGATATAGTCTATATTTTACTCGAAAAATATATCCCTTTTTATGGAAATGTAATGACGGCATCGGATTCTACTCATCAATATAAACTTAAACTACTCTACAAATACTTTCAAGTAGAGAATTATTTTGAGAGTTATGACGATTTGTATTTTTTTTGTATGGAGACCAAGACAAATTTGCGTATATCGCGCGTACCTCACGGTCCCTCATGGATTCGTGTCTTGATTCATATGCCTGTAGCCATTAACAACCAGAAACGCATATACGTGATGCTCGAAAATGCTGGATTTTCAGGTAATTTAACATAATTATACTGATTTTTCCGGTAGTGGCGGGCTTTCTGCACATACGAGCCTATACCCGCGCGGCAAAAACCGCGACGTGCCGCCGGCATGTGTGTCGGAGCCTTTATGGGTAGTGGGAATCGAATTCGGTGCGATCAGTGCAATGGATGAGTTTCATCGCTATGGCCGACTATAGTATTCAGCACTTTTGTTTTTTAATTCGTATGTTACAATATTATTAAATAAAATATCATGGTTATACAAGGTCCAAACTTAGTCCCGATCCCTTTAAATAAGGGGTTTTTGTACTCATCATTATGAACAACTTTTACTGTGGGATCAATCTGAAATCGCGAAAAGAAAAACCGATTTTTCCATACATTTAGTCGAGTAAAATTGAATTATTCGCGATTATATTTTCATGATTTTAGGTTTCATCCCATAGTAAAAGTTGTTCATAGTGATGAGTACGATAACCCATTAAAGGGATCGATAGGTTGTACCTTATACATTGTCGACGCATTTAAAAAAAAAAAAAAAACAGTTCTTGGTCATTTTTTTATCTTAGAAAAGATTGGAAATATACTTACAGTAATTTAAATATAACTTTTTTGCATCTGTAGGTTAAAACCAAAAATGTTCTTCCAAGAAAGCCCAAGTCATATCAATATGAATGAACACAGTAGTTTTCGGGACTACCCCGTACCTACAGACAGATTTTACCGGTAATTAATTCCTGACATATCAATCCAGTCTGTTAGATAGCAATCTAAACGTAACATTATACAGTGGTAGAATATTTGGTGTGTTTTTATATTACAAGGCGAAAATTCCATACATCTGATACATTACAATACGACCATGTATATGAACTTCGGTAGATCATGCTCTCCTGGTATATAAAAGCTGGATGAAAACATCCGGATTTCCTGATCCGGTTTTGTGCAGGTCCGAACCACAGACATACCAGTAGCAAACCAAACATGAATCCATGAGATGGGTAGGATTCTTTATCCCTTTTGTACTAAGCAACAACTGGATAATAGTATCTCGTTCTTTTACCTGTTGTCACACTGACTCACTCATAGACAAAATTTGACGCGTAGCTTGTTTATCCCGCGCCGTCATAATAATAAGACACATAAGTTCAATCGTATTTTATAGATTAAATCGATTTAAATGAATAATATTACTTGTTTGGACATCCCAAACAAGTAATATTTTTCATTTTATTTTAATATTCTACTATCTATGACTTCAATAGATAGTAGAATATTAAAATAAAATGGGGAAGTGCTGTGCGTACCGGTGTGACAGTGCTAGCTACGACAAAATGTGTGCGTAATGGCTACGTAATTTTCAGCTAATGTTTGGTCTGCTACTGGTATTATATGTCTGTGGTCCGAACTTATTCACTTTCTTTTCCATTTATAGGCCATTTAGTTACGGAACTGCATTTTGACTGTTATAGAGAAATCGCGGGTGTTTACCGTTTAATTTAATCAGGCTTAATCTAGGTTTAAAATAATGGAAAGGTACCAAAAGAAATAAAAATTTCAGTATTATAATTAATAATTATGTACGAAAAAACTAAGGTGTATTTTTGTACGCGTTTCCGATGAAAAAATAGCTAATACCTAATAGATACGGAATTATAAAAAATAAATATATTTAAGTTATTTAATTACAAACTACAACAGTTTTCATTAGGTCAAACTTTCAAAAAATAATAATCATCCATTTACGTATTTTTTTTTTTCTTCCTGTATTTTAGCTTTATATTTGTTCAGATGTGTGGAATTAGCGGTTACAAAATAGTGTAGCTATCACATGGTAGTCAGTGCAAATAATTTGTAAGCCACGCCATATTTGTCTGTATTCGATATTGACGCTACTATTATAAATATGGACCGTAATAAAATAAAGTGATATTGTAAAATGGTTTTGTGTTTTATTTACTGCCGTGAACATTCTTCAATGTCCGATTAATTACCGAATACCTCAGATGAAAAACCTGCGGGTCTACCGCGTAACAATATGGTAATGAACATCAGACTTTGGTAATAAACTTCAATACGATCGTGATACACTAAACTTGAGCTATCTTGTAAATTTTTAACCGATCATGAAGATAGCAGTCTCAACTTTATGATCGGTAACTTTTACCTTAAGGACAAACGTCCTTAGTTTAGTCCTGTTAAAGTATGCAACAAGATCGACACCATTATCCTCTAATGTGAAAAAATCCTTTTAAATTCAGTTTGGATTAAAAGATGCGAATATATAGCACGCACGATATAGATGGCGCTTCTTAGGTTTTTGTTGTACATGAAGCTCGAGAGATGTTACTGTGTACGTTACTGTGTACTGTGTATGTTACGTAAGCGTAAGTTTTAGCAAAAAATTAAAATGAAATTAAAATAGTCTTTATTGATTATTCGTTGTACAAGCAACTATAATTAATAAACATTGTATAATCAACTTATAACAATTAATAATTTGTTAATAACAAATAAATTGTACTGGAAGATCGTTTCCATAAATATTTCTTACACGATATAATAATCACTTCGGTTTCTCATCTTATTAACATAACTTTTCAGTGTGTATTACATTGTAGAAATAATAGATGGAGTTAATTTAAAGTTCAAAATATAACTCTCTATGAGGTGTTGGTACTTTATTATTGTTCAGCCACATTAGGGGACTAGGTATTGGGTAACGATTTAACTAGTGGGAATGACCCAATCTGTGCCACAGCCCACATTCAATACTGACAATACGAGGGTCATTCAATAAATACTTAGCCTACAAAAAGTAAACGAAAATTTTGGAAAAGTGGGAATTTATTTTTCAACATAGTCTCCTTTTAGTTCGATACACTTAGCCCAGCGATGCTCCAACTTTTTTAATCCGTCCGAAAAATAGTTTTTGTCAAACTCTGCAAAATAGGCCTCCGTGGCGGCGATGACCTCCTCATTCGATCCATATCTATTCCCGGCGAGTGATTTTTTCAGATTAGGAAACAGAAAGAAGTCACAAGGGGCCAAATCTGGAGAATACGGTGGATGGGGCAGCAATTCGTAGCGTAATTCGACCAATTTGGCCATGGCAACGGCAGACGTGTGAACCGGTGCGTTGTCGTGGTGAAACAGCACTTTTTTCTTCGCCAGATGGGGTCGTTTTTTCTTTAATTCGGCGTCGAATCGGCCCAATAAATCGGCATAGTAAAGCCCTGTAATTGTTTTACCCTTCTCGAGGTAATCGATGTAGATCACACCTTGTGAATCCCAGAAAACGGTGGCCATAACTTTTCCGGCCGATTTTACAGTTTTCGCCTTCTTTGGAGCACGTTCCCCGGTCTGGATCCATTGTTTTGATTGCTCCTTGGTCTCTGGTGTGTACCAGTGGATCCAGGTTTCATCGACGGTCACAAAACGACGCAAAAACTCCGCTGGATTCCGCTTAAACAGCGCCAAACACGTCTCCGATGTGGTCTCACGGTTGCGCTTGTTTTCTGGTGTGAGTAAACGCGGCACCCATCGCGCCGACAGCTTTCTCATGCCGAGTTCCTCGTGAAGAATATGATGCACTGTTCCTTCTGAAATGCCTACAGTCTCAGCTAGCTCCCGAACCTTCAATCGGCGATCTGCCAATACGAGATCATGGATTTTTTTAATGTTTTCCTCCGTAGCAGCTGTTTTCGGTGCACCTGGACGTGGTTCATCAAAAACCGACGTACGGCCACGTGCAAACTCGTTGAACCAATTCTTGACGGTGGCCATCGATGGAGAAGAGTCACCGTACACAGCATCCAAGCGCTCTTTGATTTCGATGCGCGTTTTCCCTTCCAAAAATAGGAATCGAATCACCGAACGATATTGCTCTTTTTCCATTTTTGTAAAACCGATCGACACGTTGGCTTCCATAAGTTGTCAAATTAAAACAAATGAAGGGATTGGAATGAAAATTTGAAAAAAGAATTTAAAAAGAATGTGCTACATTGTGGTAAAACTCTTTTGAAACTACAGCGCCCTCTGGCGATGAGGCTAGGTACTTATTGAATGCACCTCGTACATCTGTACTCCTGGTAAGTTTTTAACAGAGAAACAATCAAATAAATAATATTTTTGTATTTAGTGTCGTGTAGATTCTAGCTCAAAATCTATCGTTTCAATCAATTATTTCTATTACAAATACCACCAAACGTTGAGTACCACCAAAAGTCAAACTTCAAAATCGCTTTACCGAAAATCACAACTAATGGCCTTGCCGATTAACAATATAATTGGAAGTTAAATGAAATTACATCTTCACGACTCGTAGCATTAAAACTGGAAACAGCAAAGAATTTCAAATACTTGTTTTTAAATGGCCGGATTATTTCTCCTTTTCGCTAGAGGAAACGACAACTCGATTCAACGCGCCAGAGAAACTTTTCAATATAGTGGTAACTACTTATGACATTTCCATTTTAGCAAATCGAAGTGAAGTTTTTGTTAACCGAAAAAAATATTTACCAAGTAACTTAGCCGCTTCCAGTCTGTACAGTCCCAAAAATTAAAAATAACATGATTGTTAAATAGCATTATTTGGAAAATTGTCAAAAAACTATCTACTCATCATCGCGTCGTTAGCGGGTACTTTGCTAAAAATGTCATTAATCGTGATTGCTACATTAGAAATATCAGTTTGGTCATATACAAAAGTTCTTAGATCTTAAACTTTACATAACAACATGATATAAAACATATGTGGGTAGGTACCTACAGTTATTGCATTTGACATTTCGGTCGGTCAATGTCAAAACATGGGTTTTTCACAACTTGAATGATTATTGGGTGATACTGCCACATAAAAAAATTCCTTTGAAAAACTATTTTTGTAGGAATAAACAGAAGAGCCAATATTGGTTGGTTAACCCAAAAAATGTTAGTAACAGGTACCAAACTTCGTTGTCACATAAACCATTGTTTTATATCATGTTGCTCTTTAATTAAAGTGTATAATATTAATAATACTATTTATAGAAGCACTTGGGGCCCATATTATTATACATTAATATTAAAACTATGAGTAAAAGTTAAAAATGACCATATGGTCGGAAAACTTCGTTCGGAAGTTGAGTTTTTCGGAGAAAAACCGTTAATTGTAACGGTTAATATTCTGACCAGCAGATAATTTAAAATGTATACATACAATATTCTTTCGCTTTTTAAAACATATTTTACATAGGTAATTATTTGGAACATTTTTCGCATTTTAACTAAGTATTTCAAATTTTCAAGACAAATCCTATTCATATTTCCAAAATTACGAATCAATTTAGCCTATTTTTATTTACAATATTTAGAATGAGAGTTCATTGCACCATGTTGGCAGGACTGACACTCTTATAGAATAAATATTCCAATTGTGAAGCTGTTGTGTTCCTTTAACAACTTTATTGTGATTTTATCGATATATTTACAGATAATCTGCAGAATAGTTATTTAGAACATGAAAGTATCGTAAAGATTGGTTTCATCATTATTGTAATATTCCATGAACATTTGAGGTTATCTAGTTAGAACATTAAACAGCCATGCGGCCTTCATTAGACTTCGTTTATAAATCTTCAGTAGGTACAATACGTTATGCCTGTTATCCGTCAAAAATGAATTAAATATCGACGATCTCAGCCTAAGAACATTTTCTGATAAACCTTCCATTTAATTTAACTTTACATCTCAGTTTATTTCACTTTGACAAAATAATAAAACCAATATTTACAAAGTAAATGTTACAATATGTAAAATGTGATTTCTTATGAATAAATTCAAGATGGCGTGTGTTACGCACGTGTGTGGTTGTTGGTTGTGACGGGGGGTGCTGCCGCTGCTTCTGCCGCTGCCGCTTCTTTTTTTAGCTTGCGGTATTTACCTGTAAGTAAAAGGGTGTTATTTTTTAAGTTTACCAGCTGAGCGCCAATTCAAAATGTTAGGTCCCAATAGGCGACAATTTATATTTGTATATGTTCCCAGTTGGGTGCCAATATAATTATGTCGGTCGATGTTCCCACTTGGGTGCCTGTCTATATTTGTAAATGGTCTCCGTTGGGCGCCAATTAAAATTGCTAGAAGTTCCCAGTTGGGCGCCAGTATATTAGATGGTCCCAGTTGGGCGCCAATTAATATTTTTAAGATTGCAATTGGGTGCCTTTTTTTTATTAGGAGATGATCCTAGGTATATGCGGTACTTTTCGATTGGAATCATCTAACCAAAGTGGCGATGGCGTCCACCTGGGAACTCTTTCTAGTAAATACAGGCAAACTTACGTGAAGTCTTGACCATGATGACGCCCCACCAGATGGACCAGCCCCAGCCGACGAGACAGAAAAGCACAGTGAACAGCTGCCCGCAACCCACCAACAGGTTGATCACGAACGAGCCTGAAACGTTGTTAAGAATAAAACAATTTTGTAAACCTCGCTAAATATTGACAGCTAAGGTTGAGGGAAGAAATGCCGTGCTTCATCGTTGTCGCAATAGTGACGTTCCGCTGGCGCTATATTTAACAACAACATAACATAACATAAGCTGGTTACAAATGCCATCATACGGTGCCACCAGTGCAATTTTTAAGCTACCATTGTGTTCAAAGATCCTCATTTATTCAAAAGAATATAAGTTAAGAGCTATCCAGTAATCACAAGTGCTGCATGTTGTAAGAGTTGAAAGTTCATTATTTTATTATTCTGAAGATGACTGTGATGATGGAGGATCCAGTTGTTTAGCCTCCTGATCCCTGGCGTACCTAATCAGGTGACAACAGAACAGATCATTCAAAAAATTCGCTAAACAGATAGTAAGCCAAACTCAGCTGAATTTTATATAAAAAAATATAACTGACACCTATGAAAGAAAGGATTATCATCCTAATTTATTTCTGCTTGTCTTATGTTGATGCCAAAGGGTTAGAAGGTTACGGTGGGTTATTTTTCACATAACTCTAACATAGTATTAATGTTGACTCACCTATTCTATATTTAGCTCCGTCATGGACTCCAAATCTGGGTATGCCGAAGCATAAGCAGAAGATGCCGCTAAATATTGAACCTGTACATGAAATAAATCGTCGTTATTATCATAAATAAAAAACACGGTGAAGTATCTACCTTAAAGTTTGACGCAAATATGAAACAATTTTTATTGATAAAAATTTCAGACTCTTATGCGAATCTCGCGTTGCTTATAAAGATTTTGGCATTCATCGAGCACCCATATTACTATTTTTTTTTTTTATTTGTTCTTACATTTTTAAGCTATAGGTAAATCTGTAATAATTTTCTGTCCTGAGTTCCTCCATTTTACCCTTCTAACAAAAGACCACAAACTCACCGAGTCCCGGCACGACGATGTTGCACAGTAGACAGAAGTACGCAAGAACTATGGGTAGTACAGGGATAGCTCCGCGCATGACGCTCGTGTGCTCAACCAGCGACGTATCTAACTTCTTGCGAGTGTCCTGCGAACATTTAGTTAGGGTAAACATTCCATTGGTCACTATTATGTAAAAAATAGGGAGAGTACATTGTAAATGTCGTGAACCTCACTCAACTTTCATGTGAGGTTTTGTAATGATAAGTTTGTCACATGACTCATATCATGTCTGTCATGAAATTGATTCAAGGGTCGTTTTGCTGAAAAAAACATACTATACCTACCCTTCTTGTACATTTGACCAGTTCCATTATTATCTGGGACTGTATTATTTTGGTTTTGGTATCCCTCAAACTGTCAACTATCATCTTCATAATTATTTTTATATGTAGTGCGCATAATTTCAATTTCAATTTCAATTTATTTATTTGTGAACATAGGTTACAATAGGTGTTAAAAAATACAATATCATGATCTCTATATCCTACCATTTGATGGTGTACAAATTATGCGATAGTTACAATATAATTATGATTATTAAATTAGAATTTTAAGTAACAAAAAAGAAAAGTAATGTCAATAAGTAATGTCACAGAGTTAAAAAAAATAAAAATACAATGATAAATTAATGTCAAAAACAATAAACAATACCAATACAATAAAACAGACATGTAAATCATCACTGTCACAAATGTCTTAATGAATATTTATATTTAATTTATAATTTAATGTGTACAATAATAGGTACCAATCCAACCTGTTACATTTTATCATTAAGGAAGCTTTCAATAGAGTAATATGTTTTCTCAATCAGGAACAAAAATAGCTTAATTTGTAGAGTGATTCAGTCTCTGTTCCTAAATGCAACCGGAGTGTTAGGATACACTTTAAAACAAAATGAAAATTGGACTTAGTATCGGGGACACGCATAATCTACTAGCGCAAGCCATACAAAAACAATTTTTATATGTGAACGGACTCTGAATCACTTTAAAAAATATGCGCATTACATAAGAAAATATCCTGTACACAAAAAATCACCAATTTACTGATTTACTTGACAGTTACTCAAAAGCTCAGTACCTCAGCCTCTTCTTCAATGTCCACGTCTTTTTTCATGAAATCCTTAGTGATCAATATTCTAGATGATTTTCGCGACGGTCTTGGTGATGGATTAGGGGAAGGCCGAGTAGATTGTGCTGATGGATGGGGTGAGGGGATAGGAGTCACTGCTAGAGTATTGCTACTAGCCATTTTAAGAGGGTAGTTAGGATTCTTAGAATAGATTTCACGCGGTAAACTGTACAAGTAGTTCTGGAGACGAGGAGTGAGGTAAAGATTCGGCATTTGCCTTAAGCTGCTTATTTTGGCATTGATTCTTGTAACATAGCGATTTTTTAAAGTATACATTGATATTACACAGCACACACTGCCTGCAGCATTTCACAACTCATTGTCACCGATTTTTTTTATGATAATTTGAGTGACAGCGAATTCTGAATTTTCTAAATCCATCAATTTTCTTTAACGTAGTGTAAACTAGTAAATATCAGATATATTGTTGCGACAATTAATAATCCCGAACTAACTTTCACTTTTGGTGCAATATAAAATTAAATATTCAAATTACGTAAGTGCAAATGCGTGCCGGTTAGAAGTCGAATAGACACTGGCATTAAAATGCGCTAATCATGATACATTTAATAATGTCATCGATTATTCGTCCCTATTGTTAGGCCGACCTTGTTTGCGTTAACCCATTTTTGTAAAAATAGTGCTAAGTAACTTTTAATTATTAATGGTAAAGATTAAAATCATCACTAAGAAAAGTCTACACGCGAAGAAATTAAATATATTTTTAAATCATATTGTTCTACTACTTAGCACGCAATAAATGTGTGCTTTTTATATTATGATATATGACGTACATTAAGTTTCTTGAGTCACAAATAAACTTTTAATTTATGATCTAACATGTTCCCACGTTGGGCGCCAATATTATTAAATGTTTTTGTCTAATGTCGTAAGTTACTTTTGAATTAAGTAATTTTGTTATGAGTCACACAAATATTGCAAAAACTAAAATAAGCATTGAACTGTTCGAATCCAATGGATTGTCAGATTATTATTACCATGTAGGTAAGTATTAAATTGGTTTTTAGCTTATCAACTCGCATTTGTAACGTAAACTTGGACAAAGTCGCGGTGAGTAACGAGTTTCGGTATAATTAAGCTATGAGTAAGTCCAGACCGTCATATTTTAACATACATAATGTCATGCCATATCCTTTACCATACCTAGAAATTAATTCGCTATTTTCACGAAACACCTACAATTATAAGAACAAACAAAGTTTTAATAAGTAACCAGGCCAAAAGGGACCTTGAGTCATATTTCTTGAGACACGCGTGGCCGTTGCGTGACGACCAGCCGATTACCAGCGGCTACTGTAAAATGTGTATTGGCGACTTGTTGGATAGGCTTGTGGGCCGAAAAGGTGTAACGGCTTAGTTTTGGGTCACTTGGCTTGGTTGGAAATCTATCGTGAAATTGCTGGTGAGATTTGGGTTTCAAGTTTCAAATTATGTGGCTTGAAAGTGAAATTCTTCAGTACCTACCGACATTTTCTGCCATCAGTAAAAAAATATTTGCGGCCCCTACGAAATAAAATTGGGTTGCTAAGGATTTGACACGGTTAAACACTGAAATAATGAATTCGATTTGCATGAATTCAAATCCAAAGACATAAATGTAGATAATCGCTGTTCTTTTAACATTGTTATTTTTCCTAGATTTAATTTCTAAGGTGAAGAAGTGGCCTAATTTTTCTAGGTCGACAAAAGATGGATGGATATCAACCAAAGTTAACAAGACTATGGAAAGTTCTACAATGAAGATTAGTCGTATGAAGGTACTAAGTGCGACAAACTAAGATAGAGATGAAATCTTAGGGAAACCTAGTAAGAAGAATTAGAACTTACTTCAGGTGGCAGCGTAGGCGACATGCTCTTATTCTTGGAGAACATGCTGGTGCGGCGGCTGGAAGTGTGTTCGGATTGCCGGCGACACATGCCGCGCATCCACGTGCACAGACGGTTGTTGCAGCAACTGTTATAATACACGCTGATGATTTTGAAGATGAAGATAAAATAATAGAATAGGTAGATGACCCGATGTGTCAAAGGGGACAGACCGACAAAAACAGAATCGTATTTTACCTGGTGGGCGGCCTATCGCTCAATATGCTGTCCCTCCTTTCCACCTGCCTCTTTTTCCTGCCGCAGCAGCCGGTCTCCTCGGGAGCCGGTGACATGGACTCGGCGACGTTGCGCGGCATCGATCCGGTGTCGGCAACGCGTCGCCGACGCCCGCAACAGCCGCATAAGATGTCACGCATCGTACGTTTGGGTTTCGTTTCGTTTTCGTATTCTATAGAGGCCTGGTGGACAGATTTTTTTAATTATTGTTCATTATGTTGGATAGTTACTTTTAATATCTATATTTGGATTTAGATTTAAGAATGAATAATCTAGTCTAATCATGGTTTCTAGGATGGATTTCGATATTAGAAAATTATAAACGACCTCAAATTAAATTAATTTACACTGAAGAAACTAGAATTTATACTCACTTTACCAGCAGCCGTTTCCATATCCCTAATTTCCTGTTCAGCCTTCTCTTCGTCCACGTTTTTCTTACAACAATTCAATTTACTCATCATTCCTTTCTTTCCTTCTTTCATTTCATCTTCTTGTCCCTCTTTATCTTCATCTTCTTCTTTCTCTTCTCCTTTGGTACAGCAAGTGCAGCATTTAGCTTTGCATTTCTTCATCAAACGTTGGCAGAAGTTTGGCTCTTTAGGCTTTTCTTCTGTAGTTTCGACAGGTTCCGAAGTTTCTCGCACTTCGGTGGCTGGGGATGCTTCTTTGGCTTCTTTCTTGGTCCTCGCTGGAGGCTTAGGGGTTGTGCTCGTACTTTGAGGGAACCTGAGAGTTATAAAGTGTTATTAGAATTTATATTAATTTTTGTGACACACTTTGTTTTGAACATAGGTAGTGCCTGCTCAAGAGAAAATTTATCCAATTTTCAAATAAATTCCTTTTCATAGATGATTCTTATCAAGAACTCCTAGATAAACTAGACAATACGTAAACTTTTCACCTATGGTGTGAGGTTAAATCGTTCTTTTTTTTTAAAGAACACAAGCAAAGTGCCTTTACGAATTCTGATAGCCCCTCCACTCCAGCTAAGCTTTATCACCATAATAAATGATTGCCAGTGCAACGCCTTAGCCACTAAAGCACCGCTATTGTGGCTATTTGGCTTGAGGTATTGTCGCTTTTACAGCTCAAGCGACAAAGTGTTGAATATGTGCCATGATTTTCAAAACTTCAATCGTGATTTGCTAACATACTTTTATTGTTACCATTAACGGTAATTTACCTGTGCAGCATAGGCAGGCCTGGTATAAGAGGGAGTCTAGAATTTTGGAAAAATATAAATTAAATATTAAACAAAAACAATGCCCAAGACTATTTGTAAGTAGGAAGTCTAAGCGGAAACCCGTGTTTAGCAGAGACAGCTACGAAACATAACTAAATACAGTAAGAATTAAATAGATTCGTAGTTGAAACAGAATGTGAATAAATTAGACTGGAAACAATGTTTGAAACTTTCAAGGTTTTTTGTGTCAAACGGTAGGTACTATGTCTACTATTTTACCCCTAATAAACCATAGCTCTATGATGCATAGCAGGTACATTCACCATATTACCAAACAACCCCTGCCCCCATCAGATAGAAATTATAATTTTTACAACTCTGTTATTACGGTTTTGTCCACCGGAAGCGGAGGCCTTGTTTCATGGCCCTATTTCCGGTGGCCAATGACAGGTAAATAGTGCCATGTGCCAACTACACACATTGAAACACACTTTGATAAAAAATATATTGATGTCGGAGTAATTGGATTATAGGTATCATAATAAAAAGCTTTTTATAAAAGACGAAGCTCTATGTTATTGTTTTTGTAATTTTTTTTTTATAAAATATGAAATTATTTTCAAGTGAAGACGAATTTTATACGAGTCTAATTGACGGACAAATATTTGCAGGACTAGCCAGCACAATTTTAATGACGATTTGAATTAAAAAATATTTTACGGTTAAAAAGTAGGTGTTTCAAATTATTTACCTATTATCCTCGCTATACCTCTTCGGCAGCAGTTCATTTGGCAAAATATACACAGTCCTGTTATGTATCATTATTATTACAACATCAAAACACTAAAAATATATTGAAGACCAACTCAAGATCGCCTAAATTTCATTTTATGGAAGCACCATTTCGTAAAACAAAATCACTTTTAGGCAAACGCGGGTGAACATACAACCGCATTTCCACATTCGAATTTAGAATATTTCGCGCCAAAAACGTAACACAGACACTATTATTGTTTTGAAGCAAAGGCAACATGATTTAGTGCGACATCTTTATATTGTTTATGTCCATTTTCCCGCCATTTGTTGTGTTTGGAGGGCGGGTGCGGCGTTCAACGCTCGAGGGCGGACTAGGGGGTCGAACGGTCGAACCATTTCTTAAGGGCTGCTTGAGTATAGAATGCCAAGAATTACGTGTCGGTGGTGGCGTGTACAGACGTAATGAGCCTTGGACAGAAAGAATGTTAGAAAGTGGACCTTTGAATAACGCTATAGGTTCTGTAGTTAACGGGTTTTATTTGAGTTTCAAGTTAATAGAGTAAATAACCTCATTTAGAGCCCTAATAAAAAAAACCTTAAAACGATTATTAAATGTATCCATTAACATAAACAAACCAGTAATCCCCGAAAGATAAATAAAATAGAATTACTTTCTGATACAAATAATACCTACAGATAAAACCTTATTTTTAACTCCCGACATATGTATACAGGATGTAAGTGACATCGTAACGAAAACTCATACCATGGGTTCAGTACATGATACTGAAAGACTAAGCGAAAGAATTTTGCGTCGGTCTTTTCAAAAAATTTACGATTTTGTTCGCAGTTTTTATACCTAACTAAAAAATCTGCGAACAAAATCGTTAAATTTTTTATAGGACCGACGCAAAATTCTAACGCTGAATGATCCAGTATCATGTACTGAACCCATGGTATGAGTTTTCGTTACGATGTCACTTACACCCTGTATATGTGTGTGTCTTTCAAAGTCAAAGTCAAAATCTTTATTTGTAGAACAGTATAAGTGGATGTTAAAAAATATAAAATATAGGGATCGCTATGTCTAGCCTTTAGTGGCGTACAAATTTAAATTAATAGTAATTAGGCTACTATAGGTTCTGTGGTATTGTAGCTCCAAAACGGATGGACCGATTTAAATGCAGGATTTTTAATTGAAAGCTCGTTTAATCGGGGATTTTTGGAGATAATTAACTTAGCTATGTTTCATGAGAATTTGGTCAGTCGTTCTTATCTACAGCTCTTTTTCTAGTTATAGTCAGGGGCTTTTGACGGTTAGATTATAGATGGTAATAGTTCAAAAGCAACAACCTGAAAAAGAAGATTGAAAGCATAAAAAAATAACCAATTTCACCCCGTTTGCCATTCGAACTCAAAACCTCATGGGAATCATAAGTTGTAGTGGAACGAAACCATGCTTCGTACCAACTAGCGCAATCCATATAATATTATTAACATTTTCATCATTTCATTCGTGAAATTTCATTCAATTTAATTATTTTTTTTTTTTTTTTTTTTTTTGCTTTTAGCGGTAAGGCCGCCCATTGTAGGTACATGTATACCTATACTTATGTTAATGTTTTTTTTTTGTATTTCTGGTGTACAATAAAGTTTATTGTATTGTATTGTATTATTACGTGAAGAGAAAACTTTGTACCTTTTTTTAAGCATATTGCGCGCACGGAGGAGTGTGAGATTTGGCATAGTTAAAGTTTATATGGAGAAGTGCAGAAAACTAAAATTTGTTTAAGTAATACCTATTACGGTCGAATTTAGACCTCTGAGCGACGAATAGTAACTATTATGATATGTATGATTACATCGATTCACTGCATTAGCGTCATGGCATGCAAGATCCAACATGGTGGCAATAACACCCATACTGTTCAAATAGAAAAGAGATTTGTATCTCTAATTCACTTTTTTACGAGTTTTTTCCTTTATAAATTAATACTGTATTTTTTAATATGGTTGTTTTAGAATTGCACTTGTATTGTAGGAAGGTCGTTGACCCTATAACCTATTTGATTATACCTACTGCGGCTAGAAATGGCTGGACTATTCTTTACTATTTCTTTGGAGCAAGTAATGAAATGGACCTGTTTAATTAAATAATTATTATATTAATTAAATACTTAATAAAATATGTACCTACTTACCGAATGTTAATGTTTAAAATTAATTTTATTATAAAAAATATATATTAACTTAATACATTTTGCTGTGCCCTACAGGGTCCATGATTGTGCCTAGCTTTAAGCCAAATGTTTAACATCTTTTATACATACATTGTGGAACGCAAATAAATAATATGAATATGAATATGGATTGCAAATATGGAGTCGAAAGCCTTCGTCCGACAGTGTTAAGACTAATACTAATTGTACGCGATTGGACAGTTGCGACACAATGACAGTTATGAGTGGCTGAAAGTCAAAATGTGCTTGTAATCGGCGGGAACTTAGCTCAGACTTTACTCAAACTTTGAACTTATTTATAATTGTGCTCTTCTTCATAAGACCAACTTTTTCTATAGTCCGTAGTAGTTTGACCTATAGTCCGCACGCGAGCTCCGAGGAATCGGGGCTTGAAGAAGCGGGCACTTTGCGTCCGACTGTCGCTTCGCTCATTTCCCGCACTCTCCCAGTACAGTGGCACCCCGAGACACTGGTAACTGACCGCAAAGCCAGACCGTTCGCACTTTTTCATGAGTCAGTACTTTCTCCATCATTAAATGTTCCGATGACTTCATCAAATTGGTCAGTGTGAGGCTAGAAAAATGGTGATTCAGATTTTCTTTTACTGAACTTCGACCATAAATTATCTATGTTTTATGTTGGTCATTAGTCATTGTGGTCTTAACAAGTAAATAATTATGGTAAAGAGCACAATGGTGCATAGAATAAATACCAACATACCTACATAATTATACACTATTTAACTTCAATCCACAACAAAAGGGAGATTTTTCCCATAATTTCAATTTCGTTGGAGGTAAATTATCTCATGTGGCGATCGTGGGTAAATTATAATAGTCTATGGAGCTTTTACGTTGTTTGCCATCGCTGTAACACCTTATATTATACTTTAATATTATTGTTGAAATGAAACTTTAAATTATTATTAGAGAATTTATTACTAATTGGAATTTGTGATAGTTATTATATAGTCTTAATTTAATTATTACTGTGGCGGAACGAGGTATGGTGTTCCTCCATAGAAAAGGGAGGCTCCTCCGACCAGGCGAGGTGATATTGCCTGGCGGGCCGAAGCCCAACGGTTGATGTCGGACAGTTGTATATGTGTTAGATACGATTATCTTTTTCCTTGCGTGATGCAGGCTTCGTTATCTGATTGGTTAATTCATATTTTCGCGCCACTACTGTTGTCAGTTTGCTGACTTGTAAGTAGTTATTCTATGTGGCGATAGATGTCGCTACAATACTCTAGGCAAATTTGCAACCTATTTTGCATGCCATTCCTCGGCGAGACATGATGTACTTATACAACATTTGTAACAACCTGTAGCCATGTTTTCTGTGAATAAATATTTTCTATTTTCTATATCGGGACTATAAAACTTCTGAGCTAAAATCTACATTACTCTTGTATCTTGAAGACAGTAAAATTTTCACTCTCATTTTCTCAATAAAGTGCTTAAGGCGACGTAGTGATTTAAAACAATAAATCTCTCGTTGACTGGGCGACGCACATATAGATTGTCATCAGAATTTATCAAATAAATTTTACCTTCGTCCAACTATAATACTTTCTAGTAAAGGCTAAACGATTCTCTCTGTTATTTTAAAACATTTTCTCCAATTATTTTACATAAATCGGCTGCATGCAAAAATGCACACGAGCTTGTGCGTATTATGTCAATAAAATTGTTTAAAATTCTAGGTAATAACAAATGAACAGACGTGCTTATCACATAACACAATAATTTTGCGAAATATTTTCTTCAGATAAGCTTTTGAAGTGAAAATTCTATATAGACGGCCGTATTAGGATTTTTCCGTCACGAAAAAGAGCGTTACGGCCGCGTGGAGGTGGTAGACGATATATCCGTTGAAGTTTCACTTCTACTATGTGCCCCAGCACACATTTAGTTTTTTTTATATAGAAAATGAATTCACTTATTTTGTATTGTGTTCATTGATTAGTTTTCTAAGAAAGTATAATGATATTAATGAACAAAAGAAGCATTGTATAAGGTACAATGTAAAACGCTTCTGACTTGTTTAATATCCAAACAATGCTGTACTAGTGTAGGGGTTTTGGTACGTTGTGTAACTCGGTACACAAAATAAGGAATATGAAGAGGATTTTGTTTGTTTTTTATGAAATATTGTATTGAGATACACAGTGATCAGAGAGGATTGACCGTGCACCTAGAATCACGACGTTTTGAAAGTGCCTGTAAAGGCCCAGTTGAAATAAAAACTTTTGACTTTGACTTTGACTTTGATTCTCGAAAATCCAGTGTGTGCCTATCAATCTATATACCTAATATTAACATGTGAAGAGAAAACTTTGTACCCCTTTTTAAGCATATTGCGCGCACGGAGGTGAGTGAGATGATGAGGAGGGTTGGCGGACTACACACACTATCAAGAACTTTCTGAGGCCCTCTCAGGTGTGCAGGTTTCCTCACGACGCAAGTGATAATCAAATTGCGATCCGCATATAAATTTGAAAAGTCAAAGTGGTGGGCCGGTTCGATATCAGACCCTCCTGCATGGATGAAAATTATTATATGATAACCTTATAATATTCTCCAACGCTTAACGACAGACGTTTCTAGTGCAACTTATAATATGCCCAAACTTTTGTGCCGCGTCACCCGTCACTTCAATAGGGCTGCCAAAATTTAATATAGCGTAATTTTTACGCAACGGAAATTAAAGCGATATAGGTTAGAGTAATTCTTGGTAAACGAGACCGCGGCAACCTTGGTTGTTGAACCGTAGAACAGACGTCACACCATATATTGAGGTCAAAATTGGAGATTAGATAGAGAGGCCATATTCATTAAAGAAAAGAAAGAAAGAAAAATCATTTATTTGGACTAGACATCAGACAACACAGTGCACAAACATAAAAAAGCAAAAGGTAACAATAAAAACAACGTGCTGTCGGAATGCCAGTACCAAATGGGTTGCCAACTCAGCATTTGCTGGGCATACGAACACCCAGCGCTGATTTTCAGTTGGCACCCCTGCAGTGACACACGGACGGAGGAAACAAATATATTATACTTAAATATAAAATATATTATTCTTAATTAGTGTAAGTGGCTTGTGGCCGTTCTAATTAAATAAAAAATAAATAAATAAATATGGTAAATACGATACTATTTAAAATTATAATTAATACTTATGATAAATATTAATTCAATAAATTATTCATTAGATATATTATCATGATGATTTTATGTTTCACTAACGACCCGTCCCCGGTTTCGCACGGGTGCAATTTCTCTACTATCCTTACATTAAATATGAAAGTATTATACATATAAA
Source organism: Allophyes oxyacanthae (assembly GCA_932294325.1). Classification (NCBI taxonomy): domain Eukaryota; kingdom Metazoa; phylum Arthropoda; class Insecta; order Lepidoptera; family Noctuidae; genus Allophyes; species Allophyes oxyacanthae. The sequence continues at coordinate 874,056 of OW028635.1, read as the reverse complement.
CCTTCCGGAAGAAATGCTCAAAATGATGGTGAAATCCGCATCAAATTCCGTTGCGTGGTTTAGGAGTTAGCGGATATACAGACAGACGCGGAAAGCGACTTTATTTTATATAGGTACTATGTAGAGATGTCGTTTGTGATACAATAAACGTTGTTTTCTTTCTAAGGATTTTTTTTATTTCTGTTTCAGGGTTATTTAATTGGTAATTAGCACTTTTCATTTCCAATTACTAAGCTAAATAATTATTGTGATATGGTACTCCTTGGGTTAAAAACCCCCGACTCCAACTAGAAAAAGAGCTGTAACTTTTGAACGGCTGAATAGATTTTCATGACAATTGATTAAACAAACATTCAATTAAAAAAAAAAAAAAAACGGTCTATCCATTTGGAGCTACGATGCCACAGACAGATACCTACACAAACTATAACGTCCCTCTGTTTTGTCGGTATAAAAAAATTGCATACAAAACAGTAACACAACAATCGCAATTTTTGCACAATGTTTCACGTTGATTCTTTTAACAAGCTTATCCCCAAAACGTATCTGTTAGATTAAAGAAATATAATAAATTCGTCAAGCTGCAGCCCTGCCGGGCCCGCATACTAATGAGCTGGCTGGTCACGCCACCCGGTCGATACTGTGCTTGTTACCGCATACTGACCACTTCATACGAGGATCACTGCTGGGCCACTCACATGCGTGAGGAACTCCTCGATTCCAATCCGTGGCTTAATATGTACGATATATTAAAGACAGCAGGGATGTTTAAAAAACGGATGTGTAAGGCCTACTTACGAGAAGTTGGATCGGTTGCATTTGATTAAACAGGATATTTTTTTATGTAGTGCGCATAATTTGTGTAGTGATTCAGTCTCTGTTCCTAAATGCAACCGCAGTATTGAGAACTTTTAAACAAAACGAAAATTCGACTTAGTATGGGGACACGCATAATTTTTAGCGCCATAAAAAATCAAATTTTTATTTTGTTTTGGAGTTAATTTTAGTACTTCAGTTGCATTTGGGAACGGACACTGAATCACTCTACAAATTTTGCGCACTACATAAAAAATTATCCTGTATTGATAAGTGTGTAGCTCTAGGAAAGTTTCAAAAAGGGCTTCAGGAAACGGACGATAGTTCAGGGACAAATCAGTTTACTGGTAATGAAAAAGTGAAGCCGATTAATGAAGAGCTCGGAGCGGGCCAATCAGAGCGACGGACACGGTCGATGCGTAAAATCGTGATTGTGTATAGAAACTTACACTGGGGCCTCTGAATGGACACCAACTTTGTCCAAAGCTCAATACAACTAAACTGTTCTATTGGTTGATAAGCAGCCGCCGACTACTGGGGCCCTAATACAGATTTAAATGATTTTAAAGGAATCAATCTATATAAACAATGATTCCTCCTTTCTTTTGAAACCCAAAGGATGTGGCGTTATGGTTTCCTGTACCTCTACCATGAGTTTTCCGTGCCGTCTAACGTTCACGTTCACATGCAATATTTGTATAGTGACTTTAGTTCACAATTTATACCGCTAGAGGCGCTGAAAAAATTCCCATACAAATATTGCATGTGAACGTGAACATTAGACGGCACGGAAAACTCATGGTAGAGGTACTGATTACAAAAACTTATACTAGAGAATAAAATCGTCGTGATAGTCATATAACAGATACATAACATCGTCAACATTTCAAATGAAATTACTTTGATTGCTATTCAAAGCATAATTCCTAAGAGTGTTATTATATCACAAGGGACTTCAGTGAAAGCGCATTGTAATCTAAATCTCCAAAGGATTATAAAACTTTCATTTCTTTAAGTATCAGTTGTGGAATTTTGAATAATTAACAAGTATTGCATTATTAGGTAGTCGGTCTATTATTTCATTATTTCGTCTTTCGGCATCAAAAAAAGTTTGAAATTACTTTGAAAAGATGAAATAATTTTCTTGGAGTATTTTTAAATGCTCTAAGCATATTATTTTAATACCAAAACTACCTATTCATTTTTCAATTATTTTTATGCAAAAATCAAATGAAGAATTTATTAACCTCCTTCCAAATGGGATTATCATTCTATTAGAAACATAGAGATAATAAATATTTCTATGATTAGAAATGATTAGAAACGATATACTAAATATCTCATTGTATTTAAGTGTCTCAGTGATAAGTTTTGTTTTTGATGTGTCTATGACCTCAATCTACCAAACACATTATTCTCCCGGAATTGGTCGTATAAATATAACATTTTAGTTCACAGGCAGTTTTAGTTACTTACCGAGATCAGCAGGTCTATATTTCCATCCCGGAAAACTATAGAATTTCACGCAAGATATTTTAACCACTTATGAAAGGTATTTGCAGTAACGTGTTACATGCCACTCAAAACAGCAGTCGGCTAGTCGGTGCTACAAGAACAGAAAAAAGCACAGTAAAATAATAAAATATTTATACAACTCACCCGCCATTACTTTGAGCAGACTTATCGGATCCACTTCCATCCGCCATCTTCTTTGCCACCGCTATCTTCTCGATGCCCGGCGTGGACACATTAGAACTCTGCACTTCGACCTCACCTTCGCCTTTCACAAGCGTTTCATTTATTTTCTCAGCGATCACTGTTCCTCCGTTTTTCTTTTTCTCATTCACAACTGTCACAATCGGTTCTATAGCTTTTTTAACTTCTTCAACCTTCTTGGGGACATCTTTTACCTTTTCTGGAATTTCTTTTGGCTGTTCAACAGGAGTGATTATACTGTCGACAATTTTCGTCACTTCGGAACGTATTTCCTCGGTCATTTTCTCGTTTTGTTTAACAGCTTGATCTTTTATGTCTGTTAGTTTGTTCTTTACTTCTTCTTTTGCTTCTTTAACATCAGTTTCCGTTTTATCTACTACTTCTTTAAAGGTATTCTTGAGCTCTCTAGATTTGGCTGATGCGGTCAAGATATTTTCGGTTGATATTTCAGGCTCTTTTAAAATGGCTTCTATTTTTTGTTTTGCTCGTTCGATTTGGGGATTATTATAGAACGGTCCCTGTAACGGCTTAAGTTTCATATGATCTTCGGTGAATACAGTTTTATCGTTATTTTGATTATTTTTGTTATGCCTTGGTGGTCTTTTCTCATCAACCTTCTCTTTTTCATCTGCAACTTCCTTATGTTCTGTTCGTCTGTGTGGTTTATCTTTGTCATGACTTGTCGTCGTAGGTTCTTCTTTGCCTACTAGAGAATCTTTTGAACTCAGTCTCTCAAAAATACCTTTTTCTCTGGCTTTTTCAAATGCTGCTGGTAGTTGATTAGTAACTGTAGCCACAACGTCCAAAGTTTGGGAAGTTATTGCAGCGGTTGTCATCGAAACAATGTTTTTCTTGGTCATTATAACAAGCGCGCTTCCATTATTCGTGATCTTATCGTATTGTGTCTCGTTGTCCTGTTTCGTCACACCGTCTGAATCAGTCATTGAATCTGTACTCGTTGTATTTGTCATTTTATCTTTAGTTTTATCTGATTCATCTTTCTTATTTGGTGTTTTCTTAGATTCTTTGACTGAATCTTTCCTAGCACCAATCTCATTTATTTTACTTGTAGATTGTGTTTTTCCGGTTAAGTCTTTCCTACTGTTCGTTTTCTTTAGAGGTGGTTTGTCAGCCAAATTTTTCGTGCTGGGCGTCCTTGTCAGGCTTTTCATGCTGTTCGTACGGCTCATAGGCTTTTTAAGTTCTGGTTTAGTTACCGAAGGTTTTTGAGTAGTTCTAGTACTTGCTGCTCTGCTTACAGGTTTTGTTGTGCCGTTACTGACAGGTTTTGTTACAGGTTTTGTTTTACGTTTGTCGGGGCTTGGGTCTCTGCTAACTGTCCTGCTAGGCTGTCTAGAATTCAATCTAGATGTAGCAGGTGTGTTACCGGCAGTTTTCACGGTTTTCCTTGGCACTGGTGTAGGTTTTGTGGTCGTTCTGGCTGAACCTGGTTTTAAGTCGTCTACTGGACTTTTGCTTGGTGTGCCAACTATAGGAGATAATCTTTTAGCATTGATGGCTTTATTTGAAGGTGGTGGACCTCCTCTGCCAGGAGAAATCGGAGGTTTTCCTTTGATATGTGCCGGAGATATGCTCAGGTGTTGAGTACTTTTACTTCCTCTTTTATCATGAACTTGACTCCCAATCCTGATAGTTTCGTGAATACTGCTTGTACTGCTCGATATAAATCTTTGATTCCTATTTAAGTTACTTTCAAGAGGTCTTCGAGACATCGACGCCTCTCGTTTGGTGCCAGTTCTCGTTGGTGAAACAGAGTTTTGACGTTTTGGTATCTTGGAATGCTTTGGCGATCCATTGTTTGATTGAGGTTGAGACTTCGATATGGATCTAATCCGGGATCTGTGTGTTACAGGTTTCCTTATTCCATCGTCTGGGTTCACAAACTCCTTGCTACTAGCGGGTATATTCTCAATAAGTATGATCGCTGAAGGGGAGTTGTCTCTGGATCTCAAATTAACTTTGCTAGGAGAGTTGCTCCTAGAATTAGTCCTCGATGTGACAAGGCTTTTAGAACCAGATTTACTTTTATCCAGGAGACCCATTTCTTTTAAAATAGCTTCTTCTTCTTCTACTCTCTTTCTCTCAGCTTCCGCTTCGTGTTTTTCTCTATTCAGCTCACTGATTTCTCTTATTTCTTCTATATTTTCTTTGAGAAAATTTCTGGGTGAATGTGGTCTAGGTAACGAGTGTACGGGCAGAGGTAAAGTGGCCGTTTGGGCCATGTTGTCTATCCTGGATAAGGAGTTGGTTCTTCTCCTGGGAGGTGAACTAGATCTAGAGTTGGCTGCTGAAGTCTTTGGAGTGTTGTGGCGCGATGTCTCTTCGCGGAAACCACGACCTGAAGAAGAATTACGGAATATTTTTTTATTTTAATACATACATATTTAATAAAGCATACTGAAATCATTAGAAATTCCCAAGTATACATAAAAATAAGAGCTGGAACGAACAGCCTAAATAATACTAAAAGCATACAGACAAGGCCGAAGGCAGGTGGTATTGCTCTCGTAGCACGTGGGTCATCATCTGCTCAGCCTTTTCCTAAAAAGTTGGGTCTGCTTCCAGTCTAACCAGATGCGGCTGAATATCTGCGCATGAGTATTTTACACGGAGCAACTGCCATCTGACCTCCGTGACCCAAATACCGAGAGACACCGAGACCCTAAGGTTAGACCCGTTGTCAGACTTTTTGTGTTGCTGACTTCCGTAACGACTGTCATATGTATTCATAATGACAACTAGGGCCAACTGCTTCTTTCAACCGTTGATAAAATTTCGTTGTCACTTTCGTTTTGCATGGTCTATATGTTTATTTATTTAGACAATATATTTATTAATGTACCTCTAAAGGGCGAGACCCTGCGTGTCTTGATGTCCACAGGCAACGAGTGCGGGCTGGTGGGTCGCGACACCGGTGTCTCCGCGAGGATCGCGAATGATGACTCCTTCTTCCTCTTAGATGTTGGCACCGCGCTGTGGAAGAGAAGAAGATGATTCATTATAGCAGGAGGTCGACTATTTGAAGATCGTTAATATGACTTACTTGGAGACCATCAGAGATAAATATAGTTTTTAGAATAGAATAGAATAATATTTATTTCCGTAAAAAACATGGTACAATAAAAGGTCTTACAGTTAACATGATCGTGGACTACATGTTTCGCCATGGTCATACAAATATTTATACACAGCACATTATTGGACATCAAAATTGTCCAAGTTCACGGCCAATATAAAAAAAAATATGTTGAGTATTAGCACTAAACTCAAACAATGATATTAAAATAAGAAAATAACCTATTTTTTATAAAAAAATCCTTAATATCATAGAAGCCCTTCTCCATGAGCGATTTATGTAAAACAATTTTAATTTTTTTTGGAGGGATTTCTCTAATTGGCTTACGAATATTATTGAAGATTTTAATAATGTTAATTAGGCAGTTTTTATGACATATTGCACTTTTGTGCACAGGCATTCTTAATCTTGTATTTGTTTTTATAAAACGGAGTATACGCCTGTTAATTATTGCTGTGCATTATGCTGAAATAGGGGCCATTTTTAGTCTCGTCCAGGTTGTTATTATTGATTTTCTTTTGTTATTTATTTTTCATTTTTGTACTTTTATTTATTCCTGGCGAGTCCAGAATTAAACTTTTCTTTCTTTCTTTTTTCTGTTTAGGAAAATCGAAAATATCCAAAAGCCTATATTGAAAACAATATTATGCCCGTTTTCCTTACTATTGTTATAGTACAAGCAGTTTAAAACATAAACATATTATACTAGAGTATAATAAGTTTATGGTTTAAAAATACTTTTCCTAGTACAACTAGATTTCTAATCGGTCGGTGATCGATGCTTATGCTGTATACACAGAGGATTAGGATGAACAATTTTGGTTTAGTGTAGAACCGCTAGAGGCGCCGCGATAGGTTTCATACAAATATTATTCGATACTAACTAACGAGTATAGAAGTCTAATAGAGGTGCTCGTCGAAGTTGTCAAGCTGCTACTGTCAGTCTAATTATATAAAAGTCAGGAAAAAGACTACAACAATGATGAAACAGTATATTAAAATTGCTGAAAATTAAAGTACGTAAATACTTTCGTGACAAGACCTCGGCAGATGCAGAGAATGCCTACGGCATTAAGACCGCCTTTGTACAAATGTACATTGTACATGAAGCATTTTAAATAAATAAATAAAATCAAGAATACGATATAACTGTTGTGCACTTTGGCAACTCCGACCTTGCATTTACGTCAACACAACTGGACCGATCATAATGAGGTTGTTGCAATGACTTTTTGTTACTTTACTGTTATTTCGATGATTTAATCGGCGCAGGCGATACAAACGGGTGCTGTTTGGTTATTAATGAAGTTAAACCAGTTTAATGTGTTGAGTTAATTGTGCTATGATTATACAGTTTATTCACTTTATGATTGTTACCAAATTGTAATTTTTGAATATATTATCTAGATATTGAAGAGGTGTGGAAGCTTGCATCGTGATTATGAAAGCATTTGCCGTTCGTGAAATGTTCAGTAGGCGCATATTTGTATTTGGTCCCTTACAATTTTGATGGGTTTTAGGGAAGATTACAGATAAGTTTATAAATACAACATATTTCAAAATAAGGTCAATAGGTAGAATAGAATAGAAGATTTTTATTTGTCTATCAAATTACCTACATAGCAAGGGTATACATCATACAAGAAGGTAAAAGACAAAAAGGTCTTGAACTCAGCATGATAAGCAGCGCGAGGCATGCTCAACTGTTGATTGTCTGCCCAAGCCAGTCATGCGTTGAATAGAACACAATTTTTATAGTATTTGATACCTATATAGGTAAATGTTTATGGTCTAAAAAGTTCTTGCTTCATTAATCATTCCTCGATCGAGTAGAGATTTTGTTTCAGTTACAGCTGAGAATTAGGAATCGCAGTGCTCACATTTTAACCGACAAAATAACAGAGGATTAAGCCAAAAACGGCTTTTTACAATTAACTTCTGCTTTGGCCATTTCAATTTCGGCAGTAGAGCTACAGCTACTGGAAGCCTTCTGTGACGGTCCTATCTTCATCCCGTATGCTCAGGTAGGTCAGCAGCGAGTCACGCACGGTGTGTCGTACAAAGTGGTGTGACACGAGTATTGTTCTAGTAAGTACCTACGCAACTATACTTTCCCCGGATACGCACCGCTTGTTAGGAGCGGGCTAAGTTATAAGAGGAAGCGAGAGCGAATATACGAGCTGTATGGTGCCGTCGCATCGCGTACCCATTTGCCTTCTAGAATAGAATAGATCTTTATTGTATGTAAACCAGATACAGGCACTTACGAAATGTCGAGACTCTAGGACCTAAATAAATTAAATTCTAAATAGTAGGTCCTATGGAGAAGAACCGGTAAGAAACTCCATGGAAATCAAAAATAGGAAAATGCTAAGGACTTAGACAAGTCTAACCATGCTTTTATCATTTCAAGATGTTGTCTCCATTCAATTACATCAATTTCAATTTATTTGCATAACTTGTGGTATATAACATCGTACTTAAAAGATAAATTAGTGCAGACACTTTCCGCCATACAGTAATGGCATGCAAATCATCATTATCATCTCATGCCTCTGTGACAAATAAAAGGTTTATTTCTTTTCTTTCTATTGTTATGTAGCGATGGGGGGTTAATAGACTGAAGAAAACGCTCACAAAAAAATTATAATTACCTATATTACTCACTTCAGCGGACGGGACAGATCTCACAAGATAAGTGGCATTCCCTAAATATTGTACATTAATGTACATTCATCAAATCCTAACCAAATTCTGAACGCATTTTAATTAACAGCCAGCTTTCAAAGAAGGTTGACCATATCCATAAAGCCTCCAGTACGGAGGACACGTTCTCGTGCTAATCATAGGCTGATATTATTGTATGTCATATGTATTTCCATTATCGTGACGCTTGGTGTACGTATTACTGGTATAGTTGTTGTTAGTCCTTAAGAGAAGATGTTGGCCAGCCTCTGGACATAATTCCCTATGCCTTGTAGTACCTACAAAACCCAAGATACGATAACATGTAAGATTTAAGAAGTTCTTTTGCTCCTCATCTGCTTCGGCATCTCCTTGTTTATGGAAATGGCCCATAACAAATCGTAGTACGGTCATCCCTTGTCCCACGCCGCACGCACAATGTCTAAACACAGTGGTACACAGGCAATTACACGATGCGTATGCGGCTATGTGTTTCACGCACTGTGCACCCTTGAATAGCAGGTGGCTATCCACTGTGCGGTCTGGGTAGCATATGCATGATAGAATAATGATCTCTTTCTGTCATGTCGACACGGGCTATCACGTCAAAATTGCTCATGTCGAAGTGGAAAGTTTAGCGAGTCAGCAGAGATGTATAAGATACGCTATTGTTAAGTATATGGAATACAAGTTACAACACTGAAAAAAAGAAATAACCGAACTGTTTCGGTTATTTCAGGAAATAGCCGAATTTTGTTCAGTCATTAACAAAGTTTATTTGAAATAGCAAACTGGCTTACTTAATAACCACCTTTTGTTATGTGTTCGCATATAGTTTGATTGTCATTTAATTTATGTAATTAGTAGATAAAGTTTTGCAAAATATTTTTTTCAGTACTTTAAGTAAAGTAGTTGAGATATCAGATACAATGTTAAGTTTTGTCATTTATTGTTTAAGAGTGACCTTACGAGGCTGGCATAGTCACTACGGTGAACTGAAGCCTCAATAAAAACTTGAATAAAAAAAATAAAGATACTTCTGGAAATGGTATTTGAAATACTAGATATAAAATACGTATTTTCTAAATACTTTTTGAAAGAATACATAATTATTTTTACATAAATTATGTATATAATTTAACTTTAACAATTTGAAACACACAAAAATAAATATGGCGCAGCGAAGGCAGCGCAGCGACAACGGCTGACAAAAGGAAGTAGACCATAGACCATACAGTCTTTTGATAAGTTCATCATCATTCTCCTGCCCTTATCCCATTTTGTTTGTGGTCGGCGCAATAGTCTTCTTCTTCCATTCATCTCTATTAGACGTCATCTCAGAGTTTCCGTTCTTATAAGTCATGTCAAATTTCACACAATCCATCCATCTTTTCTTGGGTCTGCCTCTTCTCTTACATCCATCCACATACATACTTAAAACTCTTCTCGTTACATGACTTTCATCCCTCCTCACCACATGCCCATACCACGACACACGGTTACTTCTCGACTTTTCTGTCACGGGTGCCACTTTCATACTTCCTCTGATATACTTAATTTCTTATTCTGTCCATTCTTGTCACCCCACACATACCTCTCAACATTCGCAGTCTTTTGATAGGTTGATAAATTAAAATTTTAAGGGTTCGTTTTGTTTTGTCTATATGGGATGCTGGAATGTAAATAAATATTATAGTTTAAAAAAAGAAGTAAGAAAACGCCTTTGTCATCCAAACTAAACGTGTATGCAAAATTTCAACTCAATCGGAAACCGGGAAGTGGGTCAAATTTAACTTCCAAGATTTTTTTACATAGTTAGTTACAGGCGAAGCTAATAAAAGCGTTTTAAAAAATGCATGGGTTATAATTAGTAGATCCCTTAAAAGGACCAGGGTTAGAAAAGTGGGACCTTACATGTATTCTATGCAAATAAATATTTTTTAATTCTTAATTAAATAAAATTGGCATTGACATAATTAACTTTCAGCATTCTGCTTTTACCCCATACATCGTACAGCTATCTACAACTTTCTTCACACCGCAAATTGTTCTGCCGACCACAAGCGGCGCACACCGTGAGGGTACACCACAAACGTTTAGCTTATTCAATTGATAGTGAAACTTAATCTTCGGGGAAAACACTGGTTTACGAATAATACGTATTTGTGCACGACAGACCATCAAACCCGGGACACGATTGAGCCCAACTAATGTGATTATAGTGCTAAGTTAATATATCAATGTTTAAGTAGTATATAAATGTGTTAATGTTGTTATTTAAGTCGGATTATATACTCTTTTAGTAACACCAATGATGTATGATTGTATTTGAACTGTTCTACACCTTTGTTAACCTTTTATGTATACCTATGTGAGTAAATGTACTTAGACTATGTACATAGGATAGTACATAACAATAATAGAGCTGCAATAGTACATAGATGTGCCTCCTGCGCCGCTCGGGCGAGTAATGGTAGCTCTGCGGGAAAACGCGTGGTTATATTTATAACCTCGGTACGCGGCAGATAAGGAACAATGCCGTTACCACGCGTTATCCCGCAGTGACCGAGCGATGCAGGGGGACAATCTGCACATGACACAACTTTTAATAATTGTTAAATTAGGTCATGTGCAGGTGTAGAGTCATTATTAGCCAAAAGTGGCTCGGTAAGGGCTGGACCAATCCTGAGCATGTACGCGAGTTTGCTTTGGACCGCTGGCCAGCTCTTTCCGAGCCGACTATAAATATAGGAACAATAGAAATGATTATTCAGTGTCTTCTTGTTCGCAATACTATGACGTAATGTCTTATTGACCGAAAAAGTATCTTCTTTTATTAATTAATTGTTTGATTGTTTACCTGTGTACTTTAATCTCTGTGTAATAATAAATAATGTGTCAAGAGAATAAATCGGTGTGATAAACAAGTCCGTGTCGTTTAACTTATCCTGAGTTCCCGATAGAACCGTTACGTCTCCGAGTGGAGAACCAGCTCTGCTGAGTATCTTTAACATTGGTCCTTCGCGAGCCGAATCTTCAGAAAATGGTGGTCACACGGAGCCGCAGCGGAGACTCAGGACAGGAACAGGCCCAGCAAAATCCTTCGGTGGCCGTCAGACCGGGGTCTAGCGAACCAGCCCCGGCGTCTGGCACGAGTCAGGCCACTGAAACGGATACGGTTAGCGGGTCAGAAGGAACGACCGGCACCGGTACAACTCAGACTACGAGTGACACCACAGAGAGACACGATGCCGAGGCTACCAGCTCGCATAAAACGCTGAAGCCCGGCAGCATCCGGTCACGCCGCACCACAGCCTCTAAGAAGAAGCTTCTGACAGAGCTCGAAGCTAGAGAGCGGCTAGCCGAGATGAAGGTGAAACAGGCACAGGCAGAACAAGAGCTACAAGAGCTCCGCCTGCGACGAATAAGAGCAGAAGCGGACTCCAGTGAAGAAGATGACCAAGAAGACCTCACCTCCGTACGAATAGGGACGTGGCTAGCGCGAACGGCGCCGCCACCGGAGGGCGAAGCCCCACCGCCGCCCCAGGACGCTGGCGGCGGGAGGCCTACGGCTGAGTCAACGAAGATTAACGCCGTCGAAAGTGTATATCCAGTAAATACAGTGAATATGGTGCATACAGAAAATGAAAATGCAGTGAATAACAAGATGATCGACGTGAGTACGCTCGCTGCGGCGCTGGCGCAGGCCACGCGCAGCACGCGCGAGCCGCCTAAGTATATACAGCAGCTGCCATTCTTCGATGGAAAGCCCGGTGAGTGGATATCTTATAAGGCCGCGTATCGTGACTCACACATTTATTTTTCTAAAATAGAAAATGTTGCTAGGATTAGGATGAGTGTAAAAGGTGCTGCCAAAGAGGCGACCGGCTGCCTGCTTTTCAGTCAGCCCGATCCCGAAGTCGTCATAAACGCATTAGAGAGACGTTTTGGTAGACCTGAATCCCTAATACTAGCAGAATTAGATAAAATAAAGTTGTTACCTAGATTAAATGATAATCCTAGGGATATATGTATATTCGCGAGTCGTATAGCGAACACGGTGGGTACGGTAGAGGCGTTAAAACGTGTGCATTATCTACATAGCCCCGAGATGTCAAGAGTTATAGTAGAAAAGTTAACGCCTATACTTAGAAATAAATGGTATGATTACGCCGCGAATAAAAAGGGTGAAGATATACCCGAACTTAAACGACTGTCTACCTTTTTGAATGACGAGGCGGACAAGTGCGGCGCGTACGCGCAGCCAGAGCGCAATTACGACGAACCCAGCGGGGTACGGCAGCGGCGCAAGACAGAGCGCACGTTTAATGTGCACAGGGAAGCGGCGACACAAAGTGAGCGTTGTCCGGCGTGCAAACAATATGGGCACAAGCTACCCGACTGTGCTAAATTTAAACAGATGTCAGTAGAGTCTCGCTGGGAAATTGCTAAAACTAGTAACTTGTGTTTTAAATGTTTAATAAATAAACATAGGCGATATTTATGTAAGGCGCCCACATGTAATGTAAATGAATGCAAAATGAATCACCACAAGTTGCTACATCAGGAGCGGAAAATACAGGAGCCACTCAACGTCGCGACGTCTGTATCGACACATGAATCTGTGACGTCAGCGAGAGAGATAGTGACGGCGACCACCCCCCTCCAACGCCGAGCTTATCTGAAAATAGTGCCAGTAACACTTAGCGGACCGCATGCGACTATAGATACGTACGCTCTATTAGACGACGGTAGCACGGTTACACTATTAGATGCATCGATAGCCGACGTTCTAGGTGCAGACGGCCCAACCCAGGCTATGTGGATACAGGGCATCGGCGCAGAAGTCAAACACGAGCGCAGCCGAATGGTCAACTTATATGTGCGAGGCAAACATCAGTCCGACATATTTAAAATAGATGCGGCGCGCACAGTAGACAGACTCGAGATCACGTCACAAACAATAACAACCGAGAACATAGAAAGCTGCGAACATCTGAAAGATATAAGAGATGTGCTAATATATGAACACGCGCGGCCTATGATTCTGATCGGTCAGGACAACTGGCATTTGTTAATGTCTCAAGACACACGCGTCGGACAGCGAGATCAACCTGTAGCATCGTACACTAAACTAGGCTGGGTACTACATGGCTGCCAGTATTCAGCCAACAGAGTTATGACAGTGTTCTGTGGCCATATTAAAACTAAAGACCACGATGATTCAATAGAAGCGCAGATGAAGAATTTCTTCAAATTAGAATCATTAGGAATTGAACCTAGAACGCCTAAAGACGATCCTCAACAGAGAGCACTGCAGATATTGGAGCAGACAAGTCACAGGTTACCTAATGGAAGCTTCGAAACGGGACTACTATGGAAGCAGGATGAACCTAGGATACCTAACAACTATCTAGGTGCCCTAAAAAGGCTAGATAATCTAGAAAAACGCCTAGACCGAGATCCTGACTTAAAAGTGAAATATGTAGAACGTTTAGATAACCTTTTCACTTCGGGGTATGCAGAGAAGGCGGACAGTACACCAACAAAGGACAAGACTTGGTATTTACCTCACTTTCCAGTGGTTAACCCATCTAAACCACAAAAACCACCACGTCTAGTGCACGACGCCGCAGCAAGAACAGCGGGTCTGTGCCTAAACGATCTACTTCTCTCTGGACCCGACCTGTTACAATCACTGCCCGGAGTATTGATGCGTTTTCGACAAGACAAGATAGCCGTGTCAGCCGACATCAAGGAAATGTTCATGAGGATTAAAATAAGGCAAGAAGATCGCGACGCGCTTAGGTTTTTATGGCGAGGAGACCGGCGGGAGGGAACGCCGGAAGAATATCGCATGACATCAGTTATCTTCGGTGCGACGTCGTCCCCATGTACAGCGTTGTACATAAAGGATCGCAACGCTAACGACTACGCCGATAGGTACCCAGCAGCGGTGTCAGCTATCAAACATAACCATTATATGGATGATTACCTTCAGAGCTTTCCCAATGAAACAGAAGCTGAAAAAGTAATCGAGCAAGTCGATTATGTGCACAGTCAAGCTAATTTTCACCTGTGCGGATGGACATCGAACAACATGAACATCCTGAATGCCAGCGCAGCGCCTATCCGCGACACAAAAGTTCTAGGCGGTAACGATGAAGAGAAGGCCTTGGGACTGCGTTGGAACACAAAAGATGACTGTTTTACATTTAGGATAAATAGTAACAAAACGCCTGACGAGTTACTAAGAAACACGCGCCCACCGACCAAACGTGAGGCGCTGAGCATTATCATGGCCATTTTTGACCCACTAGGATTGATATCACCTATCACTATCCCAGCCAAAAGGATACTGCAACACACGTGGCGATATAAAACCGAGTGGGACAAGCCACTACCTGAAGAACTACAACCGCAATGGAAACAATGGATGGAGTCGCTACGCAATATAGAGAAATTACGAATACCACGCTGTTACGATTATGGAGACGTCACCGCTCGCGAACTACATACGTTCGTGGACGCGAGCGAGGAGGCCTACGCAGCGGCGGTATATTGGCGAACAGAGCGACCGGATGGTACCATTCATGTAGCATTAGCAGCGGCTAAGAGTAGGGTGGCACCTCTGAAACCCATATCAGTGCCGAGGCTGGAACTTCAAGCGGCCTTGTTGGGAGCGCGACTCACAAGAACTGTCGCCCTCGAGCACGACTATGCGGTCGGAGACGAAACATACTGGAGCGACTCAACAACAGCGCTGGCGTGGATAAGGGCAGAGCCACGTACGTTCAAAACGTTCGTCGCCCATCGCATAGCCGAGATCGAGGAGCTCACTAAAAAGAACCAATGGCGATGGCTCCCTTCGCGTCACAACGTAGCTGATGACGCCACACGCGCTACACCCGATAATTTTGGATCGGATCACAGATGGTACCGCGGCCCGGAGTACCTGTACAAGGACCGGAGCGAGTGGCCAAAGGAAAAGTCAACAGCCGCGGCACGAGATACGGGAGAAGAGCGAGTAAAATGTAACGTACAAACAGCTCAAAACTCAAACGGTCATCTGCCGGACATAACGCGCTTTTCAAAATGGACAAGGTTAATAAGAACGACAGCGCGTGTCCTTCAATTTGTAAACAACTGTAGAAAAAATAAACAAACAGTAGAGTACAAGCGCACTAAGAAAAACGCGGATAAAGACCCAACGTGGGTGAAAATTAAGAAGAAACCCGTAGACGAGATAAAAAAGCCGAGCAGTGAACAAAATAAAACCAAATATGTACCTCTGCCGGCCGAGTATACACTAAAAGCTGAACAACTATGGATAAAATGCGCGCAAAAAGATAGCTTTGTCAAGGAAATAAGCGCCATAAAATCCAACGTAGCGCCGCCGAGCGATAGCAAGCTAACCGCGCTAAGTATATACCTAGATAACGAAGGGACTCTACGTCTACGAGGTCGCGTAACAGCCGCCAAAGGAATAGGCGAAGAAACAAAAAATCCGCGTATACTTGACGGTGGGCACAAGTACACGAGAATGTACATAAGCTATGTACACGAAAGTCTGCACCACGGAGGCACGGAAATAACGGTGAACGAGTTAAGACAGCGGCTGTGGATAGTTAGACTACGCCCGTCCGTTAAAGACGCGATAAAAAACTGCTTACCGTGGAGATTGCGAAAGGCGAAGCCAGCCAACCCCTCCACCGGCAATTTACCGTACCCCCGTTTAGCTTATAACGAACGACCTTTCACTTTTACGGGACTCGATTATTTCGGACCAATGTCCATAACAGTAGGTAGACATAAAGAAAAGAGGTATGGGGCGCTATTTACTTGCTTAACTTGTAGGGCTGTACATATTGAGGTAGCACAATCACTGAGTGCGGACTCAGCCATTGCCGCACTCAGGCGATTTATAGCTAGAAGGGGTTGTCCAAAAGAAATATGGAGCGACAACGCTACTTGCTTTAAAGCGGCCGATAGGGAGTTAGGTGAGAGCGCCTTAAGCGCATTAGAGTGTGAGTCCGATGCGCGGTCCATAAGATGGAGATACATACCTCCCGCATCGCCATTCATGGGCGGAGCATGGGAGAGGATGGTGAGAGCAGTAAAGGAGGCGCTTCACATAACATTAAAGGAGGTTCACCCTACAGAAGAAACACTCTATACTTTGTTAGTAGAAGTGGAGAATACCGTCAACTCAAGACCGTTGACGCATGTAACTGTGGCACCAGACGAACCTGAAGCCCTCACGCCGAATCATATTTTGATCGGCCCCAACTCTCACGTGCCATCACCGGGCACATTCACCAGTGAAGACCTAACAGCTCGCCAGCAGTGGCGGCGCGCACAAGCTCTCGCCGACGTCTTTTGGCGACGATGGGTGCGCGAGTACCTGCCGCTACTGCAAAACCGGCGGGAGCCCCACGGGAGCGGTGTACCACCCAAGGTCGGCGACGTAGTCGTGATCTGCGACTCTAACCTCCCGCGCAATACCTGGCCCAAGGGACGCATAATCAAGGTGCTCCCGGGCGCGGACGGTGAGGTTAGGGTGGTCGACGTAGTCACCAAGGGTGGCCACATCCTGCGGAGGCCTACCAAGCGTGTCGTCGTGCTACCCACCGAGTCGCCTGAAGGCGACGGCGGGAGATGTGTGCACGACAGACCATCAAACCCGGGACACGATTGAGCCCAACTAATGTGATTATAGTGCTAAGTTAATATATCAATGTTTAAGTAGTATATAAATGTGTTAATGTTGTTATTTAAGTCGGATTATATACTCTTTTAGTAACACCAATGATGTATGATTGTATTTGAACTGTTCTACACCTTTGTTAACCTTTTATGTATACCTATGTGAGTAAATGTACTTAGACTATGTACATAGGATAGTACATAACAATAATAGAGCTGCAATAGTACATAGATGTGCCTCCTGCGCCGCTCGGGCGAGTAATGGTAGCTCTGCGGGAAAACGCGTGGTTATATTTATAACCTCGGTACGCGGCAGATAAGGAACAATGCCGTTACCACGCGTTATCCCGCAGTGACCGAGCGATGCAGGGGGACAATCTGCACATGACACAACTTTTAATAATTGTTAAATTAGGTCATGTGCAGGTGTAGAGTCATTATTAGCCAAAAGTGGCTCGGTAAGGGCTGGACCAATCCTGAGCATGTACGCGAGTTTGCTTTGGACCGCTGGCCAGCTCTTTCCGAGCCGACTATAAATATAGGAACAATAGAAATGATTATTCAGTGTCTTCTTGTTCGCAATACTATGACGTAATGTCTTATTGACCGAAAAAGTATCTTCTTTTATTAATTAATTGTTTGATTGTTTACCTGTGTACTTTAATCTCTGTGTAATAATAAATAATGTGTCAAGAGAATAAATCGGTGTGATAAACAAGTCCGTGTCGTTTAACTTATCCTGAGTTCCCGATAGAACCGTTACGTCTCCGAGTGGAGAACCAGCTCTGCTGAGTATCTCTAACAGTATTACTATTTGTTCTAACTACAATGACACTGATTTGTTCTATAGTTGGTTTGAGAAATGTCTCGATGAAATATTGGATTTATGTTGAAGGAACGAAATTTCTTTAAAATGCTGTGTTAGGCCTTAGTCCATCACGCTGGCCTAGTGCGGGCGGACTACACACACCAGAGAGAACTTTATGAGGCCCTCTCAGATTTCCTCACCATGTTTTCCTTCACCGTTAACGCAAGTGATAATGTTTTTATGATAGAGTAAATGAAATAAAACAGTGAAATAATTTGAAGGGAACCTAATAAAGAAATACAATTAGTTGCAAAATTCATGTATTCTAGTGAGATATCACTAGAATACATGAATTTTGCAACTAATTGTGATAACTAGTGATAACTAGAATACTAACTCGCCCAATTACCAATATTATATGGACAGCTTTATTTTCCGGTTACTAACCCGCTACGTGATACGCATTAGGACCGCCTTTTTTGCTAGTCTGTAGATATTTATACCCAATTGATCTCATGAAGTGTATTTTTATTAAAATCTTACTCGCTGTCATATCCAGTGGCTTGCACTCCTTAATGACAAAAAGACACTGCGTACCCTAATAAAGTATTATGTAATACAAACATTAATAGGTTTATCTGTAATATCAGTTAATTTAAGTGTTAAAGTAAAATGGCCAATCACAATCATCATTTAACTTGACAATACAACACCTAATTGTTTTTGCCTACAGGCCTATCCTGTAAGAAATCTCTGTGCACGCCACTGCCGGTTAGAAAGAAAGAAAGAAATAAAACATCTATTTGCCACAAATACAAGATACACTAGAATGATAGACATAGATATTAAGAAGAGGACAGGTGCATAGACAGAGAAAACATTTTTCTTAGGATGACAACAGTGTAAAACTAAGTAGAAAATACACTATTTAATAAATGATTAAATGAAATTTCGTAAATAGAATTGAATAGAATAGAATAGATCTTTATTTCATGTAAACCAGATACAGGCACTTATGAAATGTCGAGACTCTAGGTGCACGGTTCCAAATAGTAGATAGACCCTATGGAGAAGAACCGGCAAGAAACTCCATGGATATGGATGAATAGATTAATAAATAATTGTTGATTATATTTTTATAGAATTATGAATGAATAAATTGTAATGCCACACAGCACGCTGACATGTTCCCTCGATTGTATGCATGGATTGTAATAAGTTACTCGTTTTGATAATAATTGTATAGCTATTCTTTTTGATAATAATTGTATTTTGTATTTTTTTGTGTATAATATTTTGCATGCCATGCAAATGAGACATGATGAGACATGATGTACTGCTAAAAACCACTAACACCTGTAAAAATACCATGTTCCTTGTAAATATAATTCTTTATCTTTACTAATTAGAAAAAATAAAAATTATTAACATCCCGAACTTTCGCCCCAATCTGTTAAACCAGAGATGTACTACAAACATCGAAGGTCACAATCGAACCAAACCTACTTAACATTAATACCTACATTGGGACATCCCATATAATTACTAATTACATGCAAGCTTACCCAACTCCGCAATTTACGTACAGACAATAGGATTGGAGTTCCGTAGGTGTCGGTGGGAAGATCCGAGGTTCCGTACAGTTTCGACACGCTATGAGTCAATGAGGTGGATGACATGAATGGGCGTCAGTTTTGGTTCGCGGTCTGTGGGTTGAAGTAAATGAATATAAGTGCTTTTTTGTTTTGTCTATTAGATAGAATATTTTTGGTGATTGGTTATACCCGTATTTGTGTAGATTTCGATTTGGGAAATTATATTCTGGTTACGAAAAAGGTAATGAAGATAACATAAAGTAAACTTTAAAAAAAAGTTAAAACGGACTTCAAAAACTAAAAAGTATAAAATAATTTTCTTAAAAAACTTACAGCTTCTGAAGTCGGTGCCACTGCCAAGCTAGGTGCATCGAAGAATTATACGCCCCGACTTCAGAAGCTGTTATGTTTTAGAAAATTATTTTATACTTTTTAGTTTTTGAAGTCGGTTTTTACTTTTTATTAAAGTTTATTTTATTTTTCAATTTTGAGTGGTACAAAAAAGAGGATTGTTATAAGTTTGTAGTGTGTATCTGTCTGTGGCATTGTAGCTTCAAAACGGATGGACCGATTTCAACGCAGTTTTTTTAATTGAAAGCTAATTTAATCGGGATAGTTCTTAGCTGTTTCTTGAAAATCTGTTCAGCCGTTCAAATGTTACAGCCCTTTCTCTAGTCGGAATCGGGGGTTTTTGGCAGTTAGGTTATGTCAAATAGTCTTATAATTTGACCTTTATCTCATTTGATTTCCAGTGACAATGCGATTCGATAAAACTATAAGATCAATTTGTACAAACCAATCAAATAACAATATTAAATTAATTATGAACCAGTTCATGGCCGGATCATTCTCTGAATTGCAACACTCACTAATAGGATAATAACTGAATGTAGGTGTTTACATTTGTCTGATGCATCTGTTTGAAGGTCGGGCTATCTATGAGAGGCGCGTATTGTTCGGTGAGTGGTGTGTGGGTGATATCCGTCAACCTGTTTCTTAGCGTAGTGTAAGATTGATGGTACAAGGCAAGATAATTTCACTATCGTTTCGTATTAATTTCATATTCAAACTGATTACTAGGACACGTATTGGACTAAGATTTCAAATTCAGATTTAATATAAATTTTGCATGCCACAAAATTATGGCGAAGTATGTCGGACTTAACTCATTAAGAACTTATTTTATGTACCATGCTTCAAGCAAATAAAGATCACTTCATTTGCTTTCAATGACGATAAATATCTGACAGCAACAACGACAAAAAATCATGGATAAAATGGAATGGGATAGTCTGTGGTGTATTTACTCGTCTATTAAATAACCGCTTGTATGGTTTACGTACATACCGTCAGGCTGCAAACGCAGCAACCTACTTTTCTTGATCGTATTTAAATAATGTTTGATGTAATTTAGAGTTCAGTTGATAAACTTACTTACGCGGACACTGCGGAATAGCATCCAACATTTGATCGGTATAGCTCTAATAAAAAAAATTTTATTCGTTTTTTTTTTTTTTTTTTTGTTTTACAAATCTGTTTGTTTACGTCAACTCACCCCACTCAAACTTACAACTTATATCTGTAAGATGCCTACTACTACGGGGCTTTACACAGCTTCTATCTTACTAACATGAGTCATTGTGAATGTATGAAATATATTTCACACCTCTGCCCACCTTACAAGATTACAAGCGTGATACAAACATAGTTCAGCACATTCTGGTCGTAGTTACGTGTGGCCAGTATCCGAGCGAGCATTCCGCTTTCTAACCCACCGCGTAATTAAGTTAATTAACTAAACATATCAACGAAAATGTAAGCAAGTGCCAAGTGTGAGCCGGAACACGGAGAAAGAAGGAAATAATTAACGACTTCTGAATTTTAGAAAAATAGGTACTTACCTAATATTTCTTATTGACGTACAATAAAAAATACAAATTATAAAATTGAGCACCTAGGCGTCAAAGTACTCCTCCTCATCGCTGTCAATTGGTAGTGTGACGCGAGGGCGAGGGTAAAATTAGAGGGAGGTACAAGACATAAAATGCAGGTTTATAACAGCTAAGAAAGCTTACAAGAAATACTCTCACCAAAAAACAAAGTTTCAGGCAACTGTCGAAGCTCCGAACGAGCAGATTTTCCAAGCACTTCACGGAACCCCAACACCGTTTTGTTGAACAGGTGCGACGACTAACTAAACGTCATTTCATTGGAGAAAAAATGTTTCGTAAATTTATGGTACCTGGTTTTATAGCCCCATGATTGCTTGACTAACTATGTTTACAACCTGCCTGTGGATGGGATGTCCAAATGATAGAAAATTATTGGTAATTATCTTTATACATTTAAAATGATGTGTCGATTCATTGCTGCTTGGTTTTCGGTATATCCGTGAAAATACCTATTAATTGTTTTCTATAAATAATTATCTAATCGCCTAATTGCTTTGGTTCACTTTGGCAAACTGTATAACACTTGACTTTGGTTACACGACCAATATGCAGTTTTGATGAAAGTGTTGTCATTTTGATAATTTCATGTAGATACCTACAATAACGATTCTTACGACCAGTGATAAACAGATGTCATTTATTGGTTTACCTACTTGAGATGCAAGTCATTAATACAGTCAATCAATTCTTAAGTTTACAAGAAGTAAGTCTATAAGAATATATCATGAATTAATTTTACAATTAATATGAATTATTATTAATTTATTATCAAATTTTTTATTCGTTCATCGAGGTATTTAAAAGTCGCTTTTCTTTCTTTTTTTTAAACGCTGCCCCTCACTAAGATTTCTACTATATCGTGGGTACAGTTTACATACATACATATCACATGCACACACACCCAGACCCGAAACAACTATCTGTAGATCATACAAATATTTGTTCCGTGCGGGGATCGAACCCGCGGCACGTAGCGCAGAAAGCTAATCGATTAGCCACTGCGCCAACCGTGTCGTCAAATTTTTATTTTAGATTGATAGAGTAATTATGGGTAATTAATAAGCTTTTCTTTTTCTCATATCGTAAACGTACGGATAATTATCTCTACCACTAGTGTTTACATTATTATAGCTCTAGGGTTTCTTAGGGCCATTCTCACCGACAAAATAACGGATGTTTAAAGCAAAATCAGCCGTTTGACATGAGTTCTTGAATGGGTAATAGTCCGTTTTCTAGTTCTTAGACGGCTCAAGGCTATATTTATACCGACAATAAAACAGATGTTTAAAATGAAATCGGCCGTTTACCCATACATTTTGATCTTATCGTCTGTTATTTTATCAGTAAACTTGGGCCTTAATCTACAAAAATAAACGCTCTCCTAGGATAATATATAACAAAATCCAGCACTTCTTTTAAAATCCGCCTGCATATGACTAGAAGTCATGCGTTACCGTCCCGAAGGACACTCGCGTTCATAATTAAGTACATAGTATAATTGAATGATGAGAACATGTGACAGTTAGTTTCCCGCGCAAATTGACAGCTTGAACAATAATGGCGGACTACAGCGGCCATAATGAGGTTTAATAATCAACCTGTTTAACTGCTTATTAGTGTTATGAACGAGAGGCAAATAAACTGGCGATTAAGCATAATGACGATACGTTTACTACCTGCCTACGGTTCAAGAGTGACCCTTCATCGTATCAGCCTGGAATCGTTCACTGCTGAACATACGCCTCCTTATATAACGACAGCGTGAAAGTCCTCTACGATATACTTACTGTTTTGGCAATAGTTGGTTAGAGATAATTTCTCTGAGCTGCATTTTAAACCCACGAGAAGAGCCCGGTGGCTTAAAGCCGGTAATTACATATCGTGTGTGCCTTTCTCTTTGCAGTCTTCCGACCTGCGATGCTAAAGGAAACTAAACCTTTTTATTATTTTTCTGGATGTGTTGGCTCATCATAGTGAAAGTGATAGGAAATAAAACCTTCCATCGAGAGTATAATTATTATTTTTCTTCTTATTTCGGTTTAATAACCGGAGTCATTGACATAGCTTGCAGGAATGGTAGGGATTTCTTTCTTTCTTTCTTTCTTTCTTCTTTCTTTAAGATCAGCAGCTGTAGCTAAATGTATGGGATTGATATTTAAACGCTGAGCAGATGACGGAATTTTTTGTCGGGTGGACTGACGCGGACAAGACTTTTTACAACTACTGCCACGGATAACCGTTATATACTCGCGACTCCAACTAGAAAAAGAGCTGTAACTTTTGAACAGCTGAACAGATTTTCATGAAACAGTAAAGGTGATACCCGATTAAACTAATTAGCTTTCAATTTTAAAAAACTGCAATTAAATCTGTCTATCCGTTTTGGAGCTACGATGTCACAGACAGATACACAGATACACACTACAAACTTATAACACCCCTCTTTTTTTTCGGGGGTTAAAATGGCCTTAAATGGAAAAGACCCGTATCAAAATGGCCTTAAATGGAAAAGAATGGTATCCCGTATCAAAAACTACTAACATTTATAATAACATTCGGTAAAACGCATTACAAAAAACTTTATAATAATGTAGCAACATTTTTGATAACATTATTATCATCAGCAATTAATTCGCGATCTAAATATATATTAGCTTGCAATTGTGTCACGTATTCGAAGTGTGTTTAACTTTTTCTGTTCTCGACAAAACTGTGACGAAACATATCTCTGTTTACAATACAAAGAAATGACGCCAATGGTTTCAGATAGTTTTTGTTTTTGCAATCAACGAATTGTTTGTGTTCACAAGAGTTTTATAAAAAGTTAAACGCTTAGATATGTTGCGTTTATTTGTCTTCAAAACTAGGTTATTAAACCCTTTCACAGTCCAGAGTCCCTCGTGTACCCAGTGACCTTGTATTGAAACTGGACTGTGAAAGGGTTAAGCCGGACATTTCAATTAGACAGACTACTCTACTGACCACGGCTATCCTCTGAACATCACTACGAATATTCTTGTTTCAATCCTTTTCACTAGTCGGGTTTTAGTTTATGAACTCATTTTTTTTTAAAGCCGCGAGCTTCTGCTATATTACATTTTTTATTTTTTTTTATTTTTCATGACTTCATGTCCTCTAGAGGGCGCCATATTCAATTTCATGTGACGTCACATAACCTATAACCAGCGGACAATCAAGACGCTTCCAACGATACCTCATATTTTGTCGAATTATGACGAGTAGTTTCGAAGTTATTAGGGAACAGATGAACATACATACATGTCCAACAAATAACCCTCTCCGTAGTCGGGTAAAACGAACTATAATTTCATAACCATTCCTTTTGAGTTTCAGAATGAAAAGCCATGCTTTTCAGGCAAATAGCAACTCATGTTACAAATAACTTTACAGTTAACTCTATTGTAGTATTTAATTGAACCGACTTCCGTATCAATTACTATAACGATATCTGTTACGTAAACCACAACAATTGGTTAATGGGCAGTAATTAGGTCAAAGTTAATGTTTTAGGATTAGTGGTGATCAATACTGAAATTGAAATTGAAGAAAATTGTCGAGGACTTATCAATCGACACGGTTGGCGCAGTGGTTAAGCGATTAGCTTTCTGCGCTACGTGCCGCGGGTTCGATCCCCGCACGGAACAAATATTTGTATGATCTACAGATAGTTGTTTCGGGTCTGGTTGTGTGTGCATGTGACATGTATGTTTGTAAGCTGTACCCTCGATACAGGAGAAATCATAGTGAGGGGCAACGTTAAAAAAAAAAACTTTGAACTGTTATTCAGATATACGATACACATAGAATATACAGGGTGGTGACGACGTTACGACAATAAATGTAACCACGTATTTGGTATCACGTTCTGTGACCGTACACAAAATATCTATCAAATCCAATCAATAGTTTAGCCACAGGAACTAATTAAAATTTTCTTAATTTTACACATATCACGATCTCTAAGTGAAATTTGAAAAGTCTCTGACTTGTTCTTACCAAAATAATCTTTATTTACACGAAAATAATAGATAAAGATGACATAAGTTTCTACTTAGATGTCCCTTCACATAGACGAATGAGAGTAGAGTGAAATATAATGCAAAATTGTATTTTGCATTGGGTTGCAGCTGAAAACCAGCGTCAGGTGGCCAGTATCACTGCCTCCTGACATTATGCTGAGCTGTGGCCTTTTGGCACAATAACTAATTTTATGTTTTCTTTGTTATTTGTTTTATTTATTTTTTATTGTGCTAATAAACTCTTTTTCTTTCTTTCAAAAATTATATGCGTGAAAATCGTTGATTTCTTGTGCACGGCTTCAGAACGTGATACCAAATACGTAGTTTCGTTTATTGTCGGCACCACCCTGTATACACAATAATATATAATCTTAAAGTAACTTCTCATTGTATTCACAATAATCTACATACATATATTAGACTACAATACTCATTTACGCAACGGACAAGACGGAAACAAACAGATTAGCATCAGTGACGCAAGAGTCAGTGACCGTACTGCCTCGGCGTGAACATACAAGGAGACCACCGGCTTATTATTGCCAAGCCTTATGAGAAAAGGCAATTTTAGACGGTTGATATTTTGATGGAGATTAGTCGAAAACTGGACATGTGGAAAAATGCATTTTATACTTATTGATTTTTATCCCACAACTAGGCGAATACACTTGGGAGTAATTAATTCGGGTCACCGAATAAACTTTAATATCTCGGAAACTTAGAATGTTAGCTTATTCAAATAAAAAGTATTTTATAGACTATTTAATACTACTCAAATAAAATGAGTAAAACTTCTTAGTTATTATTTGTTTTATTTATTAAAAATGCGTAAATTATATTCCATTGATTGATCAAATCCGCAGCCATTAAGTGACTGACCTACCAAATTTGAATTATTTCTAATTGATCCATAAATTACTACCAATTAAATACGAACTGTGTCACCGGTAATTTATTCGTACATAACCATACAATTATATCATACAATGTTTACGCTCTTATTCCCTTGAGGGGTAAACAAAATTGCAAGCAATGAAGTACCCAATAAGTAAGTTTTTGTAAGCTGGCCTATTCTTTGGTCAAAAATAAGCATTGCCATTCAACGTGGCAATGCTGCCAGTCTTCTGGGCACGCTACCAATGGACAGCGAGGAGGAGGAGTACTTTGACGCCTAGGTGCTCAGTTTTATAATTTTATTTTAATGTGTAAATAATGGGGCAGTGTAAATAATAATTATTATATGTGTTTAATAAACCTTGAATAATAAATAAAAAGGTTTTGTTATTTGAATAGTCAGTTCTTGTAGCCAAGTTTCATAGGTTCGATCCATGCACCGAAGAAATATTTCCATGGCCTGATATTTGCAGTAGGTACACAATATGTTCTGTCTGCTAACCTACGTGGCCGTACCCAGTTCTTGCCCCGGTGATGGGGTAAATCAGGAATTTACTATAGGCATTGGCCAGCTTTTGCCCTGGGGCACACATCAGGAATTTACTCAGGTAAGCATAGGCACATAAATCAGCTAAATGTATGGGAGACAGGCCAGGTCCAAGGGAGGCAGCCCCACTTTGAGTCCCCCCCCCCTTCTCCCGGGTACGCTCATATTGTTCATCACGTTTTTTTAGAAGACTATTAAAATACTTATAATTATGATGTCTACGTCCAATCCCTTGTATAATAAATAGAAGCTATCAAACCAGCCTTTTTATTGATGTGTCCGCAACAAAATAAGTCACATACCTAATAGTTAATACTAAACAAAGTAAGGTGTTTCAAGGTAACTCTTAAAAGTGAACTCAGTAGACCGTAGGAAACGTTGAGGCGAACTTGAGTAACTATAACTATTGTAGGTACTGACGATGCAGGTAATACTGGCTTGGTTGAGACTTGACTGAGCTTGCCATTAAAATGATTAAATAGAAGTTACGTTCGTTTAATAATCTAAATAAATTAATGTCCATAGGTTTACTATACTGGATAATTTTTTTATGTAGTCCGCAAGATTTTCAGTGATCATAAATGTCACAAATGGTATTCTCCTACATTAACAAACAACGTCAAACGTGAAATTATATTGTAATGATCAAAAGTTGATTGAAGATTTGAAGCCAAATGGGTATTCTGCAGAAATTTTGTGTGTCGACACATAAAAAAATTGGTATTCTCGTTCATACATAAACATCAAACATGAGATTGAAATGAGTCTGTAAGAATATTGAATTGAAATTATATTTAAATAGGACTGAACTATAAGAGGAGTAGAATACAGATTTTTGTCAAATCATAAATAATGACAGTTCGGTCAACTTTCATTCATAATGTAAATTAATTATATAATTGGGCTTCAGTTCTTAAAATGTTTATTTCTCCACCCCATGCTCATCCACTTAAATACCCCATATTAGTGTCCCAAAACAAAGAACTAGCTAATTTCTTGTAGAACAACCTTGGTTATGTCACAAGTCAGTGGTGTTATGTCAATGCCTGTTTTTGTGACCACAAAAAGCCTTGGTTTTTGCTCACAATCATATGATTAGGTAAGGTTATTAAGACGCATTTAGATGAAAAAAGTGTTTGCTTCTGTTACATCAAGTAAATCTTGTTGTTTTGTATTGTCATCGATATTTTTGTGTTACGGGACGAGCACAGCACTAGGTACAGTCAACGCCATAAGCATACAAGTGAAGATTTTTAAGTTTCAGAAGAATTTATTTTTTGTATATTTTTTTTTGTTTTTTGTTGCCCATACCATGGCGCTACATGTAGTCCACAATAAACATAATTGTAAGACCTTTTACTGTATCATGTTTTTATGCAAATAAATATTATTCTATACTATCAAAACTTGACCTTCAAAATATATTCGAGTACAAGAGAATTCATAACAGGAATTTTGAATGAGCGTCCATGACCCAAATATTTTGAAGAATGTTTAATAGTTTTTGTAGTGAGCAAAATATACAAACGGTAGTTATTCTTTATACCACAATTGTTATTAAAACGCAATCGTTTTGAACAGTAGTTTGAATAACTATAAACACGTTTAGCACACTACAGAGGAATTTTTGGTAACACAGTTAGCACCTACATTGACATATTTAACCCAATTGTAAACAGCGTGAAAACTGTTACATTATGTATTACACAATAATATTACATAATGATTAAAGATGCAAGGAGGATCACGGTACTATTATTTACAGGAGAGATTTATGTGAAGCAATTTTCCAATCAGACGCTTTTCAAACTGTTAACAGACGAAAGACGGAAGAAATTGAAAGAAAATACTGCAGTAGATATCAGTCATCCAAATAAGGACTTAAAGCTAAACCAATATCTTACACAGGCTAACAAGCACAAGGTCCAACCAGTCTCGAAGAAAAAAAAAATCTACTTCACAATATTCATGCAGACAGATTGAAACATTTATCAGGCAAGTGAAAGTGCCTGCAAAGGCCTAAATAAAAAACTTTGACTTTGGCTTTGACTTTGAAGCTTAAGATGAACAGGAGTCAGGAGTAGAAGATTACGATTTGAAATATAATGATGATCGGGCTTAAGATGCTGAATTCATTACAAAACTGATATTACAAATTGAAAAACTAAAAGGTGCAATAGACAAAAAAAATCATCTGTAATCTCTTTGGTGCAAACTAGAATGATATAACATCTACTTATCATAAATTAAAAAGTATCATTGAATATAATCGTTTTTGTGAAATATTTTACAGGAAACCATCAAACAAAGGAAACGGTCATCTAATGGCTTTGCGCTCCATTTGATTCTAATAATGACTTGTGTTTACTTCTTATAATAAAACCGTTGCTTATTTAGAAGTTTTTGTGAGGAAGCCTGATGATCCGGAAGGTACTCGTACATAGTCTAAAATTAGCATAGATTAAAGAATAGAAGTGGCTGAATGAAGCTGCTTTGTTATGATATGACCATGAGATATAATTTTAAAGATCTCGATAGTTCAAGAGAATAAAAATATTGTGTGGTCAATGAGGTGAGGACGCCTATTATTGGGTGATTATGATATAGTTGATACTACTTTTAATAGTTATTACAGCAAAACCATCTGTCCATAATTTTAAAGTTAATTAGTTTATACTACACCGCGCGCCACCCTCGTAACTTTTACATGCTGTATTGTCCATCCAAAGGTTTTCTGTAAGAAATTGCCGATTGTGATAAGATCGTCCATTGTACAATCTTAAAATGATTAATTGTAATTATTATGTTTATTGCTTCTTTTTTATCAGGTGTACAATAAAGAGCATTACTATTCTATTCTATCTGTTTCTTATACCTCAAGAATATTCTTGCAAATAAATGATTCAGAATTATGATAATTTTAATGAACCAATTCCTTGAGGAGGTATCATTTTTTAACAATGGTACGAAATAGTACCAATTACAGGTACTAAATTACAGACTTATCTGCGATAGCGAATTCTGGTGTCTACCCGCCATCCTGACACTCACAAATAAATTGGGTATGATATTTTTAATAACTTTTGGGCAAAGTCATTTGAACAGTTTCCCGTTATTCGATAACGAAACCAGACACGATAATATGTCGGCAGTAACGACATCAACTCAAAATATGTCGCCAACGACATAGTGTGAAAGCGGTTAGTATTAACTGCATTACATTCTACATCCACTGATATCGTTATCGGTGTGATGCCAGTGTCGATACAGTAAACAAAAAAAAGTTGATTAACAGTCGAGTTACTAATAATTATTATCAGTATTTAAAAAAGATAGATATTTACATGATATTAAAGCTACACCATCTATAACAATCAAAAACAAATTAATATTTTCATTGCATTTAACAGAGTATTAAGAACATAAAATATCGCTTCATGTTAATTTGCCTTTGTAACTGACCGTACTTTCTAATAAAACGCCCATGAAGCTAAGGCGATATCTATATTTAGCTGAACAAAAAGCTTGACTCCTAAGATTTTGTTGTTATTTCCAAGTTTTAATCCTTCGTTCACGGTGACATCAGCCTACACTTAGTTTAGCGGTCTCAAGCCAGACATACAGACACCTTTCGACGTCTCGCATATTAATACACAGTTTATATGGACTGTGGCACTGACATTACTTATTTAGGAAATACTACTTTTGTGAGAACTTTGTTATTACTTGCAGATTTTTTGTGATCTTAGAATACGGCGTGATAATAGCGTTGATTTGTTAAGATATGGCAAAAAACGCATATTATATGCGAATTCAATACTTGCTGTTACTATTAATAGTTACCCCAAAATAAATAAAACCAGCCTATTACTGTCCCACTGCTGCCTATTCTTGGAATGAGAAGGGTTAGGCCTTAGTTCACCACGCTGACTTGTGCGGGTTGACGGACTACACACACCATCGAGGACTTTATGAGGCCTTCTCAGGTTTACAGGTTTCCTCACGAGGTTATTCTTCACCGTTAATGCAAGGGATAATCAAATTGCGATCCGCACATAAATTCGAAAAGTCAGAGGTGTGGGCCGGGTAAGGCCGGGTACGAACTCAGACCCAAAAATAATTTATATAGATTTTTTCTGTGAACGTATATGGGTATAGCAAGATTAAAAATAGATTCCATGATGGAATAATAGAGATCAAAGATGGAGTAAAACCACATAATTAAAGAAGTTGATTAACAGATCAAATGCTGATTTAAAAGCTATTGGATTCGCTTCCTGGATGAACAGAAAAATAAACATGATTTTAGTTAATTGATAAGCAAAGCAGCCGTGATTTTCAATTATGTTTGAAATTAACTTGTTTGCATTAATCTATTTAAAGATCTATTGGCCTAAGTTGCCTGAAAATAAAGCATTACATAAGGTAAACCATCAAACCCCTAAGTCCACGGGTGTGTTAAGAGATTTAAATCTATATATTAATACGTGAAAAGAAAACTTTGTACCCCTTTTTAAGCATATTGCGCGCACGGAGTAGTGTGAGATTTGGTATAGTTAAAGTTTACATGGAGAAGGAGTGGAGAAAGCTAAACTTGGGGCGACCACTAGTATGAATGAATATGTAGGTATGTTAGTATGTACCATTAACTTATTATACTAGTGGTATGTATACATACTAAGGAAACTACCAAGGGCTGGAGAGATCATGATAATAACAAATCCTCATGAGATCATGATAATAGAAACTAACCGAAAGATGAACGGAAGAATGAAGTCATGAGATAAAAGAAGCAAACAATATAAAAGAGGAAACACGATACATTAAAGAAGCAAAAATAAGTTATGTACCTACAGTATTCGTTACATGGTAAAAAAATTAGGTACCTTTGGACCAGATAATAGAGTTAGGCAATAGAGAATGGGAAGGATGCTAAAGTAAAGAATAAAAGTTAAGTAGTACAGTATTCATGACATAGGAAAAATATACCTATGGACCACATAGAGAGACCATAGAGACAGGGAAGGATAGCGATGGGTTATAACAGTCAATTGTGTTACCTGTTATCTCTGTTATTGTTACACAAAAATAACAGAATGAAATATCTGTTACTAAATAACAGCCTGTTATTTTCATACTATCACACTATAACCCACCAACTAATTACTTATATCTGTTTATGTATTCAATACTAGGTGTCTCTCTTTCGAGCAAGCGTCAATCCAGTTAGTAAGAATGAGAGCAAAACTATTAATTAACAAAATAACATGCAAGGTTTGCTGTGATTGAAAGTGTCTGGCATTTGTTATAACAGATAACAGGCAGGAACAATTGTTATCTGTTAACGATAAATACTCGTCACCGCTAGGAAAGACGCTTAAATAAAACAAAAAAGGAAGTACAGTAGTCAGTAATGGACAGATGAGAGATGATAGCACGCCACAGACGTAGGTTACCATAATAGACTGTCAGTATTACTTGGTGCTGCCACTTAATTAATTTAATTTATGTTTTGTTTAGCAGAACAACTTTGAGTATAGATACTCAAAGCAGAACAATGACAATTTTTAGTATTAAGTGATCTTGGTGTAAGTTTATTTATGTTTTGTGAGTCATACTGGGCGTAGAAATAAAAACTTTTTCTTTCTTTCTTTCTTTTACCTATTGCAAATTATTGGAAAGCAGAGCATTTCGATCTATTTCAAGGAAACCAAAAATTAAGAAAACAAGGGAAACGATTTTCTCTATGAGTTAACACTACCGTCTTACCTACCGTCACGAATCGCGAATGGTCTGCTGTAATTGTCGCAAAACAATTACAATTGGTCGTTTTTGTGAACAGTAAACATTTTGTTTGATCATTTCCGACTACGCAGGTTATACAATGTTACGTAAGAATTTAACTTGTAGCTATTATGTGGGTTAAGTTTCCTGGCAGTTGCTATGTAATTTTAAAGTTTAATTAGAATTTTGTCCCCGTGGATGTTTCAAGCAATAATTCAAACGATATGACAGATTCATACAGGGTGGTGTCGACAGTACGACAGTAAATGAAACCATTCGTTTGGTATCACATCCTGTAACACGAAAATACAGTGAAATCCAATCAGTAGCTTAGCCACAGGAACTCATTAAAATTTCTTTAATTTTACACTTAAATATATATATATGTATATATAAATATATATACCTCTAGGCGAAATTTGAAAAGTCTTTAAAAGAAAAGAAAGAAAGAAAAGAGAAAGAAAGAAAATATTTTTATTATGGACTCGCCAGGAACGAATAAAAGTAAAAGGTACAAAAATAAAACAAAAATAAAACATAAAAAATAACAATAGTAAAACAATAGTCAAAGCAACCTGAACGAGACCAAAAATGGCTCCCATCTCAGCATAATGCTGTGGCATTTAGAAATAGAAAATGTCACAGCGCTGGTATTCTGATGGGACCGTAAAAAAGAAAGAAAGAAAGAAACTACATTTATTTAACTTTAACCTGTTCTTAACAAAATAATCTTTATTTACACGTATACCTACAGGATATTTTTTTATGTATTTCGTGCGATTCGCAAATCCAATCAATTTTTTAAAAAAAACAACATCTGTACATTGCTTATTACAATTTCGACGAAAAATTAAATGAAAAACAAAACTTACAAAAAAAAAAAACTCCCTCTCTTAGCCATTTTGCCCCACAGCCACAGTGGATGCACGATGTTACCTAGTATTTTATTTGTGCTTGACAAACAGCATTGAAGAATTAATATTATGTTTACTGCACAGAATCTGTGTCCTAATTGAAGTAAACTACTATATTTTTTATTTATTTTTTAAACATTGCCCCTCACTAGGATTTCTCCTGTATCGAGGGTACAGTTTACAAACATACATGTCACATGCACACACAACCAGACCCGAAACAACTATCTGTAGATCATACAAATATTTGTTCCGTGCGGGGATCGAACTCGCGGCACGTAGCGCAGAAGGCTAATCGCTTAGCCACTGCGCCAACCGTGTCGTCAAATTGAATTAACTACTATATTAATTGCATGCAGATATAACTAACTAGGTATTCAATTTCTTCGTGAGTTACATGATGTTAATAAAGATATAACAGCGATTACGTTCACATGCACAAAGTCTTCTTTACGCATTGTGGCGCCGTAATTTAGATAACTGGCTTAAAATCTTAGGTTATCTATTAATTAGAGAAATTCTATCGAAATTAGTTCCATTGCATTGCATGGATAGCGTAAGACAGACAGACGAGAGTGGCTGTATTTAACCCCTGACAAAAAAGAGAGGTTTTATTAGTTTGTAGTGTGTATCTGTCTGTGGCATCGTAGCTCCAAAACGGATAGACCGATTTCAATGCAGTTTTGTTTAATCGAAAGCTAGTTTAATCGGGTATCATCTTAGCTATATGTTTCATGAAAATCTGTTCAGCCGTTCAAAAGTTGCAGCTCTTTTTCTAGTTGGAGTCAGGATTTTTTTACGGTTAGGTTATTGTATCTTTCTGCGCTACGTGTCGTAGGTTCGATTCCCACTGGGTGCATATATTTGTATGACCAAGTTAGTTGTTTTCAGGACTGGGTGTGTGTGGATGTATGTTTGTAAACTGTTCTCATGAGACCGGAGAAATCAAAGTTTGGGACAACGTAATTTTTAAATAAATATAGACAATTATAAATCCACTCGTTCGTCGCCTAGACACACAGAAAATCGAGTACTTTGGGAGATAAATTACTGAAAAACGCTTTAGAATAGAATAGAACTTTATCTCATCTAAAGCAGATACAGGCACTTATGAAATGTCGAGACTCTAGGTGCGCGGTTCCAAATAGTAGGTCCTATGGAGAAGAACTGGCAAAAAACTCCATGGAAACTCTTTTAAAATAATAGATTATAACAATACATTTATATTAGCGGACTATGTTATCATTACATAGTATAAAACAAAGTCGCTTCCCGCTGTCTGTCTGTCCCTATGTATGCTTAGATCTTTAAAACTTATACGCAACGGATTTTGATGCGGTTTTTTTTTAATAGATAGAGTGATTCAAGAGGAATGTTTATATGTATAATACTTTCATATTTAATGTAAGGATAGTAGAGAAACTGCATCCGTGCGAAGCCGGGGACGGGTCTTTAGTGTACAATATAATTCACTTGTGCAGAAAGATTGGTGCTAACTAATGCATTCATGTTCTCATCTTAAAGTTTTTTAATAAAGATAAAACAAATATAATCTTTTCATCCCACCATCTCGGAAAGAGTATTTTTAATCTTCAATATCTGAGTGGAAAAGCCGTTTTTATTCTCTAGAGGATAAAGTAAATTTTCATCCCACCATCTCGAAAAGAGTATTTTTAATCTTCAATATCTGAGTGGAAAAGCCGTTTTTATTCTCTAGAGGATAAAGTAAATTGAATTTAGAACATCGTGTGCACTAAGTTTGTGAATTAAACGTTTTTTTTTTGCATTTAGTCATTTCCTCGCTGAGGTGGAATGAAAAGTTACGTGTTGCACTCGAGTGCAAAGATTTTTCACCTCGTGCTTTTTTGATTCCCTCGCTAACGCTCAGGATTCCTTCGCTTGCTCGGTCATCAAAATTGAACACGCGGTTAAAAAGCAACTTTGCACTCTTGTATAACAAATAACTATTATGCTTTCACATACGTATTGTATTAACATGCGGTAACGCCTTTTAGATGTTGTCTAGTAGTAATGAATATTTAAAATAGATACGAATCAGTTTTATTAAAAAAATGTGTTGAGAGACTATGACGAGAGTGGTTAGCCAAGTTCTTACGCTTGTTGCGATTATTAAAAACATTGTGAAAAGTTTTACACACTTTTTTAAGACTAATATTTTTAGCAAATAACTACTACAGTCTTTTATTAGCTGTTTTATAAAGTAAACAAGATTTTTATATCTATTTACAAACTAAGGAGTTCATAAATTGAAAGGAAGTTATTTTGAAAGTAATTATGTATTTAAATAACCTAACCGTCTAAATCCCCCAAATCTAACTAGAAAAAGAGCTGTAACTTTTTGCTTTTGCTTTTTGCCTTTGGCATTAAGACCGCCTTTGTACATATTTGTATGAAAAGCATTAAATAAATAAATAAATAAATAAATAACTTTTGGACGGCTAAACAGATTTTCATAGAACATAAATAAGATGATACCCGATTAAACTAAGAAAAACTGCATTGAAATCGGTCTATCCTTTTTGGAGCTACGATGCCACAGAGAGATAACTTAGAGATTTTTTCATTATCTATCAGATTTAATATGATATGGAAAAAGAAATAAATGTCTGTGATTTATGATAGAGTTCCTACATAAATAAAGTCCTTTTGGTTATTTTTAAGACGTTTAACATAAACTTGTCTCTTACGTTTGTTAAAAATTCCTATTTCGGGACGTCTACTGAACTTCAAACGTTAATTGAAGACTTGCTTGGACGATTTTACAAGTATCTACAATTTATGTCTACTTTGTGTATCAATTAATTAATTTAACTTTATTAAACAACGTAATTAATTGTCAAACTAGGATTTTACTGGAAGTTAAATTTATAATGAAATGAAATGAATTTATTTTTGCAAGAAATTATTATGTACAAAAATTGTTATTT
This sequence comes from Allophyes oxyacanthae, assembly GCA_932294325.1. Taxonomy (NCBI): domain Eukaryota; kingdom Metazoa; phylum Arthropoda; class Insecta; order Lepidoptera; family Noctuidae; genus Allophyes; species Allophyes oxyacanthae. The sequence goes on along the minus strand of OW028635.1, from coordinate 837,554 downwards.
GTTATGCAAGGCTTCAAAGTTGTTATTTGGTGCGAGTGCTTGTATTGAATACTGAGCGTGCGAGGGATTCAAAGGCACGAGACGCAAATAATTTTGCAGCCGTGCGAATCACACAACTTTTCATCTCACTAAAGCGAGGAAAATGTTAGATGCCTAATTATATTTGAATTTGTTTTTCTTCACCACTCTACACTAGTCCAGGGCCCCAAGTCTACTAACTCCTGCTATCTCAATCGTGGTATTTATGGCATGCATACTGCATAGGTACTAAGTAAAGTAATTCTATAAAAAAATGTAATAGGGATATGAGGTATAATAGGAAATAATAGTTTTTGCTAAGATTTTCCGGCAAGTAATAGATCAACATCATTGTAATAGCGATAATAAAGTACCTACTTAACAAAAAATAGGTATCATGGTCGTCTACAAGCATGAACAATTTTATGGAATATTGCTTCCTGTAACCTAAAACGTTTCTTAATATTTTAACTCATTATCAAAATTATTATAAAAGATTTTTTTTATGTAGTGCGCATTTATTATAGAGTGATACAGTCTCTGTTACTAAATGCAACCGCAGTATTGGGATACACTTTAACATAAAACGACAATTCGACTTAGTATGGGGGACATGCATAATTTACTAGCGCAAGCCATAGAAAATCTAATTTTTATTTTGTTTTGGAGTGATTTTTAGTACTGCGGTTGCATTTGGAAACGGACACTGAATCACTCTGCAAATTTTGCGCACCACATAAACAATACACGGTGTAATTGAATAAACGCTAAACTTTGTTCATAATGTTCATAATAATCATAATTGTTCATAATTGACTACTAAATTGATTTCAGTACCCGAAATAAACTTACTAACAAGCTTATACCCCTAAAAATGTATGGTTACACTGGCGTTATTCATGACATCATCCGTATTTATTAGGAAGGGAGATAATGTAGATAAAAAATAAAAATCTATATGTACTCACGGTTTAGCCGCAGCCACCGGCTCCTGACACGCCTTCACCTCCGCAGACAGCACCCGGAACGCTTCATCATCCCTCTCGCGAGGACTTGGCACATGCACTTCCGAACACACTTTCCCACTACACGGACTCTCCGATTGCCGCCCCGATAAATCAAAGTATCGATCCTGCGCATGGATCAACTGAGTGACGGTAAACGCGGGAGTCCCACTGTCGTTCACTTTGAAATCGATCTGCGGCCCGAAGAGCGATTCATCGTATTCTAAACTCAATTTTCGTTTGAAAAATCGATCGTCCTGTATATCTTTTGAGGGGGAGGATTCGTCGCGGGATTGGATCGTGATGTCGAGTTTGTTCGCGCTGTTCAGGCGAAGTGAGCGTTCGGTGGTGAACGCGTAAGGTGTGTTCGCTAGTTCCTCCTCGATGCTGTTGTAACGGCTTCGGAAGAGCGACCGCGGCGTCTCCCCCCCAGAGTCGACGTCGTACTTCGCCCCGAAGAGGTCGTACTGCGCGAAGCGGTTGTTGATCGTGTCGAACTTTGGGTCGGTTATGTCTTTATCGGGTTCCTTCGGGCTGGATGATGGACTCATGTTGATTTGGACGATGCCGTGCTCGTCTTTGTACTTTAGTTTCAGCGCCATTTTTTAAGATGACATTTTTGCCTGAAAATAAAAAATTAATAAATTAATACGTGAAGGGAAAACTTTGTACCCCTTTTTAAGCATATTGCGCGCACGGTGTATTGTGAGATTTGGCGTAGTTAAAGTTTATATGGAGGAGAAGTGCAGGAAGCTAAAATTATGGTCGAATTTCGACCACTAGGCGACCACTAGCAATAATAATTAAGTAATCTTATTTTTATAAACTTTTATTAAAACTGTTGTGGAGGGCTTCCGTGTTGATAGAAATGGTACTTTAGTTAATTAAATAATTAATGTTTACTGAGTTGTAATGACTTGTGACATTTACGTGAATATTATACATTGAAATAAAATGCTGAAAGGTTAAATAATTACGTGTAATATAAAGAGTAGTTTTACGTATAAATAGTTATTATTTTATATCAGATATAATAAAGAAGGATATTTTTAGAAATAGTTGTAACATTATTAATAGTTACTATGAAAACTTAGCACGCAAGAAATATTATTATAAGCATCATATTTACCTAAGTGCTAATAATAATATATAGACGTCACCGTTGGCGTAGTGGGTAAGCGATAGGCTTTCTGCGCTACGTGCCGCAGGTTCGATCCCCGCACGGAAAAAATATTTGTATGTTCTACAGATAGTTGTTCCGGGGCTGGGTGTATGTAAATTGAACCCAAATTACAGGAGAAATCCTAGCGAGGGGCAATTATTAATAAAAAAGCAATAATAGATGAGACTCTATATCCATTCAATAGGTATAATAATTCTAAGAACTTTTCAGTACATATGTATTTTATTATCATAAAGAGCTATTTTGTGTTTTACTACCTTATATAATAATTCCGCTCATTACAGTCCCAGTGCTGGGCACATTTGATTATACGGTGAAGGAAAACATCATGCGGAAACCTGCAAAGGTACCTGAGAGGGCTTCATAAACGGAGTTGGGCTTGTGGAGGAACGAAGAGGGAAAAAGAATTTACTTCATTGAAAAGGGAGGATCCTCCGACCAGGCGAGATAATATTGCCTGACGGGGCATAGCCCGACGATTGATGTATATGTGTGGACAGTAGTATAGATATTTGTTAGATACGATAATCTTGTTCCTTGCGCGATGCAGGCCTCGTAATCTGATTGGTCAAATTCATATTTTCGCGCCATTGTAGTTAGCTTGCTGCCTTGCTTGTAGTTATTCTATGTGGCGATAGATGTCGCTACAGGGCTCATTTTAGGAACTGCGCCTATTACCTACGAAATGCATATTTTACGTCAAGTGCATCTTTTGGGGAGTGCACATTCTGTGCCAGACCCAAGTTGTCGATGGTGTGTGTAGTCCGCCAACGTAATCATTAATTCAACGGTTTTGATGCAATACCATAACCCACGTCAAATAAGTATCTATAGGCTTATAACTATAATGGTATCTATGGTTTATAACTATTAATAAGATAATCACCCATCTTTCTTCGTGGGTGTCAAGGTTACAAAGGGATTGTATCTAACGGATGAGTAAGCGTCCAATTAACATACTTAATTAATATTACTGTCAGAACTTGTATAGTCAACTGCTTATCGGGAAACAGGAGTACAACATATTTAAAGAATTAACACGAAGAAATAAAGATATCACAGAAAAAACGTAATGGCTAAAAATAAGCAACTTAATGGTATTTAAGTACAACCAAATAACTTGGTTCGGATGGAGACTGCAAAGTAATTTTTTCCGTGATTTATCTCACGCGGGGCTCTAAACGACACAAAATGACAAACAGCCTGAGGGCACTTGTTTTTTGGGAATGCTTTTTTTTAAAATGATTAATTGTAATTATTATGTTAGGTAATTGCTGCTATTTTATCAGGAGTACAATAAATAGTATTTCTATTCTATTCTTTTTGGCGCTTAGCTGTCCAGTCTCTTATTCCCAGACAAATGTCTTGTATGTTTGTTTCTTTGTTTGTAATGGATAAACACAAAAACTACTGGACTGATTTAAAAAATTCATTCATCAGCTGATTGCTATATTATCACTGAGTAACATAGGCTAGGTATAATTTATAAAGATATCAAACGGGTGAAGCCGCTGGCGGAAACTATATAAAGTGTGATTAGGTAACGTGATTTTTTTCTCATCTAAACCTAGTGGTAGCTGATTTTGTAAATCATATAAATAACTTTATAATCTTTAGATAATTCTATAGAGTCGGGAAGCCACAAAGTTAAAAGGTACGAACTCCCTTATTAAACGATGATTAATCATTATTTAACTTTAAACTAGCTCATAAGTCTATAATTATTACTATCTCTATTCATTAGCATACGAATGACAAGGACAGCTCTAATTCAGTGTTTAAAAATTACAAGTTTTATTAGTAGGTATCTAAGGGTGGACTTTATATTCTTAAATAAATATAAAAGTCCATTTTAAATAGAAAATATGTATACTTACATAATTGCGACAGTGATGTACCAAAATGAAAGGCATTTTTAGCTCACTTACAAGTTTTTGTGTGTTTGTATAATTTATTGGGAAATCAACAACAATTACATAATTGTTTGTAAAAGACGTGTTCTCTCGGATTTGCCCTTGTAGCTATTATACTATTAGACCATTTATGTATGGCTCAATGTATTTATTCACTTAACAAAATAACTGACTGTTTTTTAAAATTCGTATTTCACTATTTAGGGCCCTGTTCACCAACGATTTAACAGATGTTCAAAATGATCGTTATGAAAGTGCCTGCAAAGGCCCAGTTGAAATCAAAAACTTTGACTTTGAAATCAGCTGATTATGCATACAAAAATTCATGTTTAAACGGTAGATTTTGCCCTAATCGTTTGTTAGGTTGTCAGTGAAATTGGCCCTAGTTGATTATTCAAACGATAGGTTCGTTCTGGTTCGAAATTATTATGAATATTCATTATTATCTTTTTATGGTTTATTACTAGGTATGAGATTATTTTAATTTCTCCCCTCAAAATTCGACAAAGTCAATGCAAATTGACATACCGGATCTTACCTGTTTTCGAGAGCAAGGAGCTGATAAATTTCCGAATATCACCGTTTAGTTGGCTGCTTTCAACTTTGTGTTTATTTTGGCTAACTGGGTAACCGGTTTGCAAATGGACGTAGAATTTATTTTACAAAAATTATTTTGTTAAGTGAAATATAACCTTAGATGTAGGAAGCGAAAATGTTCTAAGTCTATGGATATAACTAATTTAGGTATAATTATAACATAGCGATCCGTCCCCGGTTTCGCACAGATGCAGTTTCTCTACTATCCTTACATTAAATATGAAAGTATTATACATATAAACCTTCCTCTTGAATCATTCTATCTATTAAAAAAAACCGCATCAAAATCTGTTGCGTAGTTTTAAAGATCTAAGCATATATATAGGGACAGACAGACAGCGGGAAGCGACTTTGTTTTATACTAGTGATAGTGATAGCGTAATAAGTTTCGTTATTATAGTTGTAGTCATGTGTAGGATTCAATCTAATCTGTAACGTATGTTTATGAGGGGAAGTACCTAAACTCATATGAACTACGAAATTGATTTTGGAAATACCCCAAAAAAAATTTACCTACACTGAAAAAAAAGAATGATTGATTTTACTAAATTCCGCGTAAATTTAATAAATCCGCGGGTTAATATAGGTCCTACACACGAAATTGTTGATTTTAATGTAAAATCAACAAAGTGGATTTTGTTAAATTCACTCTTGTTATAGTAAAATTAACTATGAAAAGGGTTGACTATGGCAGTTCATTACTCAACCTACGCTACTTTAGTACATTCAACAATTCTTTTTTTTCAGTGTACCCTACATTTTGTCGAAAATCAACCCCAAAAAGGGTAATAAGTGCAATTAAATATCGAAGTTTGAATGGAAATATCCGTAATCTACGAATACGAACATCACGGACGAAAGCAGTTCTATTTAAACCACAATTTGCAAACAGTTACACATTATATAAACGCTAAGTATGAGTCGGATATAAATAAGTTAATAATGTGTTTTACAATGCTAAACATATTATATTATAATGGATTGAAAAAATAAACGTCAACAGGCTTTACCTATTTATTTACTTGCGTGAAGAAAACTGCACTGCTTTTAATTAGTTCATTTTCTAGCTGCTTTTATATGCGCCACTGATATGACTGATATTCATTACAAACGTAGGTACTCCATATGATATCGTTTTTGTGCATAAAAGCAGATATAAATAAATAAATAATGCTGAATTTTCTGCGACGATTTCGTCTAATAGATAAGTATCTATCATCAAATATCAGACAAAACTACCCGCCTGGTTGCAAAATTAACAATCAAACAAGATCCTAACAATAAACTCGGCTACATTAGCTATCGTCACTCGGAGAAGCCAGAATAAAATAGAATAGAATATATCTTTATCTTATGTATACCAAATACAGGCACTTATGAAATGTCGAGACTAGGTGCGCGGTTCCAAATAGTAGATCCTATGCAGAAGAACCGGCAAGAACCCCATGGAAACTCTTTTAATATAAAAGATTACAATTTTTATTAGTACAGTGTTGTGGTAAGAGTTGCGAGAATAATGTAATTTAATGTGAATAAAAAATAAGAGTAGGATAATAAATTTGGCTCTGAATAAGATTGGCATGGCAGTTACAAGCTGACCAGTCCCGACAGACAGCACCCGTTCAACACCGTCCAACACCGACTAACTTGATGGAAGCCTGCAGCTCTACTGACCCGCGTCTCAACCAATTACGTTTATATTCAGTCGACTAGTCCCGCAAGTTATTACAATATGTATTGACGTGGAACACTCTATACATAATAGTTTACATACCTTTGTGGCAAGCGTTGTGTGAACCGTCAGCTAAGCAGTGCGATATTAAAAATATAATTATGGTCAGCTTGTTACTGCCTTAGCAATCTTATTCAGAGGCAAATTTATTATCCTATTCTTATTTTTAATTCACATTAAATTACATTATTCTCGCAGCTCTTACCACAACATTGTAATAATCAAGATAGTAATCTATTATTTTTAAAGAGTTTCAATGAAGTTTCTTGCCGGGTCTTCTCTATAGGACCTACTATTTGGAACCGCGTATCTAGTCTCGACATTACATAAGTGCCTGTATCTCGTTTACATGAAATAAATATCTATTCTATTCTATTCTCTGACTGCAAGTAATTTTATCAGCAGTTCTGCTAATTCGCGAGAATAATATTATAGATGTTATTTAAGATATCACCACTCGGGATTGCTCAATTTACGGGCAAGACAAAATATTGTCAAGTTCGTCTTTTTACGCGTCCTTGATTGTCAGATCTTTTTTTTTTCCAAATTTTAACATTATAGGTATAGATACAACTTAGAATTATTTTTAATAAACCATTGCTTTAAAGGTAGTAAAAAGACGGATGTGCCCAGATGTGCCGCTTACAGCTCGTTACGTAGGATACACGAGGGGTTCAATAAAATATTGATAGGTGGATACATTTACCGACTGCCAAGGTCTGCAAAACTACAAATCACATAGTGAACAAAAATCCTTCCCAAACACTGTAAAAATCATAAAAGTCTGATAAACATACAATTTAAGTCACATGCACAGACACCCAGACCTGAAACAACTACTTATCTGTAGATCATACAACCTATTTGTTCTGTGCGGGGAGCAGGATTATAAGCAGCGATTCTTTATCTTTCTTTTATCCATACTAGCACAGTCACAGTTTAGCTTAGAAAAGAAGCATAGTATAGTACGCGCAAATCTTTATGAGCTCTCTGAACTCTCTCCCTCTAGCACCTATAATAAGCGTACTATTATAGGTGCCAGAGGGAGAGAGTTCAGAGGGCTCATAATTTGCGCGTACTAAAGCTTGGATAGCTAACGCTGTAAAACAATCCTAACTATTATGAATACAATACTGAGGCGTTATTTCAAGTAGTTACTCGTCACGCGGCGTTTTTAACTTGACTACTAACAAGTTTCTGATAGGCTGTAAAAGGATTAATTGTATGACCTATATGCTGGGGTCGTTGCTTCGAGAAATTATGCTGGTTAGCATAATTTCCCCTGGCTCATTATATTAATAAAAACGTGTATCCTGTTTATTTCACGGAGTAGAACTATTTCTCGGCTTTTAAAGCTTGCAGGAATTGTTACTTGAAGTGGGATTTTAATATTGTTATTATAATATTGCGTAGTGGTAAATTTACTCTTTGATCCCCTCAATCTGTCCATCCTAAGGTTCTCTGGCAGAGATCGCCAAGTGCGATAAGACCGCCCTTTGTACATCTCTTTTTACTATATAAAATATTGTATCTTTTCTTCTCCTTCTGGTGTGTAATAAAGTGTATTGTATTGTAGGTACCTATCTTTAATGTCACTGTATTGTCTGTATTACTTAACGTCTTAAGAAAGAGTATATGATATTTTTACCGCATTGCAAAGGAAAAATATTTTTTTTATAGTTACAAACTTGCATAAAAAATGCTTAGTTTCATAAAATTGTTTGTCGCAAATTATTCGAAATGGCGGAAGGTCAACGAAGTATATCATTTGTATGGAAATGAGCTGAAACTTCTGAGTGGTCAACATTATTCAATAGAAACACATAAAGAAATAGGGTCAATGTTAATATCGACTTGTGCGACTTTCAAAGTGGAAGTTAAATTAAGTAAGCTTACAAAGTTTCTTTATTGAGGTCAAGCTCAAGTACTTCGTCAAAGTATTTGATTAGTACGTCTTAGAGATAAGAAAATAAATAAATAAAGATGATTTGATATCTTCACAAACAAATAAAACATGAATAAAGTCGCTGTCCGTATGAAAAAGATGACAAAACATCGGTTACTCCATGCAAAATCTATGGTATTCATTTTACATTTTTTTAAAAGCTTGAAATATAATTTCAGTCTGGAATGATTTCTTTTCACCTATAAAATCACCCTCAAAACGAACTCCGCTAATAAAATAGGACCTGATATTTTTTTTTCATCATTGATGGCAGATTAACAGATCAGAGTTTAACAAGGTTTCTTGAAATTGGACGTTCGTTTACAACAGTTATTTGGTTAGCGTTAACTGGGAGAGATCTAGTTCAGCAGTTGACTAACATGGGCCGAGTTGGTCTTCCAAAATTCTAGAGAGCCTATAGGTGACTCCCCACAAAAAACGAAATCTCGTTATCGCTAAGGTATCATGAAATTCATGAATCAAGGAACCGGATGTGTGGTAACGAGCGCTCAAGCAGTTCCTTTTAGTGAAGTGAAGCTTGGCAGTAAGCCAAACTTGGTGTAGACAGTCTTCAAGGTCATGCGATGTGGCGGTTGGAGGAAGCCGATGTTTTATACCAGTGAGAAATAAAAACAACGCCTACTAGACAATATGGACAGTTACAGAACTCTAGAGTGAACAGTCGGGAATATTGGCAAAGGCGCAGTTCACACAGGTGTTAGGGAAATCGCGAATGCTTACGTAGATACGTCAGTATGAAATCGCATAAACCCATTCACGCGTCGGCGCTGTCGGCGATACAAACTTTGAATTATTTTCACACGAATTGTGAATAGAATAGAATAGATTTTTATTTCATGTAAACCAGATACTGGCACTTATGAAATGTTGACACTCTAGGTGCGCGGTTCGAAACGTGACATCACATTATGATTCTTGTATGGACAGACGCTATGGGACCATGAGAAGGTGCTGTATCCTGTTGATAACCTAACCGTCAAAAACCCCCGACTCCCACTAGAAAAAGAGCTGTAACTTTGGAACGGCTGAACAGATTTTCATGAAACATAGCTAAAATGATACCCGATTAAACTAGCTTTCAAACAAAAAAAACTGCATTGAAATCAGTCCATCCATTTTGGAGCTACGATGCCACAGACAGACACACAGGTACACAGATACACACTACAAACTTATAACACCCCCCTTTTTTGTTGGGGGTGTTTTCATAATCTATCAGGGGGTTAAAAATCTCAAATTTTCATCACGTTACATTATCGATACTTTGTACTTTATCCCAAAACGGTCAACTACAACATTCTACCGTAATTTTTACAATAACTATAATATAAAAGTGGCGCAAATTTGGTGCGGCAACCGCTTCAAGGACGCGACGGGTCCTTGGGTCAGTTTCCTTAAATACCGTCGCTATCGCGCCATCTCGACCTCCGCGTGTCATGGCTACGCACTTTGCTACACAAGTGTTGGATGTGCTAGTTAATATTATATAGAAGTAGCGCGATAGACGACATAGGACTGAGGAAAATGGTGAAGAAGGGCCTGCAGCAGTGGATATTCAAGTTGGGTATGAAGATAATGATGAATACAGTGACGGATTTACAGTTCCAAGTATAGGCTGTAAAACGATTGCCGCCCTTACCTCTACTTATTGTCGGTTCCTAGTTTATTTTTGCATTTCAGCAATTTAGTTGAAATTGCACAAAAATACTTCGCGGGATGTCTATATTTCTGGATCTAATAAAAAATTGGGAAGTCAAAAGTCATCGGAAAGATGTATTGAAGACATCTTTTCTGCAAGACATAAGAGATCCGTCTTACAGAAATCTTTTCGATGTTCGTGCTGTCTAAGACGTAAAAAGAAAAAAAAAAGAAAGAAAAAGTTTTTTTCATAGTTTTTGTTTTTAGTTATTTTTTTTTAGTTTATAGGATTTTTTTTTGTAACGGTTGTAACAAACAAATTAAAAGGGTTAGGTCTCTTTTGCCGCCCCTAAATTCTGTTGCCCTAGTTTCAAGTCTTCTCAGCCTGCTGGTTATGTTCATAAAATTCATAGCAAACGACTTTTTTTATTAAATGAGGGAAGAAGAGCTAACAACATACGGATTGTGACGGATATTAAAGACCGCGCCAAAGATTAGACATGACTGAAACGTGAATCTCAACTAACCCAGAAACTCGTCAAGCTGAAGAAGGATATAACTTTAAAATTGCAACAGCAAGTTCAAAATTACGTGACTACATTAATGGAGTTTCAAAAACGACTTCCAACCGTGAAACAAGTAAACAAACAATAATGTTTGAGTTAAACACAAATAAATGCAGCCATTTTGTGCCACTCTCGTATTTTTATTGTAAATCAGAAAAGATTTTACTTCCTCTTGTAGCTACTTAAATAGGTTAGAAGTAAAAACTAAAAACACACTTTATGATTTCACTCGCATCAGAAGAACTACTTCATGTATATTAATACATATCATATACAAAGCATGATTTTCTAATCCACTTTAGAGATCAAACAATAGCCAAAAACTTAACACATCACAGACACAAAGTAGCTAGGACGAACAATTTCTAATCGACTTTTAAATAACGAAAAGACGACCCAAGTTCACTAACCCTGTTTCTCAAAAAAACGTTTGCAAAATATAATAATTATACACATTACAACGAAGGTGACATTATAATAACGTTTCATGTTCAGTGGCCATAAAGATATGGCGCTGTTACAATTTGGTACAACGGTAAGGTTCAATCAAATAGGCCTTAACGTTAAATTATGGGAAGGAATAGGATTGGGCACTTGTGGTGTTCGTTCATGTGCTATGTGTTTCAAGCTGTCATTGAATTTCTTGCTCCTACGAGTCTCTTGTTTCTAAGTTCTGTTCTTGTTAAGTACTGTGTGTTCTTAGAAATCAGTGCCAAAAGATGAAAGTCGTGTTCATTTCACCCTATATCCAAATTTTTTATTCACATTAAATTACATTATACTCGCAGCTCTTACCACAACATTGTACTAATCAAGATTGTAATCTATTATTTTAAAAGAGTTTCCGTGGAGTTTCTTGCCGGTTCTTCTCCATAGGACCTACAATTTGAACTGCGCACCTAGAGTTTCAACATTTCATAAGTTCCTGTATCTGGTTTTTATGGAATAAAGATCTATTCTATTCTATACTCTAAGTTCAAGTTCAAGTCAAGTTAAGTCATTACTTTCTTTTGTTATTGAAAAACCATGGTTTCGTTACTGTATCCAAGTCAACTTCCATATACAAACATTCGCAACGAAGAAAAATTATTCACAATACTACTAACTAAAGGGTTCAGTTGTTAATAAATCAAGCATTGCTGTTCATATTTGTATTATCTTCGCAACCATCTGATAAATTGCATGGGACCTAATATAGACCCCTGCGTAAACCTTTCAGGAAAAACAACAGACATCCCAGAGCCTGTCTTAATATTGTCATAATAACCGTGGCAAACGGATTAATGACAGTGGACAATGCTCCTCCTATTACTCCTCTTGGTGCACTTGATAGATTATTTATTATTTTAGGTTGATTTAACTGTTATTATAATATCAGTGATACCTACAGATATTGGTTTTATATAAAATAACATGATTATGATATTTTTGCAGACTAAAGTCGATCTAGACTTTCTTTATATTCATTAGTAACTTATAGATGCATTGATTGACTTGATATATTGTATTTCTTTATCATCTTAAAGTAGTGGGTAGTTTATCAAATGTCATGTTGAAATGTTATCATGACTACCGTCATGTTTGTTACTTTTGTTATATTGTTGGCTATAAAAGAGCTCTCAGCTCAGTGTAAGTAGACAGTCTGCTCTTGACCGGCAAGGTGTTAAGGTATGAGATTATTTCATTGTATACCTTTGTTTCTTTTAATGTTTATATCAAATTACTGTGTGTCGTGATTTTGATAAATGTGAATCATTTAAAAGAGTAACCATGGAGTTTCTTGCCCGTTCTTCTCCATAGGAAATCCACCCTTTGGAACGTGGCACCTAGAATCAGACTATACATAAGAACCGTTGTGTCTTATGTATTTAATTGAAATTACATCGATGATGATAATTTATGAAGAGTAAAAGTTATGAAACTTACTGTATACTTTTATTTATCTACCCTCAAATAATATGTTAATGATATTTATAAAAGGTAAATTAAAGATTAGCTAGATTTCATGATAAAGTATTATTAACATTTTTATACAAAATAACCTCCAATCTAACATCAGAAGTGGGATATGGCTCAAGTGCCTATTCTAATACAAACGTGTGTAAGTTTCAGAGAATGGATCCTACTCTTCTTGAGGTTTTCCTGCCGCTCCGGTACCGTCGTAGTACTGCCATGCCTGTGCAGAAAGTTGGTGTAGCTACATCAAAGAGCTGTCCAAGGAGTTTCGATGGAGTAGCATCGTAACTGTCGCTGAAGTTGGTAAGGCCTATAAGGGCTTTGTTCTTAATATGACTTGAATCTTGTGAACCGTCTGGCGGACATTCTTACGAGAATTTCTGCAGCGATCTCACTGATTTATACTCTTCGGAGTTGGCAGAATCTTACTGCTAGTATGCCGAGATAAAAAGTTGGGCCACTGAGCAATAGGTACTAAATGTATAGTCCCTAAAAAAACGTTTACTGAAAAACAGTTGGGTCTGTTTGTGGTAATATAATGATGTAATTGTTAGTATAGCATCTTTTAACAAAAGCGTTAAAACTACCTCCGAATTTATGTCAATAATATTCAACTTGTATGTCAAAGACCTAATTTCACCAAGATGGAATAGGTAAAGCTTACTCGAGAGTAAATTAACGGTTGTTCTAAGAATGAACTAGGTACCTTTACGTATCACTATTCGCGAGTAAATACATACTGTGCCAATTTTCAAGGAGTTAATTTATACCAGAAATAAAAGTTTAATATTTCGACATTTAATGATTTGATAATGTTTTGCAACATTGACAGTAGATGATTTTTTACTTATGAAATACACAATTCACAGCGAACCTTGCTTATTATTTTGTTATATACTATAAAAAAAAAAAAAAAAAAAAACAATGGATATAAGTTTTACTCTCGTTGTTATTAGTAATACTTGCTAGAACGAGAGAGACCTAGTATTTAATACATAAACAAATTTATACTTAGTAACAGTAATAGGCTGTTATTTAGGAACAGATATTTCATCCTATTATTTTTGTGCAACAATAGCAGATAACAGGTTACACAATTGACAGTTATAACCCATTGCTATTTTAGGTATTTTTCAAAGACATTTAGTCGTTTTCAATAATAATAAATTCATTTGGCATCTTCCTTAGTAATTATCGATCAAGGAACCAAAATATTATTTTGTGTAATGTCAGATTGGCCGAGCGAGTTGTGTAGAATCCAGTCTATCTAAAAATTTACTGGATTTTCCCCACTGCGCTTGCTGATCGGTATTGAAGCAAAATATACCACCACAAAATTAATATACAAGCTGACTGAACTATGGCAGAATAATGTTTAATTCAAGTAACTGAAAAATACGAAAACCGTTTTAATACCACACGATTACTATAGGTAGGTATGTCGAATAGAACTATCGACATAATAATTTAAAACCAAAGATTAAGGGAGGAAACGCTATTGTTGAAAATGCTCTAGTATAATGAGATCGTTATTCCATTATAATTTAATGTTTAGGTATTTCGAGTAATACAGTTGTTGAAAATGCTCTAATATAATAAGATCGTTATTCTATAATAATTTAATGTTTATTTCGAGTAATGCAGATACCAATTTTTAAAAGTGATTGATACTGCTTGTCTATTAGAGGACAGCGGGTAAACAGAGCTGGTATCTCTAGGTAATTCGCTGGTCAGTCACTGTCCCGATGTTAGTCTGGATTATCACAAGCAGCGGTGATAGGACTAATATGTCAAGGTCAGAGACTTATGTTACACTTAGATGCTGCTGGTTAGTCGCTGTCCCGATACTAAACTCAGAGGCTACATAAAATTATGCATACTGCTGGTCAGTCACTGATCTGATACTATTCTGGATTTCACGTGAAGCAAGTGAAATGACTAGTATGTCAGGGTCAGGGGCTATAATGAAAATTGAATTAAGTACTCCGAGAGCGAAGTACAGGTCAGTATGGCCGTGATAGATTATTTATTATTTTAGGTTGATTTAACTGTTATTATAATATCAGTGATACCTACAGATATTGGTTTTATATAAAATAACATGATTATGATATTTTTGCAGACTAAAGTCGATCTAGACTTTCTTTATATTCATTAGTAACTTATAGATGCATTGATTGACTTGATATATTGTATTTCTTTATCATCTTAAAGTAGTGGGTAGTTTATCAAATGTCATGTTGAAATGTTATCATGACTACCGTCATGTTTGTTACTTTTGTTATATTGTTGGCTATAAAAGAGCTCTCAGCTCAGTGTAAGTAGACAGTCTGCTCTTGACCGGCAAGGTGTTAAGGTATGAGATTATTTCATTGTATACCTTTGTTTCTTTTAATGTTTATATCAAATTACTGTGTGTCGTGATTTTGATAAATGTGAATCATTTAAAAGAGTAACCATGGAGTTTCTTGCCCGTTCTTCTCCATAGGAAATCCACCCTTTGGAACGTGGCACCTAGAATCAGACTATACATAAGAACCGTTGTGTCTTATGTATTTAATTGAAATTACATCGATGATGATAATTTATGAAGAGTAAAAGTTATGAAACTTACTGTATACTTTTATTTATCTACCCTCAAATAATATGTTAATGATATTTATAAAAGGTAAATTAAAGATTAGCTAGATTTCATGATAAAGTATTATTAACATTTTTATACAAAATAACCTCCAATCTAACACACTCGACCCTTCATCACTTTTTAAGATACCCACGGATAAAGCAGGTGACCAAATCCTTTCTCAGTTAGGTTATTAATTTATGAGTCCTAGCAACAGATGGCGCTGCTAGTCGTGGCTATTGGTGTGAAGTTAATTAATTGTCGCGGAGACCTTGTTAATGAACGTAATTAATCAAGTGTCCTTGTTAGTTTTGTGATACCGGTCGAATATTTCTTTGTAAGCTTTTGGCCCTTCGAGACTGCTACATTTTGCGAAGTTGTCACATTAAAAACGTTGATTGAATGTAGAAGAGGGCAATTGAGAAGTTATGTAATGATTTCTAAGAATGTGTCTTTCAGTATAAAATTAAGTACTTCCATACAATTATAATAATATGATTAATTAAACTAGTGGTCGCCTAGTGGTCGAAATTCGACCATCATTTCAGATTTCTGCACTTCTTCTCCATATAAACTTTGACTATGGCAAATCTCACACTCCTCCGTGCGCGCAATAGGGCTTAAAAAGGGGGTACAAAGCTTTCTCTTCACATATTAGTATAATGATAATTAATGGTGCACACTGACTCTAGACTGAAAGGTCTAGAAACCATGAGGAGGCCAGCAGTGGAATGATGTACACGAAAAAAATGAAATTTGAAAGCTCTATCCGAACCAAGTTACTCGGATATAAATAGCAATAACTTGTTTATTTGTAACCGTTACGTTGTTTCAGTGTAGATATTTTAACTTAGCAAGCTCCATCCAAACCAAGTACTTGTTTATTTCTAGCCGGTACGTGGCTAAAACTAACAGTAACTTCAATACCTACCTTGTTTTGATCGCTAATACATACAAGAATATAATTAGCACACATATTCACAGCAGTAAGTCTTTTCTTCTTCGTATTATTTTCTTGGCCTTTTGCCAGAGCTCGCCAAGCTTAAAAGTACAGCTAGTTCTTTACATTCATACATAACATCACGCCTTGTTCCCATCTGGGTAAGCAGTAACTACAGAACGCTACATAAAGAAAAGAAAAGAAAAAGAAAAAAGAAAAAAAAGTATTTATTTGACACAGCACAAAAACAATTTTAAAGATAAAGTAACAAAAAATAAAAGAATAAAACATGTAAAAGAAAAAAATATTTATCTAAAATAACAAATGGGTTGTACGTCGCAGCTGTGTCAAAAAGGCTTACATAGGCGTACATAGGTACTACAATCCTTACGTCTTTTGCTTCTTCCACATCCAAGCATCTTTACATCCAAGCATCTTTTCATACAGGCACGCTGAGAGTACCTCACAACCGACTAGATTCTAAAACTACGCCAGTTCGATTTTTTATACTACTCAAGTCCCTAACAATCATATGGCCCGCTGGATGGTAAGCGGTTACCGTAACCTATGGACGCTTGCAACACCAGGGGCATCACTCACCTACCCCTACTGGCCAACACGACGCTTCCCCAAGGAGCACTAGTGACCTTGCTCACACTTAAACACACCACTGCAAAAGAGCAGTGTAATTTGGCTACGATATTCTGCAAGGTGGATTCCCAAGTCGGGCAGCTCCAATTTTGAGCGGGAAGACCAGCTATGCTTTATCTCTTTTAAGATTCTGTTTTACTCGTAATAAAACTTACGGTGTCCTAAACATATTACATGAATCAACTGCCTCTCGTCCTACGAAATGAAATTTGTTCCTCTTAAGTAGATACATTATTGTTAGCACTTCTGCCGCCTGTGGCACAGGTTTATCCTAGTACAGGCACCTATCAGTATCATACCTATGTTATTATTATGATTTATATTATTGTGTTTTTTACCTTAAGTAATTTTGAATAAATTTTATATTTATGTATAAAAAAAAAAAAAAAAAAAACTTCTTCGAAGCTTATTCCCAAACTATGTTGAGGCCGACTTCTTAGTCCAGAAATGTTGTAGGCTATAAGGCAAAGTGACTCCTAACTCAGGCGCGCAGATTTTACGATGTTGTGCTAGGCAATATTAGGAGTCTAGGCAAAGTTTGGCGGTTGACGGTACCCGATCAAATCAGTATTTTTAATACAATACAGTACGGTATTCTTTGAAAATATCGAGTTCAGTTCCTGGTAATCCTATGCATTTGGTTGGTAGGCTCAAGTAGTGAGAATTGAATGTTTATGGAGTATAGCGATTGTGCGGGGCAATGCACGTGTTATCGATCGTACACGGCAGTGATTGCTAGTGTACGGTTCGCAAAGGAAATATTAAATTCTTCCAAAGAAAATGTTTTGAGTAGGGAGATTATAATATGTCGAATGCCATTTTAAAATATCTATATGTATAAGTTTCTAGTCCCGATCATACATGGGTTCCTGTACTTATCATTATGAACAACTTTTGTTACGGAACAAATACTGAAATCGCGAAAAAAAAATACTGCTGTTCCCTTCAAATAATTCAATAATGCTTGACTTAATAATGTAAGTATAGAACAGTTGATTTTTATTCGCGATTTCATGTTTGATCCATAGTATTTACTTTAATAATGATAAGTACAATAACCCCTCGGGAATAGAAAGGTTGGACCTTATATAATTCACATCCTAGTTCATACAAACTTCTCATTAAAAAACCTAGATTATTTTTTTTCTTTTGGAATACACAAACACTCGATGTAAATAAGCTTTTCAATTCAAACGTCGTGATTGTGGTCTTCCCATCGAGTAAACCACTACAAAGTCTTGTTTACTGTTTACTTTCCCAGAAAATAGTATTAAGTATTCAGTATTCGTGGTGGCGTTTTTAAGATGTTTTTTAAATCTGCTTTTACTTGTTTATTGAAAGGTGCCTCGGATAATCAGGCTTAAATAATAAGCTGTACTCCATTTGTTAGAGCTATTATTATTCAAGTTCTACAGCAATTCCAATACTTATCAGCAATATCTTAATTTTTTAAGCTAAAGCTTTGAAAAGTACTTTTTCTAGCAGTTGACTATAACAGGCTAAGCTGATTGATTGATTTTAATTATCAAGAGATCATTATCACAAAACTTTATGTAAAACAAGTACTCAATCACAATTGTTTTGCTGACGCTACCAAGGACGTGTCAGTGCCAAGTTACTGAACTTCGAAGACGTCCTTGGTAAAGAACTTGCTTAAAAGTTTACTTTGACCTCATCGAAGCCAGAACCTCGTGATGGTAGCCGTGCTTGCGAGGAATTGGCCCTTGAAGCGTCATCATTAACAGCTTGTAAGCGTCCTCTGATGGTAACGGTCTTTCTAATACCACACCACCGCAATGGTTTGTTCCCACTGGTTCTACTAAACAGTCCTACGGTAGAACTTGTTACGAAATAGTAGAACTAGTGGGAGTCTCTATTCCCACTTGTTCTACCTGTACTATTACACAGTTCTACGGTAGAACTAATGGGAGTTTTTGTTCCCACTAGTACTACGTTCTGATGAATGGTCGTGAGGGCGCCACTATCACGGATTAGAAAGAGAAGAAAGAAAAATAATTTATTTGCCACAAAAAACAAGACACACTATAATGATAGATATAGGTAATAAGAAAAGGACAGGTGCATAGACAGAGAAGACATTTTTCTTAGGATGGCAACAGTGCAACATTAAGTAGGAAAATAATAATTTATTAGTGATTGGAGTATGGAGGATGTATGGGTTATTACCACAACGAATGACACTGCTGCCTTCTTTTGAAATAACCTCTTACAGCTTGTTTTATAATGTGCAAGTAAACTTATTTTAAGTTTTATTTCGAACTAGTTGTTGCCCACAGTTTTGATACTAGATATTACATGAAGCCGGATAAAAATATTGAGAGAATTGGCTAAACGATTTATAAACTATTTCACATATTTTCAAACACTTATAATACATCCAGCCAATCAAAATTTTTGGTATAAAAGCCACCCCACTCCATCATAGTCCGGCCCCGTCTATGAGTGTTGCTGACGCTACCATGACATGTCAGTATCAAGTTCAATGACTCACTGAGTGCTGACTCAGTAGAAACGTTTCACACACAATTATTACTAACGATTGGAGCTATTAGACCTATTCGGAGGATAGGGTTTAAAGAGAAACCTGTCAAAAATGATGTATTGCAGTAATGCCAAATGATGTTCAGAATTTTGGAAATAATGTGAATGTAAGTATTCCGCAGTACTATTTTGCACGAAGAGACTCAATGGAACTTTGCTAGTGCGAGGCAGGGTGGAATAAAAATACTCCAACGCATTAGAAATCAAAATCGGTTTAATGACACTGCGAGAACCAACAATTATGATACCATTCTGACACGATTGAGACACGTTTGAAATAGTAGAATTAGGGCCCTAGTCACACTACATCCAGAATATCACGCACTGCACTCTAACTGAATGTTCTTGTAACGCCAAATGGAGGGCCGAATGGAGACGCATCGTAAGGGCTGCTACGCAAGAATCGAGACCCGGAATGACCACGACCACTCCGCCAAGAGTGAACAATTACTAGGAAGAAGAACTTTGCACCTTGTTCTTATGGGTGTCCTAAAAGGTGACTTCTTTCGTATCGGTGCGGGCTATCACTGATAAATCGCTCATGCTGTGGTGGGAAAATTTGCCAGTCAGTAATGGAGGTATCGTAGCTTCCAAGTTTTGCCAGAATATCTCAGGTTTTGTTATTCGTAGAGGCTCTTTCCTAGTACCTGACTACACATGACTACAGGGTAGTTTTTGGTGGTACAAGTTCCAAGAGGCATCTTTTTCTCTCAAATATTGCAGAGGAGGGAAGATAGTTTTTCGGAAAGCAAAAAATTATGACCTTAAATCAGTTTTTTAGGAGGAAACCTTGTAATTGCCGGAGTTATGATAGAATGAAGAATAACCTAACCGTCAAAAACCCCCGTCTCTAAATATCTAAACAACTGTAACTTTTGAACGGCTGAACAGATTTTGATGAAACATAGTTAAGATGATACTCGATAAAACTAGCTTTCAATTAAAAAAAATTGAATTGAAATCGGTCCATCCGTTTTAGAATTACGATGCCACAGACAGATACATATAAATACAGACACACATTACAAACTTATAACACCCCTCTTTTTTGTCGGGGGTTAAAAATACCATAATTACCTGCCTATAGGTACGTCTACTTGTCAGTTGCCATAAAAAATTAAACGAAGAATGTGTTTTAGCTCCAACATTTTTGACTCGTATTTAATTTGGTATAATTATGGCAAAATATTTCGTCCAACCGCCACGGTTTGTGCAATATGACTGCATATAATTAACTTAAAATATATGGCCTAATTATTTTTATTGTACACCGAAAAATAGCATATGAGCTACACATGCAAGCTGTCTTTACGCTGCTAGCATTTCATGGATAGGCAGAGCTTGTACAGTTGGTTAAAGAGAGTATACATACAGTTATAAAACGTGTATCAGAAATGCGTGCTCATATTTAAGGGTGTGGATCAGACCATCAAACTGAACAACTTTCTCTATGGGACCAACATTGTAAATCGAAAAAAACTATCAGCTATGCCATACGTTTGAATCGAGTAGGTATTGAAGATTTTTATGGGACAGCTGATAATTATTTCGCGATTACGAAGTTGGTTGGATCGACAAAGTTGTTCAGGTTGATGGTCTGACCTACACTCTTAAATATGACCACGCATTTCAGATATAAGTTGTAGAGAACTGTATCCACGATACAGGAAAAATCGTAGAGTAGGACAAAGTTAAAAAAAAGAGACAGTAACACAACGCGGTAACACCGACTAGAACATACCCCAGTCTCACGCCATCAAAATGTTCCTACAACAATTTGGCAATGTTAAATAAATAAATAAATTCAGCTCATTTCTGTCCAACTGCTGGGCACGGGCCTCTTCTTAGAATGAGAAGGAAAGAAAGAAAAATCATTTATTTGCCACAAAAACAAGACACACTAGAATGACAGACATAGGTAATACGAAGAGGACAGCTGCATAGACAGAGAATACATTTTTTAGGATGGCAACAGTGTAAAATTGAGTAGAAAAAATAATAAAAAAGAAGGGAAGGCCTAAGTCCACCACGCTGGCTTGGTTCGGGTTGGCGGACTACACACACCATCGAGAACTTTGTGAGGCCCTCTCAGGTGTGCAGGTTTCCTCGCGATGTTTTTCTAGTGATAATCAAATTGCGATCCGCACATATAAATTCTAAAAGTCAGAGGTGCGGACCGGTTTCGAACTCAGACCCTCCTGCATGGAAGGCAAGCGTTCAACCGCTAGGCTATCACTGTTTTTGTTATTATAATTAAATTTCCCACAAGAAGCGTCTATGATTAATGGTGGGTCTGATAGGGGCTTGTCTGCATGTAGTACGAGCTGTTTCACCATGATATACCATCGATACGGTTGGAGGAGTGACTTGTAGTTTATAGGATAGATAGTGTGAAAAATTAATCGAATTCTTTTACTTTTACACATAAACGTTTACCACTAGTAATAATAAGTATATGCTTTAACATCTCTTTAAATGCTATGAAAGGAGGGTGCAAAATCTATTTATGTTGTGTTGTATAACATCATAATTTATATATCTATCTATCTATATACAATGGGGAAGGAGTACAGAAAGCTAAAATTACGGTAGAATTTCGACCACTAGTATTAATCTGCCACTGATGTTGTCTTAACCTAACCATAAAAATAACAAACGAATGTTGACACATGTTCAATGGTGAACTGCCTACTGGTACACTACACTAAGAAAAGGTTAATAACAACACTTTACTTCAATTTGACACTAATTTAATTATTCTCAACCTGGAATTAAACCTGAAGACTTCAGAACTTATTCATTCCAGTAGCTACTACACCAAAGGCGGTAATACAATATAAACTTATAGTAATATAGCATCGCAGCCCATTAGCTGCCAAGGTCGCGCCAACATTGACAAACTGCAATGCCGCAGCCGAGAACTAATTACTTTGAAAATTTTGCCTACACCCTATAAGTTTAATAGCTTATGATTTGATAATAAACGGAAGAAGCGGCACACCCTGGGAAGTCCCATTACCAACGTTACTGAGTGGGTAATCTTTTTATTACAGCATATGAGAAAACTCATGTGATAGATCATGCCAACATGATTGGAGAAGAATATTTTACAGTCACTTAGAAAGTACATAAGAACTGTAAGAGAGTTTTTGACGCCGACTCCAGTGACTGAGGCGCTTGGATTCCTTTACTAAAGGATTTCAGGTTCGATCCTCTCATGAAATAAATATTTGTATGAAATAGTTGTTCCAAATTAACATTTTTATAGTTGTAACGTTGGTCGGTTTTTGCATGTGAGTATTATCTGTAAACGCACCCACAAAAGAAAATATTACTGGCCAACTTTAAAAATCATGATGGTGGATTTCGGAGAGCTTGTAAGGTCTCGTAGCGAATTAGCTACGAATCGCTACGAAACTCGTAGCGACAATGTTGCTGGCAAAACTTTGATGGATGATCGATATCCACGGTTGGAGATTATGATTTTGTTTGAGGGGGATCCCCCTCAAGCCTATACGATACTGTCCGATCGTTAGCAAATAGAAATGTCAACTAAAAATGTGGGTTTTGACATTTTTGGATCATTGGCTGTTTGACGCCGGGTTCTTCATCTAAGGGGTTGTAGAACCCCTTAGATGAAGAACTCCCCTACGGGAGTACCTACTTATTATTTCTATGTCCAAGGGTGATATTTCTCTCGTCAAAATTTGTTCTTGACGTATTTTTATAATTTAAGGAACTAAACTACATTATCTATTTAACAAAATTGAAACCGAGTGTCATTGTTAATTCAATGGTATTAAAAATAAAAATAAAGTGTACCAAAGGATCTTAACTACTGAAAAGACAAACCACGTTTCTGAACGTTTCATTATGCTTTTTTATAAAAAGAAAAAACCTATGTAAATTGTAAATACACCACTGTAGACCATAGTTCGTCACATTCGAATTTCGAATAACTTTTCCACGCTAGCGGATAAAATAGACTCTAACGCGCATATTTCGAACGATAAAGAAAGCCTTTCCGAGTTAGTGAGATGAAAAGGTTTTTTATATGTTTATGAACTTAATAATTGATGAGATAGTTTTCTAAAAGCAAATCCTTCTGTTGTAGCAGTTTTTTTTTAAATCAAATCCTCAATATTCATAAGTAAATTATAAAGCTAGACGACGCAACGATGTGGGGCATGAATCTAGCTGTAACTAGTCGGTTTAACATAGGTACCATAAAGATTATGTAGATATAGGTAAGGTATCTACTTACGAAATAATAATTCGATAAGCTTAATATCTTAAGACTAAAACGATGCAATACTTACTTATTTACTATTTAAATCCAATTTATAATCGCACAACACACACTTTAAATAGTATTTTTCAAATATAAAACAATTATTCCAAGTCACTAGTTCACATTTTTGCAAATATTTTTATATAACACACATTTAAAACGTCATCATTTCAATTTTATTTTAAACACGTAATAAATAACGTAAGTTGCCACCATTTTTAATTTTCTGGCGCGAAAATGAAGCGTTACTGTCATTTTTAAATTTTAATTCCACTCACACACACACGTTAGCTTTTATTGAACAGATTAAATATTGTTTCCTTGTGAAAAAAGTACGTATGAAGGTTACATTTCAGTTTCTCGGCCATGATGCGAAAATTTTGCATTATCATCACTTTTTAAACAAAAAATTATACACTTTGGAATATTAAACACACAGATTTTGTTATTGGCATAATTATTGCAATTTTTTTGTTAAAAAATGTTGTTTATTATTGTTTTGTTTCCAGTTTCTAAGGCTACGCTATGTCTTACAAGGCAGTTGTGTTACAACTGACCATTGTGTGAAGAAATGGGGGGTTGTGGGTGGAAGGCGGACGGGGTGCGCTGTTAATCACATGGGGTGGAATAATTTTGTTTTTTAATTACGCCGAGGTGCGTTCGGCAGCCCGAGTTTAGTGTTATTGGCGCTATTTTAGGTTACGATGTCATGTTCGAAAATACGTGGTGTGTGATGCCTTTATCCGGCTGAGACGAAAGGAGGGCAACTTTTATTCGTATGTTTTGCCATAGAAATGAGGTTTAGGTTAATACGAAAACCTTTTTGGTATTAAGAAAAAAACAAACAAAAAAACAACTGCACCTTTTTTTTACTTATGTTTCTACTACCAGAAAAAAAAACATTTGCTAGATTTATTTCGCTATAGCTTAAAACCTTGTAGTAATACATGCGGGTATGTAATTAATTTCATTAATTAAGAGTTTCGCGGTTCGTGCATACGTTACATATTGTTTGCCGATGTTAACCACTGTGCGTGGTAGGTGCCGCATGGTACTCTGGCTCATTTGCAAATCTCTGATTTACTAATGTTCACGCTCGGTTTGTGTTTGAGGGTGGGGAGAGTTAGAGGGAGGTTTGTTAACTGTTGTAAATAATAGTAGATTTCCTGCCTAATCATTGTCTATCATATTACAACACTATAAACTAGTCCCCGGCTTCGCACGATTACAATTTCTCTGCTATTCCTACATTAAATATCAAAGTAATAAACATATAAACCTTCCATGAAAAATTATCTCACCTATGGTGAAAACCGCATCAAAATCCGTTGCGTGGATTAGGATGAGTTAGCGGATATACAGTCAGACAGATACGGAAAGCTCTATTTTAAACTATGTAGACATGATGTCAGATTTTTATAGAATACTGTAGAAAACCCTTTTGAGTATGTGGAAGACGCAAGTACTAAGTTGTAACGGCAGGATATCTGTGAATTTGTAAAAGGACCTATATGCTACGAAAATCTACTTTTCTATAGATTTTCAAAAGTACCTAAAACAGCTATTCTTCGGCGTATCAGAACTCACCAGTATTTGAAAAATAAACTGTGCGATTATAGCCAAAAAACCTCTTCTAAGCAGATCACTCTAGAAAACGCGTGGACACTATATCCAGATTATCTGTGGGAACTGATACTCAGTCGCATCAGGTCAGACTCGAAGCCTACCGACTGTTGACTGTCACAATACTACGTGTCTTTACAAATAGATCGCGTCACGACGCAAGTCACCAAGAAAATCTTTGCAATAACTTAGATTAAGCAACCTAGGTAGAAAAAAGATGAAAACTAGTAAGTATAACATAAGTAATGTATTCTAATTACGTAGGTTTCACGGTCAATATAAAGTTGGACCTTGTGGCCGAAGGATGTTGCCAATGTTACGGCGACTTGTAATAAGTTGTATTATGCGCGTTTTATTGAATGCTTCTCGATGTTACTTATTTGGCAGTAAGGTTGTTAATGTTGGGTGAACTAGCTGTTTTATATTGGGGGTTGTTGGCTACCTGGCTGGCTAGCACGGAGAAAAACAAGAGAGGAAATAGGGGACAAAACCATAATTTTACTCTTTTCTCTCTCGACTTTACGTTTTGTCTTCTGTCAAGCAGACAAAGGGCAGAGAAAATATGTACAAAGGCGGTCTTAATGCCTAAGGCCTTCTCTGCCTTCCAACCTTGCGTTTTTTTTCTCGATTTTTCGTTATGTGTATTGTCAGGGAGACAATGGGAGAAGAAAACGGGCTTATCACGCCGTGTTAGCCCTGCTGAGGTGTGAGAACTACAAATTACGTATCCGAAACTACTTAAAGTTCACTGTGTTTATTATTTACCCCTTATTAAATACACAATCTATATATTAGTACCATCGAGTACATTATGCAGATAAGCATAGCTGTTATTAATCGCGTAGGGCGCACCTCTCGTTATACAGAATACCAATTACCTTAATGTTTTAGCTATAACAGGGATTTTTATGCCGTGCGATACGATGTTGTTTTTAACCCCGGGCAAAAAAGTGGGGTGTTATAAGTTTGTAGTGTGTATCTGTGTGTCGGTGTATCTGTCTGTGGTATCGTAGCTCCAAAATGGACCGATTTCAATGTAGTTTTTTTTTAATAGAACGCCTATTTTAAAGGGGGTATCATCTTAGCTGTTTCATGAAAATCTATTCAGCCGTTTAAAAGTAACAGCTCTTTTTCTAGTTGGAGTCCGGGGATTTTGACGGTTACATAGGTTATTATGAAAGAGACAAAGGTCTCCTAAGGCCCTTGAGTAGATAAATTCCTTTTCCATCTCAATTTTACGTATCGACCGCTTCAGCGCTCTAATTGGTGAAGAGATCGGGGCGGGCCAATTAGCACTCAGAACGCTGTCGTTTATTAAAATCCAAAATTATTAATTATTTTTAAGGCTGGTAATGTGCCAAACCTTATAATGGGCTATATAAGTTTATAGTTATACGATTATGTTTTCGAACTTAAAAGCTGTAAAGTACCTATATATATTTTTTTTAATTATTATTATTAGCATATAAATAAAAGAAACTTACATTAGGACCTCTCATGACAAACGATCACCACCGTTCGTGAATATAGCAACATCCAGCTTGTAGACGAGCTGACAATCTCCGAACTACAGAGAATAGAAATTGATGGATATTTTATGTAGCATAAGAACCATAAGTTACCAAGGGCGTCTTGATAGAATTTGCTACGGGCCCCACGCTGGCTTAATTCGGCACTGCTATTAGCCACTATGCCAACCACAAAACACAGAAAAAGGTGATGAATGCGAAGGCGATCATCCGCCGTTTGTACGGGAACCGATGTCGCCAGACGCGACCCCACCTTTCACTACCACCACTCATGCAGTTATACGCACAAGCTTAGACAAACACACGCAACTTCAAACGGAGCACAATAATTACTCCTACCGCTGTAAGCGCCGCCCTCTCGATGGTTGGCGGGACGCGGGGCGCCCAACACAGACTAGCTTATTGAACGATTTTGTTCCCCTCTTGCCTCCCGATGACCGTGGGAGAGCATTTCCCGGCAACTTTTCTGTGTTCTGTAATGCCAACCGTCCCGTTAATCTTTTTATGATACTAATGACAGTTCACAACTACCTAACTACATCATTTAGTTTTGTGCGTAGCTAAAAACCCATAACTTACCAGGAAATCAGCCCTATTAATTCATATGTTAACAAACTTAGAAGAAAGGTAATCTCATACATGCTCCCCACTAAAAACTGAGACAGCAAATGTAATTATGACTGCGGAAATGGCATGCGATAAATGGTTGGCGACACGCACACACAATTATGATTTTATAATCGACTGAGCCATTTATGGCTCTGGTTGATTTCCTTCGCTCTGCGTCCGCATACTAAAGCCGGGCTCCATACGGACTCCGTTTAACTCGCAAACTCGGTAAACTTCATAGAAGTGCGTCCACCAAGAAAGATGGCAAGCAGCTAGCGGAGAGGACTGAACGAGTAAAAATAGTTAATAACGAACTCGTTCTTCATTTCTCTTTTGCAGTGGAAGGCAATTGTCAAAACTCTTAATGGAAGTTAAAACCTATTTCAGCTAGTTGGGGTCCGTTCCGACAAGCTATTACTTGCTCATTACCTTTTCGCATTAGAAGCCCGGCTTATGCATCTATGTGTAAGGTAACAAACAAATCGGATCGGAATAGAATCATATAAAACAACTGCAGCGTATTTGTGAAGGTATTACTCATACAACGAGCTACGTTGTGGGCCCGACCGCACCTTCGCTGCAGTTGCCACTCATGCAGTCGTCAAGTGCGCGATGGTTACCTATACACATCGATGTCTATAGATATGCTTAGTGAATTCAAAAAGTGAGACGTGTCAGGTACTCCATTTTCAGAAAAATAGAGTGGTTGATCACCAGTCAAATGCCGTTTACAAAAATAATTATTAATTTGTGTATTGAATAAAAAATATAGGTAGTATAATAACAGTAGCTATTCCATTAGTGCATGTATCGCTGTTCTATTTAATATAATTCGAACATTGTTGAATTTAGAATTTGACGTCTTCAAAAAATACGTCTCATTTTTTTAGCTTCCCTTTGTATGACAGAGCGTATCTATAGACATCGATGGTTGGCGCGGTGGCAAAGCGATTAGCTTTCTACGCTACGTGCCGCGGGTTCGATCCCTGCACAGAAAAATTATTTGTATGATCTATAGATAGCTGTTCCGGGTCTAGGTGTGTGCATGTGACATGTATGTTTGTAAACTGTACCCTCGATACAGGAGAAATCGTAGAGAGGCAACGTTTTTAATAAAAAAGAATGTACAGAAGAAACTCATCCCATCCAGCCGTAATATTCATTAGAATTATTACTGGTAAAAATACTTACCAAATAATCGCTTTCAATCTAATTCGTGCGTGTTTCTTACCGATGACGTCACTCGCTGTACATAGCATATTCACACTCCTCTATACCTCTCACTTGCTTGAAGGTACCTACCATTATTGAGGGGCCAAAATTCTTATAAATCACTTAACAATTTCACAAATCATTTTATTTAAATAATTACCTACCTTGAGAAAAATCTGTTTTTATTCACAAACTCAACTACCCGCTCTTTTTTGATTTTTTCTGTTCTTCGAGGTTTACTATTTTTTTTGGGCAATGATCATCAATTACATACAGCCAAAAATGTCAACCTTTTTAACACGCTTTTAGCTTCACCTTTAACTAACTAAATAACTAACAACTATGTAAGAAAATCTTGGAAGTTAAATTTGACCCACTTCCCTGTTTCCGATTGAGCTGAAATTTTGCACTCACGTTCAGTTTGGATGACTAAAGCGTGTTCTATAGTTTTTTTTAAACTATAATATTTCCTACTATAAACTGCTCTTGTTTCAATCAAGTCACAAAGAAAATAATAATACGATTATAAATATTTCGTTTATTTATGTTTATTTTTTATTTATTGGAATATTATTTTAGTTAAATGCCTAGTTCGTAATAAAATTCGAAAAGAGCACTGTGTGCGATGCGGTCTGAAAAGGTGTAGAGTTCGTAAGTGTAGAGACAAAGTGTAAATAAATATAATTCTGTCATGACTTTCTTAGTTCCGAGGTATTGTACGGTCAGCAAAAAAACTAGATTCACTTGAAGTGATGTGTAAGAATAAGAATAAGAATAATTTATTTTGCATGATAATGAGTATATTAAGTTGGTAGGTATAATAGCATAATATTAATATTTTGTAATGTTCTTCAAATGTGTTAAATGCAGTTAAAAATATTAATTTGTTCAGTGATTGTTATAAATCAAGTTGCAGTTTATGAATTTTATGATATCAAGTAGATTTCTGTATTAATCAGGCAGTATTCTTTTTTTTATATTTTTGTTGAAAGTATCTGGTTTACGGGTTTACGGAATAAAAATAAAATTCAGTGGTGAAAATGAAATGCAGTAATATAATTCAATCATTCATTTATTACCTCGTAGTGTAAGGAATACAACGTAGGAGCAGCTACACGCTGCGGGAGCCATTAATGTAGCTATATTATTATTATATTCACAAATTAAAATTTACGCTTTAAGTAAAACTAAACATTATGATACAGTAGAACACAAAAGCATTGAAATCTGTGTATTTGGAAAATTTATTGCTTTTGAAATATTAATACTAAGTTTAAATTATGTTCCATGCATTTAAAAAATAATATTAAAGAATAATTATATTTTGAAATAAACATAAAGTTGAATATTTATTCAAAACTATGACTTGAATAACTTTGAATACATCATACAATAAAAACATGATAAATTTATCAAGTCCACACTAATACTTTTGCACCGAACTATATAAACTATAGATTATGATTATTAGATAATACAATACAATTTAATTTTTTTATTAATATTAGATCACAATATAAATTGAACTGAATACAAACCATATAATAAGCATTATAATTACATAATGTACAATTCTATACAACT
The DNA here is from genome assembly GCA_932294325.1 of Allophyes oxyacanthae. Taxonomy (NCBI): domain Eukaryota; kingdom Metazoa; phylum Arthropoda; class Insecta; order Lepidoptera; family Noctuidae; genus Allophyes; species Allophyes oxyacanthae. Next base: position 807,357 of record OW028635.1, on the reverse strand, counting down.
TAATACTAAGCTTATAGCTGATATGACCATAGAGTGAATATAATAATTAAACAAAACTTTTTTTTCAAACCCATGTGTCACTAATGTGGCCTCCATTAATGCCGCTAGGGTTTTTCTTTTTAATTTGGTGAGATTTATTGTGTTATAATAATGTATATTCTCTGAATTAATAAGTTGACGTGAATTTTTTATATACCCTTGAAATGAAATTTGGTGAGACTTTACCGGACCCCCCCCCATTCTTAGCTCACATAATTATTGGACACCGTAAGTGGTGGACTCACTTGGACCTCTGCTATCTCCTTTTACTATAAAGCCTCATTGACTCGTCCAGTCATACTCAATGTAACAATTTAGTAACACGAACCATGTAAACAACCATTTTTAATTAGTTGAGTGACTGTTTATACTTTTCAAGTCACTAAATGTGGACTGAGTTTTGTGACTTAATTTGGGGGGGAGAGGCCTAATCTAGTTGTGGACTGCGCAAGGCAACTTGCACTCTACTAAAGGCTGGAGACGTGTAAACGGGCAAGAGTGACGTCTTCTCATATCCATGGTCACCAGCTAAACAATAAGGCACCAAAATAACTATACAGCAGTTACTAAAACTAGTGAAATTTAATAATTAATGAAATATCAGTAGAAAGATTTCGTGACTTTGTTTCAATCAGTTTCAATTTCAAGCCGGTCTTCATGGCGGTTTTGCGAATAGCTATTTTAATTCTGACAGTTGCAGTTGCAAACATTTTTAACCCCCGACAAAAAAGAGGGATGTTATAAGTTTGTAGTGTGTATCTATCTGTGGCATCGTAGCTCCAAAACGGATGGACCGATTTCAATGCAGTTTTTTTAATTGAAAGCTAGTTTAATCGGGTATCATCTTATCTATGTTTCATGAAAATCTGTTCAGCCGTTCAAAAGTTACAGCTCTTTTTGTAATTGGAGTCGGGGTTGACGGTTAGGTTATCTGCATTGTATTGTGAACCAATGTTTTACAAAATGGAGGACATTGCCAGTATATGGTCCAAATGCCGCCCAGAATATTTTTATATCTCAAAGCGATGGTAACAATATTTTTGTTATCATTTATTCAGTACCAACGGATATCCTCGGGTCGATTTTAATGGAGTTTGATTTCGAGATATAAGTCGACGTTACCAACCAAATGCACATAGTTTCATTTCTGGGCCGCATTTGGACCATATCCCATAGTCAAATTGGCAATGTCCTTTATTATTAATGTCAAACACAGCTTGATTTCGCATTACCGAAAACCATTTAGAACCATAGCTAATTGAAACAAAGTTACGTAATAAAGTCCGCAAAGACGTTTGAATAATTTTATTTATACACGAAAATAAATGCTACTTTAATGCGTTTATTTTACAAACGACAACGTACTGAGCAGGCAGGGTGCAGCAAGCTATCAGAGACATCCTAAAACCGCCTTTTGTGATCCGGTTGTCCTTTCATGACATGTCTGACCGGATGAAAATCAGAACTATGAATGAGGGGATTTAGAATTTATGTCGAAGTGTGGCGTAGAGTCCATACAACCCGATTCCCATCGGCTTCCCTTTAGGAATTGGTTAGTGCATAGACCAACGTAATTTTATATTATGTACTCATCCAACTGATAAAAAAGGCATGTTATTCAGTCTGGTCGAGCTCTTCCAGACATGACTATATAGATTACGAGAGACGGTATGGATTTTTGTCTTTAAGCATTAATTGCAGCAATTTTTAAAGAGCATTTTTAGGACGCTTCCCCTTTTAAAACCGTCACCCTTCGCCACTGGTCTAGATGTATCTGGCGGCCGGAGGGTTATAAACGACATCATATTCAAGCATCCGGGTCGTTCCGGCCAATCAAGGTGTCTACTGCGTAACTAAAATGGTAATGAAAATCGACTCTGGTTTCTTCAATATAATCCAGAGAGACTAAACTTCGAGCTACTTTGTAAAAAAATAACCGATCATGAAGTTAGGACTCCCATCTTCATGATCTGTAATTTTTTCACAAGGTAGCTCAACGTCTAGTCTCTCACGATCGTTTTGAAGTTTATTACCAGAGTCGATATTCATTACCATTTTCGTTACGCGGTAGACCCGCAGGTTCAATTCGGCTTGTTCAGATCGAAGTTAGGCGTGGCGCAAATGACGGAAATTTTGTCCCCCTTGTCCGCCGTCATCGGGCACTAGCGGTTTATTAAGCGGCGGACATTTTGCGCGCCGTGTGCGTTGTTGCGGAAAAAGTTCGTCGTCTTCTGAGAGGACTTAACGTGGACGGCGGGTATTAAGAACTTGCATGGATTTTAAATGGTTATAGTAGCCTTATTGGCTAATGGAGACGTATTCTGACTGCCCAATGCGCTATCTTCTGTATTTTTTCAGGTAATCGCAGTACCGGAATCGGATGTCAAATGGCATACAATAAAATATTTGTAATATTTATTCGTTGGGGTTCAATTAGTTTGGCAGTTGTCTTATAACTTTAATAAGCTCTAAATACCTACGAATAATCTTTCGCCAATTCAAGAAAAAAATATGACATCCGTTTTGAGGTACACTTTTATTTTCAATGCGGATGTGGAATCGGATTTACGGATTTCAGATCATAAATGTATCAAAGTCATGACACATCCGCTATAAAAATTATATTAGTTGCTACGTAATTAAAATCCGGAGTCGCATAATAACATCCGTACTTATTTTACTAAATAATAAAATAACAATTTGAAACAATAAAAATGCTATCAATTAATCAATTTAGACGGAATAAAAAATAAAAAATAAATCAATGAGTATATACGGAATTCAATTTCATATCAATTGCATTATATCATTCAATCATTGCCCCCTCAAAAATATCGAGCCAATACTAATTATAATAAAAACTATAATTGGAGCCCAAAAAATGACATGTTGTTTTGACAGTTAAAAATATACTAGAAACGGCGTAGCTCGATCAAACAATGTATTTATCTCACAAGGGACTCGACAAAATGACAGGCGATCGCGCTGTCTTTTTCGCGCGTATCTGTCATAAAGCATTTCTGAGAGCTCGAACACATTCCATCTCTCAATAACTCATGCACAAGATTCAACAAAATTTCTGACAATATGTCACGGAAGAGCGTGCTATGCTGTCTAGTAGCTTATCAGAAAGTAAAGCGATAGCATAACGTTATCTCTTTTTAGTGCTTAGGTGTCATATAGCGTCATCTCCCTCTATCATTCCAAAGACAGGCTTTTAAATGCTTCAACAAAATTGACCTTAAGCGACGTCATTTTCTGGACTCCATCTTACTTTACACTACAAATCGTTCGGGTTAGTCTTAGAAACGTATAAAATCACATGTCTTTTAGCACAGACTTCAATATGGCGCCCTCTGTGTTCCTCGTCTGGTTGACACCAGTGTCGAGGCTCTGCGACACCACCCTGGGGTCCCGGTCGGAGTCTCGCGAGAGCTGGGACGCTGTGTCTATGGAGTCTATGTTGTGGAACAGAAGGTTGTTGGAACCGGTTGATGGGTTGCGGCTGTGGCCGGTTACTGAGAGGTTTGGGTGCGGGCCTGGAAGAGAACAATTTGTATGTAATTTATTTATTTATACTTTATCCACTATGTACAGAGGCGGACTTAATGCCTTAGGCATTTTCTACCAGTCAACCTAAGGGTGATGCAGAGAAAAAAGTATGGTGGGTGCACGGACAAGATAATTATACTGAATAAAGTAAAATAAGCATTGTTACTTATAACTATTTATACATAATATACATTCTGTATTAGTACATAAATAAATATATATATAAATGTACGTATGTTTCAATATATTTGCCTTGGTTATTAAAGCAAGCTTCGAAGTTACCACATCCCCATTATTTATTACAAACAATGGTTTAAAGCAAGTCTAGTATAACCCAGGTTTTTAATATATCCGTCAGTTTCTAACGTCATATAATAAAAAGAGACGGGGCTATCTTAAAAACTGGATTTTACAAAACTTGCTTTAAACCATCTTTTGTAAAGATAAAGATATTTTTATTTTGCAAACATGGGGAATAGAAGAATGTAATAAGGGGGCTTATATTTTGAGAAATTACTGTAACTCCACCGTCAATAAATAAATAAATTAAACCTTTTGAATGAGTGAACGAATGGACACAGATGTCAAGTCTGTCCAAAATTGATCCTTGTATATGGATCATAAACTCAAGCTATCGACTAATTATTTTCTTTTGCTAAAATCCAAAACATTTTCACTGTATATGTTTTTGCGCCAAGTTTACTATTATGTGGGTAATTTTAATAAAAAAATAATCTACGATATAATAGACTACTACTATCATTTTACAAGCTAAGCCTAATATGGAATATATTTTTTATCACTTTTAAGAGTAAAAGAAAACGAAAAGAAAATATATTTCATAACTTTTCAGGCTGATCCACTACTAAACATGGGACTTCTAGTAACAGCTACCTTGAAAAATCATCACTCATCATAGTCCTATAATTTTCTCAATCCTCACCTATCGTAGAATTCTTCCTGGAGCTCGGCGTGGTGCTCCTAGAACTGCTATTCTGGCCGAGGGTCATCATGTTCGGGAGCGCTGCCCTCGGCTTCGACTCGTTCTGCAGGAACTTGACGAATTCGGCCGCCAGGCTGTCCGGGGTGTTGGCCGAGCGGGCCAGGCCGAGCTTCTCACACTCTTGCTGGTTGAAGTCTAGGACTGTTGATAGCACTCGCAGGACTTGCGTTCTGAGGAGCAAATGTTTCTTATAATAGGGTTCAGGGGCATTTTGTAGGACGAACTTTTTTTCGCAACAGACATTATAAATTTTATGCCATGCACAGGCCTCTTCTCCACTTCGTCCACTACGCTGACTACACACACCATCGAGAACTTTATGAGGCCCTCTCAAATATGCAGGTTTCCTCACGATGTTTTTCGTTCACCGTTATCGCAAATGATAATCAAGTTCTAATCCGCACATGAATCCGAATAGTCAGAGGTACGAGCCGGGTTAGAACCCAGAACCTCCTGCATGGAAGGCAAGCGTTCAACCCACTATCACTGTTTCCAGAGAAGTAAACGTAAATTCTTACTTGTTAGTATTATTGCTAGCTGATGTTATGACGTAGTTGATGACGAGGTTCTTCACCAGGTTTTTATCCACCTTGTCCTGTTGGTTGGATATCGCGTTGTAGTACCGCTCTTCGGCTCCAGCTACGGATGTTTGGAGGGTCCGAACTGGTAGATGGGGAAGAATTGTATGTAATTTTAATGTAGTCATTTTTTAAATATTAATTGTGTCTACATTCAGTGTTCTCAATCAATTAGGTCTTTAGAGTACGAGAAAAGAATAAGATAATTTTGCAAGAAATTATGATATTTGGTTGATGTATTTAACATTTTTTTGGTCCGAGATTTCTTGCAAATATTTAACTTTAAACTTGTACTGAATAACATTGTAGAATTAGGCAAAGAAAGTAGATTTGAATCAGCCTGTTTTCTGAATTAAATAAATATTTTAGACTTGGTGAAAATTACAAAACACATTTAGAAATTCAATACACATATTTCTCATTAATCATAATAGCATTTAAAATAAGAATACTATTCTACTCTTACCATGCATCTAGCACCATCGTAGCTTCGTTGCGTGCGCGCACACGACCTCAAAGTATTATTCAGCCACTGGGTAGGGCTCCGGAAACCGCTCAAACATTTTTTAAACCTCTAGAAAGATTCATAGTAATAGCTTTCAACCCCAAGTTATCTAAATATCAGTTCGATTACTCGATATATTCATGTAGGTTCGTACTTTACTTGGCGCAGTCTATCTCAGTTAACTACTGGGCGTAGTTTGTACACATAGTTACCAATAAACCCTTTTTATTAATATTCCTAAAGCATCTTCCCCAGTCATGAAATCATTGAAGTAAACTACAATTTGTTCAATCATACAACAGTAGTATACATTTCCAATTTTACTTTAGTATAACAAGAAATGCACCACAATACTTCAATGATTAACTAATTGTAATTTTAGTGCATGCTTCGAACATAAGACTGTTGATGAACTGTCACAAGGATGGCCACCTCAAGCTGGTGATAACCTCTTGCTAAATCCAAAAGTGCCTCTTTCATCGAACTATATTTAAATGTATTTTACGTGTTTCTAATAGATAAATAGTGATAAAAATAAAAGTGTGAGCGACCCCTGTCTCCCATTTAGTAATTCCACCAGTACCTGAAGTAATACTCAGAGGCAATGCGGCGAATATGGCGATCTTCTAAGTTCTAATCTTCTACGGTTTCGGAGCATTCAAAATAAAAGAAAAAATTAACTTGTTTTGAATAGTTAAGTTTAGTTTTAAAGTGTCTTTATATCTGAAGATATTTTGCCTCTCAATATTTAGATCAAGAAGAGTAAAGATCTTGGGCAATATTTTCCATACATTTATAATATGTATCATAATTGATTATTTTCGTCTAACTATCCAAAACAAGTTCAAACAACATAAAAAAACAACATTCACAGACAACATCAAGGTGCTGCAAGACGTAAACTTGCATGTGCTTAGTGAAAATATAATGCAGTTGAAGTTGAGACTTTTTAGCAATGATATTTATGAAATAAGCGGATAATATTAAAGTGGTATTTTTCTTACATTTTGGCTTCTTTATTATGCAATTACTCGTAATAATTCATTGTAAGCTAGGTAAATTCTGATGTATTTTCATAGCATCAGATTCTGATCAAAAATGGTGAATTTGAGGTCTAGTAACAAGATAACGATTCATCCGTGTCTTATGAAAATAACCAAAAATCTCAACTTTAAAATAAAAACATTCACAAAATCTCAAAAAGCGCAAAAAATGGTGAAAACACATAGACGACACGACGTGAAGCCGTTACCCTCAGTCAAACCCCATATGGTAATCTGAGTATCGCGGGCGCGCCATTACGGCCTGTCGCGTGACAGCTGTCAAAGTGACATCTGTCAACGTGACAGGTGACAGCAGCCGCTGCGTTCGAAACCTCACAGTTACCAAATGAGATTAAACCGAAGTAGGCGGAAGCTCTGGTCTTGATTCTTGTATGCTAAGCATGTTTCCTGTATTTTAACCTACTATGATAGACATATTTTACGATATGCATTTAATGGAGTGAAAATTGGGTCACACTTGACTAATGAAAAATTATTATGTAGTTGAATTTATTTCTCCGTTTTCATCTCAAAAACATTTTTAAATGCAACCTAATTTGTAATTTTATATTTTACTTATTAATTCTTGAAAATATCACACAACATATAAAATAGCGTCAAAACATAAAAAATCTTAGCAAGACACACGTTTAAGCTGACACTGAACACAAATAATTACTGACTTACGTGTGTCATGGTGGTAACGTGCGGCCCAGGCCCCGGCCGCATACCAACTGGTAGCCTGGGCGACTTCACCCCAGAATTACCAGCTGATATTTGGCCGAGAACCCGGTATCTAGCTGGGTTTTACTACGAATCTATATCTATTATGGATTTTATTTTATTTAAATTAGTATTGAATTGTGACATTGCGGTGTGTTCTTTGAATAGGTTAGGAATTCAGAATTTTGTATAAAATGTCTAATTAGGTCTGTCACAAGAGCGGCAGTGTGAGGTCTTTGGTTCAATTCATTTTTAGGCATAATTTTGTAATAATCTGGTATAATTTAATAATTTATATTGTAAATATCACAAATCAGTACACATAATTTGTTTAACAATGAAAATCTGTTAGATCTAATCTAATTCTAACAACAAAGTTACTAAACTATTTATTAGGAATGCAATGACTCGACTATCTTCTCACATTGATGATTCAAGGAATAAGGATTTGATTAAAAGATAAACAAATGAAAGTAATAAGTCAGTATATCCCTAATATTTAAAAGTACAATATAATAATCGAAATTTATTTTAACATTAGCATTCAAATCTAAAAAACTAAAAACTAACGTTCATTTTTGTAAAAATACACGCAGATACAGATTCACAACAAAATAAAATAGTCGTTTCCATGGCTTTTCAAAATAATTTAAAATATTGTTATGAAAAAAAAAAAAAAAAACTAAAATACTTTCAGAGTTTTGATAAAAATATTTTATTTCCCAATTTGGGTCTAACTTACAGAAAAAAGAACTAATAAAATATTTCGAATAGTTATAAGCCTGTATCGACACTTATTTCCACAATTCAATACAAGTTCTCAAATTATTAAAACCCCTTGCAAACCCAACATACCTTGCTCCTTCAGATCGTTAATCTGAGCACACTTAGTTTCCACCTGGTCTCCCAGCCGGGTGGCCGCGCGGAGACCAGCTAACGACTCTTCAAGCTTGATGTTGAGCCTGTTAATCTCGCCCTGAAGGCTGTGGTTCTGATGCCGAAGTTCCTCCATCTTGTTTCTGATCTTTTCTGTTGCGGTATTGATGTCCCGTTCTTTGTCTGATAATGATAATTTTGTTTTATATAGCTTGCTAGATACAAAATTAATATGACCTATCCAAGAAACTATAATAATTTTTATTTTTTAATGTGTATTTTTTTTAATTTAATGTAAATTTTGTGTTTAGCTTCTCTATCGCATTAGGTTTTCTACCTGTAATGATAGATGTAAGTTTTAATTGAAATAAATAATAATAATAAATAAAACTATGATTTCAGCGTCCAGAAATTAATTTCTGTTAATTTCTCTATAGCTTCGAAATTTTGTCTCATATTATTCCTATCGTAAGCCTTACTAAGAATTTCAGCTTTACACATAAGCTGCCGAGGCCTGAATATATAATTCTATATATACATATATAATTCTAGTAACATTAACGTATAAATTAATTTGTCCTAGTTTCCTGTAAAATATTAGACCAGATATTCTGAAGGTTAACGAATATTTTCCATAAGGACAGAAAAAACCAAGTTGCCATGAACAAGACTTCAAGATAATATAAATTTCTTTACCATGATGTAAGGCTTTGCAAAAGCTAAAGATTTAATACTCATTCAGTACACTCACCTAATTGGAACTGCTCCAACACAACCTGCAGATTTGTAAGGGCAGCTTCACTTCTGCTTCGCGCATCTTCCGCTTCGCCCAGCCTCGCCTGCACATCCTCGCGTTGTTTCTCTAGTAGTTTGATCTGGTTACGATAAGTCTCCACCTCCTGGTTTGCTCGAATACTGGAAATAATCAATTAGTGATTAGCTATTAACGTTACTTTGGTATACTGTATATTTTGTCTGATAAACAAAATCGCTTCTAATGTCACGAATAGTAGTGAGGTGGCTAATTTTCAATAAGCCGAAATGTCTCTTCCCTTAATTATCAAATGAGACTGACATGGCTACATTACTAGCATCGCGATACGAGGGTCATTCAATAAATACTTAGCCTACAAAAAGTAAACGAAAATTTTGGAAAAGTGGGAATTTATTTTTCAACATAGTCTCCTTTTAGTTCGATACACTTAGCCCAGCGATGCTCCAACTTTTTTAATCCGTCCGAAAAATAGTTTTTGTCAAACTCTGCAAAATAGGCCTCCGTGGCGGCGATGACCTCCTCATTCGATCCATATCTATTCCCGGCGAGTGATTTTTTCAGATTAGGAAACAGAAAGAAGTCACAAGGGGCCAAATCTGGAGAATACGATGGATGGGGCAGCAATTCGTAGCGTAATTCGACCAATTTGGCCATGGCAACGGCAGACGTGTGAACCGGTGCGTTGTCGTGGTGAAACAGCACTTTTTTCTTCGCCAGATGGGGTCGTTTTTTCTTTAATTCGGCGTCGAATCGGCCCAATAAATCGGCATAGTAAAGCCCTGTAATTGTTTTACCCTTCTCGAGGTAATCGATGTAGATCACACCTTGTGAATCCCAGAAAACGGTGGCCATAACTTTTCCGGCCGATTTTACAGTTTTCGCCTTCTTTGGAGCACGTTCCCCGGTCTGGATCCATTGTTTTGATTGCTCCTTGGTCTCTGGTGTGTACCAGTGGATCCAGGTTTCATCGACGGTCACAAAACGACGCAAAAACTCCGCTGGATTCCGCTTAAACAGCGCCAAACACGTCTCCGATGTGGTCTCACGGTTGCGCTTGTTTTCTGGTGTGAGTAAACGCGGCACCCATCGCGCCGACAGCTTTCTCATGCCGAGTTCCTCGTGAAGAATATGATGCACTGTTCCTTCTGAAATGCCTACAGTCTCAGCTAGCTCCCGAACCTTCAATCGGCGATCTGCCAATACGAGATCATGGATTTTTTTAATGTTTTCCTCCGTAGCAGCTGTTTTCGGTGCACCTGGACGTGGTTCATCAAAAACCGACGTACGGCCACGTGCAAACTCGTTGAACCAATTCTTGACGGTGGCCATCGATGGAGAAGAGTCACCGTACACAGCATCCAAGCGCTCTTTGATTTCGATGCGCGTTTTCCCTTCCAAAAATAGGAATCGAATCACCGAACGATATTGCTCTTTTTCCATTTTTGTAAAACCGATCGACACGTTGGCTTCCATAAGTTGTCAAATTAAAACAAATGAAGGGATTGGAATGAAAATTTGAAAAAAGAATTTAAAAAGAATGTGCTACACTGTGGTAAAACTCTTTTGAAACTACAGCGCCCTCTGGCGATGAGGCTAGGTACTTATTGAATGCACCTCGTATATCTCTGCTAAAATCATGTTAGTATCATCACCAAATTAAGCATATTTGTATCGTGCTGGTGTGGGATAATTTTATTAAGAGGCCGGCGGAGCATGTGTAGTTCATACAAACGGAATACCAAAATAACTTGTAAATCAAACATATTCTTAAGGTAGTGTGTATTTATTTCGATTGGACTACAGAATATTTAGGTTCCCAAATATTTAAGCCTCTTAAGATCCGGATATGACGCAGTAACTTCTTTTTAATTCGATTTAAGTTGGTTATTTGAAGAGAACAATTACTATATTTTAACGTACCTAAAAATATAAGCTATCGCATATTCCTATTAACTTTAACTTCTAGGGTGGGTTGCACCAAGGGCTACGTTATTGTTACTGCCAAAGTTAACTTTAACAGTAACATTAACAATGACCATAGAATTTAACAATCTACTGTTGCACCGTCATGTAAGAGTTAAAAGATTGACAAGTGACAAGATGTTTTATATAGGTAATATTCGACGCATCTGACAGTGGTTACAGATAGTTAATATTAACAATAACCAGCGAAGCGTGGGCGGTTAAAGTAACAGTTAAAATTATGACGTTAGCTAACAATTGTCAAATGGTGCAACTCATTTTTTGCTTAAACCGGTACTTACGAGTAAGATTCGTTGTTTGTTATAGTTAAAGTAAGATATTGCAACCCACCCTTAGGTACAAAGAAAGAGGCTCCATAAATGACGAAACATGAGGTCATCTGGCGCACCCTGGCAGCCAGCATTGATACCACCATAGCTGACCGCTAATCTTTCCACTACTCCATGAGCAATTCCCATGATAGTTCGTGCCGACTCGACAGAAGCAAACTAACCTATTACTAGTATACACAGTGCTAGTCTGCTTCGCCCTCTCCTCCACCTGGTGCAGTCTCGCCTGACACTCCGTCAGCTTCTGCTCCGAAGACATCAGCTCCTGAGTGTAGTTCTCCTCAGTTTCCACCAGGTGGCGCCGAAGACGTTCCAACTCCCGCACTGAGTTTTGCTCTTGCTCCGACAGCTGGAATATAATATTAACACTTACAATTAAACTTGTCCAAGTTACGTAAGCAGTGGTCTGTCAGTTACAATAAGAATTTAAAAAATTATACATGGTTTGAGTGACATAGTAACGAAAACTGATGCCATGGATTCAGTATATTATTCTGGACAGGTCAGAGGCGCTTTGGGTCAGTCTTTGCAACAATTTTAGGATTTTGTTCGCAGTTTTCAGTACCAACTAAAACACGGCAAACAAAATCGTATTTTTTTTTAAAAGATCGGCGAATATTTCTTACGCTTCGGTTTCCAGAATCATGTACTGAATCCATGGTACCAGTTTCCGATACGATTTCACTCACACCCTGTATAATAGGAAGTCATCATGGTTCGAATTTTCTGTTATGAATCTTTTACGCAAATTCTGGCACAGAATACGTGATTCTGATTGAAAACCGATTGATGTTTGTCAAGACCTTATTCTTCCTGATTCTCAGTAGTTATAATTACGGTTGTTTAAGAATCAAACGAATGCAATATTATTTACCTGTGAATTTTCTGCTGTTAATTTCTTGACTATTTCTAACTGGATCGCCATGCTTCTGTCCAAATTTTCACATCTCTCTGTCAAATGTTTTACAGTTTCGCTTGTGGTTAGCAGTTCAGACTTGACCTTTTCATAATCGCTACTGTTTTGATTCAGAGCTATTATTATCTCATCTTTTTCTTTAAGAGTCATCCTTAGATTCTCACAATTCGAACAACGATCAGCAGAGCTTTGTAGTGACCTATCTTTGTCTTCATTTTTTTTTTTGAATTCATTTGTCTGTTCTAAGATAACATGGTTTAGCCTCTGGATTTCATTATGGTATTGTATACTTTCATTGTGTTTCAAGTTGATTAAGTTTATCAATTCGGTTTTCTCAACTGTAGCAGAGTCTATAAGAGTTTTATATTCAGCTGCCATTTTTTCAGTTTGTACATGGTTTTCTTTCAGCTCTTCAATGTATTTTTCTTTTGATGCTAGGAAACCATTCAGTTCAGCCACCTGGGCCTCTATTGTTTCTTTTTCTTGAACTAATTTCGCATATTCATCATTATGATGCGTTATATTGTCTGAAGTTTTTATTTTGTCTGTTAATTCAACTATTGATTGATTCAGTTCTTTCATTTCTTTGTCTTTGGTGTCTATTGTAGCTTTATATTCAGCGCACATTTTTTCTGATTCTTCTAAACGCAATGTTAATGTTGATATCTGAGTATTCTTTGTATTAACTTCGTCGTTCAAAGAGTAAATCATTTTGTTAATTTCTTCTTTTTCGCTATGAAGCCTATTTAATTCGTCCTGATTACGATTTGACTTTAAACCTGTGTCGTTAAGTTTCTTTGTAAGTTCTTCCAAAGAATGAGTGAGATGCAGTATTTCTTTATTTTTAATCGAGACACTGTTTTCCAATGCAGATATATTTTGATTTAAATTCGTTAGATTGTTATTATTTTGCTGCACGGTAATATTAAGGCCATCAATCAAAGTATCTTTTTCATTAAGATCAGCTATTAATTTTTCAAATTCTTCTTCTAGGTGCGTAATTTTAATATCAGTTGTAGCTAGCTCAGCTTCAAGCTCAACTTTCCTTTCAATAAGTTGTTTATTTTCAGCTTTTAAACTCGTGACTTCATTGTTTAGAATATCTTGATGAATTGTTTTCGATTTTAATTCATCGATGGTGTCTATAAGTACTTTAGAATCCTTTTCAACTTCAATATTCTTTTTAAGGTTACTGTTTTCAGTTAATAGCTCTTGTTCTTTGCGTTGTAACTCAATGATATCGGTTTTGAGTTTACTTATAGAATCTGATAGAGTAACATTACTTTTAGTCAATTGTTCTAACTTTTCAATGAGTGCGGTTTTTTCTGTAGTTACACTTTTTAATTTAGTATTTGTAATGGTACTATTGGAAGATACTTCTCCTTCCAATGTAATAACTCTTTCTTGTAAGCTGATCTTGTCATTTTCTATTTCCTTCTTATGTTTTATGACGTCATCAAGTTTATCTTCGAAGTCATGTAGCTTATGATCTAAAGTTGATTTTAAGCTTTCTAATTCTTTATGTGCATAAGACTTTTCATCCAAGGATACTTTAAGATCATCAACTTGTTTGGTAAGCAATACTTTATCATTTTCCAATATATGTATATCTATTGAAAGCTGCTCATTTTTAGAATTAGCAGTATTCAGACGTTTCTTTAGGTCATCTATGTCATTTGCTGTCTTCTTGAGTTTTTCGCATTCTTGACTTTTAGCACTACATTCCAGTTCTTCAACTGCTTTACTTTGATTTTTAAACAGTTCTAATTCACTTAACATAGTCGTATATTTATGTTTTAAGTCACGAAGACTGTCACGGAGGCCATATTTTTCGGATCTAACTTCATCTAGCTCTTTAACTATCCTCTTGATTTCTGATTCAAAGTTTTTATTCATTTTATTAGAGTCTGCCAGTTCAGTTTCTAATTTTGCTAAGTTATCTTCATGAGTTTCTATTATCGGTTCTAACTTGGACGTATTTTTTAAGGCCGCAATTTCAGATATGAGAAAGTCATTATTTTTTTTCATCTCATTTAGTTCTCTCTCTAGATGCTGGATATCAGTAGTTAAGAAGTCATTTTCTGTGGTTAAATCATCTATTTGTGTTTGCAAATGATTGCTGTTGAGGTTTTTCTCCGATAACTTATGGTCTAAGACATCTATTTCTTTTTTAAACGAATGCACTGTTTTGAATACACTTTCTAGTTTAAAAAGAATTATGTTATCTCCAGCTGATGGTATTTCACCGACGTAATCAATGGGAAGTTCAAAGTTAACATATTTATTGTACAATTGCATGATTTTCTCGGGCTTTATAACTTTATTTTCAACATTTTCTTGGTTGTTACTTTCTTTTTGAGCTAGCTTATGTTTTAGCTCATTAATATCACGTTTTAGGGTTTCAATAACACCTTTAGCATTATCGTCTATGTTGATTTCATCTAAATGAATTTGATTTGAGTTTCTTCTGTCTTTTAATTCATTCACTTCTTTTAAAAGCTCTTCATAAGTTTCTCTGGGAACCATATCTGAGAATTCAGATTGTTTGTTTGCCACTTCTATTTCATGCTCTAACTTTGTCACCTGTTCTTGTAACTTGAATACTTCTTCATGTAAATCTTGATTCTCTTCTTGGAATTTTTCAGCATTTTCTCTTAATAAACCGTGAATCCTCTCTAAGTTCTGATATTTATGGAACAAAGTGTCATAATCAGTCTTAGATCCCTTTTCATTTTCTATTTCTATATCCCTCTCACCGATTTTAGCTAACAAGGTCTTAATTTCGATTGCATATTCATCATTTGTAGTTTTAAGATCCTCGTGCTCTTGTTTGAGAGCTTCGAAATTCTTCTGTAGCTCTTTCTTTAACGCGAGAAGTCTTTCCATTGCCTGTTGATGTTGGCTGTCTAAATCTTCTAAGTTCGACGTAAGGTTTTTGTTTTCTTCTCTCAGTCTGACGATTTCCTCATCAGGTCTCATGTCGATGGTGTCTCTTCCTCTCAAGGTGGATAGTTCATCTTGTAGAGAGCGTATCTGTTTCTTATAGTGGGTTTCGAGGTCTTCCTCGTGCTGGTTCGTCGTTTGGGGTGGCGGATCCCAGTACCAACTGGACTCCTCTTCTTTGACGCCATTCTTTTTCGAGAGCTTCTGGAAAGAAAGAAAAGTACCATTAAAAGTTGATCTCTGCATACAAATTTCGTATATCCACAAATTATTCTCGAAACACAGTAAACTGATAAGAATTTCACAGTTTTCGTGTTGGGTTAACGACCTCTAAAGTATTGTAGGAGTGGGTGTATTTCATGTCATTAAGATTGGCACCGAAAGAAAAAACAATTTTATAATTACAATTCAATTTTCACGTCTAAACAAAATCAACGAATATTTCAATACCTAATTTAAGTTAGTTTCTCATTCAGCCCTACATCTTCAAGATACCAGCCACAGACAAACTATCAATATGTAAACTATTGTCAATTTGACCATTAAATTCTCATTCAAAATACAGTCTTCAATTTCACAGTTTATAACAAAAAGTCACAGCTACATTGAATGTATCGTCCCGAGACCACTTGTACACACAAGTAGGCGAGTACGTCTGTTTAAACACACGGTATCGTTATCTGGCCGTTTTATGGCTCGGCTGAGTCAAACGTTGCGTACAGTTGGGGCCATAAGTCATCGTACAGTTCGTATTAGCTTAGAGTCACCAGGTAAGGTTTTACCTATTACTAATTTTCAGCACATAATCTTAAAATAGAATTAACTATTAGCTGTTATCCTAGGTTTCACTCGCATATTAGACATATTTCATCATACACCCCAGATAAAAAGTATTCTTTGTGTTGATCTAGGACATTTTCTATTTGTATGCATTTCATCTACATGAGTTCATCCGTTTATGGGTAGTTGAGTAACAAACATCCAAACATCTTCATAAAGAGTCATTGGTCACCCAATGGTCGAAATTCGACCACATATATGTAAATTTAAGCTTTCTGCACTCTTTCTCCATATAAACTTTAACTATGCCCGTCTCACACTCCTCCGTCTGCGCAATATGCTTAAAAAGTGTACAAAGTTTTCTCTTCACGTATTAATGTACAGAGTGATTTATATGCTTTTATAGATTTATATTGAAAATAGATCCAGCCAACTACTGTCCCACGGCTGGGCACGGGCCTCTTCTCGGAATGAGAAGGGTTAGACCTACGCTGGCCTAGTGCGGGTTGGCGAACTATACACACCATCGAGAACTTTATGAGGCCCTCTCAGGTGTGCAGATAGATAGATTTATATTATGGTCGATAAGGTAGGCCTTCATCGCAGGAATAAATAAGACAAAATACTGTCATTGGGCTCAAGAATCTGAACAAGGAACAAATCGTCAATTAAAAGAACGGTTGAGAGGTTGGTTTGTACACTAGGTTACATTTTTAATTGAAACAGTCGATGTATCGCAGGATCTACAAAGTTCTCTTCCAGAAAACCGTCCCAGTCAAAAGGGAAGATGGTGGTAATACGAGGATTATATGCACAAACAGCCAGCCTGCTCGCGCCCTACGTAACAAAAAAAAGAATAAGTATATGCTAGATTTTTATTTTTTATTTAATAAAAATATTCAGGTGGCCTGTATGCCTCCTGCCTTGCTGAGCTGCGGCCCCTTTGGCACAATTATCATTTCATTTTATGTTTTCTTTGATTTCCTTTTATTTTTTGTTTTGCTAATAAACTCTTTTTCTTTCATTCTTTCCAATCTGTTCGCTCCTTAATACTCATACTGCTCCAAATTTCTCATGCATCATCGACACGGCATAGCGTACACGCAACTAAGTCACCAAGCGAGTGCTCGCTCCACCAGTACCAGTATCGGCAGCCCCCATTTACTAAGTGGTGCGTGAAATGCGATAACACCACACTTTTGGTGACAGAATTTACGATGGCATCCGCTTCACGCCTTTGTTTGGTTACGGAGAGAGCAGAACCTAATTACTCATGTGGCAGAACCTTCTTTTTGATAGTCAGGGCAAATATAGTAGGTATTTATAAGAAATAACCTTCTGTCTTTCTTTCTAGTAACTAATAAATATAAAAATAAATAAATCCAGCTCATTACTGTCCCATTGCCGGGCACGGGCCTCTTCTCAGAATGAGAAGTGTTAGGCCTTATACGGGAAGAGAAAACTTTGTACCCCTTTTTACGCATATTGCGCGGACGGAGGAGTGTGAGATTTGGCATAGTTAAAAGTTTATATGGAGAAGGAGTGCAGAAAGGTAAAATTACGGTCGAATTTCGACCACTGGGCGACCACTAGTTATTATCAATTTCTTTTTATTTTAGTTTTTTTTTTTTTTGTTTTTTTTTATTATTGCATGTGGTTCGGGTTCGAAGGCGATGGCCCTCTTAGGAGCCGTCCATTAATAACGTGATATTTTTTTAGCATTTTTTAACCTGTCTGTGGCATCGTAGCTCCTAAACGGATGGACCGATTTCAATGCAGTTTCTTTTTATTTGAAAGCTAGTTTAATCGGGTATCTTCTTAGCTATGTTTCATGAAAATCTGTTCAGCCATTCAAAAGTTACAGCTCTTTGTCTAGTTGGAGTCAGGGGTTTTTGACGGTTAGGTTATGACATAAGCATAAGCAACTCCTAAGCTATTTATTAACCATGTACTTTAAGACAGTTGCAAGGTGCAATCGATGCGTCGTCAATAAATATCGATCGAGGTTATAATGAGTAATAAAGTGTTGAGGTCATAATTGAATGTTTGCTAAGTCATCATCTATTCATGTTGCATTTGAAATGTTAATCTCATTCCCTGCATCGATTCAAGGTACTTGACAGTAATTAAGTAAGAATGATTACACTTAGAGTCTCGACATTTCAAAGTGCCGGTATCTGGTTTACATGAAATATCGATATATTCTATTCTATTTTATTCTATTCAATACTAAGTTGTCTCAATTTAGACGTGCCGATTTGCAGCATCTATACCAGCCCATTTATTAATGATAAAATTGAGCCAATATCATGGGATATTCATGAAAATCAAAATATTATAAAAAGAAACAGCTTACACAAACTATTTCGCAATGAACACAGGCAGAATGAAGAATTCATCCAACTTTACAAAGCTGCTTTACCCCGATGAGATTGCTCACGCGTCTGGCAAAAATATCACAATATTATATCTAATTAATTTGAAAAAATTCCCATTTGCGAGCTCATGACGAAACGACGGAAGAATTTTGCGGCAGGTTAAACTTAAGAAAGCGCATAAAGCAATATGACAATTGGATTAGATTTTAACATAAGTAAATCAAATCCAAAATTGACCAAAAATTACAAGACCTATTGGGCGAAAACATAATAATTATAATAAAATTCTCTCGATAAAAAAACAAAGTTACCTCAATTATTTATCCTTCTTCGTTTTGTACTCAATATGGTGTGGATTATTAGATCGAAAATTGGATTAATAATATCACTTATTATATTACTGAGGTCTGACATTAGCGACATTTTTTTATTACCAGCATTTATAGAGTTATTGAGATAAAATTCTTAGTCGTTTACTTCGCGAAATACACTGTCATCTTCCGTCGCATGACGCCGTACTACGATCATCATTCTGTTTCACTGTGAAATTCGAAAAATTGCTGGCTTTATGCGCCCTCTTAAATTATTGGCTTCTCGCATCCACTTGCCGCACTCCCACTTGGCCGGTTTTTCTAATAAAACCTATTAAAACCACGGCGCTCACCAACGATTGCCACACTCTAACATCTTTATTATAGGTGCCCCCGCTATAGCATGCCTTGATAACGCGCTGATAACTGCTTATCTAAATCCCATAGACCATACCGACTGACTCAACTAGGTATATGCCCGAGTGTTTGAACACTATTATAATTACTATTACTATTAAAATTGGTCATAATCTAGCCTTTTTCCAAGCTAAGGTCTAACTAAAATCGGCTTAGTTTTAGTATTTTAGAGCGAGGAATTCAAATGTTGGCGTTGATCTCAATTTTTCTGAGCAATTACAAAACATTCAGTGTGGATTCTGACGTAAAAGTTCTTTATATTGATAAGTATTTCTAACCCTTAAAGCCCTGTTGGTGAATTAAAAATAACTCTGTATATGAGAACCCAACAGTTTTCCGTACTCTTCAAAGAGTAAATAAGAGAAGGACATCCAATAAAAACGACTTGATTCTGCCTACGTTGCGTAAATCCGATCTACACAGTTCGATGACACAAGTCTAAACAAATCTGCTCACCCTTAAGGCAGCATGCATAAGGTCAGTGCCCCTGTAAGAAAACCATCGATTTCAAAAAACCCATTTCTCAATAGTTTTAGTTTAGCGCTTTAGGCCTTTTGTTAATACTTCCGCGTAGACCGATATCACTCGCATTTACTACGGTTATAAACCATTTATGTGCCATTGTACCAAACGGACACTGAACCTGGGACTCGTATACGTATCGGGAAATACACGACTAGAGTTTACTATTGGCTTCGTCTGTTAAGAAGCAGGAATATTATGAAGGAAAATAATGGCTTTTTAGTCTAGTTTTTAGAATAAACTTTAAAAAAGTAAAAACTGACTTGAAAATACAAAAAAGTATAAAACAATTTCTTAAAAAACTTGAACAGCTTCTTAAGTCGGGGCCTTTAATTCTTCAATGTACCTAGCTTGACAGTGGCACCGACTTCATTATAATTATTATTATAAGCCTATGCTGTCCCAATACTGGGCAAAGGCCTCCCTCCTTTTCCTCCACTTCTCGCGATCCCGCGTGGGCCCACATAGCACATAACTGGTGTCCTGAGACAGCGGAGTCGCGGCAGACCACGAAGGAAATGGCGGGACGAATTCGACGCCGTCCTTAAAGACTGGCCCGATAAAGAAAAAAATAATAAAATATTATAGTTTAAAAAAAACTATAGAACACGCTTTAGTCATCCAAACTGAACGTGTATGAAAAATTTCAGCTCAATCGGAAACCGGGAAGTGGGTCAAATTTAACTTCCAAGATTTTCTTACATAGTTAGTTACAGCCGTTACAGGTGAAGCTAATAAAAGCGTGTTAAACAGATCTAAGCTGTCTTGACATGACGTCAGTCAGTCCCAACGCACCGTAGATTACTCCTTCGCAGTACACAGCCGTCCACTAAAAATGCAAAGTAATTCCTACAATAGACAAGATTGCGCATCACTCGGTACTATCGAACCTTGACCGCGTTCCCGCCATCTTGTCAAACTTCCATAATTATTGTTCGCCTTACGTAAGGAGTATTGTCAACGGTACGACAATTCGACCCGCTGTTAACTCTAGTTAGTGGAGACATTTGAGGATTTATATTTCCGACGTATTTGGAAGAATTGCCTTGTAGTTTCTTTAACGAAATACCTTATATCTTCCCACGG
Organism: Allophyes oxyacanthae; assembly: GCA_932294325.1. Lineage (NCBI taxonomy): Eukaryota > Metazoa > Arthropoda > Insecta > Lepidoptera > Noctuidae > Allophyes > Allophyes oxyacanthae. The sequence continues at coordinate 786,598 of OW028635.1, read as the reverse complement.
TTTTTTAGGAAGTATAAGAAATGGATAGAAGTATCTACAAATAATAATTGCATTTGACCTTAAAAAAATCTATTTTAACAAGATGCATTAGTCCTGTAGGCTAATTCACGTAACTAAAGAAGTGCAGATGCCGCGCAGTTGCAGTACAATTTTGATAAAAACAACACATTTAGTATTCTCTTTAGCTTCAGAGAGAAGAGATACGCTCGCGTCAAGTTCGAGTGTCACTGCAATATGATCGGCGCGTCATAAACTTACGTGTATTAGCCCAGTAGTGGTATGATCTAGATAAGTCCCGACAAACGATGGTCTTTTACGAAGACTCAGTTTCTGGATGATCAATCTAGATAACCTCATCGGTAGTCAAGTTGAGACGGAGGATTTATATTTCTTAGACAATTTGGTAGACATATAAGGAGTTTCAGATAATATAAATAAGGATATATGTAATAATGACCAAGAGGAACATGAAAGGCCACGAATATAAAAAATGTGATAAGGTGTTTCCTCAAATGGATGCACAGCAGAGGCAACTATAATGCTGTGATTAATCTATCTACCAAGCGTGATAATCTTGGAAGTGGGCTTTCAAAATCGTCGTTACAGATATCTATAGTGGACTTCTACGGGTTGGTCCAAATCTTGGAGACTCTTTTGTTATCATTTGCTGGTACTAATATTCGTACTGACCTCTTCAACTAAGCTAATAATTGTTATATACGTTCAGCTACTGTAGCTTTAGTTTCTCGTTACTTCATACTTACATTACATCACACAAGATTACCAATGTTATAATAACATTTCGCGATCACCACATTGCCTGACGACTGATCTTGAACATAAACTAAACCAGAGAAAGGCCGATAGTACAAATAAGAGCTAACATTAATAATGTTAACATAACTGGAAACAAGGAAGGCTATACTCCAGAACTTAAGAACTCGGAATCTAAGACCTATAAGAGTTTGGATAGACTGAAGAAACTTTAAATGCTCAAACACGTTTCTGTACCTACAGTGGCGAAGGGTGACAGTTCTAAAAGGGGAAGCCTTCCCAAAAATGCTGCAATTAATGCTGCAAGACAAAAATCCATACCGTCTCTTGTAATCTATATATAGTCATGACTGAAAGAGCTCGACTTAACTGAATAACAAGCCATGTTACATTGGTCTAAGCACTAACCAATTCCTAAAGGGAAGCCGATGGGAATCGGGTTGTATGCACTCTTCGCCGTTTGTTTACCTCATCAAAATAGTCCGTTGGTCCGTTGGCGTATACAAAGTCCTACCTTTCTAGTCCCGATCCCTTTAAGAGGCTACTGTACTCATCTTTATGAAAAACTATAGAACCCACCATGAAATCGTGAAAAATAAGTCAGTTAGTCCATACAAATAATTCAATATTACTCGACTAAATATAGGAAGCAGCAGGTTTTTTTCACGATTTCATGATGGGTTCTAGTAAATATTGTTCTCAATGATGACTATAATATAACCCCTTTATAAAGGCATCGGGACTAGAAAGATAGGATTTTATATTTTAAACAACCCAACTAATTATTGCAACGAAAAATCTTGGGAGAATATTGCAATGACCGCAGATAGAATAGAGATAACATGAATTCACCTTATGCTGGCTGGAAATCGCTTCTTACTACAGAAAGAAGAATAATGTCTTAGTTATCTGCTAGAAGATAATTTAAGGTACCTCTACTTATGGTATAAGTTTTCTTCCTGTAAGTAATGTCTTGAAGTACTTACATTTATGTCGTCTATATCCACATATGATATGAACGCAGACCGGGCCAGGAATATTAACTGCAAGATCACCAATACTGTGTGACCTCTCATTTTACCACCATTTTGTTTCATTAGGAATTTGATTGCATTGATTGGTTTTAGAATATTTATGGTTCACCTGACAGGACACGCGTTTAAAAATAAGATGGAGTAGAGATAGGGTCAGTGCTTGAAGTGGAAACGGATGCTGATATCATAAATCTAGGTGTTGAAGCACCACTAAGAAGAGTTATACGTCCATGAGTATATAAAACTGAGTTGATTAATATTGTAGAATATATAAAAGGTCCTACTTTATAAGCAAGATACATTATGAGACCAAAAGGACCTCCTCCTTTTGGTCTCATAATAAAAGTTGTTCATAATGATGATTACTATAAACCCATAAAAGGAACTCTGCTATTAAAGTAGGCCCTAATATAGGCAGTTTTTTTTTATAATGCCTGTATTGTTTTTCAGGATTTTTGTACTGTACTGCACACGAGAAAATTGTAGTAACAATAGGACAGTTTCCAGCAATATAAAGGGCATGCAAAACTTTCAATGTATTGCATTATTGTTGAACACCGTGGCTCTATGGTTGAGGATTTTTCCAAGCCATAGGATTACAATGCAATAGTCACAATATTATTACAACTTTCATAGCAGCGTTCAATATTTGGTTATTTTCCGCTCTGTATAGCTCGTAATTATTTACTTTTATTGCAATACGGTAGCACGCTTTTTGATCACCAATGACGTTTTAAACGGTTTAGTATTAAAACGTTCGATAGCGTTTACACTTCAGCACTTACAATCAAATGTTGGTTTTATTTTACCTTATAACTGCGCCATGGCTCCGATAACTGAGAATAAAAAGATAACTTCCTACGGTTTTTTGATTGCAAAAGTTAATGGTGCTAATATAATTCAGAAAAAAGCAATATAGATAGCATTAAATACCGTCAGGTGAACCATTAGGAGAAACATTGCTCCCTGTATGAAATATTTAAAAAATAGTTTTATAACACTTGCACTATACACACATCTTCACCCGCCGAAATCCAACAGCAAAATAAAACAATAAAAACTCAAAATCCGAACGCGACCGTTACAAAAATTCGAAATACAAAATAGAACATCGTTATTTTTCAAATACGTTCGGCAACGAACAATGGCAGGCTATGGACTGGCGGAGCAGCATACTGGCTGTTTTGAAAACATGTCCACCTGTAAGTGTTGTGGCTAGACTAACACACGGTCCAATTAAAACTACTAGATACAGACAATAGCGGTTCAATTTGATACTTTGTAAACTTTGGCTGTGAAAATTTTAACACCCTAACAATGTGTAAGTAACTATGGTACCTAAGCTACGTACTTAAACCACGTTCAGTGCCTTCTAGAACAGAATAAACTTAACTTCGACCGGTTAATTCTTATTGAAATCACTTTTGGCATAAATCGGTTATTCACTTTACTTATTTTTAAACTTTTACTTTATTAATAATAATTTACTTATTACTCAAGAAGTCAAGACATGTAATATTCAGTGTGAATGTTAAAATAGAATGTCTAGTTAACAGTTTACGACTTACGTGATAAATGCTATTTACTACCATTTTAACTATGACACCATGAACTGCCTTACAATTTTCCTTTACTCTTTGAATCTATTGATATTCTAAATTAAAGAGCACATTTAGAAGCTTATGTTATGAATTAATTACTTTAATTAAATAACTAGTATTCTGAACCATGGTAGCAATAATTTGCACGATCCAATGATTTTAATGTATATAATGATTTAACTGAATACTTACAGCGTTCCTAAGCGCTGAATACTCAACCGCATCTCAATTTTGCCAAAATTTTCTCCAACCAGGTGGAGCGACGACTTGCAGAAAGTGGCTGGCAGAAAGTGGATGCGGGGGGAGTTGAAGACCGGGCTCAGTGGAGCTTACTGGGACAGGCCTATGTCCAGCAGTTGACAAATGTATATCCGATGTATATCGGATATATACTCGTATATCAAATATCGGATATATTGATATTTATTATAAATTTCGGATTTTTAACGAACCCTGCATTTTATGTTGGATAGTAAACAGAAGAATGGTGTTAAGAGCTTCTTAAAATTGAATAACATTTGGGCGTAAGTAAAGTGTGTAATTTGAGTGAACGCCGCAGGTAGGCAAATGTAGCGTGGGATACCCCCCAGCCCAATGCAGTAGACCTTAGATGGGGTGAACTGGATGTAGAAGGAAGAGGTGAACTGAATGCAGAGGGAAGAGAACCGAGTGTTGGAGCGCTACTTGGGAGTTTTTTTTAATTGTTTGAATATGGATTATTATTCTGTTGATCCTAACACAGAATAGATAGCAATAAAATCTTCAAACATCAGCAATCGAGTGGAATCAATTTCACATGACCGAGCGTCCTTCGTAAACGCAATCACAGCCGGAACGAGTCGCGTGCGCAAACGACCTCCCCACTACACGACAAATAACAAGCAACCTTATTTCTAACAACATTAAGTTACATTTTCTATGGAGTAGACTCTACAACCAGAGAGGCAATGTGCAAACGAAAAACAACTTTATCAGCCGATTATAAAGTTGATATTCGAATGGAGATACATTCTAATGAGCGTGAAAAGGATTTTCGAATTTATGTAGTTGGAATAAAGATTAGTTTCAAATGAAGTTGTCAAGTTTAGAATGTTATGTAATGAATGGTGTGCATGTAACACATTTTTTTACTTAAATCGTTTGTAATAGAGGTCATTATTGGACGGACATGCATGGAAAATGACGGAAGCTGTTCCATTCAAGATGTTTCGTTACACCATTGATGAATGTGATGCTGTGATTCATGAAAATGGAAAGAAATACAAAGGGAATAGAAAGTAGCCCTTGTTACCTGTCAAAGAAGTGACGTCAAAACAGAAAATCAAGAGATCACTGTAGCAAGATTAGAACGAGTCCAAGTCCATAATGATACTGCGATGATTTTGAAAAATTCACATAAATTGTATTGCGTATGCACAGATCGTTTGTAAAATGATGACATTTCAGGATATTTGTTGTTACGATCCATCTTAGGATATAAGGAATGGAAGGTGTATGATGGACATATCCAAGTGGCTACAGCTGTAAATCATTCACAAACCATCTTTAAAACAAAAACTATTCGAAGCTCTAATCCATGTAATTATAACTTAGAGACTAAAACAATAAAGTTGCAAATTCTTTGCGATAACTTTAATTTATGTCTTTTTGTTCTTTGCTGTGAGGCCAATGTCAGTATGATTGACTAGCAGCGAAGGCTGTGAGAATTCTTATTACAAGCCATTCAAAATGAGGGTCTTGGAGCTGATCGACCTTGGGTACCAAGTTAAGCTTGATAACTGCTTAAATTGTGATTTTAATGAAAAATGGGCTATTATTTCTAATGGCAAAGGTGTCAAACGATTCGCAAGACTCCAATGTTAATGAGCAGAATATAATCAGGCTTAAATTATTACTGTTATGGAACATTTATTTTAGTTTGTGAGTATTTGAGTATCCACAAGGTCAGAATTAGAAGTCAAAGGCCGAAAGTCATAACCGTTACGGCATGATGGTTATTTAGCTAAGCTTAGTGGCAATACAATTTACACAGAGAACTCTTCTTCTGTCCTGTCGGACTGAGCTCTCACACAGGGATTACGTGGTGGAAAGAATAGCCTGTCATCAAAGTTCATTTCGAGGCTGAATGCTTTGGGTGCGCCTGTGTTAGATATTATATAACTCTTGAAGCACGTTAAGAAGTTAGTCCCGGTTGTTACACGAATACCTATGACAGTCGTTACGGGAGTTAGCAGCCCAAAAAATCTAACAACCGGTCTAACCTTAAAATATCAGTGTCTCGCAGTAATCGGGAGGCGGAGGTCAAATGGCAGTCGTTCCGTGTAAAATACTGATATAGTTAGACTGGGAACCGACCCCAACGTAGTTGGGAAAAAAGGCTAGACAGATGATGATGAGCTCTTGAAAACAGAAGTTTGACAGGCATTTTTGGACACTCGTCTTCTTACAGCGGTTAAACCGCCGGTGATAATGAAACCGTAACTCAATGATAGACCGGAAGTGTTTCCAGGATATCATCCTAACAAATGTACTAACTACTCTGAAACCTAAATCATTAAAGGCTCAGTTCAAACAGAAAAAGTCATGTAAGCAACTTAATTTTTAATCGAATACAAGCCGATTGATACATTCAGTTGAAATAGGTTTGGAATTGTACCCTACCAATAGCGATTGAGTTTCCTCATTTTCATTTATCAAAACTGAATACACTATATTCATAGATGCATAATAAACGATAAATTTCCAGTGTCAAAGCATAACAAGCGCAGACGCAGTTGGCGGGAAATCGTCCGGAACTCGGTCATGGCGCATGCGGCTAACATGCGGGTTATGAGGGACCTTGACAGTTTAGCTGAAAAGGGCATTTTGTTTGCAAGAAAAAACGCGAATCTTTAAAGATCTTATAGAAAAAATATAATAAGAAAATAGGTAAAAAGGTAAAAAACAATAAGACTACGCAAAGACAACCAATCGGTAACAAAAAGCATGTATTTTTTCACGAATCCTTATCTTGTAGTAATTAATCGTCTTAAAATTTCGTAAGTTTGAAGTATTGTAAAAACAAAACAAACACACAATGACAAAGTAACTTTATTACGACTTAACCGCAATGTCGAATTTAACTGCGCGTGCGCCTAACCTCATCACAGTCAGCACATCAATCGATACTAAAACTAAATATTAAGACGATTACAGTGGCCGTAATGGTAAATATTATGGTGCATTATGATTTGAAACAGGCACACGTGTTTTCGCCTTGAAGGCATCCACAGTTGCGCCTAAAAAAATGTATAGATATAAATCAAAATTAAAATATTTGCCTATTTCTTCTCTATGCTAGCGTGTTCCGAGCCTGTCAACAAGGTGTTTAGTGTTTTTCTTTTTTATCTATTTTCAATTGTTATCTATTTTCAATTTTTAAGTATCAGCATCACCACTTTTTTTTTTCATAGTATGGGCAGGGACGACGCCATGCTGGCCAAGCGATATTAATATTCAGAGTTCGGACTCATCAAAAGTTCCGACAAGATTTGATTGATGATTGTAAGTTTCCACGGAATTTTAGCAAATTGTTGGGGATTGTCAGTCTCCATTAAATTATGCTACTTATACTTGTGCGGGTTCTAAAAAACCACATCCAAAATTATACTAGAAGATCTCCTGCTTCAACTCCTCGTTAATTTTTGCAGAAATCAGTACGTTTGTGCACATAAGTTTAGCAAATAATAGTCAGTAAAGAGTCGCTGAGCAGCATCGGGCACAAGGCCTTATGGAACAAGAGAACTACTGATGTACACGACACATCTGCTCAGTTTGTCATCTGGGACATGACTTCGATTATGGAAGTTTATCTCTAGGATAGTTTCAGTTTCACTCCATCTTTTACTGTCGAAGATGCTCCTCATAAAACCAAAAATCTAATCGGACGTAACTATGGGATATATTTTTATTGCAAGGTTTTGTCGGTAATATGATTTTAGTTTAAGAGTATTAGCTGTAGAAGCGGCTGTTTAGGGAATACTTCATTTTCTAGATAATAATCTTGATAAAACGTTCAAAAGGCGTAAATGTTTACTCGGTAGATCAAATGATTTTCATCTAATTTATATCTTCCCATAAAACTTTAACTGATGTAGAATCTTCCAAAAACTGAACTGCATTAAGCGTTGCATCTCAAGCAGCCAATGCTCTCAACTCTTTTAATACATTACCAAACAATCAAAGGGTATACCCACTACAGTTAGCTTAACAAAAAAATACGAAGTAGGCCGAAGGTCCCGAAGACCAAGTTGACACAGAAAAAGTCACGTTCGTGAAGTTTAGCGTCATTTCGCAACGAAGGGACGTTGCGTCAAGTGCGAGCGATTGTTCCGCGACTAAACGCGAGTGTAACTACCTATTCGAGAATATTACCGTATTGACGGCGCCGGCTAAATGGTCGACTGTCATACCTTAGCAGAATTTGTTTAGTTTTTGTTAAGAAAGAAAGGCCGACTACGTTTCGTTGTTAAACACTTGTAATATTGGTCTTTTCTCTCTCAATTCTTTGATGTGTATTTCTTGCCATTCATTAGCAATTACTCGACTACACCACATTTCATACCGATATAATCACAAGCTTATAGACACAGTGACGAATCATTCTTCCGGAAAAGGGTTTGTTTCCGATTTCAGAACAAACCATCCGAACGATTCTTCTTCTGTAGATTTCGAATCGGTTCTCCTTATCGGATCAAATATTTCGCCACTTTCACATGAATCAGTGGTCACTGAAACTGGGTGCAGGTTCCAACCAGAAGGTTGTCGACTCGATCGAAGTGACAGTTGCAACCTCAGCATCTAGAGTTACTTAATGCCACTGACCTGTCCATAAAGAAACCGCACGTTTACTATGTACTCAAAAGCTACCTCCGAACTTAATATCATCTAAGAAAAATGTGTCTTTAGGCCTAGTTTCTCGTGCAGGGTGAATAGAACAATCCTTGTAGGAGTTAAGGCTCACGTCTAAGAGTATCAGTAGTTTCAGGAATGAAGCTACTTAGTTCCAAGTTCTTGCTCCGGAAATCCATAGTCTAAACATCCAATGCTGATTAATTATTTTTATACCAAAGGTGCGGTTTTTAGTACATTCAGTTGGGGTCGAAACTAAGGGCAGATTAAAATTATTGACTAAACATACTTTAACGAAGAAAAATTATTTGTACAGAGACCAAACGAAGAGCGATAGCGGCTGGAGTGAAGAACAAATTGAAATGAAGGAAATTAGAAAAATCTGGAGAATAGTTTACAATCGAAAACTATTTTAACAATGACTGTCAATATTTTTCTACACGAACTTTATTACAACAGAATATATTTTCAACATTAATTAAAATGCAACAGACAGCTAGTCCATAAATAATTTAACCTTACGCTGTACACATATTGTCAACAGTTTTTCCAAGAGCGTTTGAATATAAATCAACCAATTGACGTGTCATTTGTTTTTCATACTTTATTATCTTTTATTACTATTGCAGTATGACAGTCACAGTAAATATTTACAGTGACAAAGTTTTAAAGGTTTTAGAAATTGGTTGTAGTTGTATCACACTTTATAACAATTAAATAAGTTCAAATTCTAATAGGCTACACTTTCAGTGATAATCTTATAGGTAACATTAGCTAAATTATGATGTCATGTGAAAACCTGGTTTAATAAGATTGGAGGACGTCATAAGGCTGTCACTCGAGCAAAACTTCATGAAATCATGGATTTAGAAGCATATCGTTTGCGTAAGCGTTCGATAGGTTTCTATAAAGAAACTTAGAATTTAAATTATGATAGAATTATGAATCATAGTAGAAACACCCAGTAATACCGTTTTTGGCAAACTATGATCAAACGTTAAAACAACTGTAAATGTTACTCCAGGGGACAATACTCGGTCCACATGAAATTCGAGTAAACAATTTAACACAGTCTTTTCTAAACGTACAGGTAGGTTATTAAGTCATAGTCTACTAGGCGAACACGTCACTCAAGGTCATACGCGAGGTGTTATTTGACCATATAATTATCGAGGCTGGGTCGCGATCCATTGAGAAGAAATCTAACCATATGACTGATCAATGCGTGATCAGATAGCGATTATAATGGATCATAAGATTATATATCTTTCAATAGATCGTCACGATTGAGGCCACTATCTTCCCGTTCGTGATGTTGTGACGAAGAAGCATCCTTACCTAAAAGATACCTATTCACTTGCAACTTCAAGACTCCCAGAATGTAATTACTGTGAAATAATGATTTCGGATTTATTGTACGGATCATTAGTTTGTTATTTTTTATGTGGGTTTCATAAAGAGTTCCTTGCTCAACAGTGGATATTTGCCGGCTGATGATGATGTTGAAGGAATATTAATGGCAAGAGAAGATAATTTTGATTAGTAGTGCTACTATACTATCAGTTCTGTGGTAATGTTAGGGTTAAGAAATAGGCATGTCAGCTTAGATAATTAGCGTAAGCGGGTTCTTCATCTGAACATGTCAGTATAGGAAAAGTAAATGACGTAAATTGTGTTATTTTCCTTGTTGTTATAGTTATTTTCTAGCTGAATTTTCCTTTTATTAGAAAACATACTTAATTACTTCATAAAACGGAAAAATATTTTCTCATGTTCAAACTTCAACTGATTTTTAAACATTTTGCATCAAACTGAAGATTGGTCTTCTAAATATCGTCAGTATACTATCTTAAACAAAAAAATAATATAACAAGCGATATAATTTGAACATTAAACGTTCATACAGATTCGATCGTTCAACCAGCGCTCGCGCCCATGTGTAATCAACAAGCGTTGCTTAGCAACCACTGCCGCCATATTAGCCGGACCCAAGAGCGAAAGAGACAGACACATTTGACGCACACGAGTGCGAGTGAGATGGAAACACAAAGGGTTTGTTGAACGATAAAGCCTGCAAACACATAGTTCACGGTAGATTTGACGAGTAGTTTTATTAGGGAAATTATTACTTCCCTGTGTTATATGGAATTGTTATATGAACTGGCTCAGTTTGCTTCCTGGGTTGTAGTCGTAAAAATATAATAATGTTACCATTTTACTTAAACTTGTCCTTTGCTCAAGTTTTCATACGTAATCATCGATTTGATAACCGTTTGCAGCCGTAGGCTTGATGTGTTGTTATCATCCTAAGATTATCGTTTATCAGAAAACCCTTTGCCTATCCAAATAACAAAAATATATCTGTTCTAATGTTTTTACATATAAAATTATCAACAGAACCTTTATTTCTGATCTGGCTCTAAGTTGACTAAATATGATATGCAACAGCTTAGTCCAAAAATCATTTGAAAAACTGGTAATTTAGAGATATTTCTACTAGTTTCAAAATATAGAAGGTAATCCCATTTTCTTGCACATGAGGGACACACACTTCCATGCTTTATTTTTCATTGTTTTTATTTTATGTAATTTTCTGTTTTATTTTATTTTTTATGTTTGTTATGTGTGCATGCTCGGTGTCCTGTGTGCAAAAAATAAATTGATTTTCTTTCTTTTTCTTTCTTTCTTTCTTTCTAATCTAAAACATTTTTATTACTGAAAAATTCACAACCAAAGTCATCGACCGGTGGGATGCAAAAGGCAAACAATACCAAAAAAGGGTAAAAATTTAAGCCACAAACATCGGGGCCACCCGCAGTCGCTCATTCTCACTTTGAAAGATTTTGAGATATGCCGTGTGCAAACAAGACCTTTGCGAAACTTTACCTTTGTTGTCGCAGGATTCAATCATAGTGATAATTAGAAATGTTTTTACATAAGTGTTCAAGTTAACAGTACAGCTCTATTTACCCCTTTAGGGAATATCAGCGTGATGATATTACTAGTAATCGGTAGTAGAGTCACGTCTATCTAAAATTCTAATTAATAACGCATTTTACCTATGAACTAAGTGGACAGGAGATGCAACATGAAAGGGGATACCCCTAGGAAGAATAATTGGACCATAGAAATATACAGGAAACAAAATATTCCAGCCGATTATCTTATGACGCAAGTAAAGTAAAAGGTTATTGAAGTATTTTAAGTACCCTGTTAATAAACTAATTTGATACTATGATTAATGTAGGCGTGAAGTTCTCGAAATAGTGTAGTCGGTACAAAGCACAGCTTACGGACTGTTAAAACTTTGGAAACTCTGAATTAGGACCACAGCACACTCGATACTTTGATCGATATTCGATATTTTGATTTGATTTAGATACTTTTAGCATCGGTGACTAGCGATTTTTTTCGCTTTTTGGAAGCTTGACACAGCGACTGAGCGCTAAACTCTGCACACAATCAGATTACAGTTGCAGCGGTTTATTGAGGCTTTGGCGTGTTACCCCACCCGCTCTCCCCCTGATTCACCTCTCTACCAGATAATATGCCAGTTGCAGCGAGTCGCCAAAACGCGATGCAGCATCGATGCAGTTGTAAAATCGCTCGTCGCCGATACTAAAACTATCGTTTACTATGGGCCTTAAATCCCCAAATTACTCAAAATCTAACAGACTGTTCAAAATTTTGTGATTTTCCTTATTTTCGTTTCAGAACGAAACAATGCTCGATAAACTACGAAACAGATATTCATTTGTGATATAACTTGTGTTTTACTAATTGCGGAAAAGTAAGGTCGATAACTAACACGTGAACATACCGTGTTAACAATAACAAGCTTATTTATCTATTTATTAATCAAAGCAGATGATACTGACGTTTACCTTATTTCATTCATATTTAAAATTCTATTAACAGATCGCAACGCAGACGCGTATCTTTGGACACTCAAAGAAAATTTACAGTAGAACGCGAACGATTCAATAAATAAAACGACCTACCACAAATACGAACCAAAAGAAAGAATAACACACACAGATCACCGAAAAGATAGCAAAGACAAAAGATTGAAGATTTCATCATTCAGCTTTACAATATTAGGTCCACTTGCGACACCCGACGACGACGGTATAGGTAATTTGAATTTATTTAAATTACAATGACTACAGAACGTATTTACTTGGTAATGTTCCTTTATTGTTGGTGAGGTTAACAGGGGTTAGGTTACGAAATGTCGCCGGTAGCGACTAGTGACGTTGACTCTGTAGATTTATTATCTGTGGCAGTGAAAGCGGAGACGTTCTTTTTTCGGTTACAGAATAACGCAAGCGTGTTTTAAAAAAAAGAATTGTAGACGTATATACAAAGAGGACTTAATCTAATTTTGAGATTTATACAGGGAGGTGACGAGGTTACGGTAATAAACGTATTTGGTACCACGTTCTGTGACCGTGCACAAAAAATCAATCAAATCGAATCAATAGTCTAGCCTCGGGAACTAGGTAATTTTCGTTTTCTTAATTTTAATTATTGATTAAGCCAGTTAAAAAGCTGTCAAAACCATACCGTTTTGACAGATTTTGACCGACTTTGACGGCTGCCAATAGGTATTGTTTTAGATTTTAATAAACGTATTTGGTACCACGTTCTGTGACCGTGCACAAAAAATCAATCAAATCGAATCAATAGTCTAGCCTCGGGAACTAGGTAATTTTCGTTTTCTTAATTTTAATTATTGATTAAGCCAGTTAAAAAGCTGTCAAAACCATACCGTTTTGACAGATTTTGACCGACTTTGACGGCTGCCAATAGGTATTGTTTTAGATTCGAAGAACTGTAATTGATGATATCTTAGTTTTATCACCATCATCAGCTTATTTAGTTCCCACTGCTAGGACCTAGGTCTTCTCTTTAAGTACGGGCCCAGGGCGGTGCGGTAGGAAGTCTTTGAATTTTTGGACCTTGGACGTGCCGCTTTCCTCACGATGTTTTCCTTCACTGGAGCACTGCTGATAATGTAAGGCTTTACCGTATCTGCTTAAAATATGAAGAATTTTAAACGAATCCGTTCTTGAGGTCGGTAAAGTTAACTGTTCATACGCGTTAACACAATAGGGTCAGACGGAGACAAATATGAGCGTCCGAACGCGTCTTTGAATGACCGAAAAGAGTTATGGGACAGAATTGTTTCTAAAGAATGCTTTATTGTAATGTGAAAAATATGTTTTACTGCTACGCTTCTGTGGGACCTGAGCAGGTCGATTCGTAATGAAAATTACCTAACGAAGATCGATCACGGGGTCGCTGATCCAGATTGCTCAACATAACGATTACGTTTAGACTAATTAAACCACAATTTCCCCAATTTGCTAGACACACATAAACACAATAAACTACGGCATATATCGCGGCTTTAAAATATTACAAGGCAACTGATAAAATCAACTTTTCACTCGCTTCGTTCAGCTTAAAAACGATGACACGACAACCTCTATACTGAGTGTTTCAATAAAACCTCCTTGGTTACTGTGCAAATACTGGCCGTTCGGCAATTAAAAGACAAACGCTCCAACACTTGACAGGTGTTTAGGCGCAAAACCCGCATTCTCTTTTTAAAAATGTAGTATCGCGGTTCATGTCTCATTCTAGTCACGTTCAGCTAGCAATATACCACCAACATAAACTGATCCCCAGAGTCTTCATCATCTTATACACCTGACTGAGTTAAAGGACCAAGTTAAACTGGATGTCAACGTAGCACGAGTTTAAATTATACGTACGCGGACAGAATGAAGGCATATGGTTTAAATTGTGGACGATTAGAGACATGATACAGGCTATGGTGGTGATATTGACTTGTACTTTTTTACCTATAATGGCTTTAGTATAAGGCCCTATAACCATCCTTTAACAAAAAAAAAATAATGTTCATATTATACTCGTAATCTCGTATATTTGTTTTTTACCAGAAAAAAATTACCTACATGACCTTTATACTATTTCTAGATCGTGCGGGTCATTCCCAACTGTATAATTTTTATAATTCCAATAAAAATAATATTATAAAATTCGCAGTTCCACCATCAAAATACAAAGCACCAAGTAACTAAGGCCTGAGAGCCGGAAATATAAAAATAATATGCGTAAGTATTAATATTGAAATAAGAAATGGCAGTATGCTAATGTAACTCCAAAAAACTAATTTGTTACCCGTCAAAGTAAGCCTTTGAGCTCCGCTACCGCAATTGTTAACTTTTAAACGTTTCTTTATTTAAAGCAAGTGTTAAAACCTTTACAAATGTAGTAGGTATTTAAGATATGAAACTTTTAGACCGATTACTCTTAAGATTTGCTGCCTTAGCGCCATTTTCTGGAGGATCATTTGGAGAAGTGCAACAATTTGCTCAGCTATTGATTTTAAATGAAAGAAAGAAAGAAATAAAGAAAAGCAATTTATTTTTACACAATACGACACACATAAAAAGTAAAAAAAAAAAAACAAAAAAAAAAGTAAAAAATGAAGACAAAAAAAAAGTAAAAAATTAAAAACACGTTCCAAAAAGAATATAAAATAACAATTTTTAATAATAAAAGCCTGTGGACTCAATGAGTAGGGATTCTTGGATTCCTTCGTCCACGCTTTGAACTCATTATGCGTCGCATTTCTGCAAAACATAGGTCATCGTTCAGCATATTGCTGAGGTATTGGAACGCGACTGGCGCGTAAATGCTGAAATGTATATTATGAGATACAGAAAACTGGTCCTTAAGAGCATATTTACCTCGTTCGAAACCTTGCTGTCTGGTCAATCTTTCCATTACGGCATGATTTTCATATGGAAGCTTATAAGCCGATAAGACAGAAGAAATAACTACATAATATACCCTTAACACAACAGCATGATATTCTCATAGACTTGCAACATGGCCGATGTTAATCGTCACCATGTGCTCGCCCCCATAGCTGTTTGAAGATGCGGGCTTGTTTGCATGTGACGTAGAACGGGCATCATTTAGATTTTAGATTAGATTTAAATTGCACACGCGGTACAAGGAAAATCTACTTCATACGTACTTACTACTGGTTTTATATTAACTGGACTTTCTGGAAGTGTAGCGCAAAAAGTAGGTTACTCTTGAAAGGCGACATATCTTCAGGTCAAATAACTGAGCAGGATATGTCATAAAAACACTAAGTATTTATAATTTATGTGTTCTATATTGCAGACCAACTAATAAAAAATAAAAACAAATTTTATTAATCTCTCAGAAAGGGGATGAAAAGATTACACCAGTAAGAGGAAATATTTAAAATCAATGGCGAATTCATAGAAAATTTGTGGGAAAAAGGACCAGATTATATTTAATTTTAGACCAGTAGGACCAACCCAAAAAAATATACCGATGATCATCTTAAATATTACTAGTACTCGCTACTACATTGCGTTGAAGTCCACAGCAAAACATAAGCCTTCTAAAAATGGAGCAATTGCTCGTAGTCAAACGCTGGGCAAGTTGAATCATTTAACCATCAACTTCCCATACCCAGCTCGACTGAACAACTGTACTTGGGCCCTATAATAGTACTCCTTGGGTAAAAGTCGGCCACTGCCTACAAGATAAACTAACATGTTTGTCACAATTATATGCAGACACGATCTCTGACCGACAGCAGGCACGTTTCCAACATAAAGGTACAAGGCAACCTTCGAAATATGCTTTTGCATGCACAAACTGTAAACAGCTCTCTAATTTACAATAACATAGCTTACCTACCTATAATCACTATAGTCTTGCTTGGACAGACTCTTGACCGTTTGTTTGATAGGATAGTTGAATCGGAGTAAAAGATTTTAAGGATAAAGTGCATGTAGAAACATTACACTTTTGAAAGGTCTATCGGTAATTCAGTGCAACGGTTCAAAATTTTGAGTCATATGGAAAGTAGTAAGAAACAGAAACTCTAATAATAATAATAATGTCGTAACGGCTAATGGCTTAATTGCCAAGAGTCTCGACCAACACCTCGAGAGGCTCTCGCTAGGTGGCTGGATCAAGGGCTTGATTCAGAAAGCAGTACTCCTTGACACTGCGCGCATTGTCAGGAGGTTTCTCTCTCTAGAGCCCTGACCACCGGTAGCTTGGATCCTGTTCCCGATGCCGGTGGCCTACTACTCTTTTATATTTTTAAATGTTTTTATAATCTTTTTTTTATTTAATTGTAAAATTATTTAAAAATATATAAAAGTATGTTAAAAATTAAATAAAGGAAATAATAAATACTTAGTGAACTTCCCAAACTTGCCTTCTAAACGAATAAAGCTAAAAATATAAGCGAAAGAATAACGATATAAGCGAATAGAAGCGAATAGATCTATTCTTCAGTGAGAATACAAACGTAGATACAACTAAAACATTTTGGTTCTTTATTGGATGCAATGCGCTTGCACCGAACTTGGACGTCCGATCAAAAAGTCAAATGGGAAGTGAGTTATTAAGTATTACTTCAGACACTTTCAGACTTTAGATATTATTAATATTTCATACAAACCATACATTTATTTACAACAATATTCATAAAAATAAATTATTATAAGCATAGACTGTCTCATACAGTCTGTCTTTTACTATGTCTGTCTGTATATAAATGACGTCCAGTACACTGCATTCTGCATGGCATGGCGCATGTTGACACAGTTGTGTTGACACGGCTGCGTCTGCGCAGACGACGAGTTATGTGTCGCATTGTGTTGGAACCTCGGAACTCACTTTTGGATAGTTATCACCATGAACAATAAACAAGTTTATCATCATTAAACGTTCTCTATTGAATACGAGCCATCTAAACCTGAGATGCACGGTAATCTTCGTACAGTCAGCATCAAAATTAAGTGATGATAAATCGAGTTTCAAAATTGCTGAACTCTTCTTTAAAGTTAAAATATACAGTTCACATCAATCTTTATGGGCGCTCAAAATTTGCTCGCTCGCTGCTTTACAACGTACGTCCGTCCCTCTCATACGCGTTCTGCGAACACATGATTTACCAGTTTTGACATCCGACTCTTCATCACTTACTTTTGATGTTGACTGTACAATTGCCGAATAACTTCTGACTAAAAGTAAACCATCTCATGTTTCTATGGTGTTTTAATTCGGGACTAAGGCGCTTTATTGGACGTGGATGTTATTTATACTAATGAAATGATATTTATTGCTAAACGGCCTCTTCCAGAATGAAATGAAGACACAATTTTAAATTAATCAAAAAAAATAGTTTGCTAATGAGCGCTACATTTTAGAAGAGTATCCATGAATTTTCTTGCCCGTCTCCTCTACATAGGACCAACCCCGATTTTGGCACCGTGCATTTAGAATCTCGACGTTTCAAAAGAACCCACAAAGGCCCAGTTGAAATAAAAATCTTTTACTATAAATTCCTTCATGCAAAACGAACTTGTATGATAGTCTAGGAGAACTTATTTTACATGGTGTCACAGACAGACTCAAATGTAGTACAACAGAACGACAAAAAACAGCCTGTGACAACACGGAACTCGTCACAGTAGTCATCTACGGTATGCATCGCATCAGTTGTTCCAGTTGTTTGGGAAGCAGTACTTACCCCTGCTCTTCCGGCCACTAAAAGACGAATTTGAACCCTTTTATTATTATTTATTTTATTTTAGTGAGATATACAGAATGATCCATCGAGATGGGTTAGTATAGGGAAGTTTGGAACTATAAGAGATAGAGAAATTTGTTTTAAGGAACCATGTCATCGATTTTAGAGTTAATAAAAACAGCAAATAAAGATACAGGATCCAACTATCAGGCTGCTAAGCGATGGTTTTAATAGCAATATAAATAGCTGTCTTGAGGGAAATACTCCCGCGCATTACCAATAGCGGAAGTTCTCAGGGTAATATGATAATGATCATGTTTGTTACCGATTGTACGACATATTCTCAAATTATTCACAATATATTTCAAAACACCTCCATTCACAAAAATCCAAAATATATGTCAAAAAGTCATTGAACACACATCATATATTACAATACCAAAACATTGTTACAACACCGGAAAAAACTAAAAATCTTGGTCATCGAATAATAAACGATTTTAATATCGATCTGAAATTCGTAGCGATACTCCTTTGTTATTGTAATCGATATTTTTCAAGTGACATATCGATTTGCATATAATACGGGTGAAATGGACGCTGTTCTTTGACCTGACAATAAGGTTTTAAAGTCGTTTAATTACGAATTTTAATTGAGACAAGGATTTAAGGCTGAAATCGGCAATGAGCTAACAATCTTTTCAGTAGGTACCTATACAAAACTCTGTTACCTACCTTTTAGCCGACTGCGGCGCAGCCAAGGAAAGGTAATGAATTTAACAGTCTATGTATGTAACTATCTACGTATGGATGTTAGATCGTAGCTCTAAAACTACTGATCTGATTTGGACAAACGAGGCGTCGATTTTTTCGTCTTTAGTGTAATTGTCATAGACTATGTTTAATAAAAATACCTGACCGATACTGAGACGTCAGACTTTTAACTAGGTATCATGAATTTGATGTCTCAAAACTTAACACCACCTACCGCTTCACAATGCAGTAACCATTATCAACGAATATCTACTTATTATGGCGTACAAACAAATTGAACAATTCTATGGCCGACTGTACATAAGCTACGGGATTAAATAGCTTATAAACCAATACTTCCATATCTTCCCGGATTAATAGAAACAACAATTAACACAAGTTGCAATAAAATATCATTCTGGGAACAAAGCGGCGTCGTTTGTGCATACTGCTGACTACAGGGTGTTACATATCGCAAGCCGTTCTCACACCTTCGGGTTTTGCTGCTCCAGGCATTTGCTTGGTCTTTTATGTTTCTTAAGTTATGCGATTGAAGGAAATGATCAAGAATATTGGGGGATTAGTAACTCCTGTTGATGATTATCGACTACTTTTGCATCTTATTTAGTTTTGGATTTTTAGAGAATTAATAAAAGAAAGAAAGATTATACAAATAAAATATTAGTGATGTCATTTTCAAGTCAAAATTATTCGTGAATAATATTTTCAAGTTTCATTGACATGCACAAAACCCACAACGTTTTTAGATTAACAAAAATATCCAAAAAGTAAACAGTAAAAAACAACGCTTTTATCTAACGATAAACCAAAATTTTCACAAGTAAAATTACTATGAATCAGGTAAAAAGATAAACATTAGATTACGGCGATTACTCAGAAATTAGTCATATCACGATATCTGTAATTGGATTTTTGAGTACTATATCTATGGGCTCTTAAACTTATCTGATAGGTATAGTGTGACCTAGATTTAGGGGGAAACGCACTGTAGAATGTTTCAAACAAAGATAATAACTTATCTTCTTTATAGTTTTCTATACTTTAATAGCTTCGTGTAAATGGTATTTTTTCAACATAATAACTTGCATCCGAAAGTCATAAAAATGTATTTTTAAAGTTTATTAAATATCATGGTCTTTGTGGTCAAACAGGAGTGACAAAGGACCAGAAATGGATTCCCAAACTAGTTATTCTTTCAAACGCAACTATAAGAATCTAATAATCATCACCTGCATGGGAGATACATCTTTCAGAAGCTACTATTTTGGTGCGGGTCTTATTAAGAACATTTGACCGAAAATTCATATACAGCACATGTAGATCGACATTCTCAGGGACGAATCCATAGCTATGGTCTTTTGGACCATGACAGACAGAGTATCTAAGTTTCTTTCTTTCCCACACCAGTAGCGTAACTAGCAACTATTGTACAATGTATACGACATAAGCCATCATTATTATTTTCCAAAAAATTTACTTAAACTGGTTTTTAGAAGAAGTCTCAAAACCGGTATTCGTGTACAAAAGAAACAATTACAATGGAAGCAGAAATGAGTAAAGATCGCATCTGTCAGCATCTTGTGCTACACGCTTGTAAGTATAACTTAAGTTTCTTTGGAAACAGCAAATTATTATTTGAGTGAAAATACAACCGCGAACTACTCTGTATGGTAAAATGCGTACTTACAGTCTTACCTGAATCACGCCCTAT
Source organism: Allophyes oxyacanthae (assembly GCA_932294325.1). Lineage (NCBI taxonomy): Eukaryota > Metazoa > Arthropoda > Insecta > Lepidoptera > Noctuidae > Allophyes > Allophyes oxyacanthae. The sequence goes on along the minus strand of OW028635.1, from coordinate 766,189 downwards.
AGCTACAACTATTGAAATCAACTGAGTATTTTCACGAATAGCTAGAATATATGTATTCCTCATACCGACATGGTCGCAATCATGTTTTTGAAGCAGAACTTCAAAAAAAATTGGTTTATAAGTTTCCGCCTACAAAGACCAAACCATCTAATCTTGAAGACTACTCAAAAGCCTTCAACCAAATCTGGGTATTCCACAAGTTTTACTACTAATGAAAACCTTAATTATAATTTATATCCCACAAGGTTTTCATAGTACCGACGAGCATAAAGCACCTATATTTAAAACATAATACTTCAACGCGACACGATTCCACATCCGGCACTATCAGCCCCTCAAGTGAATCGTGACGGTACATACCTACGGTGACATATGCTAATGACAAACAAAAGTTTAGCGTTACCGATAACAATGGAAAAGTAATTAAAACTGCTTACTTAATTCTGTTCTATTCTCTTTTATTGAGGTGGCAACTGATTCTGTAGGTGATGTATTTGGGGTATTTGAAATAGGTATTGTTAAACTCAAGATGCTTGCATGGTAACACTGAGTTGGTACCTTCCCGTGGGTACTGCTAAAAGAATACCTATATTATGATGAAGTAGCAGCAACCTGTGTACTATTGATCATCGTTGCGATGGCATTCAGCCTGCTAATACTCGTAATCATGACAATATTTCCTGAAGACCAATAAATACGGTAAGGAAATAGTTGGTGCATTCAAACATCGAAGTGAATCCAATTTTCAATACAGCATCAGCTAGTTAATCTTTGGTGAGCAACAATACAAGATTCATAAGTTTTCAACCCAAGTGATTAGGTTTTTGTGTCCATCAATAATTGTTAACAAAATACCGTCTATGACAAAAGTTACATATCTATATTGTGTTTCTGTAAGACTGGTGGAAATAAATGTATTCTCGTGATTTTCTACGTAACATAGCGAGACCAATTTTACAATTGTATTATTTGAACTTCAATAATATGTTTGGTTAACATACATTCTTTCGACACAGTTGCTCTAATTTGATTATTTCTCGGTTGATATTTGTACTTTCGAATGTTCTAACTGAATAATCATCGAAGCGGCTTATGAACACAGAAACGTGTGTAAGCAAAAGAAATTATCGGAAAATTATCGCACACAAGTAACGCCTTGGCGATGTTCTACAGATAACACTGCATGGCCGATAACAAAATAACGGTCGAAAGCTGTTTCCCGCCATTTTTACTGTCACGTTCGTAGTTTCATTATCTGTGGTGTAAAGCCTCTATGGTCTATTTACTTTTTCTAATTACATTCGAAATTCGTGACGCGTGATGTACTAAAGAGGTTTAATAGCGCGATATAAAACCCGGCGAGGACGAATTAATGTCTTTTGACGATAAATAAGTAATTTTGAATCGCTAATTGTCGGTAATGAATAATGTATGAGTATTATACGCTGGCAAAACGCTTCGCGCTGTATTCTGTACAATTTGTCGTCGAGTGTTATTTTACATAATGAAAATGTTCTTGAAGGTGATAAAGATAAGTAATTTTGGTAACCGAATTAACAAAAAGACTTGTCCTTACGAACCATACGGTCCATAAGAACATTGACTTTGAGACGAGTTAGTGAACGAATTTAATATAAGTATAGTTAATAAAACGGTTGAAGCAAAACTTTTTATTTAGGTAGATTTTGTGCTAGACTTTATAGCAAAAAAAAAATGCGTAAAGTTGTAGGTTGAGGTTTTAAAATGATGGTTTTTATGGCTAACAATCGCGTGAAGTCACGAAAAATGAGTTAATAGAGTAAACTACCAGCGTTTGGCAAGAAACTAGTTTATATGATCATCGAAACTGCCTATAAAATCCTCTTTTAAGTATAGAATTGCAACATGGAATCTATTATTTAATATTTAAACAATAACTGTATCTTTGTACCAGCGCGGTTTGAATGCATAGTAACCTTGAAAACTAAAACCTACAAGGTTTTGTAGCTCCTCTAATTCCGCGACAAGTCTTATCAATATGAAACTAAAAATGCTTTCTTTTTTTCCCTGAAATCTTCATCAAAATAGTTCCTAACTCATAACTAACCTAAACCGTAAGAAAACTGAAATTAAGCAATAAAAGGCCACAGACAAGTACCAAGTGACATTGAACGAGGTAAACCGTCAACGTATTACAATTGTAATCTGTCATTGGTTGGGTACTTGTAATAAAATTACACATTGCATCGACACGCGAGGAGAGCCATTGTTCGTAAAACGGCTATGGAAAAAAATACATCTTTAATTGTGCATGATGGAAATAGCGGGGCTTAATAACTTGAGAGCTTGAAGTTCTGTAGCAATCTGGATACTAGGTATAGGTTTATATCAATCGTAAAAGATATCTGCATATAGATGCTTATTTGTTCAGTTTGATCAGCTAAAACCGAGTATTGGACCAAGAATAGTACCTTGGGTAAACTCTATTTTCAGTGATAGTCTGGCGATTTTGAAGCAGCTATTTATCTTTAGGAAGGAAGCCGTTTTCTATGGTTATATACCCTGTGGGATTTTACTGGACCAGATTTAACTGAAGATGGTAAGAGATGTCGTATTCTAAGAGGAACTAACTAAGTTGTGAAATGGTGAAATAAGGTATCAAAAGTTTAGATATCCGCAAATCATTCAATTAAAGTGCACCATTCTAATCTTGAAACTATTTTATTTTCAACATCTCTTCTTGGACCTAATTTTCATGACTACGGGGTGAATTGGTTTTAACCTTGACTTGGAGAGGTTTCAATATATGCTATTATATCGTACTGCGGACTATCGGTAGAATCAAACATGTCACAATTTTAGAATTCTCGATGCTCTTTTCTGAGTTTTTTTTTTTAAGATGATAAAGCCGTTTCACCTGCCTAATTCCATCAGGGTAAGAATTATTACAAAAATATAGTATTTGCCGTCACGAAGGTGTATATCCACAAACGGTGTCAAGGCTAGACTTAAACATAATTAGTTATTTTAAACCTCCTCGTGTATTTATTGGTATTTCAATTTAATTACCCCGAGATCATTATCTCTGTGGTTAATGTGTTTGACAATATTGCTAGGGTTAGATTTCTGTGGTTTTTGGATTTGTTGATGGTCCCAGATTCTCTGATAATTCTGAAACATGTTTAGATACCGTTACCTGTTTTAGTTCTTGGTAAAAATAATCTAGAACTTTTAGGGCCCGACTTGATAACAATCCCTTCAGGGATTATTTGAACGTTAGTCGAAAAGATATTCAACTTCGAACTTTTGATACCTAACAGTAGAAGAAGAAGAAAGAAGAAAAAGTATTTATTCAGTAGGTTCAAGTAGGTTATGAAATGAAATTCGAATTGAAAGAAGAGTGTCCAGCAGCTGGACAATCTACAAGCATCTAAGTATGCACAGGATGGACTAAAAATAAATCCAGTGGAAATCATCAAGGTGTTGGAATTCAGCCGTAGGGCTTTCATTTCTTTGCGTATCGAAAGGACTCGCCTGAGGTTTATGGGTGTGACCTGAAGCATACGTCATAATATTATCATTTGAAGAAATAATCTTTTCGAGATAAAAGTTCGATACGTTGGTAATGACTTGTCTCGCCTTGCAAATCACCACCTCGCCTGTGATAATGAAAACTTTATCAATTTATCAATAAGATATATTTTCCCCCGTCTGTAACACACGCCATGTGTCAATATTAATATGAATCATTATTTATCATATTATATGTATACCATTGCCGCAAGATAATAAATCCATTGACTGTGGTAATGAGCCGTATATTTGACACATTACAAAGGAAGTGCCAAATATGATGTCACTTGTACAAACATGAGTCAGGAAAAAAATATTTTATAAAATTACGCTTGTAACCTATGCAACCATACAACAGAACGCTAATCAAAGACAAACAAAAAAGTGGATAAACAATAGACAAAAAAGGCAAACATTACAAAACTTACCTCGAGCAGGCGCGGATATCCTACCCGCAAACATAAACCGATAACCTTATTTGAACTCCGCCGTCACTTTTGAATTTACAAAAATTCGAACGTGCTCTTTCAAAATGTTTTCGGTTCGGGACGTCCACTCGCGACGGCGTCCACAGTGTAACTGAGTGGCGAGGCGGCGCCTGCGACGCTTGAGATACGCCTTCACCCACACATGGAGGGGCGTGACACACACATGCGCAGTAACGAAGCCTGCATGAAAAATGCAGTGTATTCTACGAATTAAGGTGCGATGGTTCAAATGAATTAAATTTCAATAAATAAGGCTGTTTCTGATGTGTTATATTCGGGGTTACATCGAATTGACGACTAAGACCTTTGAACTGTTCAAAATCTTTTGAAATTCAATACACTGGACAAGTCCATGAATACATAATATTAAAATAATAATACTTCCCCAACGGATAACGATACCGATAAAGAAATATAAAAGAAGGAAAATAGAGGCAATTAAAGCCAATTCTTTGCCTAACCGGATATTGTAATGAAAGGAACAAGTTGAACGATAGGATCTCTTAACAAGTCACGCTTATATGTATAAGGTCCTAGGTTTCTAGTCCCGATCCCCTTGGGGTTATTGTACTCATCATTATGAACAACTTTAACTAAGGGACCAACCCGGAAATCGCGATAAATTATGAACCTTACGAATAACTCAATATTACTCGAGTAAATGTATTAAACAGCAACTTTTCTGCGATTCCTAGACTAGTCCCATTGTTAAAAGTTGTTCATAATGATGAGTAGGTACTAGGACCTCTTAAAAAGACATCCGCTAATAAAGTAGGTACTGACAGGGTATTCAAAGCTAGAGACTCCCAAAGTTTAGGAGTAGACATACGGAAGGATTAGATGTCGTGGCTTGTAACAAAACTTAAGAGAGACCTTTATCTAAGAACAGAGTGCGATGAGCCAACTTGAGGAGTGGTTACACAACAGTTCAGTTTTCTGAAGACTCATTGATATTTTCATTGCTCAGTCTATAACAGAAAATGAATATAAAAGGCGATCTAGAATGCAACACAACGCAATGCGTGGCCTTTACAAACAATGTGCAGTAAATATTGTTACGGCAGCTATAGCGCGCGATGCTATAGCTATACTTATTCATAGTTCAAAGAAGCCAGTCGTGTGTCAAGGAAATTCTAAAACTAGCTTATTATTAAGTAATAAGCATATGCAGCAGATAAGCAGAGGAAAAGGCATAATAAGTTATTTTAGAACACGCTACTTTGAGCATACTCTACATCTTGGTCTTCCTGGCCTAATAGTTTTTATTTTTACGGTAAAGACAGGCAAACGAGGTTGCGGGTGACCTGATGGTAACCGATCACCGCCGCTCATGAACATCCGCAGTCTAGTGACGAGACGGATGAAAAATCTGACAGTTCTTGTCGCTAATGAACATGCTATTACGTATCCTATGAAAAATACTTAAGCGAGAAAGGGATGCACTGTTTGATGGTCGCTGTGGCTATGGCTGTCAGATGTTTTTGACGTAATCAAGGCAGGGAACACCACTACGCTTACAAAAAGTTTTCACGACAGGTGAAATAGGCAGTACTGTAGTATTGCTGCCTTCAAGCCGTCAATATGGAACTCGACCGACACAAAAATATTGCGTAGCCTAAACCTCAAATCTTAAATAATGTGGTTGTTACGTTAATTCCCATCAGATTTTTTTTAGCTTGAAGGAACGGTTTATTCAAGCCTCACAGGACCAGTGTATGAATCAAAGAATCTGGTCTTTTTGTACAATCATCTAACGATAACGTTGATCACTTTTGGTCCTTGTCACATTAAACTCGTTACTTAGTCAATTAATGTACTTAGCTATCTTTATCACATGTTAATAAAGTCGTTGACGCGTCATTTTTGAAATAGGATTGATAGATAAATCAATGTTATTAATGGCATACAGTTTAATAATGTTTGCAATATGACAAGGGTTAGAATGGTCAAGGTTTTCATAGGCCGATTGTCCCTTAGAATGCGGAAAGAACCAACTTTTCAGAGAAAATAATACAATATATTATTATTAATCCACATAATAATATTACCATTTCGTATTATTAAGTGAACAGAAATCAAAAGGAAGCAATAAAACTACACACAACGATCAAGTTACACTGCTATAGTAAAACATACAAGTGTGACTAATGCCAACCTTATAGCAAATCATCTCAAAAGAATTTAATCTTTCGAGCAATCTTTCATTAATTACAATGAGCTGTACAACGCTAGGGCAAATAACTTAATAGGCGGGCAAGTCCTAGGGTACGGGCATACCTATAAGGGATGCTTACAACACCTTAGATGACACAGTTAGCGCAGTGGCTAAGCACTTACAGTTGATTTCTACATGAGAGCGGGTACAAGCCTATTTCTAAATTAGAAACGAGACTTTATTTATTAATTTTCTAACGTAATTGCACAAGTATTATTGATTTGTGTAAGTTCATTTTCTATCTAGAAATTGTGGATGCTAGCTCGCGTGTAGTAAATAATACTAGTGTAAATGATAGCAGGGAATGTGTTGCTAGGAAGTTTGTTACGGGGCTTTTTCTCCACAGCTCACGTAGGAAGTGGTGAAGGGTGAGCGATGTTGTCTTTTTTTTTTTGACGTTCTAGTATATGTGCTTCTATAAATTTATTTTGAATTAAATACTTTCTTTAATTCTTTATTGTACACGAAAATGAGATAAAAGACAAATACAATTGAGATGGTATGTACACAGGCGAGCTTAACCCAAACCTTTGAGTGATAGAGAAAGTATGATGGTAAATGAGGGTACAGTCAAGTGCACAACTTTAAATACCTATTACAAAGTAAAATATATATAATACCTACTACTAATATTTTATATGTAATAAATAATACCTAAATATAAATACAATGATATACTTTCTACTTTTATAATTCGCTTCGATTCCTGCAGAAAACCAATATTTGTATGGCCTATACATGTTCTGGGTATGAGTGTGTGTGTGTGTGCATGTGACATGTTTGTAAACTGTACTAATGAGAAAGGAGAAATCCTAGTGTGGGGGGGCAATCTAGCCTCCTTAATCGTCAAAATCTCCTTCTCTATTGCCATTAGGCCTCATATTGAAAAAGCCCATTCCGTATTGGCAAGATGCTTCTAACTTCCTGTAACAAGGGCAACGGTAGGTATTGTTGTGCTAAGATCCGCATGGGATAACATTAAACAAAATATTATAGTTTAAAAAAACTATAGAACACGCTTTAGTCATCCACACTGAACGTGCATGCGAAATTTAAGCTCAATCGGAAACTGGGAAGTGGGTCAAATTTAACTTCCAAGATTTTCTTACATAGTTAGTTAGTTAGTTACAGGTGAAGCTAATAAAAGCGTTTTAAAAAATGGAAATTTTCTAGAAATTGAAACAAAACCCCGATGAGTAAAACAAAGTGGAACGATACATAATGTTGGGCTATTTGAGCAGGTGTCTTATGACAAACAGACAAACAGTGTACAGTTTAACATAGGTAATAATATATTAAGTTATATATGTTACGTATTTTAGGGGGACTTTATTGATCACTAGCGACCCGTCCCTGGCTACGCCCGGGTACAATTTCTCTACTATCCTTACATTAAATATGAAAGTATGATACATATAAACCTTCCTCTTGAATCACTCCATCTATTAAAAAAAACCGCATCAAAATCTGTTCTAACCATATATAGGGACAGACAGCGGGAAGCGACTTTGTTTTATACTATGTAGTGATTATATATGTAATTAGTTGTAATAATAAATTATGTATCTAAGTATTTATTTTGTAGTAAGTATACCTATTATAATATAATATTGATAGTTTCGAGCGTATGGCACTCGTGGGTTACAGTTGAAAACCAGCGTCAGGTGGCCAGTATCACTGCCTCCTGACATTATGCTGAGCCGCGGCCTTTTGGCACAATAAATCATTTTATTTTATATGTTTTTCTTTTTGCTGTGCTAATAAACTCTTTTTCTTTCTTTCTAAGTTTGTAACACGATCGTACTGTCACGTTATGCATAGCGTTAGAGGGAATGACATTGTTCTAATTGCTATTGTATTTGTTATGCTTTTTATAAAAATTGGAATGCTGGTATTAGGGAACGCACAAGGAAAAGGCTAAGTTAATGAAACATTACTTTATAAATAAGACCATTACCTACTTAATTAACAGACAAACTATTAACAATAACAGAATTAGGAGACAAAATGGTTCTGTGGCTTATACAGTCTGTAACAAAAATCGTGTAAATCTTTTAAATCACGCGTTTTACTGCTTATTATGAATAAGTTTTACTATGGGAACAAACTAGGAAACGCGAACAAAAAAATCTGCCGTTCCATACAAATTACGGCAATAATCTCATATTAGAAGTAACTATTAGACTTCATAATATCTATCGTGGTTTCGATTTTCCGTGAGGTGGCAACGAAAATGACGTATGTGACGACGTTTTTACCACTTTTTTATTAACCCGCTTTCTTCTCTGTCTGTTTGTTTGTTAGTATGTTCGGTACAAATCTTGCAATTGATTTTAAACTAACTTCCCGATGAGCTAGAGCCTTGAAACTTTGATCATAGCTCAGAACTGAATGATAATGTAATATTAACAATTTAAATAAGTATAAATACTAACTAAAAAGCAGAAAAATATCTAGGGCTCAAACTCAAATATGTAGATGAAATAACAGACGTTCAAAATCAAATCAGCAGTTTACCAGCGCAAAAATTCATTGTAAACAGCCGATATGGTCTTATTCGTCTGATATCTTGTCGGTGAAAATAGCCCTTAAATATTGCAATATTTTCCAACATCATAAATAGTTGGAACCGCTTTTTTGGGACTTGTAACATCCAGTATTACTGTACTATAGTGACACAAACTTATCTGACCCGGTGACCAAAATTGGAACTAATGGAGATGACATTGGTAAAACCGACGGCAGCGACACCCTGACCAGCTAGCTAATCACGATGCACGCTCGTAATCGGAATCGACTCAATTTTGACACTATAATAGTGATCATTGCGTTGCTCCAATTGTCGGGCGGAGTGATTTTAAAAGCATACCGCGCAATTTAATTTGTTGGACTGTCAAAATTGAATCGATTCCGATTGCGAGTGTGTATCGTGATTATCCTGCCGGTCAGATAAGTTTGTGGCACTATACAGGCTTATACGAACGCCATTTTAAAATACTTAACACACAAAGGTCATTTCCTTTTCCCTAACAACTCGGCAGCGATTCAAATTAAATAAAATCAAGCACGCATGCATTAGACGCCATTAAATACAGGACGGCGACATTATGCAACCATTTGCATAGTTTACAATCGATCGCAACCTCTCAGACCTTTAACAAAGTTAATCTAAGTAATAATTATAAAGCGCAGGTGGATCGGCAGATATGTAACAGCTTAAAGAATGACAGAACCCCAATCTAGAGCAGCAGGCGTAGCGTGACCACCATAGCAACGGGTTTTGTCTATGGAATAAAAAAAGTAAAAACCGACTTCAAAAAACTAAAAAGTATAAAATCATTTTCTTAAAAAACTTAACAGATTCTGAAGTCGGTGCCAAGCTAGGTGCATGTGCATACCTATGACGAAAAAATACTTAGTTGTAGTAATTGAAAATACCATAAATGACCGAAAGCCTCGAGAACCGAATGTCGACTAATTCGTATATAGCGGCAATGGAAAAAAAATTAATAATAATTGTACCTACTAGTTGTGTGCGCCGATGCCCGCGGCGCGGTGTCATCGGCGTCATCGGGGTGGATGGTGAAAATCTTATTAAAAACAAAATATTGCAGACTTATTCGCGAAATGACTGTGACGGACGAAGTTATCGGCAAAACGCGCTATTTAAATTATGATCATATAAAAATGGTATTTCATTGAAATTGCCTAAACAAATACGTCGAAATAAACCAATAAGTATATATTTAGACATTTCTAGTGTTTAGTTTACTAGTATATGTCTGCATTGTATCTAAAACCACCGTATCCGTCCGACCATCCACGCCGATGACGCCGAAGCCGGCATCGGCGCACACGTCTACTACCTACGTGAGCCCTGCTACCTCTAGTACCTGAACACCATCCATAACGACCAATAAATTTAATAAAAAAGTATCAAAAATAGACTTACCTCGCACACCCGCCTGCACTCATTAATATTACAAAACAAAGGTGGTATGAGCTTATCAGAGCTTTTTATACAGAGAGGCTTATCAACCCCTTTCGTACAGCGATCAATACTTTTATCTCATAACTAGCTCGCGGGTCATCTTTACATAAATATTATATACGTTTAGTGTTTTATATGAAGAGGGTTGAGCGAAATTGAAGCGTCTTTTTCGGGTGGATATAGCATACTTTTTGGGTATACTGAGTAAAGGATTTTTTAATATTTTTTGCTATTGTAGAGGTCTGATTTATTTAGGGCCATGTTTGTCGACGAACTAACAGACGTTTAAAATGTAATCAGACGTTTACTAGTAGGTACTAAAATTCATTATAAACAACCTATTTTTAATCCCCGACAAAAAAGAGGAGTATTATAAGTTTTTGGTGAGTATGAAATCATCATGAAACATACCTAAAATGATACCCGATTAAAGTAGCTTTCAATTAAAAAACTGCATTGAAATCGGTTCATCCGTTTTGGAGCTACGATACCACAGACAGAATACACAGATCCCCCCCTTTTCACCACCCCTCTTTTTTGTCGGGGGTTAAGAAAACACCATAAACCATGATATTTTTTTACAATACATGCAGTATTTTTACATTTTCATGAAACAAGTGCGTATGTTGCGTAAAATTAAACAAAATTTCGATAGAATTGTTGTATTTTTTTAACACGCTTTTATTAGCTTCACCTGTAACTAACTAATTAACTAATTATGTAAGAAAATCTTGGAAGTTAAATTTGACCCACCTGTATCTAACTAACTAAATATTATGTAAAAAAATCTTTGAACCACTTCCCGGTTTCCGATTGAGCTGAAATTTTGCATACACGTTCAGTTTGGATGACTAAAGCGTGTTCTATAGTTTTTTTAAACTATAATATTTTTTTTATTCAAAATTTGCTTACGTTAACGTTACGGATACGTCAAAAACATTCGTGATGAGCCCTCAAAACATTTTGAAGGATAGACTAAATAAAATTCCAGAACTTGTCTCTCATTCCGGCTTATCCCACACTTTAAAAGCATGTTAATATTTGCAGTGAAAACAAAATGTAAATCACATACAAACAAATCCAATTTTCATCCATTTAATACGATCTATTTTGAGAATACTTATTCCTCGCGCCCAACCTTTTGACCCGATACATATCGACAATGGCTTCCTCTAACTTACCTTTTTTTGTAAATTAACATTCGTTTAGTAATCATAAATATTTAGTGCTTCCTGCAAGCAACTGTGATTTCTGACTATTAAAAAAATCATGACGTTTCGGGAATAATTAATAGCTCCTGAACTATGCGTGCCTTTTTGGTGTATAATTAAAATAGTAGCAGTAGGTATACAGGGTGGTCCATCGAGATGGGTCGGTATGGGGAAGTCTGAATCTATAAGAGATAGAGTTTGTTCGAAGGAAACATGTCGTCGATTATAGAGTTAAGAAAACTGCATTCAAAGATTTTAAAAATAAAATCATACACGACACGAGCCGGATGTTAGCCGGTCGCATCCCACTGCTGGGCAAAGGCCTCCCTCCTCTCTAAGGTCCTCTTGCGTCAACGCGGGTTATCTTTTAACCTATACTTCACCTAATAGAAGTGTTAATTTTCTATGAGAACCAAAGACAATAACTTGTGTTACAGATAACTTGTGTTGATGCACTTGCATCAGTCCTACAGTAGTATTAAATATTCTATAAAATACTGTTTATTTGAATAAGCTATCAGTCTTATTTTCCGAGATATTAAGGTTTATTATGTTGGTGACCCGAATTCATTGTTCCCGAGTGTATAAATATTTTTTTGGCTCCACCACCTTGTATAGGTAAATGTACGTTTGCGATATACAGGGTAACAAAACTGTAGGTATTGAAACAAAGTATTTTACTTGAATCTACGTCAGGAGTCACGTGTTGTATGTACTTTATATGTAGTTATGTAGTGAGGTCAGAACAGAACAGAAAACAAACATTTTATAACTGTTACCTACTAGTTTTCTGACTATCGTTAGGGTATCTTTACGTCTCGAAAAAGTCAAAATAGATACTTCCAAAATAACCTAACCGTCAAAAACCCCCGACTCCAACTAGAAAAAGAGCTGTAACTTTTGAATGGCTGAACAGATTTTCATGAAACATAGCTCAGATGATACCCGGTTAAACTAGCTTTTAATTTAACTGCATTGAAATCGGTCATTCCGTTTTGGAGCTACGATGCTACAGACAGATCCACAGATACACACTAAAAACCTTTACCAAACCTTTTATGTCGGGGGTTAAATACTTATTTAGATACAATGAAAAACTCACCTCAGACTGCAATGTAGTTTGGAGATCATCAACTAACTTCTTCAGGGATGCAATCTGAAACAAAAAATATCATTTTAGACGCTTTGTTGTGTCGTACATACTTCGTGTACATACTGATTGCTTTCATTCGATAGATCAATATCGTTTATGGCCACTGAATCAACACATTGGACAATCGAAATCGATTACGATTGCTAGAGTGCAGTGGCGAAGGATGACAGTTTTAAAAATGGGTAGCCGTGCCAAAAATGCCCTCTAAAAATTGCTGCAATTAATGCTGCAAGACAAAAATCCATACCGTCCCTTGTAATCTATATATAGTCATGTCTGGAAGAGCTCGACCTAACTGAATAACAAGCCTTTTTTTTTGTCAGTTGGATGAGTAAATAATATAATATTACGTTGGTCTATGCACTAACCAATTGCTAAAGGGAAGCCGATGGGAATCTATGGACTCTTCGCCACTGCTAGAAGGTTAGACAATTATGATAAATGTATGATTATGCTACAATGTTTAACGATCAAACGTATGTATTTGAGGGCTAGTTTAGTAATCTCGAGAGTAATAACGGCTTACTACTCTCGAAATTACTAAACTTTTGAAAATGTTATTACTTTTGAAACATCATGTATAGCGAATGTATTTTATGTAAATAAAGATGCAGATGAGATGGTAACTACAGTACAATTTCATCAAGTTTTCCAGTTTAAATTAACCTTTATTGGTGTACAAAATTGCAGAATAAACAAAAATAAAAAACAGAGGTTGCGTTAACACTTTTCGTGTGTTACTTTCCCGCCTAAGACAGGAAAAGCGTCATAAAGCCAGTTACATACGTTCGTTTTACATAAAGACAGTGGTACGTAAACACCCACTTGCGATGCCAATTCATTCCACTCTGACCTATTGCTGGCGCGCATTTAAATCGCTTCCAAATTTGAATTACAAAACGCAGCCGCGCCATTGGTGCGTTCGTGTTTTTTTTAACAATATCGATGACATGCTTTTTATACATAGTGATTTTTAAATACATACTGTAGGTATATTTTATGTTTATTTTTACTAAAATGCCTACCGTGGATTTGAGAATTATTCTGAAATATGATTATTAGGTAGAACTTTATTTTATTTATTTAATACGCATTTTTTTTCTATTTACCGATTTAGTATAAGGATCCAACGAGGCGTTGTGTCAAATTGATAGAGACCTATGTATTGAATGAATGATGATGATATTTGCTGATAAAAACATTCTGCTAACAGAAACTTGCGTTAGTTAAAGGCACATTTTAAGAAATTTCTGTTAAAAAAATCTAACGCATCCCGGAAGGCACCTAAGCATACATTTATTTATTTTTTATTTATTTATTTATTAACTATGGATGACTTACAGCTAAAACAAACAGAATAAAAAATAGTATGTGAGACTGACAGCCAATTAAAAGTCTTCGCTTCTAAAAACAGATTAGAAAGAAAGAGTGTGAACAGTACAACACACATGCCAAAAACATTTTGTAATAAATCCCGCAGACCATAAGAAATTTCCCGGACCGATCGTCCGCTTCTAACACTCGCCGGATGGATGCCAACCGGACATCAGAAATTTGTCACATATCAGAATCTCGGAAGGCACGCTCTCCATACATTTTGTCAGAAATTCGCATCAGTTTCGAGCAAACGATTGGAGCCTTACGCGAACTAGGTGTAGGATCGCCGAAACAAAATTTCTAATAGTGTGCGGGGTATGTGGAACTACGTCCGACGCGCGATAGATATTTTCTGTCAGTTTTTTTTTATAATATGCGCCTGGCCTAAAGAAATGAACCTTAGAAGGCCTTAGCTAAAAATAAATGGCTACAGTAAAAGGGAATAACCCTAAAGCATACAGTTAACAATGCATATGTAACAAAAGATAGTTTTATTGAACACATGTAAAGCAGACATGGTTTTGCATGTGTCAAAGTATCTTATGTCTGACAGCGCCCTCGACGCGTCAGTATTTCCATTTTCTGAATGGTTTTCTTGTTCTATATACGCTTCCCGGTTTAAAACAATTCAAATCGAATCTTCAATTTTAATATCGGGTATCAGTCGTCATTATAATCTTTTGAAATGACTGATGCTCAAAAAAATTACGATAACCTAACCGTCAAAAACCCACGACTCCAACTAGAAAAAGAGCTGTAACTTTTGAACGGCTGAACAGATTTTCATGAGACGTAGCTAAGATGATACCCGATTAAACTAGCTTTCAAATAAAAAAAACTGCATTAAAATCAGTCTATCCGTTTTGGAATTACGATGCCACAGACAGATACACACTACAAACTTATAACACCCCTCTTTTTTTTCGGTGGTTAATAGATATCTCCATGCGCCATCGGACGTATATTATAAACTCACCCTTGTATAATTTTGTATCGAAGAATCAACATTTTTAAACAAATCTGTAATTCCCGTTGAAAAAATCAGGTAGTATCCCGTACAAAAACAAAAGCCGTCAGTGGATGTTTAGCAATGGTAATGGCATGGTAAACTGTGGATTAACATAGGAACTGGGACAGAGATTACAATCGCAGATTCGGTCATTGACAAATTGGAGACTTTTTTAGGATACCGTACGTACGTCAGACGGACGGGTACGGTTTGAACGCAGTTTATTAGCGTAGGTACAGGAACAAGCTGCTATTCGGTCTCTTGTTTCAATTCCTTAAACACCTCCTACTTTCATGAAGCATGAGGCGGCCTTATTTACAAGAATAAGGGCCATAGCTCATTAGCTACTTTTTGCAGCAGAATCGCGCAGTGGACCATTTGTTACAAAAAGTGAAAAATCAACGCTAAAACGCCCGATTCTGTTTCTAAAAGTTGCTAATGTCCGCTTAAGCGACACTTAAAGCAATGTGCTGCTAAAAATTGAGATCAACTACCATAAAAAAATTTGAAAAAATTGCATACATTAAAAGCTCTGCCGAACGACAACTTATTGACGTGACGACTTACTTTGGCTTTGGCGAGGATAATGATACGTGCGCCTGGGCAGTCAGCCCCGTTACCAACCTTTGAGACTTCATGACACGTCTGATCTTTCCAACACCGTATGAGAAGGTAGAAGAATAGAATAGAAAAGATTTTATTTCAAATAAACGAAATATTAGGCACTTTTGAAACCAATAGAAGGTTGGTCCACTACCAATAACAACATGAACCACTAAACACAAGTAAAGCTTTACACGTTTATTTCATTTCCACTTATTCCAAAACCTGTAGATAAAAAATTCTCTTTTAACTCCATACGGAACCATGATTAATATCTGAATATATTCCCAGTATTTTCTCCCGGCCCATCGTGAGGGAGGTCTTTGGCCCCTGATTGTGTAATATTCGGAAATTCAATGAGTCGAGACTGGGACAAATGATTCAGATCAAAAGATACTGTGAGATGCTGTGAGATATTCGCAAAGATCTACACTATTCCAAAAAAAAAATTATTGAATAAATTGAATATGTCAATGACTTTTTTTACGCTGAATTAACATACTTTTGGAATGGAAGAAATGTGTATTTTCAATGTTATTTTTACTTGCATTTTAAAAATATTACGCCTAGAAATAACCAAGTTCTTGGTTCGTATAGAGCTTGGAAAGTTAAAATACCCTACAAAATAGCGTAGCGGCTAGAAATAAACAAGTTATTGCTATTTACAGTCCAGTAAGTTGGTTCGGATGGAGCCTGCGAACTTCGTTTTTTCCGTAGGCCTACTGAGGATCGTACCCAACTATGGCTTAAATATCACCTCCACTTAATAGGTTCTCATTCCAATTCGACGACACGGTTGGCGCAGTGGCTAAGCGATTAGCCTTCTGCGCTACGTGCCGCGGGTTTGATCCCCGCACGGAACAAATATTTGTATGATCTACAGACAGTTGTTTCGGGTCTGGTTGTGTGTGCATGTGACATGTATGTTTGTAAACTGTACCCTTGATACAGGAGAAATCCTAGTGAGGAGCAATGTTTTAAAAATAAAAAAAACATTAATGTTTTGCAGTATAAACTTTATACAATAAGTGCGAAAGTAAACTGTAGCAAACTAAGTCCTGTCTTGTCTATAAGGGCTTGGTCAAATGTTATAGCTAAGGCAAGTCAGGCATCACCAAGGATATGAGCGAATGTGTTGACACGATGAAGTGCAACCTACACACTATTTGCTCAAAAAGAAACTTTAACACGCTTTTATTAGCTTCACCTGTAACTAACTATGTAAGAAAATCTTGGAAGTTAAATTTGACCCACTTCCCGATTTCCGATTGAGCTGAAATTTTGCATACACGTTCAGTTTGGATGACTAAAGCGTGTTCTATAGTTTTTTTAAACTATAGGTAATATTTTTATTTTCGACTAGGTCTCCTTCTTATTGCATGGATCCGTCTGAGGAACTATGCATCCTCGTTACACACATTGTCCATGGAGTGTCTTGTCGATATCTTCTTCATAGGACCAACCCACTTGGAACCGTGCACCTAGAATAACGATGTTTTGAAAGTGCCTCCAAAGGCCCAGTTGAAATTAAAAACTTTGACTTTGACCCTCACGGTGTTCCCAGCAGCATGAAAAATCTCTCGAATAAAACTTATAATTCATAGTTACATCATTCATATCATAACTTGTTATACCCAACAACATAATCCAAGCTCGGCAGGCGGCACAGGTTTCGGCCGAAAGCTGTTCGTTATCGAAGTTATCGCAGTGCAAACATGCGATACCGTATCTACCCTACCAACCAACGGCTATTTGGGCCTCAGCGTGTGTGGAGCGTGTGGCGGATGGGGCCACGAAATCAACGTTCAGAGGACGTACTTGGACGTTAGATTTATACTCTTTGATTTTTTATTTTTGCGACACTTTGTTGGACGGGTGACCATCAAAAGAAAATAAAAAAAGAAAGAAAGAAATAAGGTTTATTGGTCAACACAATACATGGTTAAATCACACCATATACAATACAGAAACGAAAAAACCGGGAGAGACACAGCAATAATTGCACATTGTAGTAGCCTTACTTCGGCACATTTTATGCTATGGACATTAAATTAAGCTCGGTGTGGTATTGTGTGAACAAAAGGCTTCAGCTCAGCATAATTATGCTGCAGCGCTACAGCGCTGATTTTCAGCTGAAATCTAAGGTGGTTCAGACGTTCAATTTGACATTAGTTCAATCCATGACCTCATTTAGACTGATATCAGATTGTACGTGTAATGTATAGATTAAGATTGATAAATCAGATCGCAAAATATCCAGATATTTTGATTTGCGATGTCAATATCGTCAATCCAAGGGCATGAATTCAACAAATTACTGATATCAGATAACAATCGCATAATCTAGGGATTTAAAAAGGCTCTCGACTCTTAATTACTTATGTTTCGTGTTCGTTCGTGTGTTCGTGTTTCGCTGTCTACATTTCATGTTTTAAATTCTCCTCTCGCAGGTCTGCTGGAAGAGATTTCTTTTGTGAAATAAGCAGTACCTTTGTACTTTGTTCTCCTATTTTTAATGTTTGCTGTGTCTTTTCTTGTGTGTACATAAATGATTAAATAAATAAATAAGGTTCATATACAGCAATCATGTTTGACAGTTATTATAGAAATTCATAGATGAATTGCTCAATGTGGCTTTCTTTTGCTTTTTTGGGGCCCACTGAAAGAAACCTTGTAAAATTACAAGCTGTGGATGATAATGAATGTAACTATTTATGAAATATCGGCACCATTGGCGCAGTGGTTACACGATTGGCTTTTTGTGTCGTTATCGCGGGTTCGAGTCCTGCACGGAAAACTATTTGTTTGTCTGTTAACTGTACCGACGATATAGGAGAAATCAAAGCGTGGGACTATCGTACACTCACACGTATCGAACGCTCCCACTCGAAATTATACCTTTATCACTGAGTCGCCCTTAACTTGTTTAGAAAAGAAGACTAGAGAACACAGATTATGCCTCATACAGGTCCAATACCTTATTTTAAACTCGCCAACTTAATGGCCACACCACAGTTACTTTATGGGCCAGTAGTACTTAGAAACTTTATCTCTATCCAATCACATTTGCTAGAAAGAGAAGACCAGAGAGCAGCACACGATATTATTTTTATAACAGTAAAATACACACTAGTGAAGTACCAATAATTCTCATGTGAATTTACCCCTATGGACAAACAGCATACCATATAACGTTGTATTAATAAAAGTTCCTAGAAGTACCTTTTGCAGGGTCTGTGGCCTTCCTCTCAAAAATAGTTCAATGGTGTCGATTCTATTGCGTATTTTGACAGTACTAAACTAGAGTAAAAGTATCTGTCACTTTTTTTAACCCCCGACAAAAAGGGGGGTTTTATAACTTGGGAGTGTGTATCTGTGTATGCATGTGGCATCGTAGCTCCAAAACGGATGGACCGATTTCAGTGCAGTTTTAAATCGAAAGCTAGTTTAATCGGGTATCATAAAGAAAGAAAGAAAGAAAGAAAGAAAAAGTTTTTATTTCTACGCCCAGTATGACGCACAAAACATAAAAATATCTAAGCATAATACTAAAAATTCATCAATCATAATCATAATCATCTTAGCTATGTTTCATAAAAATCTGTTCAGCCGTTCAAAAGTTACAGCGAGTCGGGGGTTTTCGACGGTTAGGTTATATGACGCAGTAGAACCCCAGCATCAAACGGCATCGCTTTGCCATAGAGAAAATGATGGAGCCCTGAAGTGTAGGTTTCTTCACGATGTTTTCCTTCACCGTGAACCAGTGGCGTGCACTCCATAAAGACAAAAGGACACTGCCTACACTAAAAATTAAGTATTAAGTAATACGAACGTTAATATGTCTTTAATATCAGTTAATTTAAGTCTTAGGGTGACGTGGCCAATCACAAACATCGTTTAACTTGACTATACGAGTAATTCGTTTTTGCCTACCCTGTAGAAATGCCTGTGCACGCCACTGCTGTTAACCCAAGTAATCAAATTGTCATTCACATTATGGAACTGAATATATTTTCTGTGCCTCTATAAAAGTTGATAAAACCTCTAAGCGAATAAGGCAACTTCTAACTTACAACGTTGAGCGCTAGACCGTGACGGTTATCGGAATAGCCGAAGCAATCAACAGAAATAAATTAATTAGTAACCTTAATTGCATAATGTTAGCGTAAAATTAAGAAGCATTTGATGAAAAGTTTATTTTGTAGCGCTATAAAAACTTGTGGAGGAACGAGGCATGATGTTCTTCTATTGAAAAGTGAGGGTCTTCCGACCAGGCGAGGTGATATTGCCTGGTGGGCCGAACCCCAAGAATTGTTATCGGACAGTCGTATACAGGGTTTTTGAAGTGAAACTTCTATATAGACGGGGGTATTAGGATTTTTCTGTGACGAAAAAGCGTTACGGCCGCGTGGAGGGGGTACACGATATATCCGTGGAAGTTTCACTTCTACTATGTGTCCCAGCACGCATTTCGTTTTTTTTAAATTCATCTGCTATGCTTTATGGGGTGACAGTACTCGTTAATATGAACAACTTTTACTATCGGTCCAATGAAATCGCGAAAAAATTAATCAAAGCTTTCATACATTTTGATTGAGCAAGGTTCTTCTTTTGTATGAAAAGTTTTTTATATTTTCGCGATTTCCGGGTTGGTCCCATGATAAAAGTTGTTCATATTGATGATTACTTTCAATGTCTGTGGTTTTCATACATTTTGATCGAGCAAGGTTCTTTTTTTGTATGAAAAGTTTTTTATATTTTCGCGATTTCCGGGTTGGTCCTATGATAAAAATTGTTCATATTGATGATTACTTTCAATGTCTGTGGTTTTCATACATTTTGATCGAGCAAGGTTGATCTTTTGTATGAAAAGTTTTTTTATATTTTCGCGATTTCCGGGTTGGTCCCATGATAAAAGTTGTTCATATTGATGATTACTTTCAATGTCTGTGGTTTTCATATATTTTGATCGAGCAAGGTTGATCTTATGTATGACAAGTTTTTTATATTTTCGCGATTTCCGGGTTGGTCGGGTATGAAAAGTTTTTTATATTAAGTTTTAAAATACATTTCCTTCTTATACTGTACATTGAATATGATTTAAGAATTTTATAAGAGAGTGGCTACAGTGAAATCAACATATGATGATTTAAATCTCTAAATTTAAATCTTGGAACCGCGCACCTAGAGTCTCGACATTTCATAAGTGCCTGTATCTGGTTTACATAAAATAAAGATCTATTCTATTCTATTCTAAATATATTATTTACCTCTCAAGGGTGAGTTCACCCCAACACACCCTTTAAAATTATTTTTACTTTTTTACTGTCTTAATAGATTTAGTCCGGAACAATTAGCGACATGTATTCATTCAGGAGTCGGTCGCTGATAGCCGCGCTACAGTTTTTAGTTTTGTAGTTATCATTGTATTTATCAAAATTGTGTTAACTGTAATTGTTCTAAATTAACATTTTATAACCATTATGCTGTACTTAATTCACTAAAGCGGCAAGAGGCTTCTTGCACTCATCACTATGAATGTATATGTTTTGTCATTTGATAGGTTAAATAATGTGGTACCATTTTATTTTTTATACTACATAATAGCACTATTTAAAGACCTGTGGCAAGGAGACCGTTGAATGGCGAGAGTTGATAATACTTAGTTTCAATATTAATATGCGATTCCCCATGGGGCTGGCATGGTCACATAGAGAGTCTAAAGCCCCGAAAAAAAATAGAATAAAAAAAGAAATAAAAAAAGACCTTTGAGCACAAAACCATGGAAAGGGGCAAAAGCAAGGAGAAGCCTCAGCACTGGGGTGATTCAAGCTGTGGATGATGATAACGTACTAAGCACTCCTCACATCGTAGTACATAGATTACTCAATGTTAGATTCCACACAGAGGAAATTGTGTTGTCGGGTGAAACAGATAATGGCATTATTAAATTTATTCAGTAAATGGAAATAGCAACATTCATTAAGATGATAGTAAATAATGATGCTTTTAACTATCGCTCATTGTAGCTGGTTATTGGAACGTACATGTTTAGTTTACAGGTTAAAATAAAATTATTGGTAACACTTGTGAGTTAGGAAATAGGAGTCTTTAAAAAAAACCGAATCTGTAAAGTGTTTGTTTTGGTGCAACTTGTGAGAGGCCTATGTCCAGCAGAGGACTCTGCAATGCTGATTGCTCAAATGTTACAATTAACTATCGTCAATTTTTATTTTGTTTGACTGACACTGAGTACAATCAAGAGCTTTAAATGTTGCTTCTCTTAAACCCTAATTCACATAAAATATACAGTTAATCAGAAATGGTATATTAAAGCTGAAAGGATTATTATTATTATTGCATTCATCATTATGAACAACTTTTAGTATAGAAACAACCGCGAAATTGCAAAAGAAAAACCTGCTGTTCCATTCATTTAGTCAAGTAATAATAAATTATTGTCCAACTAACCATATAAGCATAATTATAGTATGTATTGTTTCTGAGATAATTCAGTAGAAGAACAAACATTGATATACCTTATACGGTGACTGTTTGATTTACTAATCTAGATAATTTGCTTTTATCATTATCAGACCTAGAATGTTCTAGGACATGGCCAATATCATTTGATGTTTTGTAAAATACCAGGTTCCTAATAGACGTAGGAGGTGACACAATGCTCAATTGCACATAATCATTACAGATCATTTATTACATTAAACAGGTAGTATTCTAACACACTAAAATGCAAATACTATGCAGAAAAGAGACAACAATATCAAAATAACAATATACTTAGTTGAGTTTGTTTATGCAAGACCAGCATGTAATTAGAGATTTTTTGAATACTTTTTGCAACATGATGCAACCTCTAAAGAATTAGAGAGGATTATTACAGGCCGTATGGTTACTTGTCTTTGTATATTAACAAAAAATATATAAAAACATAACCTTAAAATCATCTGTCAAGCGTAACATTAAAATGCGTATTATATTACATAAACTCACCTCGAGCTCCTGATTTCGACATTTCTCTCCTTGTTCTGTTACAGAAGAGTCTTCTTGTAAACTATCATCAGCAATATCCTGCGCAGGATTCTCAGATAATACTTCAGATGCAAAATTTGTAATCTGCCCTTTCAGACTGTTAAAACTCTGGTTCAAGTTAATCCACGACATTTTTAACTCGAAAAACTAGCGTCACATATCACACTAAAGTATTGAAACGGAAATTGTTGGAAACAATAGATGTAAACAATGAGAAAATTGCATTATTTTTGCCAGTGACAGGATTTTGTCCAGTTGGCAAAACAAGTCGCCATTTGACATAAAATAACGTAATTGACGTTTATGAATGACAGCAGTACAGTAGTTATTTCATAACTCATTCATCCATTTAAATAACTAAACGCATTATTTAAAGCTTTGGAAACATTATGAAAATATTACGGAACTAAACCGAAATCTAACTAACAAAGCAATTAAATATGATTTCAATTGGCTATTCTTGGATTAATAGCAAATGTAAGGGCAAAAATAAAGTTTTAAAAAATTATCCGGCACTCTCCGTTATCTAAACGCATAAACGAAACGTAAATCCAAAATGAAATCGAAAATGTCCTTTGAAATGTGTAATTTGTCAATATTCAAAATATGAAGTAATTTATAACTATTTACAAGTTGATTGTTTCATATTTACTCGATAAAACCGCCTTTTACACCAATATATCTGTTTTGTTATTACGTGATATATTTTTTTATTGAACCGGTGGAGGTTATGAAATGAGAACATCTTTTTATTTTATTATTTTTTCCGAAAACCCATAGAAAGGTTATGAAATACTAAACAAGCTGAAAGTATTACGTAAATATGTCGAGAATACTGCACAATCGTATGAGGTGAGTCGTACTCTAACCTTCGTTTCTGACCTATGACTTCTTTCGATTTCTCTCGCCCTAGTAGTTTTACTTGCAAATGCCCTACAATTGACAAACCTCGTTATATTTATTCTTAGGTCTTCAATATTTATCGTAATTGCACTTAATTCAAACACTTTTACCCTTTACAAAGCGTGTTATGAGACTCGACCTTGAATCTATTGACCTAAAATCAATTCTTTAAAAATAATGTAGAATACGATTTATTTATTGATTTTACAGTATTTTCTTCCTCTTACTTATGATTAAAGTAATAATATTTTTTTTGGAAATAGCATATTTCATCTCTTTTTTTACTAACATGTTTTCTTGGAATATTTTCTACTGATCATAAGTACAAACCATGATTATATATTTACACACCACATTCGTGCTCTGGACAGACAATCTGCTTGTTAACTACAACCATTCCTTAATTTTTAAATACATATAAAATTTGGTACTGACTAGCCTGCCTACTAGAATTAAATAATTATATGTTAATCTAAAATAAATCTTATGGATATTATAAAATTAAGTACATACTCAATAATTTGTCTCATAATTTTTAGACAGTTTGTCTCTTCCCTTGTCCTCCATAGACAATCTCTCTTTATAATTTCCATGCAATATAATTACTTTCTGATTATGTCCACAGATCATCATTCAAAAAATCCGCACAATGGACAATTGTAGACAAACGGGCAGTTGCATTTTCCATCTGGACGGGACGTAGTGTGCTCCTCCACAAGCCCATAGACACGAGTCATGTTCAACGGAGAAAGTACGGCATGCTGGTGGCACGAGCTGTGAGGGGCATACTGAAGATCAGGTACCTGCTTCTTGGCGGTGCTGTTGGTGGTGGCATGACTTTGAATAAGGTTAGTTAGGTTCTAAAAATCTAAAACATGTGTGTTTGTCTGTTCTGTTGGAAGAGATCCTACTTAACATGCTTGATAATGACAAGACAAGCTTACTTATTATGCCTCTTTAACATAGCTATTGTCCGAGCTGACAAAGTGAAATAATGCCAATATAACATGACACCTAAGCATAATAAAAAAGCAAACTTTCCATGGTCACCTGTCATTGTATTGAATTTTACATTTAGGCGCACAATGTTTGGCCATGCTAGGCTGGCTGGTGGCTTATTACTAAGGTTTATTCAATCATTTGGCCGGCAACAGATGTGGAATAGCCAGTTATCATAGACCTAAAAAAAAACAATACCCAGTTATCCGCGATCACTCATTCCGTTACTTAAATTGATTCCAGAAATACACTGAATGGAAAGATGGGTTACCGGACATGGGTTGGCTTAACGAACTGCTTCCTGACAATGACCAGTGGGATAAACTCACCAGTACCCTCATTAATGCCAAGGATAAGATTGGAGACAACTTACAAATCGGTGAGCCTCGTAAATGTATACCTCAGATTATAGAAAGAAGCGTCAATGGACTCGTCATACTTCTTTGTATGTCACATAATCGGCCACTGAATAGGTTATTTTAGTATTCTGTCTCTTACTATATTTTTGCAGACAACAGTAGGCTCTCGTTGGTCAAGATGTCACAGATTTTTTGCACAATCTACTTTTTTTATGCTTACAGTATGGAATAAATACCATAATATAACATATTTTGCCCATTGTACTATAATTATTATTGTAATCTCCTTTACTAACAAATTTCTACATTCGGGTGTACAATAAAGTATATAATGTTTTATTTTGACATACAATAAAGTTGGCCACTGATTGTGTGACATGTGTGGTGTGTTGTCTAAAAAGTGAGATTATGTGATGACTTGTTTCTATAACCTGAGGTGTAAATATTTAATTAAAAATATACTCTGTTTCATAACAATAGACAAATAAAGCCCATTTTAGCAAGGAAATGTTTAGAAATAAACAACAGGTTTTTCCTTTTAGCATGGATTCAAAAAAGTATAGTGCTTTTATGAACCTTAACGGTCACTCAAGATGAGTTGAAACTCTACTTGATGGAATGTTTCAAAAGACATCCGTACCATGGTGGGCCACTTTTGTCTGTCATTATAATAAATGGAGTATATGCTCATTTGAATGTGACTTCTTCTTCATCGCTAGTAAAAGTGTGCTAGGATTTAGTTGGTATTCTTTTTAAATTTTGTTTTAATGGACTGCAGTGATTTGTAAGTAATTATTTTCACATATTAGTTTATTTTTCCACTCAGCTATTCAGAAATTGATATAGCGGACTATATTGACTGAATAATATATAATTCAATTAAAAATATGTTTGATTTGCCTATTCTAAATGCCTATTATAATTACCAAATTTTCAAATACATTCAAGTATTATTTAATTACATTTTGATATAATGGGTTGCTTTATGAAAATCAATTCGGAGTATTCTCTTCTATCCTGCCAGTCTTAATAATCAAACCTGTGTGCACGGCAAAGCACAGCCAAGTTTACCGACAAGTATGTGTCCTAGTGTTTACGGCAACCGTAGTACCCCGCTGAGGTGAGCGTGTATCTAGGTGTCCCACTGACGCTGTCGGTGCACATAGATCCGCGGCTGCGCGAGGCGGGGCTGGCGCGCGCGGGCGAGCTGCGCGAGTGGCTGGCGCAGCGCTACGAGGACGCCGTGGCCGCCGCCGCCGCCAACAACGCGGCCAGTGTCGGTATGTTGGTGTGTACTATTAGTTTGTGTTGTACACGTGTTTTTAGTTTTCATGAGCCATTGTACAAGTTTGAAAATTATTCACGGTACTACTATTTGTATCAAAATTGATACAAGATTTCAAACATGTCTTGCCGGTCTCTTTATACAGAACCATACACCTAAATTGTATGTTTCAAAACTGCCTGTAATATATAAGTTTTTAAACTGTCATGGTCACTAACATTAGTATTAGAGTTCAAAACGGGGTAATACAAGATATAAACATGGTAAATACCCCGTTTTTAACTCTAATACTAATGCCTGTAATATGTTTATTTTAACAAAAAGATATTCTATTCTATTCTGCCCTAGAAATGAAAAAGGGCGTAACTGTTTTTTTTCCAAATTGAGTTAAATACATTTTCGGGATCAGGAAAAAAAGGCATATCTACAAAAAGACGTATCTCAATTTTGAAAAAAATTTTAGTTGTGCCTTCTTTCGTTTCGAGGGCAGTATTCTACTTAAAAGCTTTTGGACAGAAGATGAAAAAATTAATTGTGGTTCGAGGACAAGTTTTATGGCTTTTTGATACAAAAAGTAGTAGATGCGATGGGTGGGAGACTAACATGTTTTATTTTTAATAGTGTTTATAATTATTTGAATAACGTTAACTTTAATTTGTGTTTATTTTAAATATTTAAAAATAATCAGACATACAAAATTTATTACTTTTTGTTAAATAATTATTAAATAAAAAAAATTACTTACCTTTTTTTTATGTACAGTCTGTTTTTTCTTTGATGTCTCTAAAGAAAACAATCTTGATGTGTCTTTTTACATACAAAGCAGTAAATATAATCTACGGACAATACCTGAAAGCAATTGTGTATGAAAACTTCATACAATGTAATAGATTTTCACATACCTTCTGTTTATTTTATCGACTCGTTTGTATGTAAAAAGATACAATAAAATTGATTACATTTTAAGACAACAAAAAAAACTTTAAGGAAAAATGGTGTGTAGATAAGAAATTTGAAAAAAAGAAGATTTGTTCTTTTATTATTGTTATTTTTATTATTTTTTGTTTGTTTCTTCAGATCAACCTCAGAAGATCGTGAACAACCTACAGAGCAGGCCTGCGCCCTCGCCCAGCCGGACAGGCAACGAAGACGCGAACACTTACGGTGAGCAAACATTAATCTATAATTATATAAAAATTAATCCCTATTTCCTTTGGTCGTGCCATCACGCGTGAACGGCTGGACCAATTTCATTAATTTAAATTCTTTTTTTTTTGTTGTGTTTTATATAATTGTAAGGTGAAGGTAGGCTAGGTAAAGTAGATAGGGTAGATAATAGGGTAGGTGTGGTAGATAAGCTAGGGTAGGTACGTAGATAGGAAGGGTGGGTAGCTAAGTGGGTAAGTAGGTGCACAGTTCTTTAATTGGTGGTACGAAGTTCGCCGGGTCAGCTAATAATATATAATAATGAATGAATTTATTAAGGACGACTTGTAGTGCAGTGAATAAACTAAACGTAAATGTACCACTTTGTAATCTCACTTTATTCACTTTGTATCTGTATACTATGTTACGTTATTTTTACATTAGTTTTCTTTTTACACCTTATAATATTAGCGCAAGCGGTGCTTACCTGTAAGAAATTGTAACACTTGACTTAGATATAAGCACGATTTTTGTAATTTTACGGGTGTTAACTATTTGGCGAGCCTATAAAATAAAACAAAAATTAAATACAAATATACTTTATTCGCAGCAAATAGGGTTTCAAAAATTCAGCAAATCGGGTTTCAAAAATACAGCAAATCGGATTTCAAAAATTATTCCACTAATAGAAGGCTACACTATCCCTGCGTGATAAAGTCTATATTTTTAACCCCCGACAAAAAAGAGGTGTTATAAGTTTGTAGTGTGTATCTGTCTGCGGCATCGTAGCTCCAAAACGGGTGGACCGATTTCAATGCAGTTTTTTATTGAAAGCTAATTTAATTGAGTATCATCTTAGCTATGTTTTATGAAAATCTGTCCAGCCGTTGAAAAGTTACAGCTCTTTGTCTAGTTGGAGTCGGGGGTTTTTGACGGTTAAGTTATATTTTGATTTAAGTAAAACGCACGAGTGAAACCGCGAGCAACAGCTAGTAGTTGACAATATAAAAAAATGAGCATTAATTTATCGAGTGGCTTCATTTCTAAGCAGGAGACAACATATCACCATGTTTTTGAAATCTCTCTCAACTTAGCCTTTGTTGACTTTGTAATGTTCTGTTCTTCTAGAAAAGCGGGTCCATGCTTTACAAGAAGAAGTTTTAGCATTACAAGCTCGCTACCAACGAGAGCTGCAGCGGCTCGAACAAGAGAACAGAGAGTTAAGACAGCAGAACATGCTGCTGAGGCAGGGGCGAATGCCTTCTACCAGGAAGATGAAGGTATTTGGACAGGAATTTTTTTAAGTACTGTATATCTTTCATATGTAATTAGTAAAAAGTTGTTATTTTGACATTACAGAGAGGCACTTCAATTTTATTTATGTGTATAGAATATAGATTTATTTATTCTTCTTGATTTAACGCTTCGCCAATTTTCCAATAAATCATTTTTCTGTAACGATATTGTGGTTGAAATGAGTCCAATGTTAACCGGGTGTTCGCAGCGCTCGCTCATCGACATGTACTCGGCGGTGCTGGACGAGCTGTCAGGCTGGGACGCGGGCGACACGGACCGGCTGCCGCGCGTGGTGGTGGTGGGCGACCAGTCGGCCGGCAAGACGTCGGTGCTGGAGATGGTCGCGCAGGCCCGGATCTTCCCCAGGGGTGCTGGCGAGATGTGCACCAGGTAACACCCAGCACCACCCAGCACCCAGGTACCAGGTGGGCAGGCAGGTGTGGGCCAGGACTAGGCAATTCGTCACCATCAGGTAATGTTAAAGTCCATCCATCTCGACTGGGGCGGTACCCATTTCACTCGGCAAAACAAATATTAATTCGTCTGGGGGGCGAGTTCTAACTCACTCTGTAAGATTGGGTGTATTTAGTTAAATTTACTTTTGTTGTTTAATTACAGGGCTCCAGTAAAAGTGACGCTATCCGAGGGTCCGTACCACGTGGCGCAGTTCCGGGACTCGGCCAGGGAATTCGATCTCAACAAGGAATCTGATTTAGCAGATCTTAGGAAGTGAGTAAACATGTTTTATCTATCCTCATATCGTAAAGTTGTAATTATGAATTCAAAAATAATACTATAATGACAGACTTTATGCACATGCAACAAAATTGAAAAGTTTTATTATGATACAGTTTTCCTAACAAAACAATGCTATAAAATAACTTTTTTTCTATTCTAGTACACCATAGACATAATATATAGACTATGAGTGAGTCAGTGTGACAACAGGTAAAAGAACGAGATACTATTATCCAGTTGTCGCCTAGTACAAAAGGGATAAAGAATCCTACCCATCTAATTGATTCATGTTTGGTCTGCTACTTATATTATATGTTTGTGTACGATACACCACACTTCATCCTACATCATAATAACACAGTTCCTAGAGTTTGTCACGCGTATCAATAAAGTCCTTGTTATAAGAAAAGGTCAATATAAAAAAGATAACATTTAATTTGGTCAGAGAAGTGGAGCTGCGCATGCGCAACAGTGTCCGCGGAGGCCGCACGGTGTCCTCCGAGGTGATCTCCATGTCTGTGAAGGGCCCCGGCCTGCACCGCATGGTGCTCGTGGACCTGCCCGGAGTCATCTCCGTAAGTAACTCGCACATACTCGTAGTCCACTGTGAAGGGCCCCGGCCTGCACCGCATGGTGCTCGTGGACCTGCCCGGAGTCATCTCCGTAAGTAACTCGCACATACTCGTAGTCCACTGTGAAGGGCCCCGGCCTGCACCGCATGGTGCTCGTGGACCTGCCCGGAGTCATCTCCGTAAGTAACTCGCACATACTCGTAGGGCCCCGGCCTGCACCGCATGGTGCTCGTGGACCTGCCCGGAGTCATCTCCGTAAGTAACTCGCACATACTCGTAGTCCACTGTGAAGGGCCCCGGCCTGCACCGCATGGTGCTCGTGGACCTGCCCGGAGTCATCTCCGTAAGTAACTCGCACATACTCGTAGTCCACTGTGAAGGGCCCCGGCCTGCACCGCATGGTGCTCGTGGACCTGCCCGGAGTCATCTCCGTAAGTAACTCGCACATACTCGTAGTCCACTGTGAAGGGCCCCGGCCTGCACCGCATGGTGCTCGTGGACCTGCCCGGAGTCATCTCCGTAAGTAACTCGCACATACTCGTAGTCCACTGTGAAGGGCCCCGGCCTGCACCGCATGGTGCTCGTGGACCTGCCCGGAGTCATCTCCGTAAGTAACTCGCACATACTCGTAGTCCACTGTGAAGGGCCCCGGCCTGCACCGCATGGTGCTCGTGGACCTGCCCGGAGTCATCTCCGTAAGTAACTCGCACATACTCGTAGTCCACTGTGAAGGGCCCCGGCCTGCACCGCATGGTGCTCGTGGACCTGCCCGGAGTCATCTCCGTAAGTAACTCGCACATACTCGTAGTCCACTGTGAAGGGCCCCGGCCTGCACCGCATGGTGCTCGTGGACCTGCCCGGAGTCATCTCCGTAAGTAACTCGCACATACTCGTAGTCCACTGTGAAGGGCCCCGGCCTGCACCGCATGGTGCTCGTGGACCTGCCCGGAGTCATCTCCGTAAGTAACTCGCACATACTCGTAGTCCACTGTGAAGGGCCCCGGCCTGCACCGCATGGTGCTCGTGGACCTGCCCGGAGTCATCTCCGTAAGTAACTCGCACATACTCGTAGTCCACTGTGAAGGGCCCCGGCCTGCACCGCATGGTGCTCGTGGACTTGCCCGGAGTCATCTCCGTAAGTAACTCGCACATACTCGTAGTCCACTGTAGTCCATTTTTAACCCCCGACAAAAAAAGAGGGGTGTTTTAAGTTTGTAGTGTGTAGAAGTGTATCTCTGTGTGTGTATCCGTGGATCGATGTAGCATCTTAGTTCCACAATGGATGGACCGATTTCAGAGCAGTTTTTTTAAAATTGAAAGCTAGATTATTAAAGTCTCATCTGAACTATGTTTCATGAAAATCTGATCAGCCGTTCAAAAGTCACAGCTCTTTTTCTTGTTGGAGGCGGAGGTTTTTGACGGTTAAGTTATATTAGTAGATAAAGAATATTGATATGTGAGGGTAAGCGATCTTTCGTTAATAAACCTACCTACATATTTTTTTTCTTTTTGTCATGGAGAGGTACCAATTTAAAAAAAATCTGATTTCTGTGAAATTACGCATTTTTTATATTATATTGCATAATAACTCGATCTATGTCCAAAAGGGGAAAAAAACAGGAAAGTATTCGTAATTTTTGTTGTATTTCCAGACGCAGACAGTGGACATGGCTTCCGACACAAGGGAAGCCATCAAACAGATGACGAAACAGTACATGGACAACCCCAACGCGATTATATTGTGTATACAGGTAAGTGTGACGGTAGTTGATATTTTGTAATATGTAGTCAACTACTAGTTACAACTCTTGGTTAGTGACTTTTGTGAAGGAATGACCACAATTTCGGTAATGTCGCTTAAAGTGATAGACCTTCAAACGCTGGAGTATTATTATGTACCTCAAAGTAACTCTAGTTAAGTGGCAAAAATTTTGTTCAGCAATATTAGTAAAGGTTGTCTGTAAGAAATCGCCGATTACGATAAGACCGTCCATTGTACAATCTTGAAACGATTAATTGTAATTATTATGTCTATTACAAGGAGTAATAAAGAGTTTCAATAAAGAGTATTTCTCTTCTACAGTTGCCGCCCAGTGGTCGAAATTCGACCGTAATTTTAGCTTTCTGCTCTCCTCCATATAAACTTTAACTATGTCAAATCTCACACTCCTCTGTGCGCGCAATATGCTTAAAAAGGGTACAAAGTTTTCGTTTCACGTATCAATAAATATAGATTATAGATGATCTCTTCTAAGTTTGAACACAGACTCTAACCATAAACAAAAGAGTATGTTGAAACCTATAGTAAAAGTGGTTTATAATGATGAGTACAATACCCACATTCAACCAGTCACTCGGTAAACGATTTGTGTGTCAGGACGGGTCGGTGGACGCGGAGCGCAGCAACGTGACGGACCTGGTGTCGGCGTGCGACCCGTCGGGGAAGCGCACCATCTTCGTGCTCACCAAGGTGGACCTCGCTGAGGAGAACCTGGCCAACCCCAACAGGGTAAGTATATCATACCAGTCTTTTTCTTTGGTTGAAGAGCTTAGTTCTTGTCGGTGGAGTGATGTGCTACTATCCATCTCCTGCCATCTTTTTAACCGACTAAAAAAAATGAGGAGGTTGTCAATGAGGAAGATGAGTTTGACTATTTTATGATCTAGAAAAATCAAACACAAAATACAAAAAATACTAGTGAAAGAATTTTTACGATATCTTAAAAACTGTATTTTTAACAATTTTTTAAACTACGGAGTTCTTAAAGCGACGTTCGGATTGACCGTTCGGCTCATGACGTCACATCGCTCTACGGCTCGAGTACATTACTCGCCCGCCCGTACAATCTCAGGCAGTATTTTTGCGTTACTCTCGTTATTTTCATATATTTTGGTAAATATGGAAAAAAAACTTGCATATAGATATTGTATAGTACCTCTTTGTACTAATACAACAATCAGTACTCCGGAAAAATACTTTTTTCATGTCCCAAATGACAAAAAATTGAGAAATAAGTGGTGTAAGCTAATGAGAAGGGAGCCATTATCTACAAAAACAAGTCGACATTGTTGCGAAGATCATTTTAATGTGAGTACTTATTTTTTATTTAATCTTATTAATCTTAAGTTAAATATTTAGTTTAAAGTTTTAAAAGATCAGGGATGGCTACGTATTCATCAAGAAACAAAGCCCGATGTTCGTTATTAAGTTGAATGTCGATAGTGTTGTCATAAGCTTCATGTTATCGATAGAAAATGTGCCCAAACTTCAATCAATCAACCAATTTAATAATCAACTTACTCAAAAGTAATTATTAATTTAATCATCATCATTGTGACTAGTTGATACTAGTTTTAGGTTGATTTTAGACTTTAGTAGGAAAATACTAAAATGACTGTGACCCATTAGAATGTACCTGGGACCTTGGTCTTTTATAATCAGGCACTTAGTCTTTTAAATTGCTTAGCTCTAAGTAATAGCCAGCAGTCGCTGGTTGCTTGAGCTATGTGGTCGATGCTGGTTCCACTCACGACAAGTTTTGCATGTTTTATGAAAGAAAAATATCATGAGATTGATGTGTGATGATGTGTTTTACCCGGGTAAAACAGTGTTTTGATCAGAATTCACCTGCAGTAAAATTTTGTGATATACAATAGCAAGTTTTTATTACAGATTGAATCAGATGTAGAAAATTATATGAAATGGAGACTATGCGGCGGAACTTTGAAATTGAAACAAGGCGCGGTACCAACCAAATTTGACTGTCAGAAAACAAAAAGAACATCTACCGTCACCCGGCCTGGATACGACAAGAGACAGAGAATAGATTTTTTCGAAACACTGCTAACAAAAGAAGTGCGGCCGTCAGTAGCTCAGCAGGACACTGTATTTATTTCTTTTGATACTACACCTGTGGATGTGCATGAGGTTACTAATCCACTACCCATTGACAATACTATTACGATAGAGTTACCTAACATAGAAAAGAAGAAAACAAGGGATAAGAGGATCCAAGTAGAACAGCAAAAACAAGACGCCCAAACTCAGACCATAAAAAAGAAGGAAAATGTTGAATCGCTTTCACGGAATTTGGATACTAGTTATAGCAGTGATGGAAGGGACTGTAGCGGCAGTTCAAATTCGTCATCATCATACAGTGATTCTATTGAAACCTGCGAAGTATATCTTGATAATCTTCAAAACACCATTTTAAAAATAGAAAAAAGATCTAAACTCTATTTGGGTATTCCAAAACAATCATATTTCATCATTAGTCTATTAGTAGAAAATATTAGTTGCCCATTAATTAATATATTAATCACACTCAAAAAAATTAAATTGAATGACTCTTATCAACGTTTGGAAATTGATTTTAATACCAAAAATGTGAGTCGGATTATTAGAAAAACTGTGTTTTTACTAGCCAAGTGTATAAAACAACTAATTTATTTCCCAAATAAAGAAGCCGTGAGAGAAAAGCTTCCCATTCCTTTTCGAAGAAGATATAATAATACAGTAAGTATTATAGACTGCTTCGAAATCAGAATAGAAAAGCCTTCCAACGCTCTACACCAAGCTTTATCGTGGTCACAGTATAAAGGCTGCAATACTATAAAGTATTTAGTATCTATAACGCCAGACGGAATGATCAACTTTATATCCGACGGTTATGGTGGTAGGGCTACTGACACAGATATTTTTGAAGATTGCAAAATTTTAGAGTTGATGCCAAAAGGAAGTGCAATCATGGCTGACAGAGGATTCAAAAATATTGCAGCAGATGTAGAGATGTATGGTTGCCACCTTGTGAGACCTCCGAGCGTCAGCGCTGGTAAAGCAAGTACGAAGGAGGAAGTAATAGAAACGAAACGGATTGCGGCTCTACGTATTCACGTCGAACGGGCGATTGGTCGTATACGAGAATTTAAAATGACTTCACCTCATGCATGCATTGACACAAAAGTTATTAATATGTTAGATGACGTCGTTATAATATCTTGTGGGTTAGTAAACTTACAAAGCAAATTAGTTTAAAGTTCAAAGTCAAAGTCAAGTCAAAGGTTTTTATTTCAACTGGGCCTTTGCAGGCACTTTCAAAACGTCGTGATTCTATGTGCACGTAATCAAGTGGGTTGATTCTGGAGAAGATACCGGCAAGAAAGTCCATGGATACTCTTTTCAAAAATGTACAATAATATTTAAAATTTGACCTGAATTTACACAATATTACAAAAAAAGTTCTTAAAGATAAAGTAAAGAAAAAGTTCGTAAAGTAAATGTTATTTCATTTGTGACAGCTAGACTAAAAAAGAAAGAAAGAAACATTAAAAATAAGTAATGACTATGGCAACCATTCATTGGAACAGTTGTTTAAATATATTTTCCTTCCAGAATATTTCACATTTTTTTATCAACTCCTCACAATAATCTTTGTCGTAACATACTTCATATATATCAACATTTTTTGCCGACTCAAAATCATCGTGTGCAATACAAAATAAGCACTTCTCTTTTTTGTGAAGAACATTTGCATTTGCACTTGTGCATAATATTTTTGAGATACCACACCATCTTGCACATAATCTTTAAAAAAAATATTTGATGCTGGGTACTTTATCTCTATAATACATTCTTCGGCGATACGAGCGTATCTCATTTCGTACTATAATCGACAGTCTGCTTGTGATCTAGTTGCTTCCTCAATCGCATCGCATTGCTGAGATCGCAAATTTCCTTTACAAAATAAAATAAATCTGTCTGCGTCCTTGACGCCATTTTCATTTCTAAACCGATTAACTAAATAATGTATTGATACTTTGTGTATATCTTCAGTTGGACGAAAGTAACTCATAAGCGTCCCGATCTGTAAAAAATAAAACGTAAAAATTATTGAGTATTAAAGAACACTTTTCTATCGATATGCAGTACAAAAATCGCGGTCTCTCGGACAGCACTAGACCTAATCAAAAAGTACAGTTAGTTTTGCTGCACATGCGCGTTTGTATTACAATAACAAAAGTCATAAACAGTAATAGTAAAATAAACACTAACAATAGGTAAGCTCGCAATCTGTTGACCAACTGGGAACTAAAACCGAGCCCATCGTCAAAGGTTTCAATTTACTTTAAATTCCTAATACACAATATTGTACGTCACAAAAGTTTCATAAAGTCATTTTTATAGATCTTTATTACAAATTATAAATTACTTAGGCACTGTAACACAATAGGTACGTAAATTAAGGCACTTTGCAAGTTTTTGTCCTTGGATTTCTGCACTAATGTATTTCGCGTGATTCGTGAAATAATCCGCAACCATAAGAAGATCAACTTTCGGCAGATTATTTGTTTGTCTTCGTGAAAATCCTGGTTCCATTTTGATAGCACGATTACCAGTTCTACATACAAATGAACAAATTGTACGTATGCAGAGCGTGAAGTTTGAAAATGAAATAACAAGAAAGTTCTCCACGCGTATGTCGCAAAACGCCGCGCGTCGGTAGTCGCGGATAGCAACGAACCGGCGATGTGACGTCATAGTGATTTCTCGGACGGCGCTAGAAGTATTCCGAAGCTCTCAAGTTGATTTATTTTTAAAAAAAGCAGTTTTCATAATCTTTTCATAATTTTTTCACAGTTGTTATTATGTTTAATTAAAGATTTTTTTAAGACTAAAAAAACGCGATTTATTTTCATTTACATCTTCCTCATTAGTCTGCATGTTTTTTTTTTAAATGTTGGTTACGCGATTTCTCCGCCAATTGCAAACCGATTTTGATTTTTTTATATACATTGGTGGTCATATAATTAGAAACACAGAGTCACTTGTTGTGTTAATTACTTTTTATGTTATTATTGCAATTAATTGGAGGTACAAGATTCATTTACCACATTAAAATGTACTCTTTTCATAATGATGAGTATAATAACCCCTTAAAGGGATCGGAACTAGAACGATAGGACAAAAAACGGGCATTTAAAATTGCATCTCAATTAAATAATACAGGGTGCCGCAGGTTATCACATTAAATGGAACCACGTATTCAGTATTACGTTGAGTAGCCGTATAATAAAAAAAAACAATCACAGGTCACAGGAATTAATTTAAAATTTCATAATTTTACACATCATTTAAAATTTCAAGGGTAAAAGTTAATTTTACACCATATTTCATGCAAATAAATTCTTCTTATTCTTATTCTTATCATGATCTCTACGCAAAGTTTAAAAAGTCTCCAACGAATTCTGACCAAAACAATTTTTACCAACACGTGTAAAACAAATAAAGGTGCCATAAATTTCTACTTCGATGTCCCTTCACCTAGACGAATGATAGCAGAGTGAAATTTATTGCAAAAAAACGTAATTATCGCTGATTTTTTTTAGTACAACTTCAGAACATGACTCCAAATACGTGGTTTCATTTACACTGTTGTGTCCCCAGATCCGTCGCATCCTGGAAGGCAAGCTGTTCCCAATGAAGGCGCTGGGCTACTACGCGGTGGTGACGGGCCGCTCGCGCAAGGACGACTCCATACAGAACATCCGGGAGTACGAGGAGAGGTTCTTCAGGTCCTCCAAGCTGTTCAAGTTAGTGCCACGTTATACTGTGTAACTTATTATGTGCAGGCGATAGAGTGTTATACTGTGTATATTTAAGTAAAAAAAATGTAAGCGATAGTGTAAAAATAAATTAAATATTTAAAAAGGGCCTAAAGACAGAAAGAAAGAAAGATAAAGAGTTTATTAGCACAATAAAAAATAAATAAAACAAATAGCAAAGAAAACATAAAATGAGTTATTGTGCCAAAAGGCCGCAGCTCAGCATAATGTCAGGGGGCAATAATTAGCCAAAGTTATAAGCATGTTAAATTGCTTAATAGACAGAGAAGGCTCTGCTAGTTTGTAATGAAAATTGTGACAATTTCATACATATCCCATTTTCATTTCCAAAATATACAGATAGACGCGGCGCGCGACATTATTTTTAACCCCCGACAAAAGTGTGTTATAATTTTGTAGTGTGTATCTTAATGTCTGTCTGTGGCATCGTAACTACAAAATGGATGGACCGATTTCAATGTAGTTTTTTTATTGAAACCTAGTATAATCGGGAATCATCTTGGCTATGTTTCATAAAAATCTGTTCACCCGTTCAAAAGTTACAGGTCT
Source organism: Allophyes oxyacanthae (assembly GCA_932294325.1). Lineage (NCBI taxonomy): Eukaryota > Metazoa > Arthropoda > Insecta > Lepidoptera > Noctuidae > Allophyes > Allophyes oxyacanthae. Next base: position 728,070 of record OW028635.1, on the reverse strand, counting down.
TTTTCTAGTTGTAGTCGGGGGTTTTTGACGGTTAGGTTATAATGCCCGAGGTTTCCCTGGCAGTGAAGGTCTGTTGGTGTGTTCCCAGGGACGGGCTGGTGACGCCGTCGCAGGTGACGACGCGCAACCTGTCGCTGGCCGTGGCCGACTGCTTCTGGCGCATGGTGCGCGCCTCCGTGGAGCAGCAGGCCGACGCCTTCAAGGCCATGCGCTTCAACCTGGAGACCGAGTGGAAGAACACCTTCCCGAGGTGGGTGTGGACTGTACCGCGTGTAGTACTATAGCCTTTTTAAAATTATAGTCCGCGCGGAACTAGTTGGCCGCGCCTTAGGTAGGTATGTGAGCGGTGGGACGGAGGGGCGGGGACTCTTGCTGTCGTTACTCAGTACGGCGCCGTCATCACTAGGCAACCCGCCTCCCTCATCCCCGTCCCCACCTAAGGCGCGGCCAACTAGTTCCGCGCGGACTATACACTATTTATTATTACATTAATTATTATTGTCCGTCGCGTACATCCGCGACGCACTATCAAGGAGATACAGTCATGTTTACTTCGGTCTGTTTTGAATGTCATCTTGATATTTCAGGCAACGCGAGCTAGACCGCGACGAGTTGTTCGAGCGCGCTAGAGCCGAACTGCTGGACCAATCAGCTGAGCTGTCGGCCGTGGCTGCCGCCGCCTGGGAGCAGCGCCTGCAGCAGGCGCTGTGGGCTGCAGCCGCCGAGCGGGTGTTCGGGAACATATACCTGCCCGCGGCTGCTAACGCTCAAGGTGATGTTGGTGAGTTACTGACCTTTCACAGAAATGCCGCAATGTGGCACGTGCTTGCAGAAAATTACAGATTTTACGGCTAAATCTCTAATATTATTAAAATAAGATTTCGACACGGTTGGCGCAGTGGCTAAGCGATTAGCCTTCTGCGCTACGGGCCGCGGGTGCGATCCCCGCACGGAACAAGTATTTGTATGATCTACAGATAATTGTTTCGGGTCTGGTTGTGTGTGCATGTGACATGTATGTTTGTAAACTGTACCCTCGATACAGGAGAAATCCTAGCGAGGGACGTTTTTAAAAATAAAAAATATACGCACTCATTATAATGAGCAGTGTTGTGTTCCTAACGGTGAGCGAGATCGCCAGCGCTCCTTGGGGAGGCGTCGTGTTAGCAGTAGCTATTCTGTACCCCTCGGCATCCATCCCTTCGGCCGATAACCTGGCATCCTGTCCTTCCAGCAGTGCTCCCGGTGCCTCGCCAAGTGAAGTTCTCTCCTGCCGATGGTGCGACCACAGCCACCATATGGCTGGATCCTTACGATTTTGATTCTAGTGAGATTGATCCTATTGTATGCGTACTGTGCAGTTTTGAACTAAGTATCGTAATGTAGGAAGATTTAGAATCATGAAGATGGTAGTTAAATGAGATAGATAATAATTATGTAGATTGTAGACATGTAATTTGATTTTAATAGTTTGGTTTTGTATCTAAATACGGACATTTTTTTTATTTAAATATATTAACAGTATCACTCTACAGTTAAGTTCATTATTCTAGTATTTCCCTATGTTGCAGTCGACTCTCAATTAAATACTGATGGTCTGCAATCCAACTAATAGAATATTTCGATACCCTCAAGTTAGAATAGAATAGATCTTTATTTCATGTAAACCAAATACATGCACTTATGAAATGTCGAGACTTTAGGTGCACGGTTCAAATAGTAGGTCCTATGAAGAAGAACCGGCAAGAAACTTCATGGAAACTCATTTAAAATAATAAATTCAAATCTTAGTACAATGTTGTGGTAAGAGTTGCTAGAATAATGTAATTTAATGTGAACAAAAATTAATTAGAACAGGATAATAATACTGATTTACCTTTAAATAAGAATGCCATGGCAGTTATAAGTTGACCAGACCCGAAAGACGGCACCCGTTATGACACCATAGCTGTAGTACGTACTAGACGTGTGCGTCGATGCCGGCGTCGGCGTCATCGGCGTGGATGGTCGGACGGATACGGTTGTTTTAGATACAATGCAGACATATACTAGTAAACTAAACACTAGAAATGTCTAAGTATATGCGTATTGGTTTATTTCGACATATTTGTTTACGAAAATTTAATAAAATACCATTTTTATATGACCATAATGTAAATAGGTAGCGCGTTTTGTCGATAACTTCGTCCTTCACAGTCATTTGGCGAATAAGTCTGGAATATTTTGTTTTTAATAAGATTTTCACCATCCACGCCGATGACGCCGCCGCGGGCATCGGCGCACACATGTAGTACGTACCACGCACTGTGTCGCACGCGAACTTCACTAGTTCGTGCACTTACAATGCTGAATGCCCTTCTGACATCATCGCCAGATTGTGATTTGTTTGCGATGGGATGGATAGATGTGTGTCGTCAATGTTTGAGATTCTGTGAGGAGATGGATAAGAGATGAGTAGAGTGCCTATCTAAATGGTTCAATTTTTGTATTGTATATTTCTATTGTTTACTGTAATTGTCGTTATTTTTTATTTCTACCTTTTATTACATAATTAAGTTATTTTTGTTTTTAACTATGCAACGTATTGGTATCTACTGTAATGTTGTACATGTAAAGTTAATTAAATAAATAAATAAAATTGTAGGAGGTTTATTTTTGTGTCTATATTGTATATTCGTCTGCTCCTCGCAGACAAGTTCAACACGGCGGTGGACATCAAGCTGCGCGAGTGGGCGGAGTCGGAGCTGCCCACGGCGTCCATCCGCGCGGGGCGGGAGGCGCTGCGCGAGGAGTTCTCCGAGCTCATGGCGCGCGCGCAGGACTCCGACCCCGTGTACGAGCCCGTGAAGAGGGAGGCTGTGGAGGAGGCGCTGCGCCGCCACCAGTGGGAGGACCGCGCGCAGGATGTAACGCACCATCAAATACTTTTCCTTATGGATTTTAAGTTTCGGACATTAAGGCCCGATATGAAAGAATTTAGATCAAAAATTTCCAGAAATTGTAAATTAAATTAATAATTGAGCTTAGAAAAGAACAATACATTTCTCTCTTAAAATAATACATACCTACATTATACCTTCCCCTTCTGTATCTCTTCTCTAAATAGTATATAATAAAATCATCAGTTAGATAATTTTTACGGAAGGTTTATATGTATAATACTTTCATATTAAATGTAAGTATAGTAGAAAAATTACACTCGTGTGTAACCGAGAACAGGTCGCTAATTCAGAAATAAAATAGGGGCGTCGCTCACTGGTAAGTCGAGGCGTGGTCTCTATGTAGAATCGAGGCGCGGGCAACTATGCTTCTTTCACACATTCCAATTCAAAAAACGCATCTCCGCACGTAACACAATGACAAAATAGCGGTGGAGTCGCGTCGCCGTCGGCCTCAGCCCCCCCCCCCCCCCTTCCCCCGCCTCGCCCGTGCCGCGACTCTAGTATATGAGCGCACTGCCATTTATTCCTAAAGAAAACGTAGAAGCGGCGCGCCGCTTGTGTGCGCCCGCGCCTCGACGCCGCCTCGACACTAACTCGTGTGAGCGACGCCCCTTAAAAATATGGATCTCGCTCTTTCATTGTCACTAGCTGTTGCCCGCGGTTTTTCTTGCATCCTTGAGGAATTACCTACTACATGTACGTGGATAAAAAATATCCTTTAGTGAGATGTAGGCCCATGTTTAGCTAACTCCCCGTGGTCGCAGGTGCTGCGCGTGCTGCAGTTGAACGCGCTGCAGGACCGCTGCGTGTCGTCGCGCCAGGACTGGGACGCCGCCGTCACGCTCATGGACGCCGCCGTCAGGGAGCGGCTCGACCTCACGCACCACGAGCTGAAGGAGCTCACTGGTGAGTGCACACCACACCTGCATCACTGGAGTGCAGGACCGCTGCGTGTCGCGCCAGGACTGGGACTGGGTGTGTGTGCATGTGACATGTATGTTTGTAAACTGTACCCTCGATACAGGAAAAATCGTAGGGCAAGGTATTTTTTTTAAAGAAAAAAGAAGAAGAACCATGTTTATCTGTAGTTTAATTTAGCTGACCGTTCATCGTGTACGTCCAGGTCCAGGCCTGAAGGAGCGCTGGCTGTACTGGCAGTCCAGCTCGGAGGAGCAGGGCCGGCGCGCGGAGGTGCGCGCGGAGCTGGAGCGGCTGGGCGTGGCGCGCCCCGCGCTGGCCTACGACGAGCTGGTGGCCGTCAGGGACAACCTGCGCCGGCGGGGCATCGAGGTGGACAACGACTACATACGGGACACGTGGAAACCCGTCTACCTCAAGTTAGTACTGGAGGCTTACTATGAACTATAATAGCAGGGCAGAAATTGAACTGCCCAGACATTTCCAGTATAAGCTGACCTCGCACTGTGTAGGCTTTTCGTACAATCAAAGGTCAACTTATATTGGACATGTCTGGGCAGTTCAATTTCTACACTCCCCCCGTTCTGTACCATAACTAGACTAACTAATTGTTGTGGTTTCACTCACATCCTAGGGGACGCACTCATGTACCCGGATAAAAAGAATCCCATCATAAGACATAGCCTATCTGTGTGCTGTATTTCATACATATCCGTTCAGCTGTATAAAGAAAGAAAAATAATTTATTTGCCACGAAAACAAGACACCAGAATAATAGACATAAGTAATAAGAAGAGGATAGGTGCATAGACAGAGAAGACATTATTCTTAAGATGACAACAGTGTAAATTTAAGTACAAAAAAATGTTGGCGTTATATGACTGATTGACCAACAAACATCTTTACAAAGTTTTACATTTATTAGTATAATATTAATAGAAAGTAGGATAGTACGAAGTAGGATATTAAATACTATACTCCATTTGAAATAAGATTAGACACTTAACAAACCCTTTTACAGTGTATTCAACCGATTTTGACTTCTATTCCGTACGCATAAGGATGGCATTAAAAGCAAAAACGTATTTACAATAACAAATGTTTACTGCAGCTGTAATTTGTCATATCACCAACGTAGTAGAAGTCAAAATTGGTTGAATAAAGTGTAAATGGAGTTATTTAAATTTCTAATGTTATTTCGAACGGAGTATAGTGTGGCAAAACTGTAGATAACTACAATTAATATTAAAATTATAAAGAGGTAAATTTTGTTTGTTAGTAGGGAATAACCTCTAAAACTATTAACTACGCTATTCCTGAATGACATAGGTTATATTTTATTTTGTTAAAAATACAAACAGGCAGCAACTAGAAATATTTCCGCGGCTGGCGTAAAAATACAGGTCGAGATCGCCTGCCTCGAATATCTAAACTAATATTATAACGAGAAAAGATTGGATTTTGTTTGTGTTTGTTTGTAATGTATAAAACCAAAAACAACTAGACTGATTTTAAAAATTATTTCACCAGCGGAATGCTATATTATCAGTGAGTAACATAGACTATAATTTATAAAGATATCACGCGGGCGAAGCCGCTGGCGGAAGCTAGTATGTCAATATACCGGCAACTGATGTGGATGTTATCATTGTGTAGACCAAAGGCTCTGCAACTTCAGCCGATCCTAGTACAGATGTAAAACAAAAGCTTTAACTATATTTCAGGAATTTCCTGCAGCGAGCGCAAACGAGGGCGCGCGACTGTCGAAAGAGCTTCTACCTGTACAGTCAGCAGAACGGAAATGGGGTAACAATATATTAATTTATTTATAAAATTGTCATAATAGCACTATGCCATTCATTTGGAAACGCATTCCATTGCTAAATTGATGCGCAGTGGTTTTTTCGGCGGAGCATGCGTATTTCATATAAACGGAATACCAAAATAATTTTTAAATCGAACATATTCCCAAATATACATAATATAATAAATAAGAACTTATATAATATGAGAAAAATTTATTTTCTATAAAAAATTGAAATTCCTCATATCTCGTCATTAAATCTTGCCCTTTCAAAATATATTTTTGGGAACCTAGCTAATCTGTAGTCCAATCGGAATAAATACACACTACCTTAAGAATATGTTTGATTTACAACTTATTTCGATATTCCGTTTGCATGAACTACGCATGCTCCGCCGGCCTCTTAATTAGAATAGATCTAGAATAGTTCCGAACTTGTGTTCCAGAAGGAATGCTGCGAGGTGGTGATGTTCTGGCGCGTGCAGCAGACGCTGAGGACCACGGCCAACGCGCTGCGCCAACAGATCGGCAACCGGGAGGCGGCGCGCCTCGACCGCGAGCTGCGGGAAGTGCTCGACGAGGTACACATACTGATACTCCTAGTTCTGGTGCAGCACACGCTGAGGACCACGGCCAACGCGATCTCTTTCCGTACTCTACTTACCTTTTCTTAACCCCCCGTAAAAAAGAGGGGGGTGTTATAAATTTATTGTGTATCTGTCTGTGGCATCAAAGTTCCAAAACAGATGGACCGATTTCAATGCAGTTTTAATTGACAGTTCGTTTAATCTGAAATAGTCTTAGATATGAACATCTATTCAGCCGTTCAAAAGTTACAGCTCTTTTTAACCGACTTCATTCTAGTTGGGAGTCTGGGGTTTTTAACGGTTAGGTTATTATTATTGTGCTAATATGATAAATATGGCAGCAGTCTGTTCGTCATTAGATCATTATGATTAATAGGTGAATGATCAACATAAATGGATGTATTTTGCAGATGGCGGCTGACCCCGAACTGAAGAAGAAGCTGCTATCTGGCAGAAGGGTAGAACTAGCTGAAGAATTGAGTAAGTTTCGTATAATTATGAATTTTAGATACAAAGCTCTTATAGGGCTATTTTCACCAATAAAATAACAGATGTTCAAAATGTAATCGGCCGATTATCCATAAAAAAATCATGTTTAAACGAAAGATTTTGCTCTAACCGTCTGTTATGTTGTCGGTAAACTTGGGCCTTAGTAGCTATAACGTTTAAAGATGTGGGATGAACAGTCAGAAACATAAATAATCATCACTTCAACCCCCCCCCCCCCCCCCCCCCCGTTTTGTATGAAAATGGAAGGTAAAACTTTCGCTAGGAGCATTTGTTTCTTCTCCATACAAATCAGCCTGAGAAGAACCGATAAAAAAAAAGATAAAATCGTGATAAAACTGCCACTATATTACTGACTCACCTAAAATATTTCTTTTCAGAGAGGGTACGGCAAGTTCAAGAGAAACTAGAAGAGTTTATAGAGGCGCTTAATAAAGAGAAATAGTGGTTAGTTGTATATTGTAGTTAATATTGTATGTACTCAGATGCATAGGGGCGGCGTCGCCAGTGTACATGGGCGCGATACATAATGGTGGGTGTCGAATTTTATTATCTTTAATTATTAAACAGGGTAATGTTTTTAGACGAGGGACTTGCTGATTCAGTGGAGCCAGTAATCAACTGTAACACGAATAAACACTGTTTTTTTAGTCTCAAACGGTCACTATTTTTTTTTGCACAAATTAGGTATTTATTCTTTAGATACAAATCGTCGGATGGAATGCGCTTGCGTTACTAATAGAACTAGTGGTCGTCCAGTGGTCGAAATTCGACTGTAATTTTTGCTTTCTGCACTCCTTCTCCATATAAACTTTAACTATGCCAAATCACACGCTCTTTAGTGCCCGCAATATGCTTAAAAAGGGGTACAAAGCTTTCCCTTCACGTATTAATATATAGCAGTATGATTTATTGTATGCCATCAGCAAAAAAATACAAAGGAATTATTTTATAAATGAATGTACAATGGGCGGTCTTATCGCTGATAGGTATCCGCCATTTTGATTTGAGTTTCAGCCGACGACGCACTTTACAAGTAATTTTTTTATGTATATTTTTAATTAATTTGAACTATCAAGAGATGAAATAAGTCCCTCTTTTATAAATATCATCCTGCTGTATATTGTGTAGACTTTGTGAGAATATAGTAAACTTACTTTGTATAATCGTTTGTAAATGGAAACTGTTTTCATATTAAATAATTGTATTACAGTGTCACTACCTACCCCATACAGTTCATCGCCCTTTTGACATAAATTACATTATCATCACATTGACACAAAATAAAAAAACTGATAAAAGGGTAGTGCTTCCAGTTTTTCTTTAAGAAATAATAAAAATTGAAATTAAATCTTAAAAACATCAAATTTTACAAGCGTTTTAAAATACAGAATAGACCATAACGTCACAAGTTTCAACTTGGAACACACTTGGACGGATAATATCCGACCAAAAACTTGAAACGCGTATCAAATGCCATTTATTTAAAAATTTAATTATTTATAGATATAGGCTTCTTTTTATGTCTACTAAAAATATAAAATAGTTACTTGACCATTTTGAATGAAATTGAACTACCCTCAAGTCAAACAATTGAATGCATTTAAAATCAGAACGCGCGAACATCTTGTCCCGAACTGTAGTAAAACAACTCGGGACATTACTCCCGCCATTTTACCCTACAACGAACTGTATGGAGTGTTAATTATAGATAGGGTTTATATTACGTTCCTATTAGCTTGGAAATATTCACCAAATTCGGTGTCTACGTCAAGCACTTGTATAAGAAAATTCTGTCTCGAAACCTTCATTCATAATGTTACGAATTTCTATTAACCTGTTATTAATCTTGTATAACTGTAAACTATAAGTTTGTACGTATACTCTGCATAGTCTATATTTTATAATAATAACATAACTAAATCTCAAGTATTGGATGATTATATTTTAATGTAAAATAATGATGTCGATTCTAGTGCGCACTTTGACAGGACTAAACTATCCCTGCGGTCCGAATCACGTCAAAAGCGATATTATCTCACAGATGCGTTCCGAATCGGCGTGAGCGCGCTAACGACAGAAGGCCTGACGTCATTATCTGCGCCATATTGGACTTACGGAGCCTTTCCAATTCCAATTTATGTTAATTGGTCCATCGTTATTCGATGATTCTACCAACTTCAAGGTTGAAAAGACATGGACATTTGCGCCATTTGACATTTTGTGGGATTGTGATGTAACTGGAGAAAATTCGAGTAAATTGCAGTCCTAACAAGAGTAACAAGTGATGAAGGTACAGGGAGACAGTTTGCGCATTATTTGACGCCACAAAAGATTAAACGAGCGAATTCAGGTGAATGGCTTCTGTGGAGTGTGTGTTGTGTTGTAACAAAAAAGAGGTCCGATTCATTGTCACGCTGACAGCGCTACTTTTGTTTCGGACCAACGAATAAAGACGTCAGCACCGTGAGAATTGAAATCGCGATTTGGGTCGCATCGTAAGGGCGTTTTTCTGATAGTGACAGATACATTTAGTTTAGCAGTTTATTTCATAGATGTAGACGAAAATATCTTAAGTCTATGGTTTATTTATTATGGCTTTTTACTACACTACACACACTTAAAGTCAGGTTCTGATGGGAGAACACAAGCAACAAAATAAACAACGAAACAAATTTTACAAATAATCTCGATAATCACCGTTTGAAGATTATAGAGATAATTTGTGATTGTTTGACAGACGTGACAGACGTCAATTTCGACTTGGAGTCATATGGTTACAGCGATAAAGACTACAAATAAATATTTATGTCACTTTCACACTTGGTATTTTAATGTAAGCCTTTTTCGCTTTGGAGTAAAAGAGATGAAACACATGCTTTAGTCTACGGGTTACTGTCTACAAGTCTAGTACTGTCAAGATGCGTTATAGAATCGACACAAATATCTTGATTATTATGAATTGCCATATTTTTGTTGTTTATCTGTTTGTTACAAGGCTACTTTTATCACTTATTTTATAATTACATTTCACATAGCAAAATCATTACAGTAATTATGTACTTAGTTCTTCTATAAGGATATAATAATCAAACGCAAAATCCTAAGCATAGATTACTTTATGTAACTATGTTCCAATTTTCCACGATTTTGAAACTGTATATTACTTGAGATAAAATGATCATAAATATCGTGGTTAAGTTCATATTTCAATATTTTTTTAATATCGCCTTTTTGTGAGCAGAGATAATCCAGAGCACCTTATCGCCTATATTCTTAAAGAGTTAGGCAGAAGTGCCCTGTCGAATACCCACAGTTATAATAGTATTAGGTCTCATGTAATAGGGAGGCGAGCCTTAATCCAATGAAGTGGAATATGGTTAAAATATAAACTCTTGCGCAAATCCGCATTGGCGACGGGCCCACTACGTTGTATTATTTTGTTATTAATTTAACTGCTTGATCTAAGTTGTCTTTTAATAAAACGTTAAAGAAATTATTTAATATGATTTTTATTTGTGCGTATTAAATAAAATACAAGCTTTGTTCAGAGAAAATACAAAAAATATAAAATATAATATAATGAGAAGATTACTTCAAAATATCAGTCGAATACCTTACGGTTGGAAAAATAATCACAATTGTGTATAGTGCCACAAACTTATCTGACCCGGTGACCAAAGTTGGAACTAACGTCGCTACAGAACAAAAAGTATTTCAACATTAGTATTTTTACATTATGCTGAGCTGCTGGCCCATTTGGCACAACTACTGATTTTATTTTATTTTTATTTCTGTGTTTTTAGCATGTGCCAATAAACTATATTTCTTTCTTTCTTTCTTTCAAAATGTATTTTTTGTACAGAGATGACATTGGTAAAAGCGACGGCAGCGACGCCATCACCGGGTCAGATAATTTTGTGACACTGTAACCACTTATTTTTTCGTTGACGCTACGTGTACGTATCTACGGCGCTACATTCGTACGAGTAACAATGGATTAGTATGTTATGACACTTATTTCTATCACAATTATCCCACACAACATGCCATCATGATTCGTGCTTTTCGCAAAGTGTTACTCTCCGCCGTACTTGGCAAATATCTTGGACTTTTACAAGGTCTGTCTTGGAAAATACTGCGTGTATTCAAGTTATCGCAATTTGTATAGCAATAAATTTAGTCTTCGTATTCATTCTCCTTTCAGCAGCTGTAACGATGGCACATCGTTACTTGAGAGTTGACACCACACATTACAGCATTAAGTTTTTCTTAAGCAGTTATTAAAGAGAGTTCCAATAACAAATGACTAATATATTGTCATTAGGTTCTTGTCTCTAAGTAAACAATTCAGCGTGAACAAAGAACTCGATCGGTTTTACCTTCATCATCAGCTCTTCAATCTCCTTCCTCGCTGATTCCTCCATATCGTACTGGCGCTCTCTGAACACGTATACTGCCATGCGCCGATGGCTTCCTTCCCCTTCATTTAATATCCCTTTAACAACAGCACCTATGAACTTGGCTCTCGAACTTCCGTACATGAAGTACTCGCTCATGTAATCAACCAAAGCACCGGTATACAGTTCTACGACAGAGTCGAAGTATTTACCCACGAGTTCAGCTAACTCCACCGAAATAAACTTACCGAAGGAATACCCTACGGCGAGCGCGCCATCCGTCATCTTTGATTTCGGATGTTCGAAAATTTTTGGCTTCTGAGATATGCTCAGTCGTACTCCTTTGAAATATAACATCGTCAAATGAATCTGCGCATACTTCTTGAAATATTTCTCTTTCGGCATGAATTCCTGCATCCAAGCAATGATCCTCTTGATAACCGACAGACACGACGTGAATCTTATGTCAAAAAATACCGCATTGTACTTCAAACTCTCCATCATTTGATCCAATCTTTCACGGAAATTTGAATCGTTTTCGCAGCGCAGAGTATCCATGCGCTCAAGAAACCGGTTCCCTATCTTCTCGAATCTTCTCTTGAGGTCTTCGTCATTTCTGGACAGCATTAAGTATCTGACAAAAATGGCCGGACATGGTAATGCTGGCATATCCTTATCTGTCTTCATGAGCATTCGAAGCAAAATATTTTCAAATGACTCGTCGCTTACTTCAGGCAGAAGGTTCGACAGGTCACGAAGCACGTGTTCCGCACTCGAATTGGAGATTTTGTCGAAAGCAAGATATAGCGTGGCGCAGTAGTCAGGTTTGATAGTGGGAGGAATCCAGTCGGTTTTCTTGAGCAGCCGGCGAAGATATTCACGGGATGACAGGTCGACACTCGACATTAAAGGTTTAATAATTTCCCATACTCGGCGGTCAGATTTAACACCGAAACGACGGAAGTACAGCAACGCGGCGCGCAATGCTGCTGCAGGACGCAGCTTCGCTGCTGATGCGAAGGTATCTAGTAATAGCTCTCCTTCAGAGCGCATACTTAGTGATAGTGACACTCGTACCGTGCGTCGTTCGGTGGCTAACGTGCGAATTAAACCAACTCTTTCGTTTTCACGACAGCACATCACTCGCGTAGCTACTGCTTTCACGCCAACCTTGCGCCAGCCCCATTTAGCCGCGTTGATACCGGCGAGGTGTGTGCAGGCTTTTAGCGCCGCCGCAAAACGGGCACTCTCCGTGTCTGCTGCATCCAACTCTTGCAATTCCATTTCCAGGTCGTTGCCAATAAGGCTCGCAAGCGGTCGAGCCAACTTTACATTGGGTTTCTGAGCGATCTTCTCCTTCAACGCGGCACGGAGCTTTGCCGAGAAGCCATCCTTCTCTTTGAAGTATACCGCCAGTTTCGAAACGAACCGGTCAAAATTGTCCTCGCCAGCACCAATCAGTTCAACTACCAGACCGGGATCGAGGGCAGGCGGCTCGTGCCGCAATGCGTTCATGAGGGCTGCGCCATCCCGCCGAAACTCCAAGTTCACCCGGAGTAGCTCGCGACGTGCAATCCTCTCATTGTACAACCGCTCCAATAAAGGCCGCGCTACTTCTTTGTCACGTAAAGCTAAGGCCATCACAGCTTTGACCGTTGGTGACGCTGCCTCAACACGAACACTGTATTTTTTTACAACATCGAGCAGTTGACCGAGGCGCTCCGCGGCAACGGCTGGTTTAGCGTCCGAGGAAGCTGCTGCAAGCATATTTTGAAGACCGAAAACAACGCGCGCCCGCTCTTCAACTGATAGCAAATACTCTGCTAGTGTTGAAAAGTTGTCAAGAAAAGCGGTGTGAACGGCTGGTTCACATTCGCCAGCTAGAAGCTGGCGAATCACGACGGCATGCAATCCCTCTCTACACAAGACTTCGTATGATGCGCCGTCGAGCCCGAGTCCATGTCCGAAATCCAAAAAAAGTTGCCAGACATCAGCAGGCACGCGCCAGATATTAGCACGCTTCACGAGACTGCGCAGTACGGCAGCTCGCGTGTGTGCCGGTTCGTTGCTGTGCCGCACTGCGAGACGCAACAGGGCCGAGACCGCGTCACTGCGGCCTCCACTTTTGCTGACCAAAACGAGAAACATATCGCGCCTCCTGTCCGCAGACCCCGCAGCTCCCAACCGCTGTGCCAAATCGTGTAGCGCACGATCGAAACCAATAAAGCGGAACTCATCGAACAATCGATCCAAATCCGTTTTCATTCGTATCATGCAATCTGCTTGGTACAGCGAACACATTTTATACGAACACTGGGCCATTCCCCCTCCTTCCATCATACTTCTGCTCCTAGGCATCCCGCAGACGAAGACAAAATCTCGGTCATCAAACACGCTCCGACCAGAATCCGACTGCGTCGGGAAATCGGGAATCTCGTAGGGCCATTCATTCACGCACTCACCGACGTCCTTTTCAACGAAAACTAGTTTTTTGAACGCCGCTCTCTTATCAGGACTGAGCCGCTTCACCAGCGGCTCTACCACTTTATATTGGAACCAATTCTGCAGATAGTTCGCCCGCGCCAATTTGACCACTGCCTCCTGACACTCCTCAGTGCTGAGCCGAGCAGCAAGAGTCGGGATGTGCAAGAAATAAGCCACGTACAGCTCTAATTTATTATTGTATCTTTTTTTGTGACAACTTAGGATGAAGTCGGTCGCTGATGGACTAAACCTGCTAAAACTATTGATATTGAAATACTTTTCCGTGATGTCTAAGAACACATCTGCGTCCGCCTTCAGCACGCATTTTACACTGTTGTAGTAGGATTGCTCTTGTCTAAGATAGTGAGTTCTGAGATCTTCATCTGTCGCCAACGAATCAAAATATATTTTAGCCACTTTGGGAGATTTCTCGCTTAATACTTTTAAGTGATGAGTCGATAATTTAGTCAGTATCGTAGGAATCTCGTTCAGTATAAATTCATTACTGCAGTGACTTAGAAATTTTATAGCGAATTCAAACGCGTTCTGTTTGTAGTACTGATAGAATTCCTGACACATTGATGCGTCACGTAGATTGATGTAAAGCCAGTGTTTCATTTTGCTAACTGCTGGCATCACCATTTCTGGGAAGAGCACTTCTTCTAAATATTTGGGGTTTATAATGTCACGGTGTCCCAAAAGCCATGTAGACTTTAATGCTCTGCTAACGTACAACATGTTGTCATCTTTTAAATTACGGATGATGTAGTCTACATTTTTGAGTTTTGTAGCTAGGTCTATCTTGAACAGTCGGTCGACTTGAGTCTGTTCCGGAAGGGTCTCGACGTCCCGTAACGAGGCTCCCTTATCGTAAGCCTCACGCACCAGTGAGTTGAGGTATCGGTGTCGCTGGCCCAGGTTGTCTCCCGACAGTGTGATTGGTGAAAAAGGCGCCATCTGCAAATAAATAAGACATTACACAAAGTAATGGTGATGCTCGTCACCAGCTTGGATTTCCCGCCAGCTGACAGTCGCAGGAACTTCGTCAACCAGAGGCAGGATAACCACGTGATACTGCGGATAATGTTTGGAAAACCTGGAGCTGGAAAGGACATTGCTACGGTTGGCCCCGTCGTCTACAAAGATGAACAATATACTACAATTACAAGTGTATTTTATTAGTACATATTATTAATTTCATTTTATGCGGACAGTACTTGAATCATTTTTCATTTTAAAAAGTAATCAACTCAATAATGACGTTATCGGAAATGATAGTATCGTCCATATTGTTTTTGTTTGCCAATAGCGTAGTACAATTAAGCTACAATTAAGTCAATGAAACAAAATTCGACTAAATAAAAATAAGGTATTGTATTTTTTAATTTCAAAATTATTTTGATCGTTTATACAACATAAAAACAACATGAACATAACCCAAACATTTTATAAGTAGGTATACCGAGATAAACATACGTCCTTTTCATGGACAGACAAAGGCACTAATCTATACTGCCAAGACTTGTTTTGTATTTTCTTTCGTTAATTTAATTTCATTAAATTATTTTTTTTGTCAACAAATTAACATTAATTTATGTAATTAACAGAACATTAACATAAATACACAAATATTCCGTTTATTATATTTTTAATAGTAGGTTTTACGGCTTCCTCAGTGCATCTCATTCGACCTGCGCGCGCATTCTTCCACCTGCGCGCGCATACTTCATCCTGCGCGCGCATAGCTAACTCATCCAATCACAAACGAAGAAATACGCAAAATAGGATTTTAACTCTATTTATTTTTTCCTCGCAAGTGTGTTGAAAAACGTCGTATGAAATGCGTGAGCATTGGACATTACATTCTTGGCTCCATTACGCTCCATCCCTTGCTTTCGGTTCGGGCTGCAATCCAGCCTCGAGTACCTACCTATAATGACTAACTTAGCTCAATTGTATTTTATTGTACTATTGTATGGACTATAGATGTTTGTTCCGGGTCTGGCTGGGTGTGCATGTGAGATATATACCTATCTTAGTAAACTGTACCCAAGATACAGGACGACTAGAAGGAAGCAACGTTTTAAAAAAATACTCCACACTCCATAAATACTCTATATATTTGAAATGCATCGACTGAAATCTTCGTTGTAGTGTAGTTGACATGACACAACTTTTGAAAGAAAGCAAAACATAACCTCAAAATAATTTCAATTTTTATGAATAAAAATATATTCAGCACTGTCCGTGTTTTAAAATTGCTTGAAACATATTGTTTTCATCGAGTTGTACATAGTAAGCATAATCTTTGTTTTGTAGACTCCAGGGCTAATCATGTATGGAGCTTTAGCAATGTCCTTTGGTAACTAGACCATCATACTCAAAAGACATTACCCTAGATTCCATGTTTTGCCTGTTAGTAATCTTTTTTTTTGTTACTAGGTGTAGTCATAGTTAGGCAACTATGACTACACCTAGTAACAGAGCGGGTTTATCGCATGTTACATGTACATATTAATAAGTACCTATATGTATATCCACAGGAAAATATTACAATAATAACAACGTTGCAAAAACCTGGTTATCGTGAGTTGTGAAGGTATGCAGTAGCACTATTTATAACTAAACGCATTACTTCTGATAAAGATTACCTAACATAATATTTTAAATCTAATAGATTACCTACATAAGATTTCTACACATAGTACTCATAGATTTTGAAAATGTTTCTTTCAGTCTGGTAATGGAAAACTAATGTAAAAAATATGATTTTCATGAAAATAAAATGTTCTGGTTAAAAAGCACAAAAAGTTGTTGGAACACATTTTATTTTTTAACTTAGAATAATGTGTACTGACAATATTTTGTTCTTTATAAACAGTTTCTTCTTCTCCAATAGTCTATAAATACTGGTATGACACAGAAAATAAGGCGCGTCGTGAATCTTGTTCGTTTTTACACGAACACACGATCGCCGACAACACCCGAAGCTAAATACAATTAATAATGAACCTTATGCAATACCCTTTAGTGTCAAAATTGATTGTTGTGCTATTTCTATTTCGCGCATTGACTGAAGGTCACATCAATGGTGCAGCGACAATGCTTTCCGAGTGGTTGATAAATATTCTGCATAATATTTAATTATCTCAACTGCATAATATGTACATTTGTTAGCCATTTAAGTTGTGTCATACTATATCTACTTATCCTTCTTATAAAATCCAATGTTTCCTTTTATCCATCTTTAATAGATGTATTGAAACAGAGGAGTGAGGTGTGGAATTTCTTTAGCAGAAAGGAAAGATGTTATAATGAGGTAGTTGGTAAACCCTGCACCTGCAAGCCGCCGGTGCCAACTACACGTAATAAACATTAACCTGTTAAAGGCAAGCAATTGTCACTCTTCAAAGAAAACTTCTTGTACCTACCTAGGTAGTCTTCAAGTACATAACACATTCCAAAAGTAAATTGAAGTCACATCTTTATTTGAAAACCGGTACTTACTAAACAAAATAATTATAACTAAAAAATAAATATAAACTAATTAACTAGGTAACTAATTAATAATTATAAATGTTGAATTCTTTATCTTGTAGCCAAGATTTAGAAGTTGGCACAATTTCGTAAAAAAATCGTTTACCGGTTTCGAAATAAAGCTGCATTATACTACTTGTTCCTACTTGCACAAATTGTGCAATATTTCTCCTACCTATGTATACCTACCTCAGTACTTCCCTGAGTATTAAATTCCTTGCCTCAGTACAATGTCGAAGGATATTACCTCTATTATGCAAAGTCTAATTTAAATCTAATTAATAATACGAGTATTATGTATATTCTCAAGCCTAAAATATGCTTACCGGAGTGTACCTATCCTTCTGTACAAAAACAATAAACTCAAATTCAAGTTTTATCAATTTATGTTTTAAACAGGTATTACCTAAATTAAAATATATTATTTAACAACAATCTCACTTTTATATTTTGTAGTACTCAGGTGAACACATGAAGAACCCGCTTCCGCTAATAATTTAAGCAAGTGAATCATACAATTAATTTTCTTACAGTACAGTACAATATGCTGATGCACCTACGCACAGACTACTTATAGATACTACGTATCACCTACGCAAAATAAACTTTTTGTTTGACACAAGTTTGACAGTTCGACAATCGACTTGATGCCAAAAAAAGTGTTGCCAAGTTTTATTTAGATCTTACCCCATTTTGAGCCACAATTAAATGAAACCAAAATATTGTATTTTACTGGCGCGACTTGACTTGTAATATATCAACTAGCTGTGCTCGCGACTCCGTCCACGCGGACATAGGATGTTAATAGAAAAATCAAATAGTCTTGTCCTTCCTCATGATTATTGTCAAACATCAAGAACGGTTCAGCCAACTTTCGCAGTATGGATATATGTGTAACCTATTAAGGTACCTATACATATATGCATACTGCGATACAATAATTTAGAGGTAGGTAACTTACTGTACCCACAAGCATATCACAAAGTTAATCAGCTGTTGATGTTGTTATGAAAACCAACAAAGTCAAAGATAAATCGCTGCGCGCGAGTCTCTCGATATTCTACGAGACCCGGGAGGGGCACAAGAGTGTTGATTTCGATAAATCCTAGATTTTCTGCAGGATCTTTGAGTACCTATTTAGGATTAATGATTACAATAAGTTTCCGCTACATTCAGCCCCATATCCGCTAAAATGGCAGCAGTGAAGTCACATGACGTCATTGCATTGCTCGTTCATAGATGAGCGTGCGAACATAGGCTTTAGGATTTCGCTATGATTAAGGCGTAGACAGAAAAATCTGTCTACAGATGGTTACAAACGTAGGCAGAGTACGTTCTACGCTAGTTGTACGAATACCTATAGTAGTATTATATAGGGAACTCTACGCCAAAGAAACACGAAGCAGCTAATATGAGCAAAGGAGTGACCCCAAAACGCGATGATGGTGTTTGAAATAACGTTCCGTTAAACGTATTTTATAATAAAATAATTTGCAAAAAACAGGTTTAATTTTTGAAGTGAAACTTCTCGTTCTGTATAGACGGGGGGTATTAGGATTTTTCTGTCACGAAAAAGCGTTACGGCTGCGTGGAGGGGGTAGATGATATATTGTCCGTTGAAGTTTCACTTCTACTATGTTTAATTAATCTTTCTAAGCAGTTTTCACAACTTTTATTACCTAATAATTTTTCACATAATTTCTCATTATTCTATTTTAGATCGCTATTTACAACTTGATAATATATTGTTTTATACTCAAATGAAGAACCCGCTTAATTTTATAGCTGTTTGACAAGAGGTGTATATCAGTCTAGCCAAGTCTTATTTAGAATTTTGGATGTTAGTGTTACCCTATGTTGGACCTTAAATGAAACATGGCACGACATGCATAGATTAATATTTATATTGGCGACATGACTCCTGAACCCTAATTCAACTTATACTATCTGCCTTCTCAGGCGTATCCCATATAGGCATTCAGCACCAACGCGATTGTTGCGTTGCCGCAGCGTGCTATTTCTTCACGCGCCACGCGCGCTCGGCTGCTCGCCTCTCCAATCTCGTATGTCTAGGCAGGTCGCGGTGGAACGCCACGCAGCTGCGCGTCGCCGCGCCTGCGCCGCCGCCGTGCCGTAGACGAGCGTAAAGTTTGCTAGTAGATACGTAGGTATTACATTATGTAGAAATAAAGATATTTTCGTACCACTTGCTCAAAAAAGTGACATTCTATGCCACAAAAAGCGAACATAACAATAGTCATTTTTAATCTGTTAAAAACAGGGAAAGAAAATTGTACTGAATTTCATTCAACCTCTAGGGGGAGAATGTGATTTAAATTTGGAATACTTACCGAAATTTATACTGAACTACATCTGTGTTTACACCATTGAGTTTGTATTTAAAGCATTATACATCTTTTTGAAAAAGGAATACGCATTTATTACGCAGTTATGATTATTAAATAAAATTACGAAAACCGACGAGGCCGTATGAGCTTGATGCCTTTGCTTCAGACGCAAGAACAGAGAAATACTCAAATCAACTCATCAACATTATATGTACCAAACAAAAATGTAACTTTCTCTATCAATAATTGGACCAATGTTTCGAATGTTAACTTTTACTTTTAATTGTCATTATTTTTAATAAATGCTTATCTCATATTATTATTGTGTTAATTTTTTCGCAAATGGTACGAAAAGTAGAGTATTTTCCTCAGTGATAAAGCTGTCTTAGTCTTGGGTGACCTTAAATCCCTCGCTACACTCAGGACTCGTCTTAAATCCCTCGCTTCGCTCGTGATTTAAGTTTTTAACACCCTCGCTACGCTCGGGAGTAAACCTCGAGTCCTTCGTTACGCTCGCGATTTAAATCGTCACCCGCGACAGAAGACACTGCTTTATCCCCTTGGTTAATAATCTACTATTTTGAACCAGAAGAAAAAATAATAAGTGTGATAATAAGTATCAAAATGATTATTACTAAATAAAGAAAATTAGTTATAACTAACTTATTTTTCAAAATGTTAAAATGGCTGTAGGTAGGTAATTAACTCATTTTTTAGAAAGCTGATATGCAAATAAATATAAAAGCAAAATTAACTCTAATTTTTATTTTTTTGGTTAACGTGATTTAACCTTTAGGTACTTTATTTGAGATGGCTGCTTATCTAATGTTTCTCGGAAGATTCTGTACAAATACAGCTGGCGGCTAGATAGATCTGAGCCATTGAAAAGTCGGGCTTTCTAAGTAAACAATTCAGCATGAACAAAAATCTCAATTGCCTTATCCACTATCATTATTCCTTCGATCTCTTTTCTCAGAGAGTCATCTAAATCGTACCGACGCTCTCGAAGGACATATACTGCCATACGGCGTTGGCTACCAACCGCTTCAGCCAATATTCCTCTAATAACCGCACCTATTAATTTATTCTTCGAACTTCCGAACATGAAATAATCGCCCAAGTAATCAACTAAAGCTCCGGAATACAGTTCTATTATGGAGTCAAAGTATGTATCCACAAGTTCAGCTACCTCTTTAGCTATATACCTCCCAAAGAGAAAACCTACAGCATCAACACCTTCCGACATCTTCCTCTTTTGATCAGCGAAAACTTTAGGCATCTGTTTCATGCCCTGTCTTATTGCTTTGAAGTACAACATCGTTAAATGTATATGCACGTACTTCTTGAAATATTCTTCCTTTGGCATGAAACTCTGCATCCAATCTAAAATCCACTCGATTACCGATAGACACGACGTGAACTTTATATTTAAAAATGCCACATTGTAGAGTAAACTCTCCATAGTTTGATCCAGTCTTTTCTGAAAACTAGAGTCTTCGTTGCAGCGCAAAGTATCCATACACTTAAGAAACCGTTTCCCTATCTTCTCAATTCTCCTCTTTAGGTCTTCTTCACTTCTGGACAGCATCAAGTATCTTATGAAGATAGCAGGGCACGGTATTGCCGGCCTATCTTGATCGTTCCTCTCAAGAATTAGAACCAAAACAGTTTCTAATAACTCTTCGCTCACTTCGTGAAGAAGCTTCGAGACATCACGAAGTTCGTAATTATCAGTGGATTTAGAGATTTTGTCGATAACAAGGTATAGCATGGCGCAGTAGTCAGGTTTGATAGTGGATGGAATCCAGTCGGTTTTCTTGAGTAGTCGGCAGAGATAATCACGAGTTGACAGGTCGACACTCGACATTATAGGTTTAATAATTTCCCATACTCGGGTGTCAGATTTAGCACCGAAACGACGGAAGTACAGCAACGCGGCGCGCAATGCTGCTGCAGGACGCAGCTTTGCTGCTGAGGCGAAGGTATCTAATAATAGCTCTCCTTCAGAGCGCATACTTAGTGATAGAGCTACTCGTACCGTGCGTTTTTCGGCTGCTAACGTCCGAGTCAAATCAGCTCTATCCTTTTCGGGACAGCACATCGCTCGTGTAGCTACCGCTTTCAAGCCAACCTTGCGCCAACCCAATTCTGCCACGTTGATACCGGCGTGGTATGTGCAGGCCCGAAATGCCGCCGCAAGACGAGCTCGTTCCGTATCTGCTTTGTCTAGCTCATGCAATACCATTTCCAGGCCGGGGCCGTTGCCAATAAGACTTGCAAGCGGTCGAGCCAACTTTACCTTCGGTTCCTGAGCGATTTTCTCCTTCAATGCTGCGCGGAACTTTGACGCAAAGCCCTCCTTCTCGTTGAAGTATACCGCCAGTTTCGAAATGAACCGATCAAAATTGTCCTTGCCAGCAGCAAACAGTTCAACAACAAACCCGGGATCGAGAGCAGGCGGCTCGTGCCGCAACGCGTTTACAAGGGCTGCTCCATCCCGCCTAAACTCCAAGTTCACCTGGAGTAGCTCGCGACGTGCAATCCTCTTGTTGTACAACCGCTCTAATAAAGGCCGCGCTACTTCTTTGTCACGTAAAGCTAAGGCCATCACAGCATTCACTATTGGTGACGCTGCCTCAACACGACCATGGTATTTTTGTAGAACATCGAGCAGTTGCCCGAGACGCTCTGCAGCTACCTCTGGTTCAGCGTCTTTAGCGGCTTCTGCCAGCATGTTCTTAAGACCGATAGCAACACGCGTTCGCTCGTCCGCTGTCAGCGAATACTCCGCTAACATTGAAAAGTCGCTGAGAAAAGCTGTCCTTATAGCTGGTTCGCATTCGCCAGTTATCAGCTGGCGAATCACGACAGCATGCAATCCCTCGAGGCATGTGGCTTCGGACGTTGCACCGTCGAGCCCGAGTCCATGACCGAAGTCCAACAGATGTTGCCAGACATCTGCAGGCAAGCGCCAGACGTTTGCACGTTTCACGAGGCTGCGTATTACGGAGGCACGCGTATGGGCTGGCTCGTTGGTATGTCGCGCTGCAAGACGCAAGAGGGCCGACACTGCGTCACTACGTCCTCCACTTTTGCTAACTAAAACGAGAAACATATCTCGCCTTCTGTTCGCAGATCCTGCAGCTCCCAAACGCTGCCCCAAATCATGTAATGCACGGTCAAATCCGACGAACCGAAACTCATCAAATAACCGGTCTAACTCTGATTTCGTTGGCATGCATGATTCTATTATATAGTCGCAATGACGGCCAGCTTTCCTTTTTGTTATCTTGCGCTTGGGCATTCCGCAAGTTGGCATGAAATCCTGGTCGTCAAATACATGCGGGCCGGAGTCAAATTGCGGGGGTGACGCGGGTGTCTCGTAGGGCCATTCGTCCACTCGGTCACCGACGTCTTTTTCAACAAACACTTGCTTCTTGAACGCCGATCTTTTATCAGGACTGAGCCGCTTGATTAGTGGTTCCACAACTTTGTATTGAAACCAGTGCTGTAAGTAATTCGCGCGCGCCAATTTTACCACTACTTCCTGACACTCCTTGACGGTGAGCCGATCGGCAAGTGTCGGGATGTGCAAGAAATATGTAGCGTACAATTCCAATTTATTCGTGAATCTATTTTTGTGGTACCGCATGATATAGTCTGTCGCAGATGGACTGAGCCTACTGAAGCTATTGACATTGAAATACTTTTCCGTGATGTCTAAGAACACATCTGCGTCCGCCTTCAGCACGCATTTTACACTGTTGTAGTAGGATTGTTCTTGTCTAAGATAGTGAGTTCTGAGATCTTCATCTGTCGCCAACGAATCAAAATATATTTTAGCCACTTTGGGACATTTCTCGCATAACACTTTTAAGTAATGAGTCGATACTTTAGTTAATATCGTAGGAATCTCGTTCAGTATAAATTCATTACTGCAGTGACTTAGAAACTTTATAGCGAATTCAAACGCGTTCTGTTTGTAGTACTGATAGAACTCCTGACACATTGATGCGTCACGTAGATTGATGTAAAGCCAGTGTTTCATTTTGCTAACTGCTGGCATCACCATTTCTGGGAAGAGCATATCTTCTAAATATTTGGGGTTTATGATGTCACGGTGTCCCAAAAGCCATGTAGACTTTAATGCTCTGCTAACGTACAAAATGTTGTCATCTTTTAAATTACGGATGATGTAATCTACATTTTTGAGTTTTGTAGCTAGGTCTATCTTGAACAGTCGATCGACTGGGGTCTGTTCAGAAAGGGTCTCGATATCTTGGAACGTAGCTCCGGCATTTCGAGCCTCATGAACCAGTGAGTTGAGGTATCGGTGGCGCTGGCCCAGGTTCTCCCCCGACAACGTGATCGGCGTGAAAGTCGCCATCTACAAATGTAAAATAGAAAATTACATTGGAAAATTGACAAATGATAATCAATACGATAAAATACGAACTACAAATTAAAACTAAAAATTTATCTTTTTTTATTGGAACAGAAAGAGACAAACGCCCAAACGCCCTTAGTTTAGTTTAGTCCTGTCAAAGCGCGCAACAGAATTGACACCATTCGTGAAAGCATTCGTGTGATCACATAAACGTTATAATCCTTTACAACTAAATCTGTCCAGTAGTTTTGAAATTTATCGTTCATAAACAAACCGACAAAGAGACAAACAGTAAAAAATTCTAAAAACGTATGTTTCGATTTCTGTGTCGTTCCTAATATACATAGCACTTACTCTAAAAATATTAAATGAATATAATAAGAAGATACAGTTGAGAATTGGATCTTGACTACATCATGTTGTGTACCTATATTTTTTGTTTCCTATCCAAAGCCTGCACACACAACACTTCTTGTGTTGACTTCCCCAGCTAGGTTTCCTTGGCCTGCCTCTGCGCCGAAACAGATTTTTTACATTAAGTAAATTATATAGGTTGCTAAAACTATATTATTCTGTCTAGATTTCAATTTCATCCTAGATAGAGACTAGCGGCTATTATAAGTATTGCGTAGGTGGCAGCAATGTATTTTGGTTTCATAACTATAAAAACAAACGTAAACGTAGGATAGGTACGAATCATATTATGTGATGTGAATGTATTTTTGTGCTATTTTAGTTATTTTTAAAACGCTTTTATTAGCTTCACATGTAACTAACTAACTAAGTATGTAAAAAAATCTTGGAAGTTAAATTTGACCCACTTCCCGGTTTCCGATTGAGTTGAAATTTTGCATACACGTTTAGTTTGGATGACAAAAGCGTTTTCTTTAGTTTTTTTAAATCTAATATAATATTTCATTGTTGTGACTAGGTAATGTCAAAGGTGGTGTGTAATTGCCATACATTTCACCCCTAAGAAAAATAACTATTACAATAGGCTATTATGTACGGAAAGTAAATCATTTCAGGCTTTTAATCTAACTTATTTATGTACCAAGACAAAAACTACGACAGCCAAAATAGGTAGACTAGATCCTTAGTATGTACAACAAGGATAAAAATCGTTAGTGTTTAGCTTACCCTATAGTCCTCTTTCAGATAAATTATATTTGAATGATTTTGCAGTAAAGTTTACTTCATTTCAATTTTTCAATACATTAAAACAAGAATACAAACAACTGATCTGCATTGCCGGCTACACCGAGTGGGAAAATAAATGACCTTGATATTCTTTTATAGGAATGATGCATGATTCTGTGTCCATGCCTTCCTATACAAATAATAGTATTATAATTTTGAAAGTATATTGGTTTTCTAAATATTGGAGGGACTGAACTTCTATTAATACTACCTTATATAAAAAATCGTTAAAAAATAGACGTTTATAAAAAAAAAACATAATATAATTTGAATTATTGACCTTGGTAATAAAGCATTTACATTATCTGTGAGTTCTGTGACGCGACTTGTCAAAGTGTGAGTTGTCAAACTCATAAATCATAAATCACACACTCATAAATCAGTGAAACTTTAAACTAAAATGCCCTAGGTTTTCTTTCTTTGAATAATAATTTTCAGTAAATAATTACTGGTATACATTATCTATTAAAATGGATACAGAAGCTGACATAACTCTACCGGCACTTAAATTCTTGACGAGTGAATCAGAGCATGTTTGTAGGTTATGTTTTTCTTCAACGGAAGAACAAGAAGTGTCTTTTGAAGACAGTGTTAAGCTTCAGAGAGCGTATTTCGATGAAACTGTCACATTCTTGGATATGTTCCGCGACTTGGGTGTAAGTATACCATATTTATGATGACGTTAAGGTTCTATGGTCTCTTGTAACTTTCTACGGCAGATAGACTAAAATATGATAATCAGAAGTATTATTCAAAGCATTTATGACCTGTTTTTTTCCTTATTCATATATCGTCTGAAAATTGTAGATTTCTAGTGGACAATAGACTCGTAATAGATAAAATTTATAGGAAGTCTGTGTTGTATTCCAACTCATAGATAAACATAAAGAGTGCTATATGACTGTCTTGATACCTATAGTAATTATAAGTAGCATGGTTAACTCTGTTGATTTTTCCGAAGTGTGTGGTTAGATATAAGGAACATGCAATGGAATTGCCAATTAAAATCAATATTTCACTCAATACACATTATTACAAAAACAGTGGCCAGCATGGAAAAGACAACATACGGTCGGAGGATCCTCCCTTTACAATGGAGGAACACTAATATACCTCATTCCTCCACATAGGTACCTAATTAAGTTTAACAACATCCAGTAACTTATGTCAACAAAGTTACAATACCCTTTGATTAATAATTGCAGTTTAATAAACTTGATATTAGATGGCAGTATAATTCCTCCATGTTTTGCTTCATATCTATTTAGAAAACTATAAGTATAATAAATATAAATGTCACAGTCAAACCTCATAATAGGCCCAGATTAATTTTGACAGTGATAATCAGCCGAAATTAGTTTTGTCTAAGGAATTCGGTCAAAACTAGTTTTGATGATTGCGAGTGTGATGCGAGACGACAATTCCTACTAACGCTATATTACATTTGCCATGTCGGAGAGTGAAAGTACCTAGTTGTTCGTTTTAAAAAATTGTTATTTTTATAAAGTAAAAACATTATTTTATCACGCGGATATGTTTGTTTCGTATTATGACTTTTGGGGTTGTACTGCCAATAAAAAGACCCTTAATCTTGCATTTGTGGTAGGTAAATAGAATTAACAGTATTAATTAATTAAATTACTGTAAATTTTTTAATGATCTAGGTTCTTTTTCCCCCAGGTCCTTCCGGAGCCCTCTTTGCCTCAAGTCCTGTGCGTGAACTGTGCCACTATGACTATTAACTCTTACCTCTTTCACAAATTGTATCAGATTTCCAATGAAAACTGGAACTCGGTCCTGATCAGACTTAGCACAAGTCTAGACCAGGCTATGACTATAGGATCTAATGCTCAAACCATTTACTTGATGATAAAACATAATGATAATCAAATATTCACAAGTCGGAAACGATACACACTCAGAAGTAAAAAGACTGCATTAAATAAAATAAGAGGGGTGGTGAAAGCCAAGCAACCTTCTCATAAGGTCAAGCGGCGGAAACCTAATGTGATATGCGAAGAATGTGGAGAACGATTCAGCTCCAACTGCCATCTTGTGAAACATATGAAGGTTCACAGTAATTCCAAATATCCCTGCCCTCAGTGCCCCAAAGTATTCGCCACACAACTACAACTTGATGAGCACGCTGAAAGATTACACTATCCTAAAAAACTCCAATGTCCAAAATGCTCCAAAATGTTTAGCACAGATAAAATGCTGAAGTACCACGACAAATTGCACCATGTGGCTGCAATATGTAAACTGTGTTTTATTCAGTTCCCTTCAAAGAAGGAGTTGCGAACTCATTTAGACAAACATGAAGTCAATAAATGTCCACGCTGCAACAAATCATTCCTTAACAAACACACTTTCAAGTTCCACTTAAAAATTTGTGGCAACATCGAGGAGCGGCAACCGAACTTCTTCTGTGATATTTGCCACAAAGGATATGCCAGAAAGAATGGTTTACGAACACATTTAAAAACAGACCATGGATTTGGGAATGTGCTATCTTGCAGTTGGTGCGGGAAAAAATTTGATGCGATAAGTAGACTGAACAATCATATAGTGAAACATACGAAGGAGAGAAATTTCCATTGTGATCATTGTGGTGGAAAGTTCGTGACGCAAGCAGCTTTAGTGTATCACACAAGACTGCATACAGGCGAGAGACCTTTCCCTTGTGACTTATGTAATGAAAGTTTTCTTTCGGCATCTCGAAGAATGGAACATAAAAGGCGGAAGCATTTTGGTCCTACGAAAGAATGTCATGTTTGCCATGTAAAGTTCGTCACAGGACATCAGTTGAGAAAACATGTACAGAGACACTACAACCCTCATAGTAAATTATATGTGCCGGATGCGGAAACAGATTTGCATATTAGTATTAATAATATAAAGGCTCAACAGTATCCCAACATATCCAAGTTACTATCTATCTGAATTAAAATAGATAACTCCTCAAAATAAAAAAAGCTGCATATAAGCCTTCTATACAACCTGTAACAGAATAAACGCAAGACCTGAAAGTAGTTTGTTCAGAATCGGCTTCTGAATCGATTTCCATCATAATTTATATATGTTAATTTTTCCCTAAAAAATCTTTTATTTATCTTAAATTAGAACCACCGCGTCGTAACAAGTTAATAAAATCTTTGCTTTAAGAAAATTTAAGCCTTATTCCAAAGTAATAAAGCCTTCTTGAATGCACGAACGAATTTGTACTTCGTTCATAGATATCCATACACACACGTAAATAACATCAATGCATTTTACATTTGAGGTAGTGTGCATTAAATAAAATAGTTAATTTAAGGAAATTTAACCCTTATTACCAACCAATAAGGCTTATTTAAATGCACGACAGAATTTGTAGTTCGCATTTCACAAAGTTTTGTTGAGAAATGCCAAAATGTTTTTTGCAATAGTACTTAAGAATAATGTGAAAGAGCGAGATGCATTCATTTACCCATAAAGTTATTATTACTAGATAATAACTTTATGCATTTACCAGCTACCCCTTTGACGTTTGACATGTTTGACATGTTTCAGTGGTTGTGTTTCGTTGTTGTTGTCACATTTTATTGTTTACGCGCGCGATGGCTTTCCGTTATACCAATATCCAGTACACGGAGATGGTGAGGACACTGGCTCGTTGTGACGATAATGTCGAGTTAGCTTGTCGAGTGATGAATGAACGATATGGCACCAGAGTGAGCGCCAGGACGATGCTAAGTGCAACTCAGCGTCTGAGGGACTCCGGGACGTTTCGTCCTAACACGGCCTTGGATAGAGGGACAAATGTGCGCAGTACTCGTTTGCAAGCAAACATTCTCGATTATTTCGACGAGCATCCAGAGAGTAGCACGAGAGAGGCAGCGCCATTGTTCGACTGCAGTCACATGTACGTGTGGCGAACATTACATGCTGATGGAGAACACCCGTTCCACCTACGACGTTGTCAGGAGCTAACGCCGAGCGACTACTTGCCGCGTCTAGAGTTTTGTAGATGGGTGTTGGAGAACTGGCAACAAAATATTATTTGGACCGACGAGAGTACATTCACTCGTGTTGGGATGTACAACCAACATAATCAACATTTGTGGAGGCACGAGAATCCACATGCATGCCGTGTGGATTCATTCCAGCACAGATTCTCTGTAAACGTGTGGGCGGGCGTCATCGGTACACACGTACTCGGCCCCGTTTTTCTACCGAGGTTGACTGGAGATACCTACCTACAGTTCTTGCAGGAGACATTGCCGGTGTTATTAGACGACGTCCCTCTCGTACTTTTACGACAAGTCTTTTACCAACACGATGGTGCTCCCGCGCATTTCACGTGGACCGTTCGACGGCATCTTGATGCGGAATATGGCACGCGTTGGATTGGTCGTGGGGGACCTGTACAGTGGCCTCCCAGATCGGCTGACCTAACGCCGTTAGACTTTTATTTGTGGGGTCGAATAAAATCCCTTGTGTATGTAAACGAGGCAACAAGTGTCGATGACCTCAAACAAAAAATCGAACACGCATTTGTGATAGTTAAAAATGACACTGAGGTTCTTAGCAAACTAAAATTAAATTTAAGAAAGCGTGCTACAAAGTGCATCGAACAAGGCGGTGGTCATTTTGAAAGTTTAATGAAAATGGGACGAAGAAGTAGTGTAAATTAGTGTAAATTCTGTAAGTACCTATTAATACGATTTTATTTTAATTACTGTAAATATTATGATTCAAATCTTTTAAACAGCACTTTGAATATTTTTTACACGTAATAAACGGTAAACACGACTTATCAGGGTTTAGAGGGTAATGTCGCGAAAGTTACGCGTCTGAGATAAAAAAGTTCTGCGTTCCCCGGTGTCCGATGATAGTACCTACCTACACGTGTCGGCGCGGCGCGGCGGCCGGCGGGGGGCGCGCGGTTGGCGGCGCGGGCGCCGCCGCCCGGGTGCTCCGCCCTACTTTACTGATACATCACAGTCGGGCAAAATGTCGCTTGGTTTAAAAATACATCCCCGTTACTAAGCCTAATATCTTAGATTCGTATTGCTAATGTAGATTATTTAATACAATCGTAAAATTAAATTAAATTATTCAAAACCGCCAGTCCAAAGCCTGTGAAAGTGTGATGGAAAGATGGAATCATAATTTTCGGTCATTGAACTGACGTACCTAGTGACTACACTTGCAGTGCTTAGCCAGCTGATGGCGGGCGAACTGGTGTGCGCTGGTGTGCGCTCGCCGCTATAAACATTGCTATGAGTGTGTGCGTAGAGAATAGTATGCTCAAACGTTTTACGTTTAGTCAGGACAACTATTTTATATTATGTGATTTGGTTTGGTTTAACTAAATTAAATTGCAGATGTTATTTCAGTTTTATAATTTAATATTCTAATTGGCGTGTCTGAGGTCTTGCGTTTATTCCGTTACATATTGTATAAAAAGAAACTTGCAATGTTGCAAGAAAGCTTGCTAGATAATGAATTTCAGAATTTTATGCATTGGACTACTACATGTGAAATAGACTTTACTCCAGTACTTTGATGTGGACACATCAGCAAGCCTGCTGCTCGTCCATAATTTAATAATAATAATAATAACCCTCAAAAGCATTGTGAAGATTGAGGCATCAAATTGATTAATAAAATACGGTAGGTACTTGGAAATAACTGACCATGGCTTCAATCCACCTGTGGCAGAAAACGTGTTGGATGAGTCAGTAGTTTGCTAGCTACAAAGGACCAAGTTAGTGATACAACTTGGGTATCAAGTAGTTGTATTGCGATTGTTCGCAAAATAAAACTGGCAGATCCTAGGTCTAGGTGGCAAATCTTGACGAAGCCGTACTTAGGCCTTTAGTTGAAACATAAAGAAAAAAATTGAATTAGCCAAGGCCACCATGTTAAATATAAAAGTGAAGCTATCACTAAAATACGTAACTGAAACCGACCTTGACGACTCGGGTGTATCTGTCTTTTTCTATGCGTAATTACTTAGAAAGAGGCAGATACACTTTTGAAACAGACCTTGAGATTTCAGTTAGGTATTTGAGTGCTAGCTCCACTTGTATAATTAATTTCGTGGTCAAGGCTAATAACATGGCATCCAG
Organism: Allophyes oxyacanthae; assembly: GCA_932294325.1. Classification (NCBI taxonomy): domain Eukaryota; kingdom Metazoa; phylum Arthropoda; class Insecta; order Lepidoptera; family Noctuidae; genus Allophyes; species Allophyes oxyacanthae. The sequence goes on along the minus strand of OW028635.1, from coordinate 696,840 downwards.
CTTAAGTCCTTTGTCAACAACTCAGTCAAATGGTAATGGAGATTTTCCGGAGCTTAAGTTACGCTGAGATTATTTACACTAGTAACTAGAGATTACCTACAGACTACTGGAGAGTTAATAAACAAAAAATGTTAGACAAGCTTGTTTTAAAGTAAAATGTTTAAAATGAATTATGTGTTTTTATTTATCTCTAACTAGGTATATAAATTTATAAGGCTTTTGATTCTTAAATAATTCAAACAATATCCAACTATAGTAATAGGTACAGTCAGCCAAAAAAGTGGCTCAAAAAGTGTATCAATTTTTAACAGATATCAGTAAAGGTGAAACTTCATTATTTTGACAAGATAATAATTATCTCAGACGAAGAACCCATATAAGCTCAATAATTATAGACCTTTTTGTTTTATGACTTACAAACAAATAGCAACCTTAGGGGTTGTAGACAAATTTTTTGGCCGACTGTACATTATTAGGTAGCTATTTACAATGCTTTTTTTCTTTCATTTAAAAATAAACTGCCCCACTAGGATTTCTTATGTCTATATTATATTACAATTATTTTTGAGGTCTCAAGATATTGAACCTAACTCTCATGTTCTCTACAGCTGGGACATTGGGAGGCACCTGACTCCTGCCAGCATACAACTTATTTGAAGGGTCATGGTGTTTCTTTATGTGCTGCTTCAAGAAATTTGGTGTGAAGAACTTGCGAGAGCAAATCTCGCACATTAGAGTTGGCCCAACATGTTTGAATTTGATGTGTTCAGCTCTAGCCGACGCATTCACAAACTTCTCATCACACAGAGTGCAACTATATGGCTTATCCCCCGTGTGTCTCCGTGTGTGATACAACAAAGCCTCTTTAGAAACAAACTTTCTACTACACAAGTCACACTTGAAATTCTTTTCGCCTGTGTGCTTCACCATGTGTACCTTCAAGTAACTGGGAGCAGTGAACTGCTTATTACAGTATTCACAAACATGTGGCTTAGCATTGCCATGTACAAATCTGTTGTGGACCCTCAAACCACCTGGAGTACTGTATCCTTTACCACATTGTTCACAAAAATATGTCTTCTCAATATTACTCCTTATTGGGTGCGGGTCCAGGAGATCTTCCAGACATAACTTGACATGTTTCAGGAAGTAACCTTTAGTGTTATAACTTTTACCACATTTAGGGCATTCACTTTTGGATATGTGTTTTTGTTCATGGATTTGTAGCTTATCCATAGATTTGAAGGACTTCCCACAGTCTTTACAGACAAACACTCCATGAGCTTTATCCTGATGTTGTTTTAAGCTTTCCTCAGTGCATCTGTATTGATTACATTCAGGACATTCATACTTGTGTTCACTGTTCTCATGTTCAGTCAATTCAGTCTCATTTTTCAAGGTAACATGGCATTTCTCACATGTAAACCTAGCGTGGCTAGTCAAGTTGTGACTTTGAAGGTCCAGCAAGTCATCAAACTGTTCATTACACTTTGTACACTGAAAATCAATTGCTGCTGGAATTTTCTTTTTCTTCGCTTCATTATTAACCAAAATAAGTTTTGATTCATTTTCACTGACTGCTATGTAAAGGGTTTGATCTGTGTTTCCAGTATCAATGTCTACACTCAGTGTGTTGGAGAGGTTATTGAATACGCTATGTAGTAAATTGGTTGAGTCTTCACATGCTTGAAGGAACTTCAAGGTTTCCAGTGCTTTGTCCACACAAACCATGCATACTGCATCTAATCCAGCAATTTCTTCACACGTCTGAAAATACATTATTAGGTTTTATTATTTCTGAAAAAAAAATATCGTATGAATGTATTGGTTGTGGAAACTTCGTGCTATTTCTATTAGGTCGAATCACCGAATATTTTAAATTCAAGTTGGTCAAAATAGGTACCTACGATAAAATTATAGTTATGAAATAAAATCTTCCTAAAACTTACTTTAGGTCCTAGTAATTTGGAGAGGAGTTCAGAGAGCGTTTGAAAAGTTCCAGTTGTGGAGTCCAATAACACAGCATCATGAAAACGAACGTAATGTTCCTGAATATCCTTTAGGCATAACCTGCAATGGCTGTAACGATTCTCGCTCAGTACGTTAGACACAAGCACGTTCAATTCTGACTCCTCAATCATTATAAAATAAAGTAGGTATCAGTCAAACTGATTGTAAAACACGCGCGCTTTTAAAATATTTCGTTCAAGAATCTCTATCGGATCCCGTCCCACGTCGATCGTCTTCGCCATGAAATAAAATGGCGGATCAAACTCAACGAAACTCAACTAGGAACAAGCATACCAATGGAAGTATTATTTTTAAAACGAAGAAATAACTGCCATACTTTTCGTTTTATCTTATGACAATTTTCTCTGTAAAAGAAAGTGACAGCAACATAACTTCAACGTCATCTTGAAAGACAAAGTGTCAGTTGTTGAGTCGGTTTGGTATCCGCGCGGCTACCACTTCAGGTTCACGATAATTGCAATTTGCTAAGTTTCAGTGCTTTATTGTGCGGAATATAATATAAATTCGATTTCCTAATTTAACATGGCTTGTGTAGCCCTTGGTTGCAAAGGCCGAATGGGCGTAATAAGTGAAAGCAACAATAGGACATCTTTCCATCGGTAAGTATTGATTTGATTATTTAAGTTTTTACTTGTAGTTTGTTGTCAATTTTGCTGTAGGGATAAAGTAAATACAATATTATAACGGTTCGATAAAGTCATTTAGAGATTATTATCATAATATTTTTATAATTCGCCTAAATCGTAGTAACCTATGAGAAAATGACATTTGATATACTATTTTGATGGCACCTAGTTACGTACACTGTTGTCGATAGTTCGATTTTATCGATGTATTGTCGGGTTATAAATTTGTTGTTAAAACATGGATTTACCCTTGTTTTAATCAAATAAATACAAATTGTTAATTTGTAAGAAGAAGCTCATGTTCAGCATTGGATGATATATTTGATTAGCAACAAAAATTCTTAATATTTATATTATATTTTTGAACGCATAAATGGTATATTTCGACTAAATTATTATACTTTTTCAAACAACTTACAGAAATAACTCATTTATGTAATCGCAGGTGCCTCCAAATAATTTTAAAAAGATTCTGTTTAAGAGACTTTAATAGAATTTTCCTGTATCTTACAGTCAAACAATTAAATTATTAACCAAAATAAAAATTATTAACACACATATTGTTCATTTCTAGGTTTCCAAAAGATCCAGAGTTAAAGGAGAAATGGTTAAGAAACCTGAAAAGACATGAATGGGCACTACTCAAAGTCCTCGTAATGATAATTGGACATATGATAAAGCATAGATCTAACCAACTTCTCTGTGCTAGCTGCCACTAAAATGCATGTTTTTTGCATAACATGTACACCATCATCATCATCTGTGTAACATGTTACCCTTCACCCTAATTATTGCTTTGAACTTTATCATAATTTGATATAAACATGTGGCTTGTCAACATATTTTCCTTTCATATTTCCCGTGTACTCAGTGTTTTCTCTAATAAATTTCCGATGCAAAAGCTATATTCTTGTTTTATTTATAGATATTTCAATAAAGTAACAACAACCCTGTAAAATTATATAAATTGCCAGCATAAATCTAACTGAAATTCAACATTGTTGGACCACTTCATAGTAGAGCATTTTGGTAGCGTTTGTTATAACGAACACCATTTTCCGACTTTCCCATAAGAGTAAGATTTTTTAAAATATTTTTCCTATTTACAATAGATCAAATATAAATCATATTATAAATTACATAAAGATCGGAGCAATTCAGAGGTTTCAGCAATATCTGGGTTAAGATGTTGAACAAATTGCTCACTATTTTAAAATCATAATATCGTTAAGTAAATTCCCATCTCTAGTTTGGATATATACAATAACTATTGGAAATATATCACACTGGCCACATTTGTATTAAAATGTAACCGGAGGAAATATATTCATCTCTTTTTTTCTTATGTCATAATCTCTTAGAGCGAGAAGTCAAACCGGTGTTAAAATTTCGTCTTAAATATGCTACTTCCATTGGTATGCTTGTTCCTAGAAACTCAAACACACAACAGACATTAAATTTTTTTGAGATAGTTTCTGTATATTTTGGCGTTTTTTTATTGTGTTTGGATTTTTGTAATAATTTCTAATTATTTTGTTTGATTATCAGTTTTGTAAAAATAACCCTTCAGCTTTTTCAGTCGAACAATCTATTACACGAAAAATATATCAATGCAAAAATAGAACCACTGAGAACTGAGAACCACCAATATAATACAAAGTAGCCTTCAACTACAAATGTTAATATTGTGTTGAATGTGAAAAAAGTGCTGTAATTAAATGATTAATTATCAGTCATATTTTATTTTTCTGTGTTATTGTTTTTCTGTGTAGTAAGAAATGCATGACTTATTATCTGTGCCCTCAGAGAAAAAACCTTCCTTCCTTCCTTCCTTCATTGTCTGTGCCTGGCACAGTGTTGCCAACTCAGCCGTTTCGGGACAGATCTAAATACCATAATCCACTCGTTCAGCCCCGAATTTAATGATTTAGCCCCTAGCCCCAATTCTAGCCCATGTAAAATATAATTATTATTTGATTTCTTTTATTAAAATTTTAGCCCGTACCAATCTAGCCCTTTTAAGTTTGACTTCTTAGCCCTAAAACTTGACATCGAGTTGGTAACACTGGGTAACACTGCCTGTGCAGCTGACATAAATGCCTGAAATTGTCAAGCTGTCAGAAATTGTTGTTTACCATTTTGCAAAAAATATTTATTTGCATATTCCATATAGTAAATATGTCTCTTTTATGTTTAATACTTCGCAAAGTCTTGTCTGGTAGTGCAGACTATTGTTGCTTGTGCTTTAAATCTATCGAAGAGGAGCATACCTCTTATTATATCGAAGATGAGGTTCTACTGGATTCTGAAAGAACTGCAGGAATGAATATGATCTTATCTACTTTGTTGGGGGATAAAGTGAGTAAAACTAAAAATTAACTTACTACTTACAGATCCAATTTACAGTATCAGTCGACACGGCTTATCGTAGACCACTGCTGAACTAAGCTTGATTTATAGTCACTTGAACATCATAAGAGCCAAGACAGGAGTTATAGATGTACTTAAACTCCTAGAGATGGCAAAAGAGAAAGGGGAAGGCAACTTAAAATATGGGATGATGAACTTTAACTTACAGTATGTCCTAAGTGGAGAAGAGAAAGAGACATCTTATAAAACTGAATCAACTGCAAAGAAAAAATAGTTCAGGATAAAATGGCATAATAATAATAATGTCTTAAATTTACTCTGTCTGTAGTGGTTATAAACTCTGTGAGTCTTGTGTGCTAGTAATTGTTGGGCACATTATTCTTAGAATTACATAATCTACAGCAGCATTGTTGGTTCATACTACATTTTGTGTTGACTATGGATTAAAGACTTGGCAATCTACTGTTGGGCTTAGGCCTCTTCCAACTGCTTCATAGCATTCAACTTTGTAACAATATTCTGACAAATAAATATATTACTTACTATTACTTCACTTAGATTGACATAGGCCTTATACAATTCTTTTAAATATTTCTACTTAGAGACGACCAACATTTCTTTAAAAGGTTTTTATTTATATTGGTGAATGGAATGGTTGTATGTCATATCACAAGTTTAAATGAATAAATATTTTGTGTTTCAGGTTTTGGACAGCATTGCCACGCATATCATATGCCAACAGTGTACGGAAATAGCCATAAACTGTTACAAGTTTATTCACAGATGCAGAAATAATTTTCAGCAGTTGCATAGGAGTATAGAATCACTGCAGAAACATACCAAAGACATAAAAAATGAAACCGACTATGTCAAGTCATTGTTTCTTGCTTTGGACACAAGTAATTTTAATGTGGATTCATATTATGATAATAACAACAACTGCAACAGTCCACTTATGAGATTTCAAAATATTCAGAAAGAATCCATACAATGCTTTATTGAGATTGGATTTGAATCACATAGCATTGATAATTACAAGGAGGGTGTGAAAAAGGAAAAAGGCACCCAAATAAATCAAACTCTTCTACTTTTGGATATCATACATGACAAGAATGACTTAAATCATTTTAAGTGTAAGAATTGCTTGAAATTATATCCAACAGCCATCAAATTAAAACAACATTATTTAAGGGTACATGCACCTAAAAAAATTAAATGCTCAAAATGTCCACGAAGTTTTGGTACTTCATTATTATTGAATCGGCACACAAAAGATAGCCACTGTTCAGTTGTCTGCAGTCAATGTGGCAAGATGTATACCAACACATATTCCCTGAGACATCATGAACGAAGTCACAAGTTACGTCTTGTCTGTCATTCTTGTGGTAAGATATATAAAGGAAAGGGGGCATTCAACAATCATATTCAGATGAAACTTTGTCAAAAGATGAGGAAAACTAATGCTGAAGCAAAATTCAAATGTGATTACTGTGAGAAAAAGTATTCACAGAAAGCAGCTTTGTTTGATTATCAGTTTTGTAAAAATAACCCTTCAGCTTTTTCAGTCGAACAATCTATTACACGAAAAATATATCAATGCAAAAATAGAACCACTGAGAACTGAGAACCACCAATATAATACAAAGTAGCCTTCAACTACAAATGTTAATATTGTGTTGAATGTGAAAAAAGTGCTGTAATTAAATGATTAATTATCAGTCATATTTTATTTCATTTATTTACTATTTAATTTAATCGATATTATTGTTTTTCTGTGTAGTAAGAAATGCATGACTTATTATCTGTGCCCTCAGAGAAAAAACCTTCCTTCCTTCCTTCCTTCATTGTCTGTGCCTGGCACAGTGTTGCCAACTCAGCCGTTTCGGGACAGATCTAAATACCATAATCCACTCGTTCAGCCCCGAATTTAATGATTTAGCCCCTAGCCCCAATTCTAGCCCATGTAAAATATAATTATTATTTGATTTCTTTTATTAAAATTTTAGCCCGTACCAATCTAGCCCTTTTAAGTTTGACTTCTTAGCCCTAAAACTTGACATCGAGTTGGTAACACTGGGTAACACTGCCTGTGCAGCTGACATAAATGCCTGAAATTGTCAAGCTGTCAGAAATTGTTGTTTACCATTTTGCAAAAAATATTTATTTGCATATTCCATATAGTAAATATGTCTCTTTTATGTTTAATACTTCGCAAAGTCTTGTCTGGTAGTGCAGACTATTGTTGCTTGTGCTTTAAATCTATCGAAGAGGAGCATACCTCTTATTATATCGAAGATGAGGTTCTACTGGATTCTGAAAGAACTGCAGGAATGAATATGATCTTATCTACTTTGTTGGGGGATAAAGTGAGTAAAACTAAAAATTAACTTACTACTTACAGATCCAATTTACAGTATCAGTCGACACGGCTTATCGTAGACCACTGCTGAACTAAGCTTGATTTATAGTCACTTGAACATCATAAGAGCCAAGACAGGAGTTATAGATGTACTTAAACTCCTAGAGATGGCAAAAGAGAAAGGGGAAGGCAACTTAAAATATGGGATGATGAACTTTAACTTACAGTATGTCCTAAGTGGAGAAGAGAAAGAGACATCTTATAAAACTGAATCAACTGCAAAGAAAAAATAGTTCAGGATAAAATGGCATAATAATAATAATGTCTTAAATTTACTCTGTCTGTAGTGGTTATAAACTCTGTGAGTCTTGTGTGCTAGTAATTGTTGGGCACATTATTCTTAGAATTACATAATCTACAGCAGCATTGTTGGTTCATACTACATTTTGTGTTGACTATGGATTAAAGACTTGGCAATCTACTGTTGGGCTTAGGCCTCTTCCAACTGCTTCATAGCATTCAACTTTGTAACAATATTCTGACAAATAAATATATTACTTACTATTACTTCACTTAGATTGACATAGGCCTTATACAATTCTTTTAAATATTTCTACTTAGAGAGGACCAACATTTCTTTAAAAGGTTTTTATTTATATTGGTGAATGGAATGGTTGTATGTCATATCACAAGTTTAAATGAATAAATATTTTGTGTTTCAGGTTTTGGACAGCATTGCCACGCATATCATATGCCAACAGTGTACGGAAATAGCCATAAACTGTTACAAGTTTATTCACAGATGCAGAAATAATTTTCAGCAGTTGCATAGGAGTATAGAATCACTGCAGAAACATACCAAAGAAATAAAAAATGAAACCGACTATGTCAAGTCATTGTTTCTTGCTTTGGACACAAGTAATTTTAATGTGGATTCATATTATGATAATAACAACAACTGCAACAGTCCACTTATGAGATTTCAAAATATTCAGAAAGAATCCATACAATGCTTTATTGAGATTGGATTTGAATCACATAGCATTGATAATTACAAGGAGGGTGTGAAAAAGGAAAAAGGCACCCAAATAAATCAAACTCTTCTACTTTTGGATATCATACATGACAAGAATGACTTAAATCATTTTAAGTGTAAGAATTGCTTGAAATTATATCCAACAGCCATCAAATTAAAACAACATTATTTAAGGGTACATGCACCTAAAAAATTTAAATGCTCAAAATGTCCACGAAGTTTTGGTACTTCATTATTATTGAATCGGCACACAAAAGATAGCCACTGTTCAGTTGTCTGCAGTCAATGTGGCAAGATGTATACCAACACATATTCCCTGAGACATCATGAACGAAGTCACAAGTTACGTCTTGTCTGTCATTCTTGTGGTAAGATATATAAAGGAAAGGGGGCATTCAACAATCATATTCAGATGAAACTTTGTCAAAAGATGAGGAAAACTAATGCTGAAGCAAAATTCAAATGTGATTACTGTGAGAAAAAGTATTCACAGAAAGCAGCTTTAAGTGTTCATATACGTTTGGAACATGAGAATGGGAAAGCTTTAATATGTGACTGGTGTGGGAAAAAACTAAGTTCTACAAGCAGGTTAAAAGACCATATCATAAAACATACAAAGCAGAAGAGTTTTGAATGTGAACGTTGTGGAGGAAAGTTTGTGACAAAGACATCATTGCTTTATCACACTAGAACGCACACTGGAGAAAAGCCTTACAAATGTCAGCATTGTGATATGACATTTCTATCAGCATCTCGCCGATCAGAACATGTGAAAAGACACCACACAGCGACAAGCTTTGAATGTGACATTTGCAATGGCCAATATAAAGGACCTACATGTTTGATAAGGCATCGGAGACGGCACTTTGATATCAATAGTAAATTATACCAAAAACCTCAAACACCAGTAATGGTAGATGATGGTGGATAGTTACATTAATACTTAATTTTAACATTTGAGAGTGCAAATGTTTTTCTGTTAGTTTTAAAAGTTATTTTGTAATTATTTTAATTCTGTTAATAAAGCAGTATTATTAAGTCACCAATAAAATATATTTTGTTTATTTTTATACTACACTTGAGAAAATTATGCTAAAGGAAAACTAGAAAAAAAAATTGTTCAGGGCCAAAAAGTTTATTTATATAAGTATCACCAATACCAGCCAGAATCAAGTCCTACCAGTTTCTTCTTCGCAACCATTTTTCCCAGTATCTTTCTGAACACATTGCTGGCATCATCAAACACGTCTGATATGCCCAAAGGGTATTCTGTCATCAATGCTGATGGATCCACTATAAAATAACAAGTTTACATCAGCTTGCCATTCCACAGTATCAATCATTGAAAGAGTTTTAATATAAATTCTATACCTTAAAATGACTAAGGTGCATGGTGACTAACAAGGTGGATTAACAAGGGAGGCGAAACATAAACTAGGTATGGTTTGCTAACGATAACGTAAGTATATTAGTGAGAATTCTATTAATTCTATTTAACAATAATTCATTTTAGTACCTACACAAACTAAATGTCTTATTTTTGGCTCCGCTTGTTTTTTTGCTGCATTCAAACTCTGTAATGTTGAACTGAAAAGAAGCATGTTTGATTAGCATTACATTTGCTGAATTCATGAAGTTTTAAAATAAGCTCTATAAAATACTTTAACTATATTTACCGTAAACATAACTATTACAAAAATAATAAAACTCCATCTAAAAGCCATTTTATAAAATATTGATAACAAAAATTATTACAAAAACAAAATACATAAAACTGACACTGATAGTTCAAAATATGTCAAAATTCGCGCTAAATATTTTTTTTTTGTTTATCAAAATTTACGTTATATTTTGTTCTTGACATAATGCGAAAAAACTTGAGTTTTAAGAAGAATGCTAATTTAATCCAACCTTAACCTGACGTTTGTAACTTACTAAATAAAAGTACAATATTATAATATTTTAGTATCAAGAATTTTTCAAAGAAAATCATTTATTTGTGAAAATTCGTAGATGGAGGCAACAACAAAACGTAAATTTAAGTTTTTGAAAGATACCAATAGATGGCGCGTATTTGCTAATCGCCTTCCTCTGATTGGTTGGTGGACAAAGTGCATCTCTTTCTTTTTCGACAGCAAGCAAAATGGCCGCTACTCACTGTGATATGGACAGACGTGTTGGTTATTTTGCGTGATGTCGTGCGATATTCTTCGTAAATAAACATTATTGTCCGAGTGTCGCCCTGTAGTGCTGTGTTAGTGCATGTTGTGTTGGTCTAAGTGCTTACTTTGTGATTAAACATCCATCCAAAAAGGTGTTTTGTCTGTGTTTTGTGCCTTGTTTTCGTCAATAAACTCACCCTGACATCTGTTTTGGATTTATGTTCACTTGAATACGGTAAGTCTACTGCCTGCATACACGTTTAACGATAAAAGTTAGTTTACATTAGTTTTATGATGTGTGTAAATAGTTTCACGTAAACTTTGACCATAGTTTTGACACTATTTTGTCTCGTTTGTTTTTGGAGTTTCGTTCGGATGCGCGATAGAGATAGTGGAGTAATGGTATGCTAAAGTTAAGTGACTCCTATCCCTTCGAAAGTGTGCCGCGTATTATTGTTTTGGTGGTGAGTGTGGTGACCTATTACAAAATGTATGATTTGAAGAATGGCTGATGTCGGAGGTCGAGCATGGCAATTAGTGGCTGGCCCTCTTAGATTAAATTTGACATAAGGCGCGTAGGCAGCGCATGGCGAGTGTGCGACAGTGACATCATATTCGCGTATTTTAAGATTATATATGATATTTTCACTATCACACGTCTGCGGTGTGTTTACGTCACAAGTCGCGCTAGCACTTCTGTTATGATGGAGTATTGTTATCAAAGGATGTATTCTGTAGGTGAACCAGGCCAATGTTGTGTTGCATGACAAGTGCTGGCCATGTCTAGCGAAAAATCAGTGTGATCTGCTGGTAACACAAAAACACTAATAAACTATTCAACTTCAGCAATTAATACTTTGGTATGAAATGCTGAGACATGAGGTTTACCTAGAAATAAAATTAGAAAGATGTAACACTATCAATCAAGTGTTATATATATTTATTGAAACTTAATGAGTCCTGGAATGACTAGCCACATGGTCTGGAATAGCCTTAAAGTCAATAAAACATAATTTGTGTCTGCATGTGCAACTTTAATGATATGTGTGGCGAACCATGATTTGAATGTGGTGGGGCAACTTGCCAACAAGTCTCCTTTGATGTTTGCATAATAATAAAGGAAAAGCTTATTGAAGATGCCATTGTTTTTTAATTTGATTATACACAAATACCTGCCCACTTCAGTTTTCAACACTAAAGAAAAATTGAATAGATTTTCAGATTTGTATTTTTACACATGATCATACCGTGACATAGGTACCATATGCATACTGCTGGGGATAAATAAATTAAATTAAAAAAATGTATGTGTTCAAGATGTTTATTGATCATTATGAAGAAATATACAGGTAATGAAAAAGTCGCTAAAACATTTTTTATAGTCTATGTCTTAAAAATCAACCATTAGAGACCTCAAATATCTGATAGATTTAGCGACAAAGTCGCCAAAAAGGCAACACTGCGAAACACGACGACGCGTCGCGACGCGGGGGATACCCCGCTATTGATGTTAAGTGGCGCGTGTTCCGATACATGCAGTCGTTGAGTGCGACAAATTAACCAGTGGGAAATATTTTTTATTTCATTTATTAAAGATAATTATCAGCCTCTATTTATCTGACTAAATCGCAATGATAATTATCACTTCAAACCCTGGTTAAATGCATTTAAATTAATAACCAAAACTTAAGTTTAATAAAGTTTTCAAACTATTGTTTTTAAGAAAATAATTTTACGCCTAGCATTACTTACTGCAATTAATAAAAATCTTGCTTCGATTTGGTGAATTTAATATTTTTTGAAAAAAATACCTACTATACACTATACCACCTACCTACCTACCTACTATGCTATAGTTACAGAAATCGATTCAGTAGTTAATTATGAACTAACTATATTCAGATTCTGTGTTTATTTGACAATTAAGCTTACTTACATCGTGTAGGTATAATATGCATAAAAAAAATTGATGAACATCCACATTGCAGTTTGTGTTGTAATTACATACCTAATAGCACTTTGTACTAGGCAACTAATACCACATAAAAAATAATGCTTTGCATGTACAATTCTTAGACTAAATTCAATGTGACATAATTGCATAGTGACTACATGACATTGCAGAGATATTAGCTTTCAAACAAAGGACAATTAGCTGTAGGCAGTTATTAACTACAGTAGTTAGTAGTTACCTGTCTATCTCCCTAATCTATGACTTTGTACTTAAATAGTTTTGCTAGATATTGCAAAACTTGGTATTTGAATGTGACCTTTTATGACACTTCATAGATGTAAAAGGCACGCGTGAATGGTTACATTTTTATTCATTGATTTGTAGTCATAGGTATTTAACATAATCTTGTAATTGCATCAGCATCCTTGCCAATCACATTCATATGGGACTAAGGAACTACAAGCTATGGTTTTAAAATCACCACTAAACAACCCTGTTAGACATAACCGAACCGTAAAAACCCCCGACTCCAACTAGAAAAAAAGCTGTAACTTTTGAATTTTGAACAGCTAAACAGATTTTTATGAAACATAGCTAAAATGATACCCTGAACTAGCTTTCAATTAAAAACAACTGCATTGAGATCGGTCTGTCCGTTTTGGAGCTAAGATGCCACAGACAGATACACGCTACAATCTTATTACACCCCTCTTTTTGTCAGGGGTTAAAAATTACAATCTCCGATCGTTTGATAATAGAAACCTTTCATTTAAGTATAGAAAAGATGAAGAGCGTGATTTTTGTCGTGTGAATTCTTCACAAATAGCCAGGTTATCTGGCAGAGAGAGCACTGGACATTCTACGGCGGGCAGTGCCCTGCAGGACTAGCGCGACGGCTGGACAAACACGTTTTCTCCATCCTTTGCCTTCTTGACAGAAGAGAAAACGAAAAATCGAGAGAAAAAACGATCAAGAGATGGTTTTGTCCCCAATTTTTCTTTCTCCCCTTTTTACCGTTCTAGTCCTGCTGGGCCGGGTTTCCTAGCTACGCCTATGATTATTTGTCAGTAACACGAGCACAGAACACAGAAAAGAGGACCCAAGAGAAAAGAGAGAGAGGGGAGGAAGAGGAACGGGTAATTTGATAATTTCCACTACTGCCTCTTGATCTGTGAAAATCACATCGAAACAAAAAAAAGAAAGAAACTTCTTACGATAGACACGGGAAGTATACTTATTCTAAGATTCGTAGTCGAGCTCTACCTAATATAATCTATTGAAGGAATTGATAATATTCATGTACCTACTCAGTTATTGTAATTCCTATTAACTTACATTTCCTTGTCTATCTACAACTTATCATTTAGTTTATTTTTACGAAATGCACATCACCTTCGCCTGATATGCAGCTGTTATCTTATTTTTAACCAGTTTTGTTATTATCTGACTTTAATCATTCCCCTAAAACATTTATATTATATAACGAACAATAGTAACAAAATAATTATGTGTTCTAACTTCTAAAACAGTTAGTTGTTGCTTTTACTCTTAGAGAAACCAGTTTCCGTAGTGTGTGCCCTTCACGGACAGTACACACGTGATCGTGTGTGCGTACGAGTCCTTAGAGCTTGTATGTGTGTAGCTTGTGCATTGTGTGAATTATGGGTTCAATTAGTACGCAAGTAGTCTACGCTTACGTTCCCGTAAGAGAGAGCATACGAGGTTAGGTAATTCAGTATTTTGTCGTGGCGGCTTGAGCTCAGAAATTAGTAGTGGGTCATTCCATGGAAGATGACACCTGACAAGTAAAAAGTAAACTTGCTATATTCAATTACTTGTTAGGCTCAAAGTATAGTATAAGGATCATAGCTGATGGAACAATATGAATTATCATTAATAAAACTCTCAATATATATTTTTTTATTAACTGAACATTGACACTCAACCCACAATTATGTGATGTTTATTTAAACGAAATTGGCAACTCCTTTTTGGCTATTTTATTTAAAGCAATCATTCTAATGTGTAATATTAGTATAGATACATTATTCATCTTGTGTTTGAAGCAGAAAAAATCAATAATAGTATAATATTTTTTGAATTATTGTTACTTGAAGTGATCAATGTCTTCTGTCCCACCCGTCCCATGAAAACATGCATTAGTTTCATTAAACCAAAAATTATAAAAGCTATCAATGAATTACTTTCCAGAAGTAACAATTAACCTTATACCTAACCATTAAAATTACTTTTGACACCTAATTCAATCAGTTAACCGAGTTATTAAGCTTTGAATTGCTGTCCCACCCGTCACTGGAAGGGTGTTAAAATTCTTAAAAGTTAAATAAAACCTTTTTTTAGTATATAATATACTAGAATCTGGATTTTAACCAGTTTGCAATATAAATAGCTTTTAATAAATTGAAACAACAATGTGTAAATGCTTTAATAATAACAAAAAAATATGTTTAAGTCAGATTATCCTATTATTTACGTTATTTTTCTAACTGTGCAGTGTCATTATTTTAATTTCTGTTTTAAGTTGCATGTTATGGATGAGAGACGTAAGTCTTGTTAAAAAATGATTTATAGCCCCATAAAAGAGGACAACTAATACGAAAAACCAAGGTCGAAAGAGAAGTTAAAGTGAACAAGGATGAATTACAAAAGATATTTAACTAGAAATCTGTGGACAGACAGAAATGGGCTAAAATGAAGGTCTTGATTTGAAAAGAATAGCATTTACAGTTAAAATAGCTTAGAAAAACTTCTACTCATTAGTTTTAGAGATATGGTGTACCAAGTTATCAATAAGTTGGCTGCATACCATATGTTCCTAGAAAACCGCACAAATAACTTTGTCAAAAATCTTTGTACTGAAATAAATTATGATTTTTCCATTTCTTTGATAACTATTATATTCAAACAATATTATAATGACTGCACAAGACGAGCATTTGCTTTTTCCGATACACATTTGGCAGTTTATTCATTGAATTGCTTACTCGTCCCACCGGTCACAAATCCATGTCCCACCCGTCACAATTTTAAAGGCTCATAAAAAAATATAGACTTGAATTTTTACATATTTCTTTCGAAATATTAATAGCAACATTATTCAACAATCGTACTAATCCAAAATAAAGGCTGAAATTGGCCTAGTTGATCTGAATTTCATTGACAACCACATTTATCTAAAGATGGTAGGGATTTTCGTGTACCACCCGTCACAGTTAGAAATCAGTGATTTTAACTATCTTAAAGGCAAAAACTTAGATTTTTAACTGCACTATCATATGAAACAGTTATCTGGGAATACTATCACACACTACATAATGTAATATATACTTTGGTAACGCCTAGAAAAATAAAAGTGTATCAAAAAATGGGTCAAAATGTCCCACCCGTCACTATGGAATGACCCTAGTGCAAAGATTGGCCAGTCAGCGAGGCTCGTAATGGGGCTCACTGTCCTGGCTGCGTCGGTCGTACGACATAGTCAGCATCACTTTTCGTGAGGAGGCTTTTCCCGTGTATCTTTAATGAAACATTTTCTGCCTTATCACATGAGACGTAGTAAAGGGAACATAGATAATTCTAAAATGACGGGTTTGCACTCTGGGCCGTGGGGATCCCCCAAAACATCTCTGCCTACCCCATTCGCCCTGAGGGGATGAGACAGTTATGTAATAGTTGGCTACGACGGTCGATTGCCAAATACGGTCCGTATAGCAGCGCAGCGGAGCACGCCTTTGCCAAAATACTTGTAGTTCTTAAATATAATATTTGATTTAATATCCAGCGAATGCAACTTATTGACGTTATAAATTGGATACTTCACATTGTATACTGAGAAATCTAACTATAACTAAGCATAGAACGACAATCAGACCTGTTTTATAACAAGTATCTAAAACATTGTTACACTTAGTAATCAAGTCTCATTTTTGACCTAAGTAGGCAAGATTCCGTAGAACAACATACCATAGAATGCAATATAATATATTATCCGCTCGTATCATAAACATTTTTTAAAAGGCAGACTGACGCATTATGATATAAAAGGACCCCTTTTACGCGTGAACTTATAGTTTCTATGGGAACAAATAAAGAGGCAATTCGCTTCCTATCTTGCACGTGCACTATAAAACGATGGTGTTAAGATTACACTAAAGTGCCTACTAAAACTATCGTTGAACGATGGATATAAAAACTGACGTAATATGGTGCTGCAGAATTCTCATGGGTGATGGTGGAAGCAACATTGTTGCTTAAGCGTACCTAATTGTTACACAATGTTATTTGTTATCTCACATAATCTGGTCTACATGCACATAGTAATTCTTCTTCTTCACTTATTCCCTGCGCGATTAATGCCGGCTTTAGCAAAGTTCCGTCTTCCGGCTCAATCTTGTCCACTTTGCCCTTTTCGACATCCTTAATAAACAGTTCATTGACTCCTATGTTCTCAATATCCACGTACATACTTTGGTTGCCCGCATTTCCCTACAACAACGTTCCCCAAGTAATATTTTACATAACGAATCTTTTAGGGACATTTAGAACAGTATAAAACTAAAGAAAGTTGTAACTGCTTGGAATTGCTCCTAGGGTACATTGGTAAGATCTCGTGAATTGTTGACGTCATAAAGTTAATGACTGGTAATTGAGACATAGTACTGTTAGTATGTAGTTACATGGAAATTGCGGCATTTAAGTCATTCTAAAATGTTAATGAAATCGATAAATTAAGTACTTAGTGCCAAAAAAAATTGAATGCTGAAGAATTTTGTACTTAGATTTCTACAATAAACTTAACTCTATGGGAAAATAAGATCAGTTAATAAGCTCTTCCAGATCCTATTTCACGTCTCTATATTCTCACAGGCAAGTAAAATCTAACAAGTAAAAGAAATACACTATGCCCACAGGCAGTTAACAAGTTCACAGTCACCCTCGCCTGTGCGCAGCGTTCATTGTTGTTTGTTTGTGCGCAAGCGCCGATGAATGAAATCGGACACTCTCGCGCCAGCGCACGCACTCGGACATAATTGTTGGATTGTGAGGGCTGCCACCGTGATACAACATTTATTGGTGCTTTGTTAGCATGAACTTTAAAAATGGAACAGTCCAGCAGCAGAATTTTATCGTATCTTAGCTGAAAACCGCGGGTATGCATATGAAAAATTTTATATTTTGCGGGGAATTACCTAAGGTACTAATCTAGGATACGTACTAATCTCTGATCCAAAATTCCTCTAAAACTGTATCTGATATGGACGCATGATTGATAACAAACAAATTAATAATAAATCAAACTGACGTAATGTTTGTAACATAGGCCCGAACTTTAAAATTACTAAAATTATGACTTTTTTAAATCATGAATAACCTAAACCGTTCCCATTTAACATGTCGTCACACTTGTCATCAAATCATATTTTATTTAAATTTTCAACATTATAAACGATGTTGGCAGTGTTGGCACCCAAATATGTTTGAAAGGGAAGTAAAAAAAATAATGAGAAAAATATTACATTGAGTTCTAAAAGGTCAGCGCGACCTCCTTCAAACATTACAAAACACACATAATTTTATATCATTGCTAGAAATCTGTGTGAGCGAAGAATGGGTGGAACATTCACTAAATAAATTTCCAGTAACCGCCGTAAAATGTTTGAAAGCGTTCAATAGATAGATTCGTCGTTAAATTCATCTATGTAGATGGTCTTTGTAGTCGGTTGTAAATCGTTGCACAAACATGCCAATTAACGCTGGGACCAATCGGGTTTATGGCATGCAGTAGCAACCAAGGCACTCGGCGATACCTTGAACAGGTATTAGAAACTTTTGACCAACGAATTGTACGATTATTGGCTGCTTGCACAACTGTTCGAATAATCTTCGAAGGGTTACAAATGTGTACAATGGCGAATCTACTGTTCTATGAAGAACGTTCTACTTGAAGGGGGTGAGTCTGCGCTATTTTTGTTGGCACAATTCCAACAAAAATTTCTAATAAAACCCAATTGCCTACAGTAAATAAATTTTCTTCTTAATCTGGAAATCGAAGGACCGCGCTCGACTACTCGTTAGTGACCTGCAGATTATTTAAATGGTTTTCAGCTATCCATTTACACGTTTTCGTACCGCAGGACCATCAAAAAGGGTCCTATAATTTCTTGAAGTCGTTAACCTTTTTATATTGGAAGGCTGACGTAATTTTTTGTCGTCGATAGAGGTCGTTAGCCTCGCGGAATTATTGCAAAAAATGCAAGGCGATATATTACTTGTTTTAATTCAAGAAGTTCCGTTATGGCTCGTTCTGGAGCGTCTGTCGAACTCATCAGTTTCCCCAGATTCCTTAGTTTTGAAATGTAAACAGTTTTTATTATAAAACGTTTGCAGAAAGAACTGTAATTCCGTTTTACACTGCTTTGCGTACTTTGTTAGTTTTACATGCATTGAATTACTGTAAACATTTTCATTTCAAAAATACAGTGATAGTAATTTGATATTGTGATGTTTATATGAGAAGTTTTCTTTTATACGTAGGATTTTGGATGATAAAATACTTGGTTTGCGTCATACGACTGACTGTAGGTAGAGTTTAGCACGGTTAACACCGAATATTCCGAGCGAAAAATTGGACAACCTTTCTGCTCTCGTGAGTGCCTCAAAATGGACTAAAGCATAAAGGATTATATTTATAACTGTAATAAGGTTCGGTAGCGGCAACCTTCTTTGAGCTCGATAACAACTTGTGTTATCCACCAATAGGTTTGTCAAGCGTAGTAATAATGACAATATTTCCTCATGACCTTTCTTTTAATCGGTTTATGAGAAAACCCATATTCAGCAGTGGACGACGGTATGAATTGATGGTGATGTCACCATAAACTTTCAAAACGTGTTTACAGTAATTATTGTACACGCGCGGTTTATTATTATCAAAATAAAATAAGCCTATGTCACTCAGGGATGGCGTATCTTTCTATTAGTGTATTTTTTTCAGAATCGGTTCTGTTGTTTTATATATTACCCTCTACATACAAACAAACAAACAATGTTGATCATTGATCGTCATTTCAGATTAAAGATCACGTTACTGAGTACTTACATTTGATTAAAATACCATAGGCGAGTCGTTAAATATTAGATAAATATTTATTGTTGTTGTACAGGTATATTTCTATTTAGTATTGTTCTGTTTTTAATTGGCGTATTCATTAAATGGGTAGTTTGGTTTTATTATATTATAATGTTGTATAATGTTGTATGTTTACGTTAGTTTTGTTGTAAACATTTGTAGCGTTACTAAATATTATTTTAGGTTCAGCATCTGGAATTATTTGAACTAATATTCATCGCAGTTTGGTTTATGTTTTCCAAAAATCTCACATTTTATTTGGTTGTAATGAATTTTTGTAAAAAGTGTTCTGTATTAGCACTTAAGATACCGGAAACCAATTTGAAATGTAGATCGGACAGATAATGAGACCTGTAGATTTTGCAAAAGAAGTCGCGTACGCAAAGACCAATTAGAATGTGGACGAAGAAAACACGAGCAAAATCAAAATACTCTGGCACGCCAAAATCATAGTACTTTATACAATAATAACCAATCATATTTAGCCAATAGGTAGAAGTCGTAACGCTAATAGTAAACAAATGCCATGATAGGTACGTATGATGCACAAACCGGTCGCGATGAGCTAAGCAGCGAGATTCACTTCTGACGCAAGGCGCACGCCTCTGGTGCTCGATGTATTGCCAAAGTCGACCTTCGAGTGATGTCACATTTATCAAGATTATTGTGTTCATTTCTGTTTAGATTTTGTTAGTAGTATTGAAGAGATCTTTTGAGCTTTAACAATGCCAATATATCAGGTCAAGTCGGGGTTTTAACCATTTTGGTTTGTTATTGTCAAAAATCTTAGATAGCCGAGATTGATGTCGTCAATAGAGGTAAACGCTAGTTTCTCTATCTTATGAGATCGGACTTTACCAGTTATTGCAGTCAGCAGAACTATAGGTGAAACATAATAGCCTGCATCTGCGTGTGTCTTCGGAGAATCCTTTGCAAGATTACAGACATTACGGACGCAACATTTAAACACACAACTTGAAATCAAATAATATTAACATGTTTTGTCTCATTCGCTTCGATGTCTTGATAGCTAATCCTGAAATCTTCAAAATTCGCTTAGAACTTTGTTTTGATATAAATTACTCGAGTCTTTGGGACTGAAAATTATTAATATTGAATCAGTCTTCGCTATTCTTACTCTCAAAGATCAGATGCGTATTTTTTTTATTCCCGTTTCTAATCACGTGAATTGTGGTGCTACTGATACCGCTTATTTTGTTCAACTGCATCTCAAAAAGGAGTAAATATGACGAAGGAAACAGGTGCTCCCGTCCGTCACTTTAACCACATGTGCATCCACCATCATTAGATTCATCACGCCACCAAACATGGTTGTTTCCATGAAAAACATCGTTAATTACGACTCTCGCCTCTCCAATTAGGTTAGTTAAAACCTGCAAAAGCCAGCTCGCTTGTAAATTTTAATAATGTATCAGTTAAGGTCAAGTTAATTGACACACATACCGCGAACCGTCCGAAAGTTGCGTTTGTCTTTTAACGTGTTTTTTGTTGATTCGGGTCGATGCGTTCCCAAATTATAGGGGAACGAGTAGGTTGCGTTTTATTTATGGTCTCCTCTACCTGCCAATTTGCATTCGGGTTTTCGAAAACGGTCTACAGTTTTGTATCTGTGATGTTCTGTTGATATGTGCCATTCGTGGTCTTTAGAACTTTTATTCCTGGTGGACGATGCCGATTGCCGACACAGTTTAACTATCATTAACACCATCCGACCTCCTTTCTTTTATCCAAAACGTAACGATGTCTCTATCTCAATTGTATTCTGTTTTTTCTTACTTGTTTTATTTATTAAACAATCTTCACACAACTTATTAATGAAATAATAATTTATAAATAACCCACGTCATGTAGATTTGGTAAGAAATAATTAATTATCAAATACGTTAAATTTACAATGATTTTTATATTTTTAAATAATGTTTGTCGATAAAAAGTACCTAATTAATACTGCAAGAGGGTTTGTTGTCCACCGCAGAATACTCAATTCCAAAATGTATCTAAAATGTAATACATTATGCAGTTACAAACTCTTCGTAAAACCCGTATGAAAAATTGTCTCCATTCCGAGTAAAACAGTTATTCTGATGTGTATGAGGACACATACCAAAGATAATAATTATGATAGTTACTTCAGATATAGTTGTAGCTTGAGGAAAAATCTGATTACGACAAGAATGTTAGCAAAACAAAGATGAAGTGACAGTGATACAATACGCGATAATACGTATTCAATATTCAGAGGTATAGTGTAACTAGATGCTTGAGTGTAAGTGGTGCAATGTAAAGGCCTATTCAGACCTAAGCGGTATTCGCTACCGTCTGCGGCAGCGAAAACCCAGTGGGTATGCGGTAATATTACTGTTCAGACCTAAGCGGTATTCGCAACCGTCTGCGGCAGCGAAAACCCAGTGGGTGTGCGGTAATATTACTGTTCACACCAAAACGGATTTCGCTATCCCGCGTGGTATGTACCTCTACCCACAGCGGCAGCGAATATCGCTCAGGTCGCTCTAGCCGCGGTACTTGATACTAAATACCTCAGCGAAACCCGCGCGGTATGTACCTCTACCCACAGCGGCAGCGAATATCGCTCAGGTTTGAATAGGCTTTTAAGTGGTGCTTATACGTTCTCTTGAAGTGTTCTAAAAGACCAATTTAAGTATTCGCGAAAACGAATGCGATATTTGCGTATTTATTAGTATAAAAAAAGACAATTTTCCTTTCCGTCATGCTACGAGGGTTTCTCTCTTGAGGTCTCAATTACTTTTTAAGTAATTAGTATTTAAATATAATCTGAATCCATAGATTACCTTGATTGCTATGCTAATCTTGGACCGATGAGATTTTCAAGTACTGTAATTATTACAATTTTCAATAGCATGTTAAATTTACAAAAGTACTACAGATTCTGATGATATCACTATTTAATGCGTATTCAATAAACGTTTACTACTTTATTAATGTGACACTAGAGAAGGTAAGCTTGTAGTTGATGGATGACATTGTATTTGTTGCAACGCAACGTTATGGATTCTATGAGCTTGTTAAATTAGCAAAACACGCTGACGATGTAGCCGTCCGTGTAGCAACAAACAGGGCTGAAAAAACTTAAAATGTGCCATCGAGAAAAGATAGAAGAAGAAGGTTAGCAACAAGCACGAGACAAACTTGTTGTTAATTTATACGCATTGTATTCAAGTACTTCAAAATGAAATTCTAATTCATGTTTGATTCTGTAATTCGCAAGGCAGATACCAATATTTGGCGTGTCGGCAAGGAGTCATGTATATTTATACCGTATTTGGCACAACGATTGCAATACCAGGTACTGACAGGTTGATAGGCCGCCTACGTGCACTATTAATTAACCAGTTCCCTATAGTTGCCTCCAACAATTTGCACTCGGCAATAAGTAGATACTCTTTATCCTCCCGTTATTAACCATGTTTTCTCTCGTTAATACGTAGATTTAAAAGTCTTTGTAATCTATGTTTGGGACTTTGGGTTGTTACACAGCTCTGTTAGCTAGTCTAGTATAAAAGCTAATCGGAATGTGTCAAAGATTTTTATTTCAACTGGACCTTTCAAACTTTCAAAACGACGCGCGACCTGATTCTAGGTGCATGGTTCCAAGTGGGTTGGTCCTAGAGAAGATACCGGCAAGAAACTCCATGAATCCTCTTATCAGACAACAAATTTACAATAATATCTGTATATTGGCATTTATCAAATAAAATCAATCAATCGTTTTAAAACTATATTATAAATTAGTGTTGTCCGTTCAAAATGTTCAATATTTAGGCACAAGGTCGTTGCACACGTAAGATATTTATCACGACCGTTTTCGATAGCTGGGCAGACTAGCTTAAATAATTTGTGCAAGATTAATAGTAGAGTTAACGACTGGAAGGCTAATTATTGAAGGCTGAGCGCGTAGTTCAGAGTTTACTTCATTAATATTATGTAATATTAAAATCTAGTAGGATATGAAAACCTAAGCTTTGTAGATTTGATTATATTTTTTGAATCTTTATTTAAAGGAAGTTTATTCACATATGAACATGTCATCTCCATAAAACAATAAACTTAAATATTTCTCAACTAATACTGAAATAACACTATGCCGTAGGCATTCTCTACCAGACAACCTTAGGGTGATGCAGAGACAGAGATTAAAATCAGCTGTGCCATACAAAACTTCATTACCTACTCGACCCAAACGTATGGGACAGGATTATTTTTGCCGTCCTACCGCCCGAACTAAAACTAAAGAAGAACTTTTTTAACACCAATCTGGGTCAGCTTATACAACAATTTAGCTACTGCTGATAGAGGTGAAGACAATATGCAGTAAAATGCAGTTACACCATTCAACGTCTTGGAAACACATCAACTTCGGTTCGCATACGACGCGACGTTTAAAATCTTCGTTCCTGACACATTTCATTACGATATAGTTTATGATAAACATCCTCAATTATCCAACATTCATCACAATCCGAAGAACTCATTTTACTCATCATTTATTTATTCGAATGTGTCCGGATCGTAGTCTGACTCTGAAGCTCTTTACAATATTATCATGTACCTTCTCACATTACTCCTATCAAACCATCAAATATGCTGGAAAGTCCGATTTTTATAAGGTTAGGTTTTCATTTTGAATTTTCTGTTCCGGTCTAGAATGGGTATTTTTAATCAGATTTGGAATCTCGATATCGTTTATATAAAATGTTGGCAACGGTAAAAATTTCAAAGAGACCTGCTTGTATCTATTAAATTAGCATCAGCCTAAATCCGAGTTCCTACACAAATTCTCAGCTTTGCCCTAAATTTATTTTCAGTCTAATGTTGTTTTCATTTGATTTTTGCGACTTCAAACAGGCGTCGTGTCTATGTTATATATATTATGTTCTATATTCGCAACCACATTTAAATGAAAATCCCTTTGTAGGTCATGAGGTTTGGTAACTTTTCTTTCGCAATGACACAATTAACAATATCTCTAATTTTGTGTCACTTCCCTTAGGTGTCGAATGAAGTAATTCAAGGATTATATGAGGAGGATGAGACGTGAATTGCGGTACATCTGTTCTCATCATAATGTATAGAGGAAGGACCCAATTAAGTGTTGTTCAGCAAGTATTTCCTTGGAAATAAACTGGCAACATGCTATATTGAACGGAAGAATCAAGAATGGCCAGCAATATAAACCTATGTTATGATCTATCAGAGGCCAATGTTCTTTAACGGAAGTTTTCCGTCTTTTACTGATAATATAATGATAGCCAAATTCCTTGCGATGGATGCTCTAAAACGATAAATTCGTTGGCGCCGAAATGCTATCTCCGAATAATTTATTTGAGAAAAGTTCTACTTTTTGTGTGGCATTCCAAAATAACTCTTGACGGAATTCGTACTTTGATGTTTATATTTGGGCGAGAAATTTGGGTATTCGAACGAAAATAGAATTTAAATTTAGCCAGGTGCAATATAATAAACTAAGTGCTCAAAATGTAAGCGTAAAGAATGCAGGAACAAAGTTGTAAGAGATGATTTATAACAGTGTTCGACAGGTTGAAGCTGCTTACTTGGGTTTCTAACATCAGAAAATCAGATCAGGATACTATGAAATAAAACTTTTAATATCATCATCAAGCCATTAATACAGCTCCTAACAGGCAGCTAAAATAAACAATGAACGGTCGTAAGATAATTTAATCTTAATCTACTACAAATTATAAAAAAGGAAGGTCGAGTATTATAATACTTGTTTCTTTTATTTCTATAATTAAAACAAACAAATACACAAATTATTAAAATAGCAATATTACGTCAAAAGCAGACAAGCGGGTCGACGACATCAAAAACGTTGCTGGCAATTAGACTAAACGGGGTTATGCCAAGGACATACCATGGTGCCTTTGGATGTAACTGAGATGGGGTTCGATGGGATTTACAATGTTTCTTGCACATTAATTACGGCTGTCATCGTTCATCCAAGACCATGCAAACTATTCTTAGAACGAACATCAATTTATCCTAAAATGCAGAGTTCTCGGAAAACCACTGTCGACTGTTTTAGACAGATATGGCGCTATAAAGCGAAACACAACAATTACTTTGGCGTTATGATTATTTGAACATGTTACGAGTTCTGCTAATCTCAAATCTGTCTTGGTTCCTATCCAAATTTGAGATTTTACAACTTCTGTGTCTTGTACTGTTCCAGGTATGATTGTTTGGTTCGAGACAGCTATTTTTTTAGCGTCGTTAATCTTCTCACCCCGTCACGAAGTAACTGTCTCGTTTTCAAACGGCAAATTCCGACCTGCCTAGTTTTGAAATATTCAGTTAACAGTTTACGTTCACTACTTATCTCATCGATGATCTCATTTGCAGTCCCCAAATCACATTACTCGATTAATAGCCATAAGGTTATTAACGCTTTTACGAGTTTCTTAAATAAAAAACCAAATTGTTCTATTTTAGTTGGTGATATGAATTATTCAACAAGTTTTTGTCAGTATTCTGATCTCGAGTTATTGAAACACTATCGTAAGTAACCTAGATTCGCTGTAAATTGCGCTAAGTAATAATACGTCACTTGGTTAAGGAGTGACCGGCTAAATAATAAGTAATAAGCACAGATTAATAATAAAACGGAGTAAGAAAAAAACGCATAATTATAATGTATATATGTATGTCACAAACGAATATATGTCATGAGGTTTTTGGAAAACAAAAGGAACCATGGGTGTTGTAAAATGCAACTAAGGGATTTTGCCAAAGGCATAGGTAGCATCTTCTTGTGAGATTACAATAACAATATCGTGTTGACTAATCTGTTTGTTAAGCGTGGTGATTATGCCAATTACTTCTCTAACGACAGTTTAGTATCATAGACGTGATGATACGCGTATTTCTCCTTGGCATCCGGTCATCGAATTTGTGAGATCCTTCTGGCAATGAAACGTCTGTAATTAGATGATTAGCGTCACGTCATACAGCTTTATTGTGATTGGCTAGTGCTACTACTACAGCGGCATATTCGTAGTGTTTGCAGATTTTTTCTCGCCATTCGCCCTGACTTTATCAATCCTCCACTCCATTTGCTTACTATTCTTTGAGATGCAAAGATTTTGTGATGATTTAAGAACGTTATCTCTATAGCCGTACTGTCTACAACTATTAAATTGTTGTATATTTTGTCTATTTAGATGACATAATAAAGTCGCCAATTTGATACCAACTTACTGTTTGTCTGACTTGGTGTCTGTGATACACAAACGATAAAGCCTTGACGAAAACAAAATAAAAACAACACACTGCACCGTCTGAATGTCGGCTCATTAGTATTCGTAAAGCATTTAATTTGTTTGACCTATTTCGTATTGTAGACCTTTTGCAACTATGCGACTAGTTATCGCATACCGACTTGTTATTTAAGAGTATGAAACTAACATTATATTTTATTGACTTGTTGTAGTAAACAAACTGGTTATTGGTTAGCGGATTGGATATACCGTTTACTGTTTAGCTGGAATGATGAAACATTTTTTTGGCTTCATGGAACTGGTTTAAGAAATTTTTGCGGTACTATTTTGTTTTGTTATAGCTGTAGTCTAAGAACTACGTCTCGTTGGCACTATAAAAGCAACATTAAGGATGAATATCAACAGAATCTATCGATGCATCGATAACATAAAGCTGCCCGAAGCTGACTTACCGGTTGTGGCAATCAGATAGCAGTCGCACCGAGTAATTAAAGTACGTAATTTGCCAGATCATCAATACTTGTAAAATAGTTCAATATTCTACATAGTAGTCTATTGCAAAAGAGCGCATCTCCAGTCCCCCTGACTAGAGGGAACCTTGGCAAAAAGCCGTCGTGACGCTAGGATGAAGGAGAAGAGTTGCGGCACTGTGTAATGTGTATTGCAACTAGAAACTTTATGACGATTGTACGACGTACGTGTTATATCCAAGCACGTGTCTAATGGAGCGTGCAGCTCATAATCGACGCCGAGACGTAATGCTACTCCGACCCCTACCTACGATCATTAAAACAATTAGCCGACAAACTAGAAACGCAGTAAACTCAGCGTAAACAAACATTTTGTTTGTGTAACCTCACCGAGGTTAAAATGATTACATCGCCCAGTTTGCGTGGTTACGTCAAAATTTTAACGTGTTGGCAGTATGGCCTTGCTATCAAATGCTACAAAAGTGACAAAAAAAAAAAAGAATTTATAAAAAATATTCGCGCGTTCGATGTCATTCTAGTCCGATGAGTCACCGCGGCCGGACGTCTCCGCTGTTGCGTTCCACATGGACGACTTTACCGGGTTATCGCTGACTGTGATAATGATTTGTTTTTATTTCTCATAGCTTTGTAACGCCGACTGTTGGTAATTGAATGACAAAATAGATAAGTAAATGATACGGTAATTGCCCGGTCAAGAAGGGAAATGAAAACATGCGATATGGCATGCAATATAAGTACATGTATGTTGTGTGTATGAATAACATTCATGTGGACTTTTATCTTATCTCTTTAAAAATATTGAATCTATTATTTCAGCTATTGGATGATGGCATTATTCATAAAAAAGCTGTTGGAAATTTTAGACATTTTAAATGGTCTGCCATAGCAGAGATGTCTGGCGTTGCTTGCTGTATGATATCATACGAAACGAGATGGGATACCATACCGTCGATACCGAGAAGCCAGAAGGCAAAAATGCAAATTGATATGAGTCATTCTGTTAATTTCATTTTACATGAACATCGAGGCCCTTAGCAATGTTGCGTTATATTAGGGCTGGTAATCTAACCATCTGAAACTTCAGGCCTATTCATAATCACATCTATAAGATATTTCCTGTTATACCGGACTCCCAGTACACGTATGAAATCGATGCTTATTGCTGAAATCAAAGTTTTGGAAAATTAAAGTTGTCCGAGAGCACTGGGTTGTGTAATCTTTTAAATTCATCAAGTACACATACTTTTCAGTGTTTGAGTATTTATGCAACAATTTGTGATATTATAATGGCCACGAAAGTGGCAGTATCAAACAGTAACACTTTAGTCGGAAGAAAAGAAAGTTTTGTACTTAAAGTGGAATGCTGCCTGAATTCATTAATTTGTGTATGAATGGTGAGCGTCAGGATGGCGGGTGCACTGCTCCAATTGAGGTTAAACTGCAGTAAAGCATAGCCATGCGTTACTTTACGTATGCATATAATTTAATAGCAAATGAAAAAGTGAAAAAAAAAAGACTCATTAAAACATTTCTTCTTTTGTTAAAGTCGACCTTACTTATGTTTTGTTCATCTTGTGACCCACTCAGACCGTAGAGTTAAAGTACAAATGTTTGTCAAAATATTTATAGAAAAATAATACATTTACCATTAGAACAGTGCATCCGTCAGCCTGACGTTTGCGTATGATAGTGATAGCACAGAGCAGTATGTGTGTTTATGTTCTTCCAAATGCCTTCGCATAAACAAAACATCTGGTTGCAAGCATAAAAGCCAGCATGTAACCAAATATGAAGTAAGTTTCCAAAATAAAACAAGCAAATAAATCAACTGAGCCAAAACCCAAGCTTTGTTTACTATTTAGCTCCAAGTTGGCTAAGTTTAGTCACACGTGGGAGACTTCTAGAAAATTCTGTGCGAATTCTACGTCGTCTGTTAGCCATAAGTCTCAAAAAGTTTGTTTACAATTTATTGTACATCAAAATTCACGTCGTCAGCCCTGTACCAATCCGTGGGAACGTGATGTTCGCGATGTTATAATGTTCTAGTTTTAGAGTGCATTTCTCGTGACTCACCGTCAGGGTGTGTGGAGCGACATGATTCGGAATTCCGTTTGGATATCATGACGACATCGCATTGATTTAATTACATACGTGCCGATAGACCTGAGCTTGTGGAACCTTTAAAATTGCGAGTCAAACAGACTCAACTCCCAAGTGAAAAGTCTACAGATACTTTACGGAAGACTCTTTTAGCCGTTCATTTAAATTGGAGTGAAATGGTGTTGAAAATACTAACTAGTTTAACAGAATTCCTGTGCATTGCTGCAATCCCGAACTTAACACTGCATTGCGACAAACAGTCCCCGACATTGATATAAGCAATTGTTTGTGTGTATCACACAAAAGGCTTGCTGAAAAGTTAGCGCTTGCCAAGTTATCGCGTATTTCACAGACAGAGTTTATTGCGGGAAAATAAGTTGTTATTTTAGTCGTTTTCCCAACGGAAAACTTAAAGGCAATTCCACAGAAAACTTGGTTAGACGAGGGACCCAAAGTAGGTCCTTGCGACAATACAATAATATCGGCTTCGTATAAACGTGCCAAGTCGACAATTTCCATTCGATATGCGAACATAAGCGAATAATTCAAGTATTTCTGGGACATTAATTATGCTACAGCTAATCCAGTTAACTGGCCACCGAATCCACAGAATTACGCCATTGATGAAAGTACGAGATTATTATAACATCATCTACATAATGCAATGGCGTACGGACCCACTTTCGAGTAAAAGTTCCGAATGAAATATTTATTCGTTGTAATTATTCTTGTTGTTGGTGCTACGGTTTTCTCTATTTGAATGTACACGTGCGTTTGCGCAAGTTTGTCTTAAATGGGTCATGGTTTTTGGTCTATTTTGTATGCTGAAACTCTCAAATGTCTTAGAATAGAAGCTAGACCCAAGTTCAAGTATGACATTGATAATTTTGTCATGAAACTTATGTAAGTACATAATTTATTAAATTCAACTTGATTTATGTCAAACCCATTCTCTATATCTATAAATATGATGTAAATTTTGGAAAAGTAGGTAGGTATAGGCTACTTTTCCAGATCCATCATTATCATCACTGCTGGATGAAAATTGACGACTATTAATAGTCTATGAATATACATGTTTGCTGTACCCATAAAACGTACGTTAAACATGTTATAAAGTTCCAACAGCTGCGTTGGACACTGTTAGCCGCTGAATGGTGGAACGGCTGGCAGATAAAATCTTTATTTAACGCCGGCGTCAGCTTGTCTGCTACAATGCTGTGAATCCATGTGTACACACGAAGCAGATCTCCTGCTTCCATAGGTACTTATGATTGAGTTTTGTGAAAGGTATTAATTGAAATATGAAAGGGCTGCGCCAAAATTTGTGGCGACTCAGCGGCAGTTTACTGAAAATATATTTTAAATACGTATTGTAAATTAGACCGGTCCCTAATGTGAAGTTAATTTGTTGATGTTCAATTTTCGATGACAAAATACCCTAAGGAATTTTAATTAGATAATGTTTTGGATATAGAATGATAAATATGTATCCCTGACCATGAACGAAATATTATTCCATAATGTCGAAACGTGTTAAATTAATTTAATATTTGAATCATTGGCTTTAAGTTTTATGAAATTGAGCCATCGAATGAGTAAATTTGAATAATAATGAATTCATTGATTTAAAATGAGTACCTGCTCCTGTAACTGGTGCATTCAGATAAGATAAAACCATTGGATTCAGTCAGGTGAAGTTGCCATGTTAAATCGAAATGAGACAATGAAAAAGCAAACTATATTTTATCATTAAAAAAAAAATTGGTTGTCAACTGGATTGGCGCAACGTTTGCTTACTATCTCTATTTGTCATATCACTCCTATAACAAGCAATAATCCACTTCAGTTGTGGTTTTTGATATAAGACTTGACTCACAGTAAGATATGATAAACGCTTCCTTCTCCGATAATGATAAAACAGTATTTGACTTAGGCAGAAGGTCCAAAACAGTTGGCTAAATGGCTAGACATTGGTAATATCTGGTAATATATGAGAATCAACAACCTAGCACTGGCATGCAAAAAGCTGAGAAATTCGAAGAAGAATAATAGGAAAGTGATACTATTGACAAAAGGACCTCTTATCTCCAATGTTATAAATGTCATTTAAAAAGATAATCTCTATAGCAAGGTTCCTTTCAATATTCAGTGCTTTGAAAAGCTCAATACATTCTTTGAACGTTTCTCGAGAGGCCAGAGGAGAATGGAACGCAATTATTGTCTTTCTATACCTCGTTCTCTCCGTCTATATTATGTTTATTAATTTGCTTTAGCTCCTCGCCTAGTATTGATTCCGCACGATCTGGACGAAGTAAATTGTTTTAGATTATCTCTAGAATATTGTAAGATAACGTTTGTTTGTTTAGAACTTGGCTGGTATGTTTAATAGTAATGTTATTGACACAGGTTCAAGATTGAAAGGAAGTAAGCTGTTCTTATCAAAGTATCGGTTGAGTTCTAAAGCTTGTTCATCTTTCCGAGAAACTAAAGGTTATTGAAGAAATAAGAATTGATAACACAATTTTGCGAAATTTTGGTTTTCTCGACTTTACCTGGTCCTTTGTATTTTCTGTTTTTTTTTTTTTTTTTTTTCCTGGTTCTATGCTGCTGCTGCTTGCCTATTGAAATCCGAGCAGATTTTTTTTTTATAAGTATTTTTATAAATAAATTAGTTCTTTCCATAGACTAGAAAACCCAATAAACTAATGGAATGTTTCAGTTTGATGACCACGTTATATTGACAGACTTAGTTTGGTTTGGACCTTAGTTTGAGCTGTTATATTATATATACATGTTCTGATAAGATTGCATTTTTTCGGCTTTAGACAAGAAATCTATTATTTCAACAGTATGTTCGTTCATGCCAGTAGCTTCTACTATTCGGTTAGTTGCATTGTTCTCTCAACAGTTTGGTAAGTGTATTGAGCTTTGAAATTTACAAATGACCCGATAATTAATTGGACGCTCTATCTTATCTGCGAAACTATTGTTTTTTCGTTAAACTGCGTATCCCGGTCAAGGTTGTTGGTAATGCTTGCTAAACCTCTTTATTTTATGTTGTGCCACTTTAGTAAAGTGCAACATATATACGAATACGTGTTATATATCTAGTATCTGTTAGAACAGGACTGCATAGGATTAGGTCGCAGGGTTATCAGACTTCTTCTCTAGAGAGAAAGCAATGGACATAAAAACACCGAACATTTTGCACTAGTTTGTGTAATTTTGCTCAATAGAAGCGATGTTGTGGTCTGAAATTGGAACCTGAAGGAAAATCGGATTGTAATCGGTTGAATCAGTATAATATGTACATTAATACACATATAATCATAGTGTTTTTAAATTGGACGTTCTCACGGGATACCCCAACAAAATGCGTGGTTTATTTTTAGCATACGGAACAAACATAATCATAAAAGTATTCAAATATTTTTCCATGCTCGTATTGCAAGATATTCGTTTCTACCTATAAAATTCAGGGAGATTCAAAATATTGAGAGCATGATGTCATCTAAAGAAACTAAACACATTTTTCAAAACATCTTCTATTTTAAACCATGTCAATTACCATCCTATAATTTGTCTATACCCAGTCTCCAGTATGTTTTGGCAGTCTCCGCGCCTGTCACAGTGGACAGTGCATGACGCGCGTTCTATGCCAAAATGCGCGTTTTCCTAGAACAACGGCGCTTGCGCAGCGTCGCGGATCATTTGTAGGTGTTAATAAATATTTTGATACGTTGTTTTGACTTTTAAATAGGTGGTTTAGCGTCAGAATTTTGACGTCTGTATTTTGTGTTTTCAAATCTTTAAATAGATACAATGATGTCGAAATACTATAATTACCATAATATTGTGATGGAATACCATTGTATTGAAACTGGTTTTGCTAATAGTTAATCGATTCGTTTATTACTTAAAAACTCGGTAAATAAAATTAACGTATGGACTCCTGATAGTCCTGGTTGGACTCGGTAATAACAAGTTTTTAAAGTCAGATATAAGCAAGATGAGATGAGTCAAAATTACAAAATCTATGGACGTATAGCTGAAGAGCCTGTAAAGTTCCGTTCAGTTAGACGTGGGCATTAAAGATAGATTGACCAACTTTACGCTATATGATAATAAAACTATAATTGAGTACTGAAATAGGACATAATGTAGTGATTTCATCGTCAGGTAACTCCATAATGTTAACTGACCCGTATTCCCCTTCTGTGACTACTGTTTTAAAATAAAAGTCAACCAGGTCAATAATGTTCCTAGGCGACTAGGCGCCCCTGTTTATGCTCTATTTCAGACTTTACAGCCGATGCGTGTTCAATTGTGTTATACCCATAGGCTTTATGCTTTCATAGCATTCGTATTAGTACCTACCTTCGCGGAGTCTCGTTTACAAGTCAGTAATTAGGATTGATTGTTTTCCACTGCTGAATTTTGGTCACGTGACCGAATTCTGTACTCGTTTCTCAAGACACCTACGGGAAGTGATGGAATTGGTCTATTCTTAGCTAGGGACCACGGCACAAGTCACTCGTTATACCTACTTCGGCACTGAATCAATATTGAATGCCCATTCAAAACGAATTCATTCGCAACCATTCACGTTTCCTCCAGACAATAGTGTACGCAATTCGTAAAAACAACTCAATGAACTCCTAATTGTACACATAAACATGAATAAAAGTTATGTTTATTATACCCGAGATTGCCCACCAAAGATCGTGTGCAGAATTCTTGAATTTGAATTCTAAAATCTAGAGATCTGGGTGTAGTTTGGTTGGCTTCTGATCTTTTCCAACTGCAGGATTAGATTTCTTACGTTTCCTGTTTACTTAGACCGTTTCGTGTAGGGAATGTAATTCACACGTTTTATCGTTAAGAAAACTGTGTTTTACGTTGGTGCCTTTGATACGGTTTTTAATGTTGTTTTGTTCGGCGGATCTACGGTGTATCTTGATTGAACATGTGATCGGATGTTCATTGATGAATTGACAAGCAAATATACGTTGTACGCCAGAATTACGTTTGCATACGTATTTTTGTTGTGCGCCTGTTTTGTACTGTCGAAATGATTTCTTTTTCACGTGATTATGTGCGGTAAAAGTAATCAAAGTCGCAACGAAAATTCGGAGAATCACTTCTTAGTCACCCCAAGCTCCAAACAGTGACTGTTTCTAGCCGCCCTAAGATGATAAAATTTTTGGTTTTCCAAGACTGACGTATGTATATTTTGTTGTTTATGGGCGCCAACAGTGATATAGTCATCAGGGTACGTTCATCATCACAGTTCTTCATTCTGGTTTTGGAGTAACTGCTATGCCACTATAGTTTGGGCTGCCTCTTTGTTATTATTGTAGAAGGTCGCCACCCATCTTGCAATTATTTCTCAATTAGCTCTTACTTCGTTACGAAAAATAGTCAGGTCTTTTCCTGTAGACAAGTATGCAATCTACAATCGCTAGAAAATAGAAACGCCAAGAAAATGTACTGAACTGATATAAGCTATTGAAGTCACGTGATTCGTAAATTCCATACATTTTGGTACGCAGGTAGCGTTTCTATTCTATAACTATAGCAACTTGTCTAGGGGGCCTGTTCTTATTACTATGTAACAGAATCCATACAATTACTTACTTTTAGTAAGTATCAACTACTGAAACAATATCCACTTTTTCCTCTATAAATCAAGGCGAATATAACCTTTTTGACCTGTTACCGCATTTTGTCAGCACACTTCACATGTTAACAATTTCGGCTAAGAGGATATGGGTCTTCCTGTGTGACTAATGTTCCGTTTATGGAGTTTTGGTGGTACAACATTGAATGTCACCTGCTTTTTAAGAGTCTTCTATGTTGTAATGTGATTATTGTTAGATTTGTCATAATGTTAACGTTTATTCTTCATTGTGTTAAGATTTAGATTTCACTTTTGACACTGCCACAATAACTCGTAAACGTCTATGGCTAATAATGGGCATTACAGACGAACTGTTACTAGGAAAGATGGCCGTACTAGAGAATATCGTTTTAATCTCCTGTTTAAGGGAATAAGGTTTATATCTGCTTGTGGGTGATTAAAAAACTTGACACACGTCTTAACTCAAAGATTGATTTATTTATACAATTTTTTATAAACTCACTACTTAGCTAATTTCAAGTGGACTGTATGAATGTGTGGGTGCAGTATGTCTGTCATGTGTGCGTGTGGATGTTATTTTTCACTGATTATTTTAAACTATTCTCCTTTTTGAACATCTCTCTCGGGTTGGTGATCTCAGCATAATCTTATCACTACACAAATGGATGTTACTGTACCCACTTTCACCTAAAATACTTCCTTTAATATTTTATGATATCGACGATTATAGATCAGGCGATCTTTTCGTAATTGGTGGTTACTGTATTGCCTAATATCTAACTGTCATGTTGTTTTGTTCCAGGTGATGCTGGGCGGGGCGGGGTCGCCAGGCGGCGACGACTTGCTCACCGTCACCGTCGTACGCGACGAACATGGCTATGGAATGAAAGTGTCCGGTATGTTCCTGTTACTTCTGATGCTCTAGTACTTAAAGAAAACCAGGAGATGGTGGTTTTTTTTTAATATTCCGCCTCCATACTAGATTCATAGACCTTTTGTTCGTGTTGATAAGGCTCGGCTGTTGCTATGGTCCTCCATATTCCTTAATACCAACAGGGGGGCTAAAAAGGCCGCTTTAGGTGAATCACAATATGATTCATATTACAAATGCCAAAATATCTACTTAATTGACAACTCTTAATGTCATTCGCATAAGGTTCATATTCAGTAATCATCTGTTTGACAGTTACTATGCAGATCAGTAGATGAATTGCTCAATGTGGCCTTTTTAGGCCTCCAGATCAGTATCAGATTCATCTATGCGTTGATTTTTCGAAATGGGTTTGATTGTTGGGAAACCTAAACCGATGCAGATCAGCACGTAAGCTTACACATAAAAGAAACGAACTTCTCAATTACATGAAGATCACATCGTGGAATAGAGAAGTTTGTTTCTAACTAAAAAAGAAAAGTATAAAATATATTCAGGTACTACATTCGACCAAGGGAAAGGGGTCTTTAATTAGATATCAAATAGTGGAACTGTTCCAAATGCGATGCAAATATATTCCATCAAGCTATACCTGACAAAGAAAGGTGCCTAATCCATTGTCAATCGCAGTGAAAGCCTGGTGACGTATTCGGTGCCCATACTCCATGCCAAAACCCATGAACGCAGTCTGTGCCATTGTCGGGCATTACACATGGTTTGAATGCATTATCAGGGTGTTGGAACTTACCATGAGTATAAAAGGATTCGATGAGCGTTTCTGTTTGGTATGCCAAACCACAAGATTATCATAGGTTTAAAACAAATCCTATTACTAAAGGTCGTACACCTTTTAATCTAGCTTCACTTAGTCGCAATGTCGTGAGGTGACAGTCGGCAGATAAACTGCGATAGTCCACCCGAGAGTATAATAATTCTCATGTTTCCAATCTGGGTTTTAAGAGTTGTCCCTAAAATTCGATATGTAGATTTCTTTTTACTGATAAACGTGGAAATCTAAACTAATATTATAAAGAGAAAAGATTTGATTTTTTGTATGTTTGTTTGTAATGGATGAACACAAAAACAACTGGACCGATTTTAAAAATTCTTTCACGAGCAGAATGCTACATTATCAGTGAGTAACATAGGCTATAATTTATAAAG
Source organism: Allophyes oxyacanthae (assembly GCA_932294325.1). Classification (NCBI taxonomy): domain Eukaryota; kingdom Metazoa; phylum Arthropoda; class Insecta; order Lepidoptera; family Noctuidae; genus Allophyes; species Allophyes oxyacanthae. The sequence continues at coordinate 659,524 of OW028635.1, read as the reverse complement.
ATATCACGCGGGCGAAGCCGCTGGCGGAAGGTAGTAAGTTAATATATCGGTATATTATGTGACGTATAAGCTCGACATAAATTTATTCAGCGTTTATTAGTAGAGATAAATATTGACCATTTAAAGCTTTAGTCAAATCATGATTGGCCTTTTTTATCATATAGGTAATGCATAATTATTTTGGCCTTTATAAATTCTATCTAAAACCTCACCTTGAGTTTCCGAGGTGGTCGTGTTTTCTTTAGGAATGCATTTTTGTAATAAGCATTTTTGCGCATGAGTAAGTACGTGCTTTTGATCAAGAACTGAATATAACTGTTCGGTATCTGTATATTTTTTGAAACCTTGTATTCAATACAATTGTGTTCGCAAATGTTTTAGGATATTTTGACTCTACTAGTACATTTTCAGATAAAATTCCTGTGGCCAAGTGGATCTGTCCTTTGAACTCCAATTTATAAGCAAGCTTACCATCCCCAGGTGACAACCCCGTGTACGTACAGTCGGTGAAGGAGCACGGCGCTGCGTGGCGAGCTGGTCTGCGCGCTGGGGACAGGATTCTGCGCGTGGACTCCATACCCGTGCACCACCACACGCACCAGCAAGTCGTGCAAATGATACGAGGTGAGGATTTATTCCTTTACAATATCCCACTTGCATCTAAATGATAATGAGAAATTATGTTAAAAAAATCAATAACAGTTGTATAACTTTAATGTTTTATTCAAAAATTATACTGTTTTTACAAATTATTGTTACAGCTTGTACCAAACCAAATTAGCTTAAATTATGATCACACCATTTTCAAAACCAGATCCAAATATCTCTTTCCTAGTAATTCCCAAAAGCGAAACCCAAGTATTATAAGACCAGCTGAAGGATATCGCCGCCGCTAAGCGCCATAATAAGCTCGCCGTTGTTCGATGAAGAAGAAATCACGTGCGGCTATTTGGTGTCAGGGTGTAATCTAAGATATGGTTTCTTCCATGGGAAAACTTACAGAAACCAGGATTTATCTTGCCTATGGCTTCAGTTTTATAGCACCATACTCAGACTTTAATAACATGTCTATTGATAACGATGTTTTCAACGGTATTGACAACGCCTGACATAGATTTATGTATATTTGATGTAGTGATTTGAACACGTTTAATTTACTGTCTATATTACTCGTGGATCTCTACTGTTGATAGTCCCCTGCTATTCAATTGAAGATTGATTTAAATATAACGTTGAAAGTAAATCGATTTGTGTTTAGACACTTAGAAGTGATCATTGACTAGTTAGATATTCTAGAGAAATGAGAAAGCATGTGAAAGATGTACACACGGCTACATATCAAGTATAACCAGACTTCGTATTTGTATAGGCTTTCTGTATGATGAAAGGTCTGCTTATACTGAAAAGCCGTGTGTACTTTATAGAGATATAAGCCAATTTTAATGAAGGCAAATTGGACCGTCTCCATATTGCGTCATCTAAAGAAGGCATCGATTTGATAGAGTATCACATGTCGTTGCGCTTGGAGACAATATTTTGAATACCAAAATTTTTAATATTTTCATATTCTAATGGCCTTGAAAATCCCTTTTGGAAGTGAATCATCGTATGAATTTTAATGCTGGCGGGCGTTAACTGTTTTTATGGGCACATTAAACTGTACTTTTTTCTAGATCACAGCTTCATAGGAAGGGTAATGGCATTGTCACGTGGTACACGCTTCTAATCCGACTTTCGGATCGGAAATACAACAGTAGATTGTAAAAGAGTCAAGCAAAGTATCATAAGACTGTAATCGATCAGCTTCCAATATTGGAGAGTGACATTATCTCTCCTTGTGGGTATATGTAGTCATTCTTATTACTCCAGGATTGCTATACAAAGGATTTTTTTTTTCTAATACCTCCTCTTCACACAACACACACACAGAGGGTCACACAACATAACACTACGTTCCAAAACGCAAATCAGTGATGTAGCTCGAAAAGCGGCTAAGCTAAAGTGGGATTGGGCTCGTCATGTCTGCTGGATGCCATCTGAACTGTGGACCAATGTAACCACGCAGTGGAGCCCTGAAACAGTAAAACGGCATCGCGGCAGACCGCGAAAGAGATGGCGGGACGAACTAGACATATTCAACAAAGACTGGTCATCATTGGTACATAATCGAACAGCATGCAAATCAAGGGGGGAGGCTTTTGTCCGGCAGTGGGATGCGACAGGCTAACAGTAGTAGTAGAAGTAAGTATCATCACCCACGATGGACCGTTCTGCGCCATTTTGGAAAAATATTGTCTGCTTTATTTTTTTCTAATGGATATTTTTTTGTATATTCCAGCGAACCCAACGACGGTGTTGACAGTCCAGCAGAACTCATCGAGACATAAAACGCCCATCACAGCTCCAGTGCCTGTCAATGTGAGTTTATACCTATCTACTTACTTCTTTGTCCAGATACGAAACTCCCAAAAGTTAATGTGGGATCTTTGGAACAGGACCACGACATAAAATCACTTACTATCCTTATCATCTTCGATATATCAGGGCAGAGGTGGTTGCGGATTCTTATGTTCATGGTAAAAATTAAAATGTCTGGAGCATCAGGGAGCTATTTCTTTTTAATTATGAACCTTCTAAATTGCATCTACAATGAGAGAATATTCGTCTTTTGTCAGATTTAATATATTATGAAGAGACAAACAACAAGTTAATCATGAGACAAATATGACATGAAACTTTCATTTGTGTCCGGCTGCCGGCTCCGGTTTCTGTGCGACAGATAATCTATTTAATAATACGCGAAGAGAAAACTTTGTACCCATTTTTAAGCAAATTGCGCGCACGGAGTATTGTGTGATTTGGCATGGTTAAAGTTTATATGGAGAAGGAGTGCAGAAAGCTAAAATTACGGTCGAATTTTATTAATAATACGTACTCCATTTTTGGCAATTTAGGATAATTCTAGAATTCACATGGCGAACGTTCAACAAAAAAAAACATTGCAACCACATCCGCTTCCTAACGAAATTAGCGGAAATAATCAAAATGCTAGCTAAGTAATTAAAAGTAAACACTAAAATAACTCGGCATAACTTAGCCTTGGAGCACGTTATCAGTCCGAGAAATGCAATAGTCACAGTAGGTATTGTAAAATCATACGGCGTGAGCGCACAAGGTCGTGCCACTGTGAAACTGCTACTGGTCAGCTGATCCGTCATGATCCGTGGTATTTGTTTTGGGAAATATACTACAGGTTTTGTACACTAGCTAGCAGACTATCTGACATAGGCGTCGCCCACTCCTGGATTGAGGAATGCTGGGGAGTGGAAGTGTCGCAACTTTCGAGGGGCTTGGTCCCATGTTTTTTAGAATTGCAATTTCGACTTTTAACCCTCGACAAAATAGAGGGGCAGGGGGGGGCATAAGTTTGTAGTGTGTATCTGTGTATCGGTGTATCTGGGGATATGTGTATCTGTGTATATCCCTCTGGCATCATAAATCCAAAACGGATGGATTTCAATGCAGTTTTTTTTTATTGAAAGCTAATTTAATCGGGTATCATCTTAGCTATGTTTCATGAAAATCTGTTCCGCCGTTCAAAAGTTACAGCTCTTTTTCTAGTTGGAGTCGGGGGTTTTTGACGGTTAGGTTATGTCTATATGGATTGCACGCCACTGTTTGATTGAGTAACAGATATCGAAACATCTTCACAAACTTTCAAAATAATATTAGTAGGATTTCGCTTATTGTGGAAGTCTTCTCGCTGAAAGATTCTGTTGCCCACATAATCCCCTTTAACATTACCCACTGGAAGACAAGGGTAGCATTTCCTTCGTCTGGCACTTCTTTACATAGTATAAAACACTCCTAAACCCCTCTTAAACCACGCAACGGATTTTGATGCGGGTTTCACCATAATATTGAGCATTTCCTCCGGAAGAAAGAAAGAAAATTGCGTTTATTGGCACAATTAAAATTAAAACACAACATTTAATAGAAAAAAAAGAAGTACATTTATGCCAAAAGGGCCTCAGCTCAGCATAATGTCAGATGGCAACACCAGGTGCTACCACCTGACGCTGATTTTCAGCTGCAACCCACGGGTGCCATACGCTCGAATGTGCCTAAAACAACTACGAAGATTTATATGTATAATACTTTCATATATAATGTAAGGATAGTAGAGACATTGCATTCGTGCGAAGCCGGGGATAGATCGCTAGTATTGTACATACTTAATATAAAGTGGCTCTAGATCAAAATAGTAAAAGTATTCAATAGTATCGTACGTAAAATTGTACAAATAATGGAGCAGGCACGCGACCTCAACGCCAGCTGTTTGTACAGGTGGAAGCGGCGAAGGATTCCCGACGTTTAGTGCTTGATTGCTAGACGAGACAAGGCTCTTATATTATCTCGTTTCAAAGACGACTAAACGCTGTAACGCGGGTTTTGAGTTTCGAAAGAAAAGAAAAAGAAAGAAAATACATTTATTCAGCACGGATAGTGACAACACACGAGAGAGAAATAAAATAAAAAATAACTTAACCATTAAACAGTAAAAAAAAAAAAAAAAAACAGACACTGAGAACAAAATAAAAAAAGAGTTCGAGGAGGAGTTTCGATGTTCAGGGTTTAGATCTTCTCGTTGTAAAACCTATAAATGATTGATCTGAGTCTCAATGCTTGATATAAATAACCTAACCGTCAAAAACGCCCGACTCCAACTGGAAAAAGAGCTGTAATTTTTGAACGGCTCAACAGATTTTTATGAAACGTGGCTAAGATGATATCGGAATAAACTAAACTAGCTTTCAATTAAAACAAACTGCATTGGAATCGGTCCATCTGTTTTTGATAAACCTTCCGTGAAAAATTATCTAACTGATAGTGAAAACCGCATTAAAATCCGTTGCGTGGTTTAGGAGGAGTTAACGGATATACAGACAGACGCGGAAAGTGACTTTAGTTTAGTAGATTATTCAAATGATCGTCATTTTGTAACTTGTCTTGGAAAGCCCATTCAATTCGTAAGTTAGGTAAATAGTTACTCTGGGTGATTGTTAAGATGACTAAACTGTAGATATACAGCACCACACCAGATCCAGTGCGTCACTGTCGTACTCATGACACACTACATAATTATTTTCATGCGGTTTTTGCACTTAGTCTCGATATCATGTGGTAAATAAGATCGTTTAATCGCGACCTTGCGCAAGAGGGGGCTCACCAGATGTCGAAGAAAAATAAAGATAAAAGATTTTAGTTTTAACATAGCGTCTGTGTTGTAGGATTAGGCAGCCAGATTTCGCTGATGTCGATATTAAAAAAATCCAATAAATCTTTGCATTTACCATAGAAATGAACCCAGGACGTCACGCTTAGCAGCCGTAGTTTCGGCCACTGTTTCTAAAGTCTTTTGGAATTCATCCTACTACTGGTGCGCTTAAAACAAGGAGGCTCTGCTTCCCAGGATTCTCGGAAAATACCCTCAAACTGGGGAAAACTGCACGGGTGCAATTTTTCTACTATCCTTACATTTAATATGAAAGTACCTATAAACATTCCGGAAAAAAATTCTTAAAATGATAATGAAAACCGCATCAAAATCCGTTGCGTGGTTTAGGTGGGATTAGCGGATATACAGACATACAGACGCCGAAAGCGACTTTTTTATACTATATAGAGATGAAGAATTAAGTATTATGTATCATTATGTTTCAGTCGGAGAAGCAGCGTCAGCTGGAGGTGTCCAAGGTCCACACCGTGCGGCTGATGCTGGAACAAGAGCAGAAGTTCATCAGGGATTTACGCAGTAAGTACTTGTGCATCCTGCTACAGCATTCTCTTGTTAGCTCTGCTTGCTTTAAGTAACAGAATTTATTGCGCTTCAGGTCTAATGATGCCAAAATGGATAAGAGAAGGGCCCTTTTGCAAGCCAAAGTTAATATAAAAATTTAATTTAAAATAGATAGATAGATATTTAAATTTATACATAACGTCACACCTTTGTTAACTCCCAAAAAAAAAGAGGGGTGTTTATTATTTATTTTTACACACATAATACACAACATAACAGTGTAACACCAAGGCGTTGTGTAGTTCAGATATGAACACTAATGCCCGTTTTCACCAACATCCCCTAAACTACCACCTACGTATGGGACCCATAGCATAAAAGCTCCCCCAAACTAGCCCCTAAACTAAATTTCGTTTCACCATCATTTCTGTCACCTAACTAGGGGACACCTAATTATGTGACACTTTATTTTCGACAATAGTGACTGATTCATCTTTGAACTTATCGATACTTTGAAACAAGTAGTTTTTTATCTAATTCTCTGAAGTATACACATAAATGAATACGTTTATTAATAAATTGTATAATGATAGCAATATTAAATATTATTTCATTCATATTTTTAATTAATTTCATATTTTCTGGCATATTTACTCTGTGTATCCATTACGAAATCTCGTGTATTATCTGTGGTCTGGTCATATTTGTATTTTGTTGATTTTGTTTGACGAGATTTTGACACTAGACATTCTTTCGTGAGACGTGAAGTTTGATTGTTTGTTGCGTGTTATTTTACTTAAATCTAGAGGTTAATCAATATTTTGCTTCATAAATTATGGTCATGCTGTATTAAAATGGCAGAAAAAAGGAAGCGTAGCCAAAATTTTACAATGGATGAGAAAGACAAGCTATCGCCCCACTCCCCGCTGTGATCGAGAACTCGGACGGTTACAGTTAATTTAAGTTACCTAACCTAAAAAAGTAGGTAATTAAATTAATAAAATCCTGACATAAAATTTGCCTAGTATAACTGATATTACCCATGAAGCCGTTTACAAAAATAATTATGTATTGAAAAAAAGAATAATCTCCAAATAAAGTCCGTTTCATCACAGCTTTCCAAGTACTTTCGTCGATTCCGTTATATTTTTGGTCTACGGCTGTTATTTATGTGGAATATAAAACAACTGTTTCTAAATTTCTAATAATTCATAAAAATCACAATCCATTTTCGTTGCTTGAGATGATCACCTACGTATGTGGCGGTTTAGGGGCCTGAATTTTGACCACCTAAATTTAGGGGAACTTTTAACGTTTAGGTGACCCCTAACGGTTGGTGAAACAGAAACCATCCCCTAACGGCCCCCTAACCATGCTTAGGGGATCCCCTAAACTTAGGGGACGTCGGTGAAAACGGGCATCAGTAACACAAAACAAAATTAAATTTAAAAAATTGTAAAATTTAAAAAAATAAAAAATTTAAGAACTTTTTGTATGAGCCATGTTATAAGTTTGTAGTGTGTATCTGTGTACCTGTCTTGGCATCGTAGCTCCAAAACGGATAGACCCATTTCAATGCTGATTTTTGTAATTCAAAGCTAGTGTAATCGGGTATCATCTTAGCTATGTTTCAGGAATTTTTTTCAGCCTTTCAAAAGTTACAGCTCTTTTTAACACGCTTTTATTAGCTTCACCTGTAACTAACTATGTAAGAAAATCTTGGAAGTTAAATTTGACCCACTTCCCGGTTTCCGATTGAGCTGAAATTTTGCATACACGTTCAGTTTGGATGACTAAAGCGTGTTCTATAGTTTTTTTTAAACGATAATATTTTTATTTTCTAGTTGGAGTCGGGTTTTTGACGGTTAGGTTATTAGTGAAAGAGATAAAGATATCTAAATAATATTCCTGTTTTCTTTAATTCCAGATGAGCTCCTGAAAGTCCCAGACGTGAGGAAGCAAGCCCAACTGGAGTCTGCCGAACAGCGGTGTTCCAAACTGCAACATGAGATCGACACCATCATGGCAGGACAGGTAACATCGACCTTATTCCCTCACTATACAGTCTATATTGCAATGCACTGTTACAGTACAAGTCACAGAGCATTTGTAATTATATTGCAGCCATTTTTTTAATTATTTTTTAATGTCACTGTATTTTTTTGTACTTTTTTATATTCTATGTGTTTTTTGTTGCGGTTGCGGTCAGGATAATGTGTAATAATTTTAGTTTTATTTTTACTATTTAATTGAGAAAATGACTTAACAGTTCAAATTATTCCAAGGCATTGCTGGACATAGGTAGGGCTCTCCCAGGTAACACCGCCTGGTTCTTCCACCTTCCGTATCCAATCTTGAGGTTCCTTCTTCAGCTTATCTGTCCACCTGTCTGAGAAGTAGTTCAGGTCATAGCGAAATTAACTTTATTGTTAACTAGCGAGCCGTCCCCGGCTTCGCAGGGATGCAATTTTTCTACTATCCTTACATTAAATATGAAAATATTATACAAATTAACTCACGCTCAGAAGTCGCACTAAACCGATGAGGCAGTACTAACATAATATCAAAAATCATAATATGAAAGATTGTTTCACATTATAAGCATTAGTCGTAATTTTTTATAGTAAACAAACAGACAAACAATTTTCTATTACGATATACATAGTAAACAATATAGTAAGTGTGTTGTTATTATTTACCAATAGGCTACACACAAAGGCATTATGTATTCATAGTACAATTAAGAGGAAATACGAATTTATTTACTCCTATTATGTAAAAAGACTTTAAAATAATATTTACATAAGACATTTAAATATTGGCCAGTCAGCAATGGTGGTAGAGCATTGTAAATTGGTTTTATGAAAAGAGTATCCATGGAGTTTCTTGCCGGTATCTTCTCCAGGACCAACCCACTTGGAACCGTGCACCTAGAATCACGACGGTTTGAATGTGCCTGCAAACGCCCAGTTGAAATAAAATAAAGAAATGTGTGCTGGGACACATAGTAGAAGTGAAACTTCAACGGACAATATATCGTCTACCCCGTCCACGCGGCCGTAACGCTTTTTCGTGACAGAAAAATCCTAATACGCGTCTATATAGAAGTTTCACTTCAAAAAGCTTTGACTTTGAAATAGTTGGGATCATGAGGAAAGACAAAGGCAATTTTTATTGTATCTCAGCCTCCGATATCTACCCGGAGGAAGACGCAGGCAGTTAGTTTTGCCATAAATAAAAATTCAATCTTACAATCTTTCTGTCCGTTTGAACTAATATTTTTTGTTTCAGTATGTTATTAGTCTCATTTTGATTGTTTTATTTAATCAATGTTAATTATAATTCTATATTCGTTACATATTACCTGGCCGCAACAGTAACTTAACAGAGGCGAAAGTGAAATCCGTCATTGTACTTTAATAAAACATTTTAATGTCCCACGTAACACAGCGATGGTACAGTTCTGAGATGCGGAGAGGCTTTAACTTTACTTGTAGCCTATTCAGGCTGTAGCAGTCCACTGCTGGACATACGATTGTCCCAAAAAAGTGAAGTAATGCGAATAATAACTAAGCATCGTCTACAATAACTCTGGCGCAAATTGTTATGAACATTTCGAAATAAATACAATTAACGTTATGTAGGTATGTTTGTGCGTATATTTTCAACTTCACACGATGGTGTATTTATAGTTTGTTTTACGCACACATTGACAGTATAATATCGAGCGTAGTACAATATCGTGCGTACTACAATATCGTGCGTATTACAATTTCGTGCGTATTACAATATCGTGCGTACTACAATATCGTGCGTACTACAATATCGTGCGTACTACAATATTGTGCGATTACGCACGTTAGATTTGAGTGCGTGTACGCATTGTTCGCGCATTGACGTATTTTTAAAGGCATGTGTGCGTGTGTGTAATAATTAACAATTTTTATGTATTTAGTCAACTATTGAACCGAGATGGACCAAGTAGTAGTAGTATTTAACATCACCCCTTTTCCCTATGTGGGTAGGTAGAAACTACAGAAAGTCATGAGTTACGTCTTTACAAACCCCTTTTGCTTCATCTACATAGTCTCTATTTACTAAGGCCTTGAAATAAAAACAAAAAAATAATTGCAAACGATGATACACTTACGAACTGCCCAGATATTACCAGTATAAGCTGACCTTTCATTGTACGAAAAGCCCATTCAGTGCGAGGTCAGCCCATACTGGAAATGTCTGGGCAGTTCATTTTCTGCCCTGCTATAAAAGTTCGTAGTAAATCCCCTGTACGCCGGAAGAACCTAATGGATGCTACTGGTAGCGCCGTCCTTGTGGCCAGCTTCTGGGATGGGACATAGATTATCCATCGACCCACTAAGAAGAAAGAAAGAAAGAAAGAAAAAGAATTTATTTCTTCAAAACTTGACTTTGACGACACGGTTGGCGCAGTGGCTAAGCGATTAGCTTTCTGCGCTACGTGCCGCGGGTTCGATCCCCGCACAGAACAATTATTTGTATGATCTACAGATAGTTGTTCCGGGTCTGGGTGTGTGCATGTGACATGTATGTTTGTAAACTGTACCCTCGATACAGGAGAAAACTTAGTAAGGGGCAACGTTTTTTAAAAAAAAAAAAAACAACAAAGTATTACTTCATTCTTGGGACAGTCTTATCTCCAGCAGACTGCAGTAACTAGGTTGAAGCATCTCCGCCCTCACTGTCCCAACTAACCAGGCTAACGGGACGAGTCGGGTAGTAACATGTTTTGTACTATGTCTGCTTCTAAGCATGCCTGTTTATAATACAATGTCACTGTGACGTCACCATTGGGTTATATCACTGTTTTATTTTTGTAATGTGAACGTTTTTGTGGACGGCTGTATTTAAATATTTTTATTTGATTTGTGAATAAGTTACTTTTACTTACATATTTTTTTTATCTCTGAAGCAGAGGTCTACTGAATTACGTTGATTGTGAAAAGGACTTTCCAGAACTCGAATTTTATAATTCTCAAGGTAAAAGTTAATGTGTCTCACCTAAGTGTTGGTCGTGATTAATGGATTCGTGAGTAACAGAGAATATTAAATCTTGACAGATCATAACATAAATTATTATTTTCTTCCTTGATAAATTGTAGCTAACATCCTGTTGAAGTTGCCGTAGTATGTATATTGTATGATTCGTAATAGTAAGAGAACAATTTAAAAAATACTAAAGTAAATCGTAGTTTCAAAACAACATGTAAGTAATAATTTGAATGGAATTCGACGATTCCTGAGAAATATTTTTTTATTCTTTATCCCACGGTTTAAGAAATAAACGGTAAATTAATTATATCTATAACTCAAGTATGCATAGAATCAGACATAGGTCGGAATACTAAATAAATATTTAACTTTCGTCTCACAACGGGAATGGTTGTAACTTTATATTGCATATAATTATATCTATACTATAGCCACACTGTACTATCGCGCCTGGTTGTGTTGAGATTTTTGTTATAAATAGTAATAAATAAAATAATAATAGAAGTTACATGAAATAAAGTTTGGTAAATGTAATCATAGACTACATACATGCTTAAGGTGGTCTAGGTATATTGTACAACACGGTCAATTTAAGAATGGGATAATAAATAGCGACTACACTATTTGCCTCTCGCTCTCATGCATGCTTAAAGAGCGAGAGGCATATAGTGGAGCTGCCATATATAATCCCATTTTTTTTATTAAGTGTGTTATAGAAGTATTTTGTAAGATACTAAAGTATTTGTTATTTAGTATTTCTAGAGGTTTACACCAACAGTCTAGTAGTTTATAGAAAATTCGTTATTTTATCGGCTTACACAAAATCTCAGCACACCTCCCCGCACTGTTTAAACACGCTTCCCGCTACCCGTGTAGCCGCCGGCGCCCCCCTCCCCGCGCGCCCTGCCGCGGCGGGCGGCGCCCCCCGGCGGCTTCCTGTCGGGCCTGCCGCGCTCGCTGTCCAACCTCACGGGCCAGAGCCTGCGCAGCCTGCGCCAGGCGCGCGCCGGCAAGCAGGACGCGCCGCCGCTGGTGCGCCAGAACTCCGACGAGAGCGCGCGGCGCCACAACAACACCGTGCCGCTCGTGCCCACCACCTGCCTCGACAACGTCACGCCGCCGCCGCTGCCGCCGCGATCCGTAGACAGACCCAAGCGGAACCCGCTCAGTCCCAGCCTGAGCCCGCCGCCGATCAACCCGCTAGCCAAGCCCAGACCCTCCAACAGTAACGCTTCACCGTCACACAAGCAGTACTATCAAGGACGGTACTACCCTGATAAGTTTCCTATGCACCAGTCGATGCCGGCGTACAATGATGACCAGAAACAGTTTCGAAGGTCTTCGCACTCGCTGGATGGGGAGCTAGATGGTCCGCAACCGAATTCTATAGCGTTGCAAATGAGTTATCCGCTTGTGAATGTGCCGCCGCCACCCTTGCAGGTATGGCGATTGTGGATGAGATTTTAGAACAATTCATAATTCTATAACTCGACGGTTGAAAGGTTATTTGATCTAAGCGACATTTTTTTTTGTATTTTTTTTAAGTTAGTTTTTTGAAAAAAAAAATACAAAAAAAAATGTCGCTTAGATCAAATAGCCTTACAAACCGTTGAACTGTAGTTTTGCTAAGGCATCAAATTAATCATAAGTGGCTAGTTATTGCACTATTAATATTACAGGCATAATTAGCTTAGATACACGGTTTAACAGGAATACTAGTAATGTCAATACTTTTTCGTTTGATATTTACTGAGACCCTATTCACTAAGCGACATAATAATGTTTAAGTTATACTACAAATAGATTGTGTGCTGGCAAAATTGTGTGAAGATGTTCGCTATAGGTGTCGCACAGTGAATACACAGCTTTACATCGCAATGAACTACTACAGAACGCTTTGGGTAATTACCCCATTAAAAGCTATAAAGCTTGGGTTACAAATAGTTGGTTAGTTATTAAAATTACCAAAAAAGTTTATTTTTCAAAATTGTTCTAAAATCTGATTCGTCAATCGTTTGATATCAGGTGAATGTTTTTTTATATAAATATCTACTTTTTATCTCGTCGGGCTGTATGTAACTATGCGTATTTTTTTAAATATCACTACTTAATTTATTTGATTGCTAAGCTTTTACCTTTTTTCTTTACTGCTTGAGAAATTTTTTTTTTTTGTAAATTTTTACTATAGGAATAATAGGAATATTTTTCATATATAGAACAAGTCTTAGATTAATAATAGGTAAATTATTAATTTTGAATCTCAATTGGATATATTTTTAATTTGAAAGAGTGCCTTGTAAATATATAATTTATACAAAAATATACAACTATATGTGTATTTGTGTATGTCAAAAATGCTTATAAGCATTCTATGTTATAACATTTCAAGTTGTGACTAACATTTCATGTTATAAAAATAATCAACAGCCTTACTAATAAAATAAACCAAATAAATAACCAAAAATGCTATTTCTAATTATTGCAATTTGTTGAACTTCTCATTCTAATACTATATTATTAATAAAAGCAATTACTTGTCTTGTCTACAATACTGATTTTAATTCGCTGTTTGTGTACTTCAACGTTTTTTAGTTTTATTAGTAAGGCTGCGATATGTGTGATGGGTCCTTTTGGATTTGAATTACAAAAAACTTCTATAAAAAAGTACTTAATATTTTTGGTAGCGAATGTATCCGCAAATCGTCGCATCAGTGTAAAAGCATTTAATAAAAATAAAATAAAAAACTTCTCTTTTTAATAGCAAAAGTATCAGTAAATGTTCGCCTCAGTGCTTAACTGTTCAATGGACCAATATGGTTATATTTAACAGTGGAAGATTTTTTTTGGCTCTTTTTTGAAATGGAAAGCTTTATTTTAAAGATTTTTGAACTTAACATGATTGTTTCACAGGGCACTATGTATTATGAAAAGTTCAAATGTCTTTCAAATAAAGCGATGTCTTCAAAATAGAGCAAAAACCCTTCTATTATAAAATGTTACCTTCATGGGCCCTAATTCAGCTATTTCAATCGTGTCAGAATGGTTTTTACAATGTCGTTCAACCGACTTTCACTTCTATTGCGTAGGTAATAGTAGTCAAAATCTATAGAACGACACTTAGTAACTGGCAAATAACCGACTATTACTTCTACTACCCTCATTACCTTCATTTACTTAACTATAAATAACTTTCGTCGACAAGCGTCGCTTGCTATTCAATAATGAACTCTGCTGAAACGATATACGGCATACAATCGTCTGTGCCCCATCTTTTTTTTGACAATGTATCAGCTCCAAAAGCACCTACACAATGTAATACAAATCCAACTACATACTAATAACGCTATGTATGTATGTGTGTTCAGATGGACAACCGCACCGGAGTGCCTGTCCTGCACATGAGGAGCCGCTCCTCTCCCGACCAGCTGGACCACGACTTGACTAGATGTGAGTATTGAGAAACTAGAAAAAAAAAAAGTTTATGTTTAGACATTTCAAATTTACCTAGGTATCTTATATTAAGAAGGCTAGCTTGAAGTGACTTTCCTGTGGGAAGTGGTGCTAAGTGCTGAAATACAGGTTTTTAACCTAGTTGGGCAATGGATGCTGTTTGAAAATTTTAATAATAAATATTATACTTAGTTTAAAAAAAAACTAAAGAAAACGCTTTTGTTATTCGGAAACCGGGAAGTGGGTCAAATTTAACTTCCAAGATTTTTTTACATAGAGTTACAAGTGAAGCTAATAAAAGCGTTTTAAAAATGTATAGCTTGATATAGCCGTTCGTACTATGTGATTTCGTATTTAATCGACGAATCTCCTGTTCCAGCAAGTATAGGTCCTTCCCCGCTGGCGGCAGCGCCCCCGCTGGCGGCGCACGCGCAGGGCCCCCCCCGCTCCCCGCGCCACACGCCGCCGCCCGGCACGCCGCCCCCGCCCTACCACACCAACACACAGGTAACATACAGTGTAACTTGTTCACCGCATCTAATACAAGGGACGTCTTAGAAGGATCTATACGGGTAGATGAATCAATAAAGGGACTATTAGGACTCAATTATGGATAGGCGGAAAGTCGCGTGGAGCGCAAAGCGGTGCGCAACGCGGAGAAAGGCGCGTATCTCCGTTCACGGAGAAAGAGCGACACGCCGCGCGACGCACCCCCTCTCGACGCGGTGCGGCGCCGCATACCGCAGCGGTGCGCGGTTGAGCGGACGGAAATATTGTGCCGCTCTGTAGGTAATCTGTAAGACTGCGTTTAGTGGATACCTTTTATAAATACTTCCACTATACATCAAAGTAAGTGATGAATAGACGGATATCAAAACTGGTAAATTATGTGTTACAAATAACTTTTGTGAATTTGTCTCTTAACTGTACCCAAAATACATAAGGTTGTCTGGTAGAGAATGCCTACGGCATTAAGACCACCTATGTATATTGTACATGAAGCATTTTAAATAAATAAATAATATACATGAGAAATCATAGAATGGTTTAAAAAAAAAATAGTTCAGCAATTTTTAAATTCGACTTGATGCAATGTCCATTTCGACCGTATGCTGCCAATACCTCCTAAGGAGGACCATTTTACAGCGGATTAAAAAAACTGAATATTCATAATACGTGCTAACAGATGGCGCAAAACAAAATATTTGGACTGAATGTTAGATAAGATAAGATAAGATTCTTTATTTGTGGAAACACGAGTTTACATGAGTTTTGCATGCAAGATGTACAAAAGTTAGTTAGAAGGTATTGTCAGCATACGGTCGATTTATACTAACTATAACAGCTTGGAAAGAGAACAGCTAACTTTTTTATAACGTAACCACCATATGTACAGACAACGTCAGAAACACTAAAACTGCAAACGTAGTTTTTATTATGTTGAATGTAGAAAAAAAAAAAAAAAACTGATAAAAAAAATATGATTTCAGCCATGTTCAGACCCACAAAGAGCCATCATATCTATGGAAGAAGACGATTCACCTGCATCCGTAAGTAAAACATAAATACCTACTAGAAAATAAATAATGAATAAAGTTAATGCAATAAAATTAATATAAGTATACATACCTTTCTAGTCCCGATCCCTTTAAGGGGTTGTTG
Organism: Allophyes oxyacanthae; assembly: GCA_932294325.1. Taxonomy (NCBI): domain Eukaryota; kingdom Metazoa; phylum Arthropoda; class Insecta; order Lepidoptera; family Noctuidae; genus Allophyes; species Allophyes oxyacanthae. Next base: position 643,584 of record OW028635.1, on the reverse strand, counting down.
TATTCATCATTATGAACAACTTTTACTATTGGACTAACAAATAAATGTCAAGAAATAAAACAGCTGCTCCATACAAATAATTCAATATTACTCAACTAAGGTCCGAGTTCACCGACAACATAACAAACGATTAGAGCCAAATCTGCCGTTTAAACATAAATTTTTGTATGGGGAGGCCGATTTTATATTAAAATGTATGGAACAGCTGATTTTCTTTTCGCAATTCATGAAACGTATTCCCGACCGATTTCAATGCAGGTTTTTTAATTGAAAGCTAGTTTAATCGGGTATCATCTTAGCTATGTTTCATGAAAATCTGTTCAGACGTTCAAAAGTTACAGCTCCTTTTCTAGTTGGAGTCGGGGGATTTTGACGGTTAGGTTATGATATTTTTTTAACACATAATATTATCGGTTACAGGACACCTCGACATACTCGGGTTTATTCTCAAACCTGCGGTCTGTTCGGGAGTCGAAGGCGAGGACCGCTGTGCTGCTCAACTGGCTCCTCGGAGAGAGGAGGTATTGTGACATTTCATATTCATCATACACTTCTGATATCCCACTGTGATTAAATAGCGGTGGTCAGATGGTAGGCGCTCCGTGTAATGTACTGGTTTTTATTATTAAAATTATTAAATCTTTTACCAATGTAAAAATACTTGAATCTTAAGTATATTTGAAAAGAACATTTTTATCATACATAACGTAGCATCAGGGGGGCTAAAAAGGCCGCTTTAGGTGAATCATAATATGATTCATATTACGAATGTCAAAATATCTACTTAATTGACGACTCTTAATGTCATCCGCATAAGGTTCATATTCAGTAATCATCTGTTTGACAGTTACTAAGCAGATCATTATATGAATTGCTCAATGTGGCCTTTTTAGGCCCCCAGGCCTGTATTCGCCACAGGTTTTCACCCAGAGTTGTCAATTACATTATCCAATTCAAATAATAAACTAACTATGCCACCCTAGACCGCCCTTTGTACATTTCTTTTTCTAATTACTGTATCTTTTCTTCTATTACTGGTGTGCAATAAAGTGTATTGTATTGTATGCCAAATCTCACACTACTCCATGCGTGCCCCCAGATGCGCGTGCGCGTGCCTGCTGCTGCTGCTGACGGACGCGTACCGCGCGGCCGGCGCGCCGCACGCGCTGCGCCGCTGGGCCTACGAGATCCACTCCACCTTCCTCGTGCCCAACGCGGTACTCACCACCACCACCACCACCACACTCCTACACACGACGCGAAGTGACGGCACTATATGCCGCAAGTTCGGTCCCCGCACGGAACGGATATTTGTATGATCTTCAAGGGGCTAAAAAGGCCGCTTTAGATGAATCACAATATGATTCATATTATGAATGTCAAAATATCTACTTAATTGACGACTCTTATTGTTATCCGCATAAGGTTCATATTCAATAACCATCTGTTTGACAGTTACTATGCAGATCATTAGATGAATTGCTCAATGTGGCCTTTTAAGCCCCCAGATAGTTGTTCCAGGTCTGGGTGTGTGTGCATGTGACATGTATGTTTGTAAACTGTACCCTCAATACAGGAGAAATTCTATTATGGGGCAACATTTAAAAAAAACCAAAAAATAGAGCTACTATAAAAATTGAGTTCTATTCAACACATGACTGGCTTGGACCGATTATCAGCAGCTGAACATGCCTCGCGCTGCTAACTACTATGCTGAGTCCAAGACCTTTTTGTCTTTTACTTTCTTGTATGTGTATCTCCTTGCTTCCTATGTAATTTGAAAGACAAATAAAAATCTTCTATTCTATTCATCAATACAATATTGTTACAGATTGATATACACGGTGTAATTGTATAAACGCAAAACCTGAATATTGTTTGTTCATTATTGATTTCAGTAACTTTCAATATGTTTTTCAAAAAATACGAAATTCGCCAATCCGACGCCCGATTGAGCCAAAGAAAATTAAATCTTATTTCAAGACTATAAGACTCAATTTTAAATGCAGTATGTAATGCTAGGCTCAAAATTGTTTTCTTAAAAATAATAGTTAACTTAAAAATACTTAGTTTTGGACTTTTGGTTATTATAGTTACACATTGTATATCTTAAATACATCCAATCTTTCTAGGAATATGAATTTTCTTTTGTTCCGCAGGTTCTACAGTTGAGTGGTGTAGATGAGAACATGGCGAATGAAATCGAACAGGTTTTAGTTAATGGTCAGTATGGATTTCATTTTTATAGTTATAAAGTTATATTTTAGTTAATAAGTTTTTTTTTCGTTCTGCATGGTTATACAAAGAATGTCTGTGTCTATTGCTTTTTAATCCGCACAAATCAACGTGAAGTTGATGTAAAATGTCACTATAATAATGCAGGATATTTTTTTATGTAGAGCGCATAATTTGTAGAGTGATTCAGTCTCTGTTCCTAAATGCAACCGCAGTATTGGGATACACTTTAAAACAAAACGAAAATTCGACTTAGTATGGAGGACACGCATAATAATTTATTAGCGCAAGCGATACAAAATCAAAATTTTATTTTGTTTTGGAGTGAATTTGTGACCTTACTTTGCATTTGGGAACGGACACTGAATCACTCTGCAAATTTTGTGCCCTACACAAAAGAATATCCTGTATAGTGCACCTGTAACTGATCTGTCATCTGTCTATTAATTATGTAAGATCACAAGCTATGACCATAATAATTATTAACTTATACCACTTGTGGCGCACCAATATAGGAAAATATTACACTGTTCTTTACCGTCCCAAATACACCAATACCTGACTTAACTCTGTAGAAATTATGACCCGATGTTTTGCACGCTCTCCAATAATTCCAAACTAAATACTGATGAACATAACTTTATTTTAACCTTATTCACAATATCGCATGTTTACATACATTATAACAACTGCTGGTAACTACATTCTATAATTACTATGGCGGTCAACAGCAGACAAACAAATGCACAGATTAGTTAATAGCAGCTAGCTAAACTACTGACGACAACCGACCCGCGGCGAGAGTGCGGTGGTTTTTATTAGTGCCCTTCCACCGCCCCCTCGCCGCGACCCCGCGCCCTCCGGCCGCGGCCCGACCAATCGCATCATCGCGCACCATATAAGGTCGCGAGTTTCTGCAGCTGTCTGCCAATCAAAACTCGCGTGACCTTACATGGTGACGCGATGCCACGCTGCCCGATTTTAGAGATGCCTGTTTCGGTAACACCACTAGTTTATTTAAACAATAATATTAAATTTGTTTGTCCAGAATACGACAAAGAGGAACGGTTGCGCAACGTGTTCCGCAAGGCGCGGCAGAAGGCGAAGGACGAGCTGAGCCAGCAGCTGACGGAGTTCCAGGTCAAGCGGCAGGTCGGGCTCGGCACGCTGTACGGGCCCGAGGACTGCGTCATCCACAAGTGCGACGTCGACAAGGCGCAGGTCATTACATTACTATTGGACCCTGTTAAGGACGAGCTGAGCCAGCAGCTGACGGAGTTCCAGGTCAAGCGGCAGGTCGGGCTCGGCACGCTGTACGGGCCCGAGGACTGCGTCATCCACAAGTGCGACGTCGACAAGGCGCAGGTCATTACATTACTATTGGACCCTGTTAAGGACGAGCTGAGCCAGCAGCTGACGGAGTTCCAGGTCAAGCGGCAGGTCGGGCTCGGCACGCTGTACGGGCCCGCTCAAACCAAAATCGGCTAAATTTTGTAGAAAATCCGAAAAGTAAAATAATTAATACTGCTGACGTAATTACCTTCTAGACCCCCCATGTCATCAAAAATAAGCAAAGCAAAGACCCCCGCCCCCTGTAGTGCTTACGTAATACTTGAATGGCCCCTAATCCGTGATATCGTCTATGCTAGAAAACGAAACGCATTTTCAGGGATTACCGAAAATAATGGATAAGTATGTTTTTTCGCTGAGTAGGGGAATTACCGCGCGCTATTCACCTGTTTAAATTTCTTCCGCTAATTCAGAACACATTGAAAAATGCATGTACAAATTTTTACGTAAACATGGGAGGGGTAAGAGCTTTGCTTACTTTTGCTGACGAAGGAAAGGGGGGTCAATAATTGCAAAATATCTTTCTATCTTACCTAATATTTGAACGGCCCCTTATTTAACTGACGCATGATTTTGAACCCATTATCCAGTGCCACACTTGAAGCTTTATGTTAATTTTTAGACAAAAAATCGTTTCCTCGGGATTTTGACGCGGTCGCCTGATAAACTTTAACTTGTATCCCCCCTCAGGAGCTGGTGGTGGTGGAGCAGCTCATGTGCGGCCAGCTGCGCGCCGTGGCGGCGGGCGGCGCCGGCGGCTGCGGCGCGGGGGGCGGGGGCGGCGCGGGGGGCGGGGGCGGCGCGGGGGGCGGGGGGGCAGCGCACGACGAGCACGCCACGCTGCTGGCCGCGCTCATCGCCGCCGCGCTGTGCCTGCACTGCAGGTACCGCCGCACGACACACACACACACACACACACACACACACACACACACACACACCGACACGCGCCGCATGCGCAGCACGCACCGCAGGAATCCAATTCTAGTATTCCTTATATGAAATTATATGCGCGCCGTACGCGCTGCATTTTGAGTAAAATACTATAAGTATACCGATTACACCCGCATTTGCGGATGTCAGGATGCGGAAGTCATCCGCATTCTGCCCCAAAAACTCTGTGCAATAACATTCGATTGGCGCATACGATGCGTTCGGCACGTTGAATACGGATAGTTACCCGAGCACATCAGAACATTCGATTACTGCGACGCGTTCAGCGCGTGTAGATACGCGTTCACCTTAACAGGCTATATTTCAGCTATTATAAACAAGTCGTCGATGCATCTGGAAGCAATAAAATATTGAAAATATGCAAGACATTAAAAAATACAAATTTGATCACTCTGATAGTCAAATTCGCAACCGCCTATCAATCAAATAATTACATATTTTACTGCAATACTTATGCCATAAACCTCTTTTTACGGTATTATAACTGTATAAGATGCAGATGACGATGATGATGTGTTTTTGCTGTTATATCAATGTATTATTATTACTTTAATAATTAATAACTTTCGCTTAATAATAAGCAAAAATTTAACCTGAGACTGTGGTGCAGACCTCATTATATACTGACTGGCTGGCCTGACAGCGGCCGTCACATCCCCAATTTGACCTATGAAATAGATACGTTTGTGGTTGTAGGATGTGACGTCACAGACTCACAGCACAATATCTGGCTGGCTGCCTTTACAATAGCGGCATTTTATTGGATGTGCCCAAGAACCTTATACATAGAACGATGTGCCTTACGAAAAATATAGATATTAGTTTCGGATCATTAAGATATTGATTCATATTTCAGCAAATTGAAAATGTTTATCTAATGTTCGCCTGATTCCATTCGATAAAAGTTTATTCACAGCATTTACTACTTATTATCTTTAAATAGAAAAAGATAAACAGAGTAAACATACGTTATCATTTGCGTGTAAAAAAGAAATACTATCCTCATTATCAATCAAATCAATATTAAAACGAGATTACTACAATAATTACTTTTAATACCAACTTAATAATAATTATACCATTCAATGATTCAACACGTTGGATAAATTGTACATTTTCCTGTACATTATTTCCTTTATAATGTATTTTTAGTATCGGTTAGGTCGTGTTAGTTGGTGTAAAATGGTGAATATTGAAATAAGTGAGGTGGAAGCCTTGGAAGTGAGGCGGAGATGGTGGCAGTCGCCCAAATCTAAGAACAAGAAGAAATTCTCTAAGTGAGTGTAATCTTTATTGGATAGTTAGGGAAAATAAACCTTATTCCGTTTGATGAAAGTTCCTTTTTAGCATTGTCACGTGTCATGTTATGTTATTTCTTAAGGATAAGGTTAGCCATTTATGACCGCTTGAAGCGGTTTAATTGAATATGAAGATGACAGTACAAAAAAATACCCATCAGAATACCAGCACAGTGACAAATATCAAACCACTACTCCGAGATGAGGACCACTTTTGGTCCTGTACAGGTTGCTTAAATTATTTTTATAAATTATAATTTTTGTGTTATTTTCTCCAAAATAAAACTATTTTCTTTCTATCTTTCTATATTAAATTTCGGTGGTATTAACAACTTTATTTTTACCTTGTTGCCAACTAGCCCTACATATTCCAATCACGGGTAATTATAGAATGGTAAAATATCTCAAATGCAGAAAAAGCATTTGTCCTGAGTACATTTTAATTTAGGCGAGTACAAATTTCCGGGAAATATAATGCTCTCCTAATAATACAAGCTAATCACACTTGCAGCCAACGTGCATCGGCGGTTAATAAATATTAAGGAAATTGCATCAAAATGAACACACAATCCTTATATGCATGTATTATGTCTTTTTTTTGTAAAAATATAAATCAATAGTTAAATAACCAAATTGTTTATATTAAAAAAGTATCCGTGGAGTTTATTACCGGTTTTTCTATAAAAGACCGCCTTTTTTTGGAACCGTGCTAGAATTTTTAACGTTACTAAAGTACCTACCTAATATTTGGTTTATTAGAAATAAAAACTTTTCTATCCTATTATAACAACTTAGAAATTAAACCTTTTGAAAATAATAGGATACATAGGATTTAAATTAGGTTTTTGGTATTTACAAGTTTTTTATAATGTCAACTTAGGACACTTTTTTAGTGAATTTTGAACTAGATACAGTGTTAATAAGTCAATGGTCAATCGGCTTTTAATTTACGCTGATACTATAAAGAGAAAAAATTTGTATTTTTGTTTGTAAGGAATAAACTCAAAAACTACTGGACCGATTTTAAAAATTCTTTCACCAGTTTAATCCTATATTATCACTGAGTAATAAAATAATAGGCAATATTTTATACATAAAAGATATTGGAATCCCTATGAAAACTCCAATAATGAAACCCAAGTTGTAAAAAAATACGAAAACGAACGCAGAAAATATTGAAACTGATTTAAATGAAATTTAGCATAGAGATAGTTTTACTCCTGGCTACTTTTTTTATTAAAAAAATATAAGTGTCCACCCTTGCGAAACCGGGACGGGCCGGGGTTTGAAATAAGGTAATTTGATTATGTTTGTGCAGGCCAGCGTCAGTAGCGGCGGCGGTGGGCGGCTCGCGCGCGTCGTTCCTACAGCGAGACAAGTTATACAAACAGAGGGTCAAGCAGATCACCAAGCAGCATCCGCAACCTGTAAGTATTTATTTAATAAGTAATTACAACAGGTAACAATCGATCATTATGAACTTAATTCTACGTAGGTTTAGTACAGATTGAGACCCTAGCGTAATCGCACAGCATGATAGTAAGGTACGTTACTATTCGAGTTACTGTTAGCCTGCATCTTCCCACTGCTGGGCAAATGTCTCCCCTCACAATTTCTAGGCTTTTCGGTCTAGAGCCAGTGTGAACCATTCGTTAACTAGTCGAGTATAAATATTATATGTAATGAAAAGCAACGGTAATTTAACAGAAATAAAAAATAAAATGAATATTATAACATCTGACAGAAATTAGAGTTCAGAAGACATGCTGCTGCATGCTGGTAACCTTTCATGATCATCATCAGGCCATAAATGGTCCTATTACAGAGACTCAAGCCTCTTCTCTGTGAGAGGTACTGGGTCGTAATATACCACGCGGACTCAGTCACAAGAGTCTAATTTTTGGTTCTAAGGAATTACCATTTCTTTTAGATATTTTCCTTCACCAGAGCAGTAGTAGTTTGAAATAATGCTTACCAAATTCATGAATAAATCTGTCCCATGAGCGGCCGCTTGATTCAAACCCACGACTAAAAACTTGGATGTCGGAGCCAGCTGCTTATGTTTATACGTCTTAAACTTTATTATCCCGACAGAAAACATCGAAACTTGTTGCACCCATAAAAGGCTTTTATAAAAAAGAGGGGGGGGGGGGGGGTAAGTTTGTAGTGTGTCTGTGGCGTCGTAGCTTCAAAACGGATGGACCGATTTCAATGCAGTTTTTTTAATTGATAGTTAGTTTAATCGGGTATCGTCTTAGCTATGTTTCATGAAAATCTGTTCAGCCGTTCAAAAGTTACACCTCTTTTTCTAGTTGGAGGCGGGGGTTTTTGACAGTAAGTTTATTTACTAGTAACTAATGAATGTGTTTTGTCCCCCAGTTCGTGGTCCGCGGCCACCACCTGCAGCTGCAGGCGCTGACGTCGGTGGCGCACTGCCACCACTGCGACAACATCATCTGGGGGCTCGCGCCGCAGGCCTACGTCTGTACAGGTACTACTAAAGAGTCCATGATTTCCAGACCCAACTACACTTTTTATTATAAATGTTTTTTGTATAACATCGCTCGTGACGGTAACGGAGTAGTGAACAAATGGAATGTGAAAGTTATCGTCGCTATACTATACCGTCAGTGGAATTGCAACAGCAGTGATATACCATATGGGGTTGTAGGTAATCAGATTATAACAAAAGTTTCCTTCTTAATTTCACTTCTGCGTTACAAATTCTACGATGATTATGGCTAATTAGATCTACTGAAAAACGATTTTTAGCACTCTATTTGTTAACTACTTCATGCCGTAAGGTGTGAGTGCTCGGAAGTGCAGAGCCAATTATTGCCTCCAAAAAAATAAATTCTCATAATAAAATGTATTTCCCTACTGATGTTGGTTTGTGTGTGCGGTGCGCAGACTGCAAGCTGCGCGTGCACCGGCTGTGCGCGCGCGCGGTGGAGGAGGGCTGCTGCCTGGACGGCGAGCACCACAACAACCGCATCTCGCGCTTCATGGAGCGCATCCACGCCAACACCAACACCAACAACCAGCCCAACAGTACGTACGCACTACTACTAATTAATGCCCGACAACTTCGTATTTTTGAAAGTAATCCACTTATGTATGAAACAGCAAATATTTCATGATTTCAAAAAAAAAAAAAAACTGCTGACTATGCTCTCTCTCTTTAGGTTATAATATTGTCCCTGATTCTCTTATTTACAAACTAATCTAATATAGTCTCACTATGTTGTACAATCTTAAAATGATTCATTGTAATTATTATGTTTATTGCTCTGTTTTTTATCAGGTGTACAATAAAGAGTATTTATATTCTATTCTATGTCTCTTTCTAACAAAAAGGATAGAAGATATTTAGTCCCGTCAAATAAGTTCACTTGCTTGTTATCAACTTGCACTGTCACGTCTAACTTCACGTAAATGACAAGGACATAGACTAATTTGACAGTTCTAAATATTTTCTGTACTTTTTTAATGATGGTTGTAAGAAAGAGATAGTGTGATTAAAATTTATTTACTGCGATTTTCAACAGAATCAGAAATATTATTCCAATTTATTCCAGTTATATTATTGTTACAGATTTAGACTCAAACGAAAAGAAATCGAGGAAGACTTCGGGTACGGGGCACTTTCTTAACAGTGAGTACTTAAATGTTATTTAATTTTAAACCTTAACTCAATGTGGTAAAGTTCAAATCAACGGCTCGTGTCATTCTACTGTGCGAGATAAAAATTCTATACCCATAGAATTATTCTAGCCAACCGTCTACTTCGCACTAAAAATGTTAAATTACATTACCATTTGATTGGCATACAGGGTGGCGCAAAATTTTGGGGCATTAAGGGTGGCTACCCTCTCTGTTATAGTTAGAGAGTTCTGGTGTTAGGAAACTTTAGGTGAATTTTGAAGATATTAAAAACCACATCATTAGAAAGAAAGAAAGAAAGAAAGAAAGAAAGAAAGAAAATATTTTTATTCTGGACTCGCCAGGAACGAATAAAAGTAAAAGGTACAAAAAATAATACAACAAATAAAACATAAAAAATAACAATGGTAAAACAATAGTCAAAGCCATTAGCCATTAGTTTTATAAGTCTGGTAAATTCAGGGAGAAAATTTTAAAAAAAAGGGTGTTTCAACTCAATCGACTTAGAAATGTTTCCTCCAAATAACTGACGAAATCGTACGTAAAGAAATTTAGAAAAATACAACTGCAAACTATTTTCCATACGATTTCTATGAAAACATATCTTTGTATGCACGTAATCTAAATCACTGAGGACACTGATCAATAAGTTTATTGTTCTAGTATATATTAATAAATCAGTGATAGCCAGGCCAGCGTGGTAGACTAAAGCCTAACCCTTATTCTGAGCCCGTGCCCAGCAGTGGGACAGTAATGGGCTGAATTATTATAATAGTATAAAACCATAAAGAAAAGAAAAAAGAAAGAAAAATAATTTATTTCTGCAAAACACGACACACAATACAAATAGCAGTACCTATCCATACAAAATATTTGCCACACCAGCAACAAAACAATAAATATACCGACAGACCGCAACACAAACTTAAAATATAAATGAATCCACCACACCACCATGGTATAATTAAGTATCTATATATTAATACGTGAAGAGAAAACTTTGTACCCCTTTTTAAGCATATTGCGCGCACGGAGGAGTGTGAGATTTGGCATAGTTAAAGTTTATATGGAGAAGGAGTACAGAAACCTAAAATTACAGTCGAATTTCGACCACTGGACGACAACTAGTAAAGTTAATTTGTTGAAACTCACTATAATTAGCTGTAAATTATCTATTAAATAAATAAATACACTGAAACAACGTAACAGCCAGAAATAAACAAGTTATTGCTAATTACAACCGAGTAACTTGGTTCGGATGGAGTCTGTTAACGTTTTTTTCGCATATTGTTCTACTATCTAACGGCTTATATTTCTTCCTACCAGTGGAAAGAAGTTTCCGGAAAGCTGAAGACGATCCTCCTTGGGACCAGACGCTAACGCCATCTGTTATAGGTAAGTCATTTTGTATTATAACTTTCGACAGAATCGTTTATTGAATCATCAACAGTATTTACTATCTTATTAATGGATAACGATATGTATTTCTGTGTATCTTTTTGCAGATAACAAAGCATTGAAAATGTATGATTTTTTTAAAATTAGTTATTAAGAATAAGAATCATTTATTTGCATGAATATGAGTTACAGGGTTGAAAAAAATTGGTTAGTGAACAGTCCGTCATATTCTACCTATCATATTTCAACCATATATGATATCATATATCGTCTTATTGAACCATCAACTGGTGTAAATATTTCTAATTATAATGAAAAAGTATAGTGTGTATTTCCATTCGTGTTACGGCTTTTTGCGTTGAATATAGCTTGCGAAGGATTGATTGTACTCTGCATCCGCAACTATACGGCCAACCATTTTTGTTTTAAAGACTCTCACAGGTTACTCATTGAGCCTTTACTGTTTAACCGGACTTTCGTAGAGGCCTGAAGGGTCACCAACCTATTAAAATAAAATGAATTTAAGCGTGACACAGCTAAGGGCGTTCCCTACTGGGACACGGGCCTCGGTGTAGGGCGACGCGGGGCAACAAGGGAGGGCTTGCTGTGTCTGTGTTGAATACGGGTAACCCCGAAAATTAACACTTAACAACAAAATTTATTTGAGAAAAGTGTGTATGATCCAGATATGGCATGCTCAAGGTTAGTCATATGTCATATACTGCTTACTGACAAGTTGGTTAACATAGTACACTAGTGTCAGTAGTAGTTTCTCAAAAGATTAATTATATTGCAGCACATTCTGAATAAATACATAAATTAATCCCCACGATGTACAAAGCCTACAATCTTTAGAATTAGGCTTATATTATGACCAATTATATGCAGGGTGGATACAATAAAATATATAAGGTGGCCCCTATAACACGTTCGATTTCGGATTTTCTACAAAATTTTGTAGTTTTTTTTTTTTTTACTTTTTTTAATATTATGTGCGTTAAAATCCTGCACTTATTTGAAGCGTATTCCTTATTTCTAGACTTATAACTACTGCTCACGAATCAATAAAGAGAATACATTGAAAAATGCTTGTACCAATGTACGTAAGCATGGCGGTGGTAAGAGGTTTTGCTGACGAAGGGGGGGGGGGGGGGGGTAATAATTGCAAAATATCTGCTTACGTAATACTTGGACGATCCCATACTGTCGATATTCTTTCGGTGTTCCCTTCTTCAGGCTCTTATAGTCTCAGTGTCAATCAACCATTAAAAACAATAAAATATAATACCCGGTGTGTGGAACAAATTGCAAGTTGTTTTAAGTTTTTTTTTAGATTTAGATTTTTTTGAAAAACGTTGCCCCTCTCTAGTATTTCTCCTGTATCGAGGGTACAGTTTACAAACATACATGTCACATGCACACACAACCAGACCCGAAACAACTATCTGTAGATCATACAAATACTTGTTCCGTGCGGGGATCGAACCCGCGGCACGTAGCGCAGAAGGCTAATCGCTTAGCCACTGCGCCAACCGTGTCGTCAATGTTAATTTTATGATAATATAATTATTTATGATCTCACATAACTTGCGGGTTGTCTGCGTAACTCGTTACAGTAATTACGTAGTAAGTAGTATTGCGTGCGTGTTCATTGACACTCGTCCGCTAACTTATGTTGGTGTGTTGTAACTTCTGTATGTTACGAAGGAAATGTGTAGCTTCAGAAACTAGTGAAGTAATTGTTGCATTTATAACCTCCGACAAAAAACGGGGTGTTATGAGTTTGTAGTATGTATCTATCTGTGTGTCTGTCTGTGGCATCGTAGCCCCAAAACGGATGGAATAATTTCAATGCAGTTTTTTTTATTTAAAGCTAGTTTAATCGGGTATGATTTTAGCTATGTTTCATGAAAGTCGGTTTAGCCGTTCAAAAGTTACAACTCTTTTTCTTGTTGGAGTCGGGGGTTTTTGACGCTTAGGTTATTTAAATCGGTTCCATTAGGAGATATGGATAAGGTACTATGGGCTACTATGGGCTACTATTAAAAATGGACAAAATAATATTGTACATTCCCTTCTAGTGCAGACAAAGAACACTATAGTTGAAACAATAATTAAAATTGGAGCATAAATGACAGAGTTAATGACTATCATAGGTATTCGTAACCGGGATAACCAAGCAGTCTATCTCGGTTACAAATACCTACGAACTTGCTCTTTCAAGCTCTGAAGAATCTAGATGTGTTGCCAGCCTAACTTAGCAAATCGATCGGTCTGCGGGTTAGCCACTTAGCCACGATGCCCTCAATCTCGTACTGTATTCCCTCGTTACACGATCCCAACCACATCATACCACATAAATCCACAGTCTTCTCCCCATCTATTAATTATTCAGATCAAATCAAAACACAACTGCTTTCAGACAAACTTTACTTCCTATCACAACCAGTTTACATTGACCTCTGTACCCCCCACATTTGTTCTCATATCAAAGTTATCCAGAGACCAAGATTTACTGGTCTGTAGTACTGATGTTATAAATAGGACCGTGTTCCGGACGCATATATCGAAATACTACTTTATCACATATCGCAGGCTGAGACCAGATGAGTTAGGATTCAAATTTTTTGCGCAATATACACGGGAAATGTTAGCACTATGCGTCCGATGTTGACTGCCTGAAGTTGTACTATTTCCAGAGTTGATAAAAATTATGACTTAAAAAAAAAACGATATTTTCTATTTATGTCAGGGTTTTTAGATTGTAATATCTAATAATTTAAACGCTTTTAATTTGGTATTCATTGTTTTAACATCATTTTGATTTATAATTAACGGAAAAAAAACGTTATATTAAAAAAAGAAAGCTTATAAATTTGGGTTTTGTGTAACAGTAACAGAGACAACACGCAATTGACTGTTATAACTACTTATAACCCATCGCTATGACGAATGGAATGGATGGTTGAAAGAAATCATAAAAACTTGCGATTTTGAATTTCGTGGAACTCTGAATCCATACCACATAAACATTGTGTGTGTGTGCGTTTACATGGGGAAGTCTTTAGACATTTTTAGTTTGTTTCTGTTCGAGAAGTTGGTTGCAGTGAAAAAAACAAAATTGGTTTCGAAGATTCTTTTAATTAAAACATTAGATTTTATTCGTGATTTCAATCATCTCATTTTCTATGTGTCTAATGAACTCTTGTTCATTCATAGCAAGTATCATTTCAAACGACACGGTTGGCGCAGTGGCTAAGCGATTAGCCTTCTACGCTACGTGCCGCGGGTTCGATCCCCGCACGGAACAAGTATTTGTATGATCTACAGATAGTTGTTTCGGGTCTGGGTGGTGTGTGTGCATGTGACATGTATGTTTGTAAACTGTACCCTCGATACAGGAGAAATCCTAGGGAGGGGCAACGTTTAGGAAAAAAAAAAAAAAAAAAAAAAAAAATTTTTTCGCACTAAAATCTATGAAATGTAAGTCATCTCGTCCGAGCGCAGGTCCGGGCTGAAGTAGCTTTTCTACTTACGCGTCCCGGAGAGGAACGGTAGATTTGTATGAATATGTTATCGATGCCTAATTGTTTTGGCAATTGTTTACTTAGTACCTAGTACCTACCTAATGTGATTAATTTTGATGGTAAGGGTATTACGAAGTCTTTAGATTAAACAATTATGATAGGGATTCTGTAGACATTTTAGAGGCATGCCACAGCATTATGCTGAGATGGGGGCCTTTTTTGGTCTCGTCCAGGTTGCTTTTAATTATAGGTTATTTTTTTGTACTTTTATTTGTTCCTGGCGGGTCCAGATTAAAACTGTTTTCTTTCTTTTTTTTTCTCTAATAATAATAATAAAAAAAACTAATATCGATCAATCGAAATTTCTAGAAAAAGCTCCTGATGCAGAAAAACCGTCTAAAATAAATGAATTACGACGAAAAGACTCGACTTTTTTTTCCAGAAACCACTCGGCTAATGTAGCATCAACAACAATTATTGATGAAGCCCAACATCAGTAATTCATGATTCATTCACGACTTGCAGTTAGAGCCTACTTTAATACTTCAGAGTTAAAGGAATCCATTTCGTTTGACATTTTATGCTTTTAAATGTCAAAGTAAATTGATTCCGTTTTACGTCACCGTTATATCAAAGACTGAAAATAAACTTCAGCGGCTGAACAGTCATAACATTGATTTTCTTCGACTAACTTACGTAAGTGCTAACTGCAATCTATTTTGAAGTGCTTAATTAGAATTCTTAATGACATGCGAAATACGTCAACGAATTGCTATGTTTTATACAGGATGTCAGTCTCATCGTAACTAAATTGATACCATGGATTCAGTACATGATTCTGAAACCCTCAGAGGTAGAAAGATGTGTCGGCCTTTTAGAAAAAATTAAGATTTTTGTCGCAGTTTTTATAACTAACTAAATAGTTAACAAAATTGTAAATTTTGAAAAGACCGAGCCCAAATTCTATCCTTTCGGGTTCCAGAACCTTGTACTGAAACCATGGTATCAGTTTTCTTTATGATATCACTTGCACCCGGTATATGTATCTATATCTATGTAAACGTCGAGGCAGTCCAGCTCCTCGACCACACGGACATAGTTAGAAGACTTAAAAGAACAAAACCGTTCGAGTTAGTGTTTAGTAATAGTGAATAAGTGAAATGTAGTACAAGAGCTACCATATTAAAGAACACATGAACAAAGTGTCTTCGCCTTAACAGAAACAATAAGAAAAGTGCTATTGGACACAATCTTAGTATAATTTAATTTCATAGTTTAAGTTATAATTAAATTACTTATTAGCCTAATTACAAGGCTAGATTGTAATAATATTAGGGTGTATCATACGATGGACACTAGGATAAGGAAAAAAAAACCCTGTATATACATAGTATTATAGCATCACGCCTGCATTCCCTGAAGGGTAAGGACTTACTTATCATCCTTTTATTGGATCTCCCTGATTTCTATAATTTCCTGAAGTCCACCATCAGGTGCCGAAGGTGGACCACTGTGGTGAGTTTAGTCGGTAGGAGTCCCTTCCGCCCCTCAGGCGGAGGACAGCCCCATGAAGGTTTCTCACCATGTTAAAGAAAAAATAAATAAAATGAAACAGTTTTCCTGGTTGAGCTGTGTATCTATGTAACACTTCCGTATTTATATTTTGTATCTGTTAATAATGTCTGTTTTAGCGCCTCTTCATACTTGACCTTAGAATACTGATAATAATATCAATACAAACATTTAGGAATTAACAACAATTATGTTTAGTCTGGTCTCAACTGAGCCGTAATACTGACTGATTTATCAGATCGCGTGTGTTATGTTACCTGTGAAGTAAGTTTAAAAAATATTAAATATTTAAAAGTAAAACGTGTTACGAAAGTCAAGAATAAAAGTGAGCTGATGAATGCGTCTGGCGTGGATATTCACAATTCTTCTCTATACAGGATTTTTTTTATGTAGTGCGTAGATTCGGTGCCCGTTCCCAAATTCAACCGCAGTACTAAAATTCACTCTAAAACTAAATAAAAATTAATTTTGTATGGCTTGCGTTAATAAATTATGCGTGTCCCCCATACTAAGTCGAATTTCCGTTTTGTTTTAAAGTGTATCCCAATATTGCGGTTGCATTTAAGAACAGAGACTGAATCACTCAACAAATTAAGCATTGCATAAAAAAAAATCCTGTATTATATTAATACCTACATATGAAACTACCTGAAAAACAGAGTTAATAACACGATACTATCCTATTTTCACAATATAGCACGTAACATTCAACCCTAAACTAATTTGCAACGCCGTAGAACACAACTGCGTTTGACATAAAATACAAAAGCGTTCCATCCCCCGAGCGCTGAAACTGAAAGCTCTGAAGTGTTGGCGGCGGAGTCGCACCGAACGGACGTATCCCGAACATTGTTTTGTAAAACGTACGAAAATATTTCGCCTATCCCGCGTATTCATTAAAAGAATCGTTGAATTTCGAATATAGAAGGAATTCCATTCCTTTTTCGAATTAAATCCGATCCGATTTTCAAATTTTGAATTGGGAACGTCGTGTCCTGGGTGAATTAGTGTATTCGAATTTTGAATTCTTGTTTTTGATTCGTGGAAAGTGACTTAAAGTTTTTTTCTTTTGTGTGAAGTGATTAAATTATCTTCTGTGGTCATATTTGGATATTTTGGTTTTGGTAAGAGTGTTAAGTAGTGTATAATGTTAGTCGAGACGGTTTGATACGTAATCTGACGTACAATTTGGAGGTTAAAGCAGTTTTGATTGCGTTTATCAACTGTTGATAAGGAGGTCAATAATGGGCGATTGTAATTTGTGAATTAAGCGTTTATTGCATATAATATAAGTTATTATAATAACAAATTTCTCAATGTTTTACACATTAATCCAGCCGTTATAATTAAAGTAATTTTTATAAATAAGTATTACGGTTTTACTGTGTCAGGGCTCCACTGCGTGGTTATTTTGGCCCACAGTTCAGACGGCATACGGCAGACGTGGCCTGCCCAATCCCACTTTAGGACTGGTCATCACTGGCACATGATAGAACACATGGAAATCAAGGGGGAGGCCTTTGCCCAGCAGTGGGATGATACAGGCTAACAGTAACACTACCTAAGTATTACGGTTTACGTGAAGAATTAATATCAATGAAAGTAACGTAACTTACGTTGTTAAGCCTATTACGGAAGGATATGGTTTCCTAAAGTAACATAATTTAATAAAAAACACTGACCTATTATTATCAACTTGCGCCTTCAAAAATAAGATCGATATCATTAGGGCTGCTTGTAAACTAAAGCTGAGATTTATAGAGCTTAATTTAAACTAAGGCTGAGATCTATAGAGCTTAATTTAAACTAAGGCTGAGATCTATAGAGCTTAATTTAAACTAAGGCTGAGATCTATAGAGCTTAATTTAAACTAAGGCTGAGATCTATAGAGCTTAATTTAAACTAAGGCTGAGATCTACTCGTATAGAGCTTAATTTAAACTAAGGCTGAGATCTATAGAGCTTAATTTAAACTAAGGCTGAGATCTATAGAGCTTAATTTAAACTAAGGCTGAGATCTATAGACCTTAATTTAAACCAAGGCTGAGATCTATAGAGGTTAATTTGCTTTGGAATTAGGTAGGTACTTTCCCTATTGACTTATAGACTTTGTTAATTGACTTCGTCGGTCTTAGCGTATGCTCAGCACAATTTCAGGGTGTTGTGACTATAAATACCAAATCAAAGTATAAGCTAAGCGTAAAAAAGCTTAGCAAAGTTTAAGTAAAGTCTGGGCTAAGTCAAAGTACGCACTATACATATGATTGAATCTGTGACTAAGGTATATACGACATGGGGATCTTTAAGAAAAGAGCGTACACCATCCTAAAAAGTCGGCAACGCATCGGTGACTCCTCTGGTGTTGCGGATGTCCATGGGCGGCGGTGATCCCTTACCATCAGGTGAACTGCAAGCTCGTTTATCCCAATATTGACGGCCGGCAATTTGTAATAAGACAGTTGAAGTTTCATGTCTACCTCATTAAATTATCGTCCGAAATATAGCTACGTCATAATCATAAATATTAATTCTGCGTGTCCAATTGTATTGATAGTCCAATTGTCATACAATTTTTAGCATCACGTAAGCTCTATAAAAAGCTTTCAGCTACGACACAAAGATCATTTACATAACAGGTACCTACATGTCCACCGTTGAACTTCCCGATCACTATTGAACGAAGTGAACCCCAACGAGGGATCAACAGTGCACTAATCTATACTTTTTTTTTACTTTAAATAATGTTGCTCTCTCTAGTATTGCTCCTGTATCGAGGGTACAGATTACTAATATACATTTTACATGGTCACACACACAGACCCGAAACAACTAGATATCTGTAAGATCATACAAATATCTGTTCTGTGTGGGGATCAAACCCGCGGCACGTAGCGCAGTAAGCTAATCGCTTAGCCACTGCGCCAACCGTGTCGGCAAATGATATTGATATGGATTGGTGCAATATGTCTTCTTTTTTAAACTTTTATTAGCTTCACCTGTAACTAACTCACTATGTAAAAAATCTTGGAAGTTAAATTTGACTCACTTCCCGGTTTCCGATTGAGCTGAAATTTTGCATACACGTTTAGTTTGGATGACAAAAGCGTTTTCTTTAGTTTTTTTTAAACTATAATATTTTTCTTTTTCAATTCATTTCTATCACACGTCAATTATACGACCATATTCTTATCTGTTGCTCCTAACTATTCGTTAAGAAATTTCTTGATTTACTTGTTAGTCTGGAAACTATGATCTTCTGTGATATTAAGTAATGAAGAAATGCCTTTTAGACCAAATTTCTTAGTGAAACCCATCCAAGAATATTGTGAATGTTTGCAATTAGGCTTCTTACGGTTTTGGCACATAATAATTCTTAAAGTGGGTCACTAAAGCGTCTCGAGTGATTTATTATTTAAATTCTACTGCATGCTTGCTGCCCGTAAAACATAAATTTGCATAATTACGCTTACTAGACATTTTTACCAAGCAAAAAATCCATTACTGAAAATCTAATTTTCTGCCCCTATAACCCTGAAATGAAGTTACGAAATAGGACACTATACTATACATAACGTTTATTATTCTAACACCAAAACTCACATTACATAAACGACCGTTCAAACTACGCAATGTAGTAAAAACAAAAGCAAATCGTCGCGACGTTGTCGAGTTTTTATCCCTATGAAATGTCAAGTTCAAGTAAACAAAACTATAGCTTTAGATAAAACTATTTTATGGATACTACTCCTAGTTTTATTGGAAGTATTTCACGGAGGATTAAAGTTCGCTTAAATAATGTGTCATTCATCATCAGCCTATTAATGTTCCTACTGCTAGGAATCAGGCGTGTCTTAAAAAGGGACAGCTGTCCACCTGTGGGCCCGGTTCGGATTGGTGGATGTCACATCACAGGACTACGAATTTTCGGTTCTATAGGTCGACTGCATAACTGGCGTGTCGCCTGCAGGGCAAGAGGTGGGTGGGGGCAGGTCGGTACACACGAAGGTAATTATTACTACTTCGTAGATATTATCATACGCCGCGATACGCCGTTTATGCGGTCGGACTATAGAACATATCGTCTTCCGCACAATAGTTTCCTTCACGGTGCCGTTGGTGATTGATAAGTTTTCAGAGAAACACCTTCAGTAAAATAAAAGACTTGGTTAGAGCGTTCCGATCAGATTTTTCTTTCTGCTTCCTCACTCATCTGTAAAAGGTTAGATATAGGTAGAGAAACACAATAGCAAATATACAATAAGCCTCTACATGTAGCAACTGTAGGACATCCCAACCACTAGGGGAGTTGTGTTTGACATTGAAACAGACATAACTTGTGCTACTTACGTAACAAATAAAATGTCGAGTTGTTTTTACCCGATTTTAATAAAGAAACTTTGTGGTTTTATTATTGAAGTCATAAGTCCCACATTTTCATTAGATTTTTATTAAGGTTCTTTGATTTTTATTAAGGTTCTTTGCTGATTTGTTTCCAACACTCTTTTTGCAAGGATTGGCTGTCACATTGACCTTGTGGTTGCCATATTCCCGGACCCGGGATAACGTTAACATTTTCTGGGATTTTTGTCAGATGCTCTCCGAAATTGTGTTCTGATGTTGAGTCCCGATTTTTGCCGAGAGTAGAATTAACAGTTATACAAGGACAAAGGTTATTTTATCCATGGTTTTAATGTGTAAATTGCAGCAGTTGCTACTTGCTGGTTGGATAGTGTAAAAAAGCTGTGTACAAACAGGATAATTTTTAATGTAATGCGCAAAATTTGCAGAGGTTCAGTGTCCGTTGTCAAATGCAATCGCAGTACTAAAATTCACTCCAAAACAAAATAAAAAAATGATTTTGTATGGCTTGCGCTAGTAAATTATGCGTCCCCCCCCATACTAAGTCGAATTTTCGTTTTGTTTTAAAGTGTATCCCAATACTGCGGTTGCATTTAGGAACAGAGACTGAATCATTCCAATTTATGCGCACTATATAAAAAAAAATCCTGTATATTCATGAGGAAATTTGCACTTCCAAGACACGCATCGCCATGATAAGCTACCAAATCATGACGCAGAACTGTTATAATAAATATCTTTGCTTTTGGGGGTGGCACGGTGCAGATTTTGGCAAGGCGCGGCATGGGCCGGCCAACCTTGCCTCACTGCGTATAAAGTAAGACGTGTGGGCTCTTAAGTTAGTTGGGACTATAAGCGGAAGCGATTGTGGTAGGCTTGCGTCTGGTACAAAAAACAAGGTATAGAACGTACTACGGAGCACCCTTGTCTAGAAAATTCTCTCCTCTTTTGCTAGTAGTCCAAACTTGTTGGAAAATTTGGTAGAACGAGTGATGAAAAATGTCCAGATTATAATGGATGAATTGAGTCTTATGAACTCTCAACTCAATTGTTCAGGTATCAGGTTTCCGAGCGTATCGTAACTTATTCAAAGTAGTTCACCGAATAGCGATTTTGGATATTTTAAACTCAATTTTCAGTGCTAATTGCTGAATTTCTACATTATTTTGGACGGATATCCTCGGGCCGATTTTAATGCGGTTTGATTTCTAGACATAGGTCGACGTTAGCCACCGAATGCATATAGTTCTATTTCTGGGGACATTGATGGGACGAAATCCTGTAGTAAGCTTGGGAATGTCCTTTAATATTTATATTATATTATGAACATGTTATTATCATCAATTTATTCAATGTTTTAGTATTGGACACGTGTTGGTTACAAACTGTAAGTGTAGAGGGTAATTGGATTATAATAAATAGATACAGGAGGCCAATTTCCGGTTCTACCTAAATTGATGTCTAGCTGTATTTAAATTTTATTTCCAGAGACTATCTGTTTGAAGTTTATACTCCTATTCATTGAATAGCCTGCAAGCTAATTTGGATGCAGTCAAGCACCGTCGTAAAGTTGAACGCAACGCCGCGTTTCATTTACGATATTGTTGTTGGGAAATATTGTTCTGATTCTACTGGCGAACAATTAAAGAATATATTTACGGGTAGCTAGAGGTATAATAGTGTAGTGCTCGAAAAAAAAAAAGGTATCTATCGGTCGGTATCTTAAATAGTAATTAGGTGATTATCTATGTCAAGAGAATGAACAGTAGTTTCTTCCTGTGTGCTAAAACCAATACTGTGATCATGAATCCATCTCCCAAGCGTGATGATGATGGTAATATCAAAGAAATAAGAAAGAAAGAAAGAAATATTTCCTCGACACAGCACATAAAAACGATTTTAAGAAACACAAACAAGTAAAACATTGTAATGATAAAAAGAGAAGAAGAAGGCAAAGGTACAGCACTGGAAGTTTCCGTATTTAGATGTTTATTTTTCGAAAAAAAATTGGAATATAAGGAATCCCAGCTCAAATCAAATCTTCGCACCTGCTCACTACATGTCACTTGAAAAATGTGATATGAAACGTGACCTTCGTAGTTAAATATTCTTTAATAGTATGGTTGAGTGGACCGTGTCTAACCAAAATCATTACCTTCACGAGCTCTAAGACAAACCCGAACATCATAATATTTAAACAAACTTGGGAGATTTGAAAGGACTTTTCGATTTCGTAATAATAGCTTTAGGGAGTCGGGACCTCCCCTCATCTCCAGACTTCCTGGCTCAGCGATTAATAAATCAAACGGTTCACTTCACAGTAAAAAAGTTTTCAGAACTGCTATCTCTCTTGTAAAATATCTCAGTGATTTGCATTTTTTTTACACAAAAGCCTCTACTTAGTACTTTGGCTTTGGTTCATTATGATAAGGGATTTCCGGAAGACTCTGCTTTGTTATCTTACGGACCAGTGCTCTAGATTGCTGGAGCTCTCAAAAGAACATTTTTAAATAATTGAATCGTTTGTAATTTTACAAATAATATTATTATTATGAAATAAATTGAATCATTTTTATTGTTATTCAGTGTTTTGTGTATGTCAAATCACTGAATAGTAATTACTTCGAGTCATGTGAAACAAATTATCGTATCTAATTTAAAACTTGTCCCAGACAAAAATTTATTCCATAATTTGCGAAATAATCGAAAAACCTAATTTCTTCGTTAAAATTTACTAAAACCATAGATACTAGTAAAATATCATCGAGCAAAAAAAAAAAAAAACTCGTCTTAATGCATTCATTTCCATTTTCGATATTTAATCTATCAGATTATTTCAAGACAGATACATTTAAGCCTTTTATAGCCTTTCCGCGTCTTTCGTAGCTTCATACTAAGTCAGTTTTTACGTCCATTCGATCTGTTTGCCCCTTACGCCGCTCCCTCCTCTATTATATTTAGCGATATATTTAGCTGCAGACATATCGATTGCAAATCATTTGGCTTAGGAAGCCTTTCTTGATACTATATGGAGAATGTGGTGAAAGTAGGTTCTTCCATGTTGGAAATGCATGGGTTTTGGTAATTGTTTCCGAGGTTTTTATGCGTAGTTTGGGACATTCTTCTTCTGGGATACTGCTTTCTCCATTATTGTATAATCAGAACATATTTCTTTCCCATTCTTAAAGTGAAGACTGTTTTTAGCTCTTTCTCTCATTAGCACCTCCAATTTCATCACAGAGCGATAGCTAGCTTCTTGCTTATATATTATATAAGAACATATAGACATATGCATATGCATTATGTCTATATGCTCTTATTTTAGCAGTAAACCCGTAGTATACTTATGCTGTAACCAGGTCAGACTTGGATTTAACATGATTTCTACGTTTTAGTTAATTTCTTCGACTTATTCGCACGCTGTTGTTACATTATTAACGAAATCGATTTTCTTAATTAATTCTCAGACCAATTTACTAAAGTCTTATAGAAATACGACCTGCTCTTGAATGTTTAATTTGATTTGATGTCAAACAATTAAATTGGTTAGGAAAATTTCCAATACAATTCTTAATAACATTTTCGAAATGAAAGTCTAACTAAAGTAAAAAATATTTCTATGTCGTAAATAAAAAATGTTGGCTGTAATATTCGGACAAATTTCGTACTGTCGGATTTAATTAACAAATTGTTGGAACTTTAGAAGGCTTCGTAAGCTGTGTTGCCATTTATATCTTAGTACAGTCCGCGCGCGAGCTCCGAGGAATTGGGGACTGAGAAAACGGGAACTGTGCGTTGCGCCCGACCGTCGCTCATGCCCAGCACTCTCCCAGTACTAGTGGTACCAGTGTCTCGGGGTATTCATGACTGTATTTTCTCAGCTATAAAATAAAAACGCGCATCACACAATTCGAAGACTGGTTCGCACAACTAAGACTACTTTGAAAAGGAACTAAAACGGTTCTATCGTCGCAGAACAGGAAATGGTTCGTCTTTGCAACGCTCACTCCTATACACCAGTATACCACTGTCTATTGTCTAACCCTTCGGGAAATACAGGCGGGATGATCTTATGTATGATCTACTTTTGCCGATTTGAGTTCTCCACTGAAAGATTCGTTTCATCTATTATTATCGTAGCATATTTTGTGTCGAAAATTGTGTATGTGCACTAAAGAGAATAGTGGTCGCCCAGTGGCCGAAATTCGGCCGTAATTTTAGCTTTCTGCACTCCTTCTCCGTATAAACTTTAACCCAAATCCCACACTCCTCCGTGCGCGCAATATGCTTAAAAATGGGTACAAAGTTTTCTCTTCACGTATTAATATATAGATTCTATTCTATCGTATGTTTATTTCTATGACTCTAGGTTATGAGGGTTCCTGAGAGCACTTGAACAGTGGCCTTGAAAGAGGAGGAAACAAACTTACTTGCGCCTTTATGACATTAGTTCGGATAAGTTTGTTGAACAACCGAAGTTACGCTCAGCTGAACTCAAATAAAGGAGGGTTCGAATTCCAAGTAATGGGTTTTCAGTAGAAATATATTTCTTATTGAGAATATTACATAATATTACGAAGGAGTTTGTGCACTGCAAGGTTTTAGATACTCGAGAGAGAGTAATGTACAAATTCATTCTATTGCGTCAGCATTTTACCTGTGACGCGGCCTGCATTTCAGTACACGAATATCGTTCAAGTCACTTGGACTCATTTATTATCATATTAATTTAGCAAGCAAATCTGTTATCTACATTATGCCTATCTATCAATCAATCTATTATCATCTAAAGTTCTGTGATCTAGACTGTAGTTCTCATGTTTTTTCGTGACATTTCAGAACCTCTTTAAAATGTCTATAAAAAGCTACCCTTATAGATTTCCCCAACAATGTCTGAAGTTTAAACCCTATGTTTGGCTTTACCGCCTATCTTACTAACTACCAGCGGCGAAGAGTCCATACAACCCGATTCCCATCGGCTTCCCTTTAGGAATTGGTTAATGCATAGACCAACGTATAATATTATATTAATTACTCATCCAACTGATAAAAAAGGCATGTTATTCAGTTAGGTCGAGCTCTTCCAGACATGACTATTATAGATTACAACAGATGGTATGGATTTTTAACTTGCAGCAATTTTTAGAGGGCATTTTTGGGACGGCTTCCCCTTTTAAAACTGTCACCCTTCGCCACTGACCTACCTAGAGTCTCGACATTTCATAAGTGCCTGTATCTGGTTTACATGAAATAAGGATCTATTCTATTCTATTCCTAGGGGGCCAGAGTGGAGCGTTATGTCTTTGTGGTTGATTGAGGAAGCTGGGTGTCGTGCGTTCCACTATTCACACCAATTGCAAACAATGGAGCTTCTGCTGTACATATTCTTTGTAAAATCTTTTTGTATGCGAAACCCGTGCGTTTGCGAGCTTCACTGTCGTGTTTATGAATTATTATTATAGTGTGATGAGCTGACGAGGTGTTTATAGTCCATAAAGTGTGTTTGTGATGCCGATGTGTTTATATAGTTTGTCTGAGTCTTGGTATCTGTAGTAGCCAGGTGTTAGTGCTGTCGCTATGCGAAACATTTTGGACATTTATAGGCTAATGGGAATTTTGGAGTTTGAAGACATGATTTTTCTTTTATTAAGAAACATCAAACTATTTACAACCATAATATATTAACTTAAATATGTACACTAATTATTGTTAAATAAAATAAAATAAATACAAATTTAAAACTGAGTACCTAGGCGTCAAAGTACTCCTCCTCGTCGCTGTCAATTGGCAGCGTGCCCAGAAGACTGGCATTATTGCCACGTTGAATGGCAATGCTTATTCTTTGACAAAAGAATAGGCCAGCCCTCGGGTCACGCCTAGCGTTGACCAACCGTTTTCCTCTTTGATTTTTCTCGAATAGAAAGTTCTATTCGAGAAAAATCAAAGAGGTGCAAAAACCCAACCAATGCAAAAACCCGTGTATTACCTATAATCTATTAACGAAATTCAAGTGAATTTCGTTAATAGATTATAGGTAACTACACGGGTTTTTGCATGAAATTAAAAAAAAATATAATTAGAAATAAATAATACATATAGGAAAAGGAGCTAAGAAATTGTTTTGTTTGGTGGGGTAAATAAGGCTTTTTGTCCTGGCCAAATATTTTAATAGAGACAGCAAAACACCTATGAATTCTTCCAGAAGAGTAGCTCCGCCATAGAGGGGAATGGACCCTATTAATTCTAGACATGGAAAAGATAACTATATTCAAATGTTCCTAACTGGTGTCAGATTCATTCGCAAGTGAAATGAACAGTTATCTTGCCTGGATGTAGCTATCGCATCCTGTAGATATTGTGCACTGTTTTGCGGACTTTTGCGTGGTGGCCAGAACAGACTGGATTGGTGTAGGTTTTGGCACATGTATCGAATTTGAATTCTGGTCAAAACTTGGAGTCAGTTTCCTAAATAACATATTTGTTGTTAAAAATGACGAGGATTAGTTTATACTTTGTACTTGAGTTTACGTTTACAACTTGCCTTAAGTGATAATTATAACGTAACCGTCAAAAAACCCCGATTCGAACTAGAAAAAGAGCTGTTACTTTTTAACGGCTGAACAGATTCTCATGAAACATAGCTAAGATTATCCCCGATTAAACAAGCTTTCAAATAAAAAAACTGCTTTGAAATCGGTTCATCCGTTTTTGAGCTACGATGCCACAGAAAGACACACAGATGCAGATACCCAGACTTATAGATACTCACTACTTATTTATTTATTTATTGCATTCATGTTGTATACAGGATGTTACATGGGTAGTATAGAGTTTCTGACATGAACCCTGCTAGGGCACAGCAAAATATATATATTTAGGTATAACATTAGGTACATATTATCATTCAAATTAAAATTATAATTAATTATTTCATGTCATGCATTTGATTACATTTTTGTTATTACAATTAATTAAGTTATACATTAAATAGATATTACATTACTACAACTATAACACGCCTCTTTTTTGTCGGAGGTTAAAAATATTATAATTTCTAAGTTCTTCGGTACTTATCAAATTTGTATATAATTTGAATTTGTCTGTATTGATATACTGGTAACAATTACGTTTCCTCTCTTATAATCTTGACCCACTCGTGAGTCGTGAGTCCACAGCGTACACCTACAAGAGACTCTAGTCTAAGTGTCTAAGAACTAGTGGTCCCACCTGGCCCTTGTGACGTCATAAGGGTACTAGAAAGTCTTAGAGCTTCTGTGGTGTTGGTCGCAATAATAGAATATACAAGACTGTAGGAGAGATTTCTAAGTTGAGATGACTTATTCTGTAACTGAAAGTACTACACAGGATATTTTTTAAGTATTGCGCATAATTTGCAGAGTGATTCAGTGACCGTTCCTGAATACAAGCGCAGTATTTAAATTAGGACTCATTTTAAAACAAAACGAAAATTCGACTTTGTATGGAGGACACGCATAATTTACTAGCGCAAGCCATACAAAATAATTTTTTTATTTTGTTTTAGTGTGAATTTGAGTACTTCGGTTGTATTTGGGACTGCGCACTATATAAAAGAATATCCTGTATAAGGTTTTTGTGTAACGTCAAAAGAATGAGAGAAGAAGAGAATAATCCTCCTCAATTCTTCCCGATGTGGTGATAATATCATGTTTATCAATCCCTTGGCTTTATGTGCCACGAGCTGTGGGTTTGATCCTGCACGTTTCAAATATTTGCAGGCCTACAAATACTTATTCCAAGTCAAAAAAAAAAAAAGTGAGAATTATTCTTTCCTATTCCATTCCATTTAAGGGGTTATTATACTCATCATTAAGAACAACTTTTAATAAGGGACCAACGCTAAAATCGTGTAAAAAAACATCATAAAATATTCAGATTTAGTTGAGTAATATTGATAATTTTAAAAGTTTAGGTCTAAGTTTGTTTTAATTGTTTCTGATAACTGTTACCACCTGGCCTATCACCCGGTTCCGGCTTGACGTTGATTTTTGGAACACCCTGTATAGAGGGATAACAGTATTTTCAGAATAGGATAACCTAACCGTCAAAAACCCCCGAAACCAACTAGAAAAAGAGCTGTAACTTTTGAACGGCTGAACAGATTTTCATGAAACATAGCTAAGATAATACCCGATTAAACTAGCTTTTAATTAAACAAACTGCATTGAAATCGGTCCATCCATTTTGGAGCTACGATGCCACATAGATACACACCTGTCTGTCTATGCACCTGTCCTCTTCTTAGTATCTATGTCTATCATTCTAATGCGTCTTGTGTTTGTGGAAAATAAATGTTCTTTCTTTCTATCTTTCTTTCTTTACACAGATACACACCACAAACTTATAACACACCTCTTTTTGTCGAGGGTTAAAAACGTAATAAACAGTGTATTACATAACCTTGGATTATACATTGACAAGAAAAAAAATGACGGCTATAAAATGTTCGGGGACAAAACAGGCCGACCTTGGAATTCCGCGAATATCCCGGAAAAGTGCTCGGTGGCGACCGACGGCATTCGGTCAAGGTCGGCACTCGACATTTCTCGCGATTCCGCCTGCGATAAATCAAGATCCCATTATGTTCCCGTTAGGATGATACTTCATTATTACCTTGAAAATTTCCCTCCAGGAAGCCGTGCTTATGTTAGAAACCTACGACATGTAATTTAAAAAATAACCTAACCGTCAAAAACCCCCAACTCCAACTAGAAAAAGAGCTGTAACTTTTGAACGGCTCAATAGATTTTCATGAAACATAACTTAGATGATACCTGATTAAACTAGCTTTCAATAAAAAAAAAACTGCATTTAAATCAATCTATCTGTTTTGGAGGTACGATGCCACAGACCCACAGATTCCTACACAGATACACAGTACAAACTTATAACATCCCTCTTTTTTTTTGGGGGTTAAGAAACAACTTTGGAACAAAAACTTGGACAGAATTTAAAATCGCTAACCGTGATTATGGCCGCTTCCAGCCTGATCATATACGACCGATTATTAACTGTATCAAATACATGAAAAGTCTCCTCAGTCATTTTCTTCCTCTTCAACTTTACCATCCATTGCAATAATAATGCTTTCTCATGATCGCGCCATTTTCCTTACGATTGCTGTAATTAATTTAAATTTTTTCAAAAGTTTTTCTAAATTCAATTTAATTTTTTATTTGAGTTTGCTTGATCCATTCTTGGCAGCTGCACTTACCATCAAGCGAGGACCTTTCAACAACACACCACTTAAATGTCCCTCAAAATTGCTTTCCGTGTCACCTGACGTCCCCCAGTCAAGGTCAAGCCAAGCAACCCCTGGCTACACGCAATGTATCTCGATCCCGGGTAATATTGTCTACAGGATGTTTTTCTACCGTTTCCTTCCTTCTTAATTCCGAACTGTTTTTGTTAGGATGTTTGTGAATACATTTGGAGTGTTCTGATGTAATAGGTCAGGCAGGATATATTGTAACTTGGTTGTTACGTACAAATATTTTGATGAGCTTTTACGAAATTGCTCTATTGCCTAGTTTTATCGCGATGTACATATGTAGCCAAATCTTCGCGAAGACTTCGGTACTTGGGGCAAAGCCGACAACACTTCGCTCAGCTGTCCGTAAACTGTCGTACTTTCAAGGATTTTATCGTGATGAACTTCGCTTGCGCGGCCACACTTCAGTTCGCACATTGAGCGTGTTCGTTCATTTTAGGTTTGTTGTCGTGATAGAATATCGCGAGACCTAACTCCGACGTATGTGGGCACGCAAGCGATTCGAAGACATCATCTCGAATCTCGATTCGAATATCACTCTAATCGGTTGATATTTGACAAATTGATAAACGATAACTTAATAAAGGAGCTGTGAACATGCTCTAGTCATGTTCTGTTATTATTATCGTATGTCAACAGACACTATGAGTGAGATTTGTATCGAGATGCGATATATTCTTACAGTATAGCTCCCCAGAAAAGTTTAATAGAACACGAGTCGAAGGCGGATGTTCAGCCAATACTCCATAGATCATAATAGATACTGGCAATGAATAATCAATAGTCTTTATCATTATTACCCATAACACTACTAAAATAACCCAAAGTGCACTTGGATTTACAAGCAAATATCAACAATCAAATTGCATCACATTCGGACATAGGAGTCAGTCGCTATGAATGCCCCCAGTGCTCGTTAATATTTATGATTCCATGAAACAGGGAATTTGTATTTCAGTATTTGTGAGGGGAGATATTGATCTGAAGGGTTTTGGGGCAGAAATTGAAGTCAAGTGGTAGTTGTAGACATGTCAGTCAAATGAATTGATATGTTTCTAGAAAGTGTCTTATGTACGTGTGTAGCTAAAAAAATGTTTTAATATCCCTATAATGATATACTGATAGGACTAAGGCTAAACCCTTCTCATTCTGAGATGAGGCTTTTCCGAATGGGACAGGAATGGGCTGGATTTATATTTTATTATTACAGGATATTATACTCATTCAATGTGGTATTTAAATGGTAATAATGATTAGCCCATAATCCCTATAGCAACTATCAGGCGGGTGCAACCATTCAGGAAACTCACGAGGACTGATAATACAATGACACGTGATAACACAACTTTATGCAGATAAGGTGGCGTATCACAGGCTGTGCAATGTAAATCCTTTGATTATATAACCTAACCATTAAAAACCCCTGACTCCAACTAGAAAAAGAGCTGTAACTTTTGAACGGCTGAACAGATTTTCATGAAACATAGCTAAGATGATACCTGATTAAACTAGCTTTCAATTAAAAAAACTGCATTGAAATTGGTTCGTCTGTTTTGGAGCTACGATGCCACAGACAAATACTCATAATTACACACAGATTCATAGATCCACAGATACACTCTACAAACTTATAACACCCCTCTTTTTTGTCGGGGGTTAAAAACGCTAGTAGGTACCGTGACGTCATTTTACCTAGGTGATTTTTATATTCGTATAACAGTGAAATTAGCTGATTATTAAACAACAGAAAGGTCATCTCAATTGAGTCTTTTGTGTTAATTTCTCCCTTGTATTCGCCGATTGTCGCAGGTGATAATTGCTCTAAGAATTCCTCGTGTAACTGCATCTTAACTTTGACTAGGGTTTCTACCGTTCCCTAAAACAGAGTATTGTATTCTATTTCATGTAGGTGTGCTCTATAATCATTAACAGTAATAAAGCACGCTAGAGTAGTCTTTGTATTTACATTAATTCGGCACAAAGTTCACTAGCGCCAGGCAATAATCAAAAGCGGATTTTTAATTTTTTCAGGTATTCCCTTTTTATGAGTCTGTCGGTATTCTCAATTTACCCTCTCTGAAATTAGATATTACTTTAAAAAAAGTTTGGCAATTAGGGTTGAATACACCAAGTCGGACATAAAAAGTCTGTCAAAGTCCTAATTTTGACAGACTTTTTATGTTTAAAGCTGAAAAATTGATAAGGGTTAATAAAATCGATTAGGATTATACATTATACAATATCGATGTTCATGCTTGCTCGATTATAATCACCTGTATTTATTACCGGTGGTGCGGTGATTAGATAGCTCATTGTCTACTGATTATGAATCAGTTCATTGATCAATACTGATTGCTGTGTCAGTAGAGGCAAATAAATTTAGATCGAAGTTAAAATCGAGGCTGATTACAAAGATGTCTAGGGAAGGTAAATGAAAATTAATTATTATTTCTTTATTGTACACGAAATGAGATAAAAAACAAATCTATTATTTTAAAAGAGTTTCTATGGAGTTTCTTGCCGGTTTTTTTTCCATAGGATCTACTATTTGCAACTGTGCACCTAGAGTCTCGACATTTCATAAGGGTCTGTATCTGGTTTACATGAAATAAACATCTATTCTATTCTAACAAGGACTTTTGACTGATGATCTAACAATTTATATCCCAAAGCCTATTAATATTAATTTGTGCTATCAACCCTCGACCTTCAAAACCTCTCGCTTTCCTTATTGCCACCAGCTGTTCCAAGGTCGCGAGCTACGTGACAATTGTCTTCCAAAGGTCGTTAGTATTCCCTCCCATTCTCAGGGTTAGGAGGGTGAATATGACATGTTATGACCTTCTAATAACCGCACGTGTCGCGGGTTTGTTTCTTGCCCGGAATAAAATATTTGGCATCCAGACACTAGTTAAACAGGTAAGCCAAAAAAAAACATTTCCCCGTGTAATATTTACATACAAAATAATATAGCTAATAGTAGGTACTAAGAGACTACAGAATTATCAGAGTATCTTTTCTTCTCAGGCTGTCTCAGAATATGCAAACTATAGAGAATTTTCATGTTTTAGTACGAAAAAACACAAACGTTGTTCGAGGTCATAATACAAAGTTAGTGCTAAAAGGTTTCGGGTATTTTTTCAATTACCCTAGATAAGAGGCATCGTATAAAAAAATGGCCGGTCGTGTATTTGAAAAAAAAGGAAGAAAGTACATTTATTCCATAAAGTTATTATTAGTGGTAATAGAGGAACACAGTGTGCGAGTGAGAAACCGATCTTTACGAAAATCCTACGTGCGAGAAAGAGACACAATTAAATGTTCGTAGGACCGATTTGAAACAATTTATGAACTAGTAGGTACCTGTCAAAATAAGATCTCGTATTATTTTATGATTTTCTTCACAATCGTTCTGTATTTTATTGGATAAATATCAATAATCGAAAAGGTTTCGTGTCCTGTGTTAGACTGCAGTGTAACTTACAGCAATAATGCAAATAAAGAGACCTTTTACAGGTAAATACCGTACAGTGCAATACTACTTTCAGAGTGCATATTTCCATAGAAAATATTCCTAAAATTATTTAGTAATACGTTTATAACATGCAGTAAGCCCCCTATTTTCTAAATAATATATTATTTTAAATAATTATGTGTAAGATAAAAAAATATTGTGTTCGTGAAAATGTGAAAATTAAACCGTTTGGCATAGGTTGTGCGTACAAAATCTATCGATATGTCGATATTTCCAAATTAATTTTTCGCACTACCTAGCTTCGTCCATTGCATAACTTGAGAGTTATTGTTAATCCTTGATTTTTGTATATTGAAAGGTTGATTTAGTTCGGCCCCGCACATTGTCAGAAAATCATAGTCGGAATATTTCTGACGCACCGGAGGGCACTCGACACTATTCACACCATATCTGTACTATTACAACATTTTAATAGTACGTACATAGCCCATACCCGCATTTTGTACTAGCCCCACAGATGACAGAATTTTCCGAATCGTACGTCCGCTTCTACAAGAAGCAAACTACGATTCCGAAGATTCTGATTCTGTCGCACATTAAAATGCATAAAATAGCGCTATTACCAGACAAAGAGTAGCCTGGTGAAAAAAATAACTTCATTATATTGACTGGCTAACTTCATAACTTCCAGGTTTCCAGACCACATTTCTCGGCCTGTGTCAGTGTACAAATACAGGGACCTATCACCAGAACCTTCAACATCAAAACCGAAACGTCTGACGTCAAGAAATAATGAATATGATAATTAATGATTACATAAATGTTTACAATAAATTTTCTTTTTACTTACCTATTCGTCACTTTCGGGACGTTAATAATTTTGCCATCCTAATATAAACCTCTATTACGTAACTTTTAATATTTTAAAATGACAGATTAAATATGTCAAATAAGGTATTTTAGTATAAAGAACATTTGAAAGATTTAATTGGTAATTTTAAAAGATTATTAGTTAGGTACATAATTTAGCCTAGCAGATTCTAAATGATATTCCACTCCTTATTAGTATACAGATTTTGATATCGATATTGCAGGGATATTGTCAATTCGGTGATAATATAATTTCACAATAACACGGCCATATCGATAATGCGGAGACGTGAAAGTCACATCCCTAAACTTCACACACATGTCAAATGCGCTAACATACGTATTTCTTTTTTGGTCTCGCGATAATGAAGACAGTGTTCCTCTATTACCACTAGTAATAATAACTTTATGATTTATTCAGTACGGTCAGTGACAATACTCAAGAGAAAAAATGAAATAAAAGATAACATAAAATTTTAAACTAAAAATATTGACACATATGAGAACAAAAGCAATTTTTTTATTTTTTTATAAAGTATTGCATTATGTTATCTGTCAAGTATGCCCATGCCGAAAGGGCAGCCAGTTCAACATTTGGGATTTACAGTTGGCACCCCTACGAACCGTCACTTCTGAAACTCATTAAGTTTCCTCAACCTTTCTTCTATAATTAGCCCACACTTCGAGAGCTTTCTCTCCAAGGTCCCAGCGTTCGTGACTGACTAACCGTGCCTTGCTCTAGTTAGTATTCTGTCCCAGTAGCCGTGGACAAGCCAACACGTGTGACGTAATTGGATAGAACTGCCTTTCTGACTAGAATTTGTGATAAATTATATTACCTCGTTGCTGGTTTGGGAATAAAAAAGTTTTTGTGTTTTCCGGGAGTAGGAGGTGACATATAAAATAGAATGTTCGCGAATGTTGGCTAAGGTGGGGTTTTACGAGAATCCTTCGGTTCAGGAGATTTGGAGTTTGAAGTAACGTTTTAAAAAGAACAAGGTTTTTTTTCATCATTACGTTTTCGCGTTCGTTACCCACATTTTGTAAGCAAAAGGCAGACGAAGAACGTGAAAACGTGCGTTTCTGCTGCTAAAAGTATCGTGTGTGAACGAACACTATAAAGGCAATCAAGCATACAGCCCGCCTGATCTACGGTCTGCTTACGTATCCGTCTTCTGGATTCGATTGACAAATTGCTACACAGTATTAGCACTTGACACGATTTCTAAGAATTCTAGATATTTAATTTATATTCTCGCACAAGGTTAAGCAATTGAAAATATCTTGAATTTTAGTCAGTAATTTTATTAGTTAAAAAATTTCAAGTGCAGTTTATTTAAGTTTACTGGTAGACGACTAATTTAGTCCCACTTTTTACACCCTCCTACTCAACGTTACTCCATAAAAACTGCAATCTTCCATCCTTCACTTTCTTGTCCATTTTCCACCCTCGACGAATCTAATTAAGATATGGCAGATACGTCCTCGGTCCAATAATTACTCTCCCGGGACAGAGGGGGGATGGAAAAATGTGGGTAGTAATTTCCGGGATGGTTGGACATCGAAGAGATACGGTGATGTGGTTTAACGGGGTTTTGTTCGATTTCAAGGCTGTTTGGGTATTTTATGGTGTCCGCTATGGGTATTTGGTTTATGTCTGCCAGAATGCCTTCAATGTAAACGATGTTTTCGTAAAACAACTTACAATGATTTACAAAAACTAGTGGTCGCCCAGTGGTCGAAATTCGACCGTAATTTTAGGTTTCAGCACTCCTTCTCCATATGAACTAGTAACTATGCCAAATCTCACACTCCTCCGTACGCGCAGTATGCTTAAAAAGGGGTACAAAGTTGTCTCTTCACGTATTAATATATAGATATATAATTTACAAAAATAATGATAAACATAAATAATGTATAACTGCTCTCATTACAACAACAACTATACTAAATTAAAGTACTAAAAAGAAGCAGCTTTTCCTCTCTCCTACCAAACCATGCTGTGCCCGATAGGGTCCATAATTGATCCATAGATTTAAGCGTAGGTACCATTTATGTAGACTTAACATTGTGGAATGTAATAAAGATTTGATTTGATTATATTAGGCTTGCTGCGCATTGCGGTAAAATCCCGTGATTTTTTTTCGCAAACTCTTTGTTGTATGAACCTATGAACCATAATGGCTGCCCGCACACTGCGACAAAAAATCGCGTACCAAAAGAAAACAGTATTTTATTACTTAGTGACGGCGAAAAAATCGCACCGCAAGTCACCGCACCGCAGTGCGCGCTAGCTCTTAGTTTTTCTTTTTGGTTCCACTTCTCCAAATATTTCCTAGCAGACTCACTGTAATTTCCTCACTAAATGGAGAAGTTTTACGCATATCCTATGTTATGCTGTGCTATGCTCAAAGGTATCGTAAGGTAGGGCGGTACCCTTGACCTAATAAAACGTACCATAAAACAGCATCGATTTTCAATGCTGCAATGCTGATGATTGGAAGTTACTTGGAAAACTATCTACCGTGCAGCTAGTCTCGACATTTCATAAGTGCCTGTATCTGGTTTACATGAAATAACATCAATACTTACCACTAAAGAAAGAAAGAAAGAAAAAGTTTTTATTTTTACGCCCAGTATGACGCACAAAACTTAAATAAACTTACACCAAGATCACTTAATACTAAAAATTATCATTGTTCTGCTTTGAGTATCTATACTCAAAGTTGTTCTGCTAAACAAAACATAATTAAATTAATTAAGTGGCAGCACCGAGTAATACTGACAGTCTATTACGGTAACCTACGTCTGTGGCGTGCTATCATCTGTCCATTACTGACTACTTGAAGACATCTTCAGTAAGGTCTCTGGGTATCTTAGTTCCCTATATAATCTTAATTTTCATTTGTTGGCGTCCAGCCCATAGTAAAACTGCTCACTAAAAACCAGGAAGTTTATAACATTTCCCTCCATAATAATTTACCCTTGTTCTGTTATTATCAGCATCTGTTTTGGCAAATCACCGTAGGCGATGTAATGGCGGCCATTTTACTGCGTTTTTATTGTCGCAGTGACGTAACTATCATATCTCTGGAGCAGGGGTACTCAACCTACGACTGGATATTTCTGTGGGTCATCTTAACACTCTGTTCATTTCTAAATATGGGCCTAAATGATAGCTAGATTTATTGACTGTGAGGGAATTTTGTCATCATCACCACTCTATTTTATTCTTTTAAATTATTATTTTTTCTACTCAATTTTACACTGTTGCCATCCTAAAAAAATGTATTCTCTGTCTATGCACCTGTCCTCTTCTTATTACCTGTGTCTGTCATTCTAGTGTGTCTTGTTTTTGTGGCAAATAAATGATTTTTCTTTCTTTCTTTCTTTTCTGACACACGGATTTGTGATCGCAGATTGCTGTTTGGCTCACAAGAGTATGCTGCTAGCAATCCTCTTGGATATTTGATTTTGTTAACTTCCAGATACCCTCGGGTCTTGTGCCTGTACATTCCTTTTCAACCACGGATAGAAAATATTATTCGATATTAAAATGTCGGACGAGTAGATAGGGTGGGTAATATAATACTTCCTATTAAAATATACAGGGTGTCCCAGGAAACCTGTACCAGCTAAGGTCTGTGGTCAGGGGACACTGATACTCATAGATTGAACCCCCATGTATGTTCTACGATATTTTGTAGTTTTCGAGAAATTAGTTATTTTGTAATATTTTCTCCGAAACAGAATTTTTTATCTTGTGATATCTGTATATATGCGGAAAACAAAAGGTTGAGTATCTCTGCTCTGGAGTGTATCTGAAGGAATTCTTGATGATCAAGTACCAGTAAATGTGTAGTTATGTTGATTAACCAACCTTGTGGAGGTCATGAAATGATACGGTTGTAATAGTTTTATGCCGAATGCGTTGTAACTAGTAATACGCGTACCATGGCGTACCTAATACTCGAATTTATTTCTGGCGCTATAATATTAAAATCTTCCTTCATTCTTGAATTAGCATATGCTTCTGTGGGCTTCAAACATGATATAATTTGCTTTATTGGACTATATAACAAAGGAGCTATTATGTAAGAATATTTCGATTTTAATCTCATTTTTGTCGTCGGTTGACATTTGACGAAGTGACATACGATAATAAACATGTAACTTAATAACAGGAGCTGTGAACATGACTAGAGAAAGAAAGAAAGAAAGAAAAATATTTTATTACTTTTTAGAGCATGTTCACACCTCCGTTATTAAGTTATCGTATGGTAAGTCGTCAATTCAATTCGGCTTGATAGATTCTGGTGGAGAAGCAGCAGTGACAAAACAAGAACTTTTTCATATCAAGGCTGAAAGGCTACTCGTATAGTACGTAGCTGTAACAGATATCTAGGTAGCATCAGAAACCACAAGATCTTTACCTTCAACGCCAACATCAAAAGCAAATCATGATCAGTCAGATCTTAAAACTGGTAAATCATGAGCTAATTTCATCCATACATTCTGAGCATATTAATTGCTTTAATAGACATAAATAAATCAATATGACCTTTTTTCCAGTCGTTCTATGCAGGTACTCTCGTGTTTCTTCTAGTCTCAAGTTATTATTAGGTGGTTTAAAGGACTTACCTACAGAATTTTTATTTCACCCTGTGTATCTCCTATACTCCATGGATTTAGCCAGCGCCACTTACACTGATTTAATAACCGATGATAACTCATTAATTGGTATAACTTTAAAATTGATCGAATAACATTGAATTTGTGGGTGTTTTTGAGCATTGTCCTTTTATGAATATTTCAGCAATTTTGAAATTCGTTTTATCAATCTTAGTCTTGATGTTGTCTGTACAGTGCTTCCAGAAATTAATATTTTTACCTTCATTACCGAATCTACCACAATCAACTATCAATCAAACAAATGAAAAGTTTAAAATACTTCCTCATTGCGAAAATGTTTTGTTTGACGATGAGATTTCGCTAATTTAAAAGTGTAAACAATGTTGAAACGCCTACTACTTCTACTTCAATTAAGAATGTGATTTTTTAGGGCTTCCGGAATGAAACACAGCCAAGTCTCATAGCGTTCGTTCACACTATACTTTTAGCACCAAAATGGCGCGTTTTCACGTTCGTTGGCTGCCTTTTGCTTACAAAAAGTGGATAACGAACGCGAAAACGCACGGTTCTGCAGCTAAAAGTATCGACTGTGGATGGGCCCTTAAAAGTGTAGAATCTACTACACACTATTATATAATTCAATCACGCATAAACGGCTGAACGGATTTGGGTGACATTTAGCACACAGGTAGACCATGTTCTCCAGG
The DNA here is from genome assembly GCA_932294325.1 of Allophyes oxyacanthae. NCBI lineage: Eukaryota > Metazoa > Arthropoda > Insecta > Lepidoptera > Noctuidae > Allophyes > Allophyes oxyacanthae. The sequence goes on along the minus strand of OW028635.1, from coordinate 604,235 downwards.
ATATAAATGTCCCACACGTTTGGGTCGAGTAGGTATTGAAGTTTTGTATGGGACAGCTGATGATTTTCTCGCGATTACGGTGTTGGACTCATAGAGAAAGTTTTACAGTTTGATGATCTGATCCACACCCTTAAATTTAATATGGCCACTCATTTTTGATACACATTGTATACCTACTGCTTGTTCTCTCTCTGTTAGGGCTACCCTTTCAAACACTTTAATTCTATAAACAAACAACGATCTACACGACTCTTTATGTTAAACCATAATTTTAATGCTATTGTCTGGCGACTATGGTCTAATATAATTTATTCAGCTATTTTTTATCTTGAATAATCTTGCGTTTGACCACTATCAGTATCTCACCTGATATTAGACCGAGGTTGCAGTCGAATATGTTTATAAACCTCTAACTAAAATGGTTTTAAAATCTATCATTTCTTTTTATTTATATGAAAGTCATAATGACAGTTATAATTTTTAAAACGTTTATAGAACGACAGTTTTTATTAATGAGGATGATCTTTTTAAGCATTTGATGGCTGTATTGTTTATCTTGTTTTCAATAGTTAAAATCAACTCGTGAAAAGTTTACTATGCGTAATTGCTCATAGCTTTGGATTACAGAGTACTTAGAATGTAAATCACGTGAATGTTCAGCATTATTTACTGTAGCAACGACAGCTGTAACTGAAATTCTTTCAGCATGACCCGGCTCTATAACGATCGGTCCGTCATTCTGCAAGTCGTATCTCATTTTAACAAGCTCTCTATTTTCGACAGGTTCTGGTCTGGTCTGGGTGACTCGACTGGAGATGTTTCGGGAATCGTTTGCCTATTACTCATCGTCGTTGTCTCGTTGGGTAAATAAAGATCTAGTTGAATCAGGATTAGGTTTCTCAGTGTTGCAAAATGGTTGACAGAAATGTGGGAAAAGTTTTTAGAAATTTTGATACCGAATCTGCAGGATCCTCTGTTCTCTTCAAGAGACCTGTAGGCTTTCGATAAGCATCAAGATAATATTTAAAATCATTAAAATCTATAAGATCTACAATTAAAGAGAACGCAAATATTTCTTATAATGAATGTTCTGAATCGTCCTAATCTTACGTGTAACGTGGGCCCATAAGTCTTGGCTTTCTTCAATCTTATACCATTCCTAATATTTCTGCTTGCAACTTGCATGGCAGTGGCAATGGCACGCTCCCGGAAGTGCGCAAATAGACGCCGCTCGCGCAACTCTAGTTTATAGTTCCTGCAACACACTAGCTGGATTACGGCGAACTATTTCATTGTTTCGTGAACTGGATGTGTGATGTCTGTTTGAGGCCGGATGGAACTCCTGGAGATAGTGAAACTCTGAGAGTAATGATCTTTACAAACATCTTCAGATTGCTTTCAATTCTCTTTGGAGTTGTATTTGACTTGGAGTTGAAACAAATTAGGGAAAATCTGTTTGACTTCCGCAAATCCCCAAAGGCTTGTTCTCGTTCTTAAAAGTAAAACAAAGGCTTTGATTTGGAAATGATCTTAGTTATAGCATCGATTTCTGTTACTTATGGTAACTGTTAAGGCTCTTCAAAAGGCTTTTCCAGACCCCGCACGATCTACATTTTCTTACATGATTATAAATAAATGTCTAGACTTAAAAAAATAACCTTTGTGTTTGTTTCGGCGTTTCTTTGCAAAAGCATTCAGTAGGAAACGACAGCTACAGCTAGAACAAAAAAATACCTTATAAAACCTTCCTATAAGGAATTACGAGTATTAACAGAAAATAAATCATTATTTAGTTATGAACACGAAACTTAGCACCGAAAATCATAAGCACATTTGGAAATAAACGAGGTTTGAAGCTAAAGTGAACTTTGTTTTAGCTTTCTTGCAGCCTGAGACAACTGTTTTGGTGAACTATAGTAACGGGAACAATCGATGTGTTTTTTTCATTCCGAAGTAGTTCACCATAAAAAAATAAAAAAAATAAAAATAATTTATTTCAGTAACTAAGTTTAGCTTACAGTATTAAAATATGAAACGTCCTTTTAAGCAAAGAATGCTTGTGTTAGGACGTTCCGCTCTTCCACCGGTTGGTTACAATCTAAGCTTTTAAGGTGCTCCAGTTAGCAAACGAATTTGTCGATTTCGCTTCCTCCACCCGCACAACCCGCGCGACCCCCTGTAATATTACGGAAACCGCTCGGAGCATGTCAACGCGAGCATCGCGCCAGACACCAAAAAACTATATAATAAATAGAGGTGGCAATGTAAAATATATATTTGTACATTGTTTCACTTATACTCGTAATTATAGGTCTATATAGTAACAGAGTTCCTACTAGGAAATTAATACCAATAACAGTGGTACAATCACTACAATGATGAATGATTTTATAAAAAGGGAAATAAAAAAATTATGCTTCGTCAACGAGATTCCGAGCAAAAAATGCCCATTACACTTGCCGAGTTGTTAGATGATTTGGTATTAACTAATTATAACTTGCTCTTTTATTTGAAGGATTGCTTGATTCATTTAATATTCACTCATATAAATATATCACGATTATTAGATATTAATACCTACCATTAAACTAAAAAGTGTAAATAATTTTCTTAAATTCTTCAATGCACCTAGCTTGGCAGTGGCAACGATTTAAGAAAATTATATGTATACTTTTTAGTTTTTTGAAGTCGGTTTATACTATTTTTTAACGTTTATTTTAAATTTCTATTTTGAGTGGCTTAAACAATTCATAATCATGCGATTACAGAAATCGCAAGTGACATGCTGTTATTCATTCAAGAGTTCCATTGTATATCTCCGAAGTTCTTCATCAAATCTTCAACAAATTTAAATGCCATCTTGAGAGTACCCTTTGAAATAAAAAAAGAATTTTCAAAATCGGTATGCAATTGGCGGAGTAATAGCGTAACAAACATACAAAAAAAAACATTCAGTCGAATTGAGAACCTTCTTTTTTGGAAGTCGATTATAAATGGGATTAATAAACACTTACTTCATATCTTTGTTTGGTAGCAGTGTTGGTGAATAGTAATATATAAAGTATAATCGATAAGTATTAAAATAAAACTAGATTGGTACCTACATAGTATTTATTATTATATATAGTAAAGGAATAGTATAAAGAGAAACAACAGTAGGACGACGCCTTTGATCTCGCCGACAACGTCAAGACAGTGCGGCGATAGTGCATGGAGGCTAGGGTTGTTACAAGTAGTGTAGTGGTTTGCTACGCTACGTGCCGCGGGTTCGATACGCGCACGGAACAAATATTAGTCTGGGTGTGTGTGCTTGTGAGATGTATGTCTGTAAACTCTACCCACGATACAGGAGAAATCCTAGTGAGGGACAAAATGATTTATTAAAAAAAAAAACAACATTTATTTATTTTAGATCAAAATCGTCATCAACATATTATTACTTACTATTTTAAACGTTGATTATGACAAATTATCAATTCATTAATAGAAGGTAGCTCTGAATTTTGGTCACGTAGTCACGTGGTCACGGTTTATATGAATAGACCTCACCAAAACATGAAGTTTGAATACCAACATGATGGGACTGCGTCCCATAGTTTGGGAGATATAAACTTTCAAAGTTTTAGTCACGTGGTCACATAGATCTCACCAAAACATGAAGTTTGAATACCAACATGATGGGACTCCGTCCCATAGTTTAGAGCTTTCAAACATTCGGTCACGTTCACGTGGTCACATACTGAATTTGAATTTATGTTTATAGAAAACATCAAAAAGATGGTACCTATATTTTAGACGAAGTATTTTAGAAGATGAAACACAATTTGTATTGACTTGACAGATAACGTGACAGATCAGTAGACTCTATCTATATCTGATTTTACTAAAATAATAATATTTCAAATATGTACTCAAAAAAAATCAAAACATTAGAAGTACATGCCATACTACTGAGGCAAGTTATATAGGTTGCCCCCTCTACACAATATTGTGTCTAGAGAGCAAAATAAATTCTGAATTTATAAATCGAACGCGATAGCCTCGATCGACACGGGTATCACGTCCGAGAGCCAGCGGCAGACTGCCGCCCGTCGCCCGAACACGACCCTTCAGCTGAAAATTGGCACGGATTTACGTTTAAATTCAAGGAAAAATTGAAAATTAACTTTTTTTTTTATGTTAAACGTTGGACTTATAAAGAAATGAATTATCTATCTATTGCTGAAAATCAGAAATAAATTAAGCTCAAAGTTCCGAAGAAGATGACGGTTTAAATTCTGATTTAGGTGTTTTATAATCGCCAATTACTATAGTATAAACTAATTAAAAAAAAAAAATGAAACGTTGGATTTAAAGTAGAGATCTTGAACTTTAAGACTGTATTTTTGTTTTATTTGTATATGGTATAATTACGGAGGAGATGGCGATATAAAACGGCGTTTTGGTCGGGGTACTGCCTTAAAGAAAAGTAATTACATATTTGAATGTGAATGAACAAAAACAATGAGAATATTTTAGTTTAAAATAATAAAAGGTACCATGCATGAGCGTGCGCGCGCCACGTGGGTGTGTATGTGCGTGGGGTGTGTGTGGATGTGTGAGGGGTGTGTGTGTTTGTGTGTGGCTTGTTTGTATAGGTGTGGATGTGAGTGTAGAGGGGGTGCATGTGTGTGAGGTTAGCCATACGACTTGTCTTGGGATCAGAAGATGATGCAGAGCATCACCTTCCGCTAACCATTGTTTACAGATTGAATTATGTTTTCAATCTCATCGTACGTTTTCAACTTAAGCCATTTAGTCAAAGTAGTTTTACAGTCATGATGTGTGCGGGAGTAAATGCTTAATTCTTTGTTTAGCAGATTATATAACTGAGCTGATTGTCTAGCATATTGTCTCATGGCAAATGTCGATTTAACTGGGACTGTTGGAGCAACCATATTCTTCCTTCTTCCTTTTAGCTTCGCGGGGTCGAAAGTGAGAGATTTATGCAGTTTTAAAGTTATGTGGAGTACGTACAGCTTTCTAACAGTTAGGAGATCTGATGTTTGATATAGGTCCTCTGTAGAAAATCTAAAGGGCTTAAAGAGCATGACTTTAAGCAATGACCGCTGAGCCCTTTCTAACTCCAAGAATTTAATTTTTGTTGCTCCTCCCCATACCGGCAGACAATACGAAAGAACCGACTGTGCTAGTGAGATGTATATCTGGAGCAAAAGGCTTTTGGAGGTTACATGTCGGAGGGTTTTAAAAGTCCAGATCAGTTTCCTAACTCTTTTCATGATTAATTCTGTGTGCACATGCCAAGACAGACGTTGATCAATTATTATGCCCAGGTATTTAGTATACTTCACTTTTTCAATTTTCTCGCAGGAGCATGCTGAGTTAGAGGGAAACTGGCATGTGTGAATTTTAATGTTGAAATCTGCTGGTGGTTGTGAGCGATCGTACATAGAGAAACAGATGAAGTTCGTTTTGGAAGTGTTTAGGGTCAGAAGGTTATGGTTGAGCCATGTCGCAACTTTTTTCAAGCCAAGCTCAGCAAGTTTTTGGACATTGCTCCATGTGTCGGAACTGAAAACTAACGCGGTGTCATCTGCGTATGAGAATATATGACCTCCTTCAATTTTGGAATTGCAGAGGCTGTTTATGTAAAGAAGAAAGAGTGTCGGGCCGAGGACACTTCCTTGTCCGACCCCGTAAGTGACTGATTCCTCGGAACTAATAACATTGCCGATTTTAACTTTTTGTTTGCGTCCACCTAGATAATCTTTAAGTAAAGTCAGTGGAGGACCTCTAATACCACTCGCTTCTAGTTTGTCCAGAAGAAGGGGGACAGAGACGGTGTCGAACGCCTTTTTAAGGTCAAGGAAGACAGCAAGGCACCTATCTCCACTGTCCACTTTATTGGTAACCACGGAGGCAAGCGCCAGAACTGCGTCCTCAGTAGACCTTCCCTGCCTAAAGCCAAATTGTGAAGGTGAGAGAATGTTGATTTTATTTAGGTAACTTAGTAGGCGTGAATTTATTAATCTTTCTAAAATTTTTGATAAAGATGGTAGCACCGATATTGGCCTATAGTTCGACGGATCTTCTCTGTCCCCACTCTTGTGCACGGGTGTTATTAGTGCTAGTTTCAGAGCAGTCGGAAAGGTCGCCTGCTCAAAGCACAGGTTTACTAGGTGAGTTATAAGTGGGACTATAAGTTCGCGTGCAGCCTTGAGGAAGCTGACCGGTATTCCATCCCAACCTGGGGCACTGTCGGACCTCAGACTCATTAGCACGCTATGGATCTCGCGATGGTCAGTGCTTGAAAGGACGAAGGAGGAGGCAGGGGAATCGTGTAAATTGTCGGGGGTAGTGTTCTGCCTTCCAGTGGAGTTGACAATTATATCATTAGCAAGAGTTTCCCCGATATTAGAGAAGTATTTATTTACTGTGTCTGCAGACTCCTTTGGAGTAACCTTTAGTTCCAGCAAGTCAACGTTAGGTGTTTTCTTCGGCTTTCGTTGTGTAATGTGGTTAATTGTGTCCCATAGTTTTCTTGGATTTTTCTTGGCTTTAGTTAGTTGATCTCGATCATATTTTCGCTTAAGTTTTTTAATAATACAATTACAATAATTACGGTATCTTTTGTAGGTGATTTTCAGTATTTCATTGAATGGATCTACTTTAAGTTTTCCCTGCATGTTGTTTCGATTACGGATACAACGTAGAACACCGACGGTCATCCAGGGTTTAATTGTTCTAAATTTTAGAGAAATTGTGGTTGTTAGAGTATTGGTGATAAGGCATGTCTGCAGTATATTTATTAAGCGATCTGTTAATAAGTTAGGGTTATTTAGATTGAACAAATTTTGTGAGATACTATCTTTAAGACATTCGATTGCATTTTCTAGATTAATCGTAATTTTTGTTTTTATGCTCTTATGTATATTTTTTAGATCAGAAATTTTTAGAAAAATCATATAATGGTCAGTGATGGTAGTTTTAAGAATAGCAATGGTAGCAGTTTTATTTGTTGGGTTGAGTTTAACCATGAAATGATCGAGGCAATTTTTACCTCTGGTGGGTAGCGAGTGACCTGGGAGTAGACCATGCATAGCCAGCATGTTCAAATAATTTAGTCTATTTGAGCGGTCGTAAGTGTGTTCGTCTTGATTAAATATCAGATTTATATTTATATCCCCCGTTATTATGATGTTTTTGCTAGATGCGATAGTACTTAAATGCTCATTAAGGGAATTATTAAACTCGTCCGACTTCGAGATTGATGGAGACCGGTAGATAGCCAGGACTGTAAGGTCGGGGGAAATATTTATCTGCAGGCAAGATGCATGTGTTAATTGAACCTCTTTAACTTTAGCTTTGTATGTGTTTTTAATGTAAATAACCACTCCGTCCGCTTTGTTTAGGTGATTAGTAGTTTGGTAAGATAAGTAATTACTTATTTCAGGTATGTTTTTGTTAGGATTTAGTCTACACTCACTTAAAATTATTAGGTCAATCTCAGTTTTTAGGTTAGTTAGGTTTAGTATTAAATCGGAATAGTTCGAGTAAATACTTCGAATGTTTTGGGATACAATGGTAAAATCTTTAGAATTAACTCTAATTAGTTTTGTAAATTCATCGGGGGAACAGTCGTATATTTGCGCAATCTCTGTATTATCGATGTTGTTCAGAACTTGTAAGGTGCTATCCATAATTAGTGAGTTTATATGGACAACAGTGCGTTACTACAGTGACATTTTGTGTGTGAGTTGTGAGTAAAGTATGTGAGTGTGGTATTGGGTTGTAAGACATCAAGGACGTTATTTGTGTGTAACTGATATTGGGCGAGAGGGATGTGTATAATATTGAATGTTGTTTGAGTGCGCGCATGTTATGTACATCATTAAGTATTGAGTGATTTAACTTTACGTTGATATAATGCTTGGGGTTTTTTAGGTAGTAGTAAACATAATTTGAGTAAATTAGCGACAATTGATAGACATTATATAGTCATTTTTGTTGCATTAAATAATTCACTTGTGATTCATTGTTTATTATTATTGTTGATGAGTTTTCGTCTTTCTTAACATGAACTTTGCCATAAGTAGTCCAGCAGAATTTGTAGTCTCTGGACTTAGCCAGGTCTCGTGCTAGGAAGTATAGTCTTGCTCCCTTTGTAGTTAATTGTTCAGATATATAAATTGGGGTATATTCTTCTGATTTAAAACCAAGGTGTTTAGCGCAGAGTTTTTCATTATTTTTCCTATTAAATTCTTTGGTTTTCTTCATTAGTTGCATTTTGAGAAGCGTTGAACTTAATTCTACCACAATAGTGCTATTCTTTGTTGTGTTTCTCTTATTCTGCACTCGATATATGTCTTTAACATCTTTTATGTCAATAGTACAGTCAGCGGCTTTAGATAAACTGATAGCCATTTTTAACAAATCTTCCTTGGATTCTATTGCCAATTTCGGAACGTTCTTTATCTCAAAGTTCGATTTTCGGCTTCCTCGTTGGAGATCCTCAATTTTGTCCTCTAGCAGTATTATATAATTATTATCCTTTTTTGCATTGACTTCCAATTGCTCAATCTTTTTAATTAGATCTTCGTTTTGTGCTGAGAGAGCGGCCACTGTGCTTTCAATGTTGACATTTGTGTTTTTAATTTCCACAAGAGTTGGGTAAATTTTTTTGAGTTCTTCATGTTGGCTTGCCATCATGGTTGAGATCATTTTTTTCATTTCATCCTTGAAGGCACAAAATTCGGTATCGTAGTCAGGTTCTCTACCCCTTTTAGTGCGCTGAAACACATATTGTGGAGGCGTACTGGGATCTGCTATATCAGCAATATTAGTTTCCGATAGCGATTTGTCTCCCATATCGTGCATTTATGCGTTCACACTAAGAGATAATGAGCGCGTAAAAGTTATTCAGTGAGTTGGATTGTTCAATTATGGTTTATATTGTTTGTGCTTGCAATTTTCGGCATACAACGCTATATAGCTTAGTTGTAGTTACTAGGAGACCATAAATGTAGAAAAGATGATTTATAGTAGAATATTCAACGGTGTAGTTTGGTTTTTCACAGGATTCTCTAATTAATATGTTGTGCAGTGGGTCCAAGTACCAAGTCTCAATCAAGCTAGTGGATTTAATTATTAACGGGCTGTAAATATTTGGGTTTACATTAATATCCTCCCGCTAGTCGGTTCAAAAAGTGTTCCGTTAGGTTGGTGTCTTTACCAGGAGATAATAAGCGTTTGTCGGTGTTCTGTTGTACGGTGCGTAGCACTTGCACTCACACGACTTAATCAGGTCACTCACACACCGTTAATTAGGTTGACACAGGCAGGGGGCGGGACCTTTGTTGTCTAATCACATGTGAGAGGGCGGGGTTCAAATATTCTTCCGTCCGGGGCCACACCTGCGCTTGCGCTGATTTGCCGGAGAGGTTGAAGGAGTAGTAATAAGGTGTACACAGTACCTTGGTAGTGGCTGAGTCGATTAAAAGTACCAGGATGTTATGAGCACAATGGAGGTCGTTGTAGTTTCACCACGTATTTAGCTCAGGACTCTTCGTGGATTATGCACTCCTATTTTTTTGTGTACGATTAAACTGATTCTAAACTTAATTTAAATCTATGAGACAAATAGATACGGGGTTATGAGCACGTCTACACCTTGAGGCGGTCCGGGGGGAAGAGGCCATCACACAATTAATGAGGGTAATACGTAAACTTTTGGGCTATACGCCAGATTTGTCGCAACCTGATCCGTCTCGAAGGGACCTTGTGGTGTAGTGCATTGTACTTGAGCCTCTGCTGGTGCCGTTATAAAAGCAACGCGATAAACTCTGGGACAAGTGCCAAAACGTAACTCTAACAACGTTACTCGCATGTTTTCATACACATTGGAGCTGAAAGCAATATACAGTGTTGCATCATGTGAAAGTGTTAGTCATAATATGACAGATTTCAATAGGGTTTCGAGCATTTGTCACAGTTGGTAAATTATCATCTTATCCTTTGTCAAGACTAATAGCATCTTAAGATTGGCTTCCAGTCTAATCAGATGCTTCTGTATTTGAGTACTCGTAAAATATCCTTTGTTGTACATCGGCATCACTTGCGTATCAAACATTTACGTTTGATCTATGGGATGCCTATCCATGCCCTGTTAACCATGCCTTACGTTTCCATAATCGTCATGACGATTGGCAATAATAACACAAAGGAATGTAGAAACCCATTCTCTCCACGTAATCCCTTGGTAAATATGTAGTTAGTCGGTTTGTTTTACACATTACACAAGTAAATCGATCGATAATATAATATATCGCTAAACATACCGGGCTTTTCGCCAGAAATAAATAATGTACAATGTTGTTAATGCTTCTCTGACTGTTAGTGATGGAACTGCGCGAGCGCATTTCCGGTGGGTTAGGCGATTAATAGATTAGCTAAATCTTATATAATTCAGCCTAATGTTTAAATTTTAGTGTGTGAGTCTACTTATACTTTGTCTTTCGTTTTTGCTATGACGTCTATAAATATTTATAGTTCTTTTGTCGTATTGACATGACCATCCCTCATGTCTTGGTAGAAAGATTTTGTCGTTGTATGTAGTGGTTTCATTTTGTTGCGATTCATGTCGTCGTCCTATTAGGTACATACTAGACATTATAGTTTTGTATTTCCTTACCCATTGACATAGTTTCTTAATTTCAAGTTCAATTGTTATCATAAAAGCATACGATGTCCATTAACATTGACCTTTACTCTGTTAAATCCTTCGCACTAATGGGAACTGCTTGCACGAGCCACAATTAGTATCACAATACAACTCTTTAATATCTTTTTAATGTCTTTACACTTTATTTGTTTAATCAATTAGCTGGATTAACAATCATTAACTCTTTTATAGCCGTCCTATCTTGAGTAGATCGATAATTTATCAATTAAACTGTTTAGGAACAGGTTTGCAAGATTTGTGAGAACAGTTTACTATGTGCATGGGTTATTTTTAGTCTCCTACACTGAGAAGGCGAAAAGTTTTGTTATCCTATAAAATACCTTAGAATGATTCTTTTGCAGATCGCAGCGACCATGTTGCATTCATGGTTTCAAGTCCCATACTTAATTCTCTTCTGTTTATCTGATCTGATCTTCTTCTCTTGTGTTTATAAGTTTCAGAGTTTAGCTGGAAGCCGTATTAACTAGTCTCAAGCGTCTTACTTTTACTCCATTTTTCGGTGCACTTAAAAATGAATTTTGTTTGAACTAATGTTCTGCCATACCTACTAATACCTACTCCTTTCACAATATTAATCCTATTTCTCTATCTGTTTGGGCCTATTGATGATTTATGTCGATGGTTCACAATAACCCAGTTGGTATGGAAATAGCGGCCCGTCTTGATGCCGGCTATTATGTTGTAAATAAATATCGACACGTGTCGCGCCAGCCAGTACTGGTAGCAGAACAGATTACTTTAACAGTCTCAGTTTGTTACATTGCACTGCTGGACATAGGGTTATCGCAAATTAAATCTTAGGCTTATTAGGTTCATATTACTTGTAATAGAAAGAAAGGAAAACTTGTGATAGTTTTTTTTCAGTTAGGTCTCTAGAAAAATCTCTTATTTTGGAGTCCACTAACAAATTTTTTGCTGCTCATGATTCTGAAATGTAAGAAAATCTTGAGCTTTTTTACATTTACAATCTAATAGAAAAACAAATATTGCGTTTATTTTAATGGAGTTGGCAATATTTCTATGGCTTTGATTGGTGGTTAGAATTTATTTCGGCAGCTTTTTATGTGGTTTATACTTTACTTTATATCTCTGGCTAATAGTTACAACTCTGGTTTACATAACTACGATGTGCTATTATTGATCTCTTTAACTTTTATTACTTGATGTGATAAATAATTATATCGTAGATTTAAATAATAAATTATACAGGGTGTAAGTGACATCGTAACGAAAACTCATACCATGGGTTCAGTACATGATACTGGATCATTCAGCGTTAGAATTTTGCGTCGGTCTTATCAAAAATTTAACGATTTTCGAAAATTGTAAATTTTTTGAAAAGACCGACTCAAAATTATTTCACTTAGTCTTTCAGTATCATGTACTGAACCATGGTATGAGTTTTCGTTACGATGTCACTTACACCCTGTATTTAGCTATGATTGACTTTAGGCTAAATAGCATCACTACGATATCTTCCGAAGAATTTAATTATTTCATCTGTTCGTTCTGTCGCTACGTTACCAATCGGCACGGATCGGCCCGCGCCGGCGCACTTCCGGGCCTCGATCGGGATTACTGGCGATCCACAAACATTACTATTTCTGTTTCTATGCTTTCATGTCATACATGCGAGTGTATACGATTGTACAAAGTTCCATTTGAATTTGGTTATTGAACACTTAAAGAACGGATTCAAATTGTTTTTTTAAGAGATCTTCAGAATGCCATTATAATTTTGTGTGTTCCAATTACTCAAAATTGACGCAGACAAAAATATAAGATGAGTAATTAAATTTTCTTTTTTATGATATAAAAGTAAGTAGGTAGTTACTTTCGTCTTAGTAAGAAAAATGAACAATTATTTCATCACTAATGGAGGAAAACAATATTTATTTTACTCTTATTGCTAGCCTGCATCATCCCATTGCTGGACAAAAGCCTCTCCCCATGATTTCCAGACCCATCATATTAATTTTAAAATAAATGTAACATCGAAGTTAGAAACCATAAGTGATTGACTAGATATACGAGTAGTAATACGAGGACAAGCTTTTTACCTTAAGAACAAACCAAATCGAAACAAAATGTGAAACAAGAGGTCAGAATAAATCCAGAAAGAACAAGAATTAATTTAGACCTTCAAATTAAATCCGATTATAAATTAACCATGCCAACCAAGAGAGATTCAGTCTGGCCATCCATTACAGTTTGTCACTGGCGCCCGCGCATGAGTCACCAAGGGGAACCCTGATGACTCAGTTGGCACGTCTCCATTTTATATAGTTCAAGTTTGTTTCATCAGCCGCTCAGTGACAAAGGTTGCGTAAAATGAACGGCTGGTAAATATTTGGAGAACGGAATAGGTCGTTTGGGAGGCAAGGACGTTCAAAATGTACAGACGGTTGCATAAATTGGTTACCTTACGTATTAACATAACTTAGTATATGAGAATAACAAATTAATAAAGCATTAAGGAGTCGGTTAGTTTACTTTTTGCAAGTTTCCATCATCCTGAATGCTCTCACATTTTCATCTTTCCTGTCAATTACTTTATAGTGTTTTCTACCAATAAGTGGCCTCTATTCGTAGCCTACACCGAATCTTGCTAGGAATGGGCTATGGAACACAACGATCATGGCAGTAAGTGAGACATTGTTTGGTTATGGGCTAGTCCCATACAAAACTTCAATATCTACTCGACTCAGACAGCTGAGAATTTTTTCGCGATTACGATGTTGGTCCGATATAGAGAAATTTGTTCAGTTTGATGGTCTGATCCACTCCCTTAAAATGTGACCACGCATTTCTGATTCACGTTGTATATAACAGGCAAAAAATATTATTAGTCTAGGTCTGAAAGATTTGTACACTACACATTTTTATATTTTAGTGAAAATAGGTAAGGAGAAATATATAGCTTTTTGTTCTCACATCAACAAACTATGACCTATATTTTTGGCCTAATTAGCAGAAAATTTGTTATTTTATTGGCGACGAATTAGTTAACAACGCGTATCGTATGGCCTTTGGCTAAAAACAGGATTTTTATGATTTTATGCCACATCGTAGGTGATTAAGGGTTTATACCAATTGGTCAATTAGCAACGTTTAAGTAAGCATGAATACGTTCACTGGTAAATATAAGCCATCTTAAGGACCAGAAAATGTTCGTGAAAGAATATTGCAAACGGATTGATATGATCGATTCTTAATAGCAGCAGGAGGTTGCTGCCTTATAGATCCGATTCCCTAAAGTTTTGCTTGAGTCAGACTGTCAGAATTTCCTTACAATTAGATTATTATTATCCCTTTATTCTTTTCTGCTCACACAAGTTTACATTTTTAAATACTTCAAAAAAAGTTGAAATCCCCAGATGTCTAACGCGAGCTTCCTAAGGTGTTGGTCGAGGCTTTTGGTTAATAAACCATTGGCTGTAACGACTGCCGGTACAATGATTGCCGAGTCCACAGCCCACATGTAGAGAATCTCGTGTGCTAAGTCAAGATACCTGACCAAGTCAACTTTGACGGCTTTCACGAGGTCCTACTAATGCGGGACATTGATATCAACAATCAAAGTGCGATGCTTTGATCGATCTGTCTCCACTATTATCAGGATTATTGGCAAGAAAATCCTGTCAGTGACGATAGATGGATTGTTGTTAATCATGCAGAAGTTCCTTACATCATGGGTAAAGGAAAATTATTCTAGAAGGTGTATGAAGCGTGTTGGGTATACGAAAGGGTAACACCGTAATAATATAGCGATCCGCTATCCATCGGCTAAGTAAGGCGACGCTGTCAATATTCTTTTAAGACTGTTCATTTTAATGGTCGGTCAGAATGCCCATGTTCAGAAATGGTTTACAGGCTATAGATTTATTTAGGTCATAAGCTGCATTCGCGTTTTTAACTCGTCAGTAGAATCGTGCCTTATCATTTTAATCGCATCGATTTATTTTATCTCGAGAGCCGTGAGCCAGATTTAATGATAGGCTAAAAATCTAAATTAGATTTTCTTTTGTATTGGAATTGTCGCTGTTATACACAAATTACCCAAGTTGTTCTAGGCATTCTGCTGCTTGAAGAGGGGTATTTGGAAACTGTTTGGCAGTACCTACTTCTTAATTAAATGTTTTGCGAGACTCAAGTCTACGTCTATCCAAATTCATCCGATCTTTTTTTATATCTAGTTATTAGAAATCGATTCGTTCTTTTTGTCCAATATGATGATTGTGTAACGTTATTTCATCAAGAAATGTCAGGCGTAAGGAAACTTTTCATTTGGTTTGGTGTGGGAGCGCCGAGCGTGCCAAAACACCTCGTTAGTTGTACGTCTGTTTGTTTAGGGCAAACGTAATATCTTTGGTGGAAATACACCGAGAGGAGCACTAGATGTGGTTCGTGTTCGTTCTGACAGTTGAGGGTAGGGAAGTTTCCTATATGATGCATGAGAGAAATTTCAGAGTGGTGTAACTGATGGGTCTTGTCTGGTCCGATGTTTGGAAGTAGGTTTGGAATGATCGGAATGGTGCACGAAAAGATATAGAAGATGATTAACTAGAACCATGCTTCAATACAAATATAATACATAAGCTGACGTAAGTTCTTATCGATTTTTAAAGATGAAACCAAAACTGTATTAATCCAATTGCATATCAAAAGCTAGGTGTTCACCTGAAAACGAGGGGAGTGTGTTAAGGTATGGTCTCAATACCGGCGGCCAACACTGGTGTCAAATATCTGGTATCTTTCTACAGCATGAGCGATTCCCATGCCATAGCTCGTGTCGACTCCACAGAAGACGAATATTACATAATTATGTCATAATATAGTAGTATCATCACCAAATTGGTTTATATCGAATATCGATTTCATATATTTCGAGGCCTATAGGTCAGTTTTACATGATCTACGGTTAAAAATAGGCCTTCAATTCACTGCAAGTGTCCAAAGACGACCAACGTGTATTGGTTAGCAGCACCATCCAATATATTAATTATATTTTACAAGAAAGGCATAAAAAATAAAGCTCTACGGAAACAGCATACTAAATTGGTTTGAGCGTTTATATCTATATGTTTATATATCACAAAGAAATGAACTGGTCCTTCTAACTTCTACTTCTTAGCAAAGCGCGGACCCTAGCACCAGGTTAAGAAAACGGTACAAATAAAAAGAATAACTTCAAAAATGCGTGCGCTATCACTAAAGCCCTCTACATACATGCACATAGGCATATGTTGTCAGTCCCCCAGTCTAGACGGGGGTCGCACAATAGAACAGATTTATGACCACAAACTGTTCACTGTCCATTAACTCCGTGAATAGTTACCGGGTTACGTTAAGCGCGGGTTAAGCTGAATTTTAAGCTTTTTTAGGTGCTATGTCAGAACCGCAGCTTCTAAGGTATATTAGTGGCCTACGTCTTCACTTAGGCACCATTACTCTATGTTTACTAAGAATGAGACACATTAACGAAAGAAGGACTTCCGCCATCGTATAATCTTAGCTATGTTTCATGAAAATCTGTTCAGCTGATCAAAAGTTACAGCTCTTTTTCTAGTCGGAGTCGGGGTTTTTTTTTCACGCTTTACCTATATCGATAAAGGAAAGATTAGCTAGGCAGCAAGTATCGTATCGGGGCTGACCGTCTAGAGTGCGTAGCGTCGCTTGGGGTTTCTCTTTCCATGACCTATGGTCGATTCCAGTCGATACGCGAATCCTTACCTGAAAAAAGGGCGGAACAACACCAAAAAAGTAAAGGAAATGAAGTATGAAGCCAAATCAAACTGTAATTTATGACTTCCACTTGTGAAATAATATCATTTCCTAAATTAAACATTCTGTTAGTATAGGAATCTTCCTTCCTATAAATTGCAACTACAGTCAAATTCGTAGTTGAAATAGTTTGTTGTTTTAGCGAAATTATTCACTCGAATAGTTGGAGATTATACAGGAATCAACCGTTTATATCAATGGTAACATTGTTATATTGGTTTCACGTTGATGTAAATCTTAGGAATCGTTAGTTGTAGAGGCTTGGTCACACTTGTTCATCCCGACCAACTCCAGGTTGTCCACACAAAGTTACGAAATGATTAATGCCTTGTGTTTGGCAACCTGACAATCCCAAACTGGGAATTAGAATTATCCGAATGAAGAATCTATTTACACTTTTCATTTGACGAGCGAATTACGCCTAAATTGTCGAATACGGAAATCCACTGTCCATAGACGACAAAAGAGGTGGTCTTGCTGGTGATAATTGATAGTATCAGCGATAATTAATTGGAATATTACCTACGGCGTTAAGACCGTCTTTGTAAATTGTAGATTGAGCATTTTAAATAAATATAAAAATTATATCGTACGAATGTAGCACATGTTCTATGTGCAATCTCTGTCGACCTGTAGAAACCAATCAGAAAGCAGTTCTATATAAAAATTCTGCGTCTCAAAACAAGCAGTAACGATTTATATAAAGGATAGCAGGGTTTCAAGCAGTCGACACATTTTGACTTCATTCCGACGCAACTCTGAACTGTTGACCTAAGACAGAACTACGCAGTGTACTCCCAACCTAAAGCCCCGAGATTGAAGTCATATACTGCCTTTATAGGCCATATATCCGCACCAGCGATAGTGTAACAAACGGGTGTAAATCACTGTAATTTACAACGGTAACATTTAACCTGCGCGGGTAACCTTGACCGCTGGCGGGGAGCCAACATCCGCCATTTTGAATTTATCCTGCACTTTGCATATCCGCTTTCGTTTGTGCGATTGCGGTTTATGTGGAAATTGCATAATAGGTTCCTAAGGATTACTTGTTGAGGTTCGTATGGGGGCTTTGTTTTGAGAAGATGTATAAAATAGTAGTTGTCGGCTCGGAAATCGCTGCGACTCTAACCGTGCACTTAGACTCACGACCTATAGAAAGTGCCTGCAAAGGCCCTGTTGAAATAAAAATCTTTAACTTTGACTTCACGCGACTGGTAGCCTCGGGCAGTCTATATAATTATCTATACTTAGACCTATTTTCCACTAAACGACTAGTCACGGGCGGCAGGCCGCGCGCGTCTCCTATTGATTCAACTAAGTCATATACCATTGGTGTGACTGCGACCATTGAATAAATAGGAGACGCGCGCGGTTTGCCGCGACTAGTGGCTTAGTGGAAAATTGGTCTAACTGCTTCATTTGCGATTGCTAAACCAATGACAAATGCTCTAAAGCTAACCAAACAAATACCTTGCCAAAACTAGAGGCACTTCAGCAACAGCCATTCATTTAACATCAAAGCAGTCAGCAGTATTCACTGCAGGTTAATAAAACATATGAGCTAGTGCTAATTATCTGGCTCGCCGCCAGGGGGCGCCACGTGTTAGTCATGTTATACTGCTGTATGGACAGGTTTGGTTTGTTGAAAGGTTAAAGTCATATTGATTTAAGAGTGCTGTAAACGTTAGCTCAATCACAAATCTTTAATCTAAATATTGTAATCCACTTCTCTTTTATTTGTAATACATTGGTCCTGATTCTATTGTTTGCAAACTAAACTATTAGTCTGAATATTATTATGTCTCTTTCTAACAATAAACATGAGAAAAGGATGAGAGATACATAAGATTTTTTCTCCAGTCCTGTCAAATTAGTCCCCTTGCTTGTTATCAACGTGTCATCCATCGCCATCGCCATAGGTCGCGTGTTACCCGCAAATGGCAAGTATATAGACTAATTTGAAAGTTCTAAATATCTTGATCTTTTTTCATTTATTATTGTAAGAAAGTGATATATTATAGTAAACGCGTACACCGCGGACTACCCCACTCCATTTTATCCATGACTTTTTGTCCTTCCAAAGATGTCTAGAAAAGATCGCTATAAGCGATAAGACCGCCCATTGTGCATTGATTTACTTTGTTTTTCTTGTTTGTGTGTGTGTGTGTTTTTTATGTTGGTGTGCAATAAAGCCTATTTCTATTTTATTCTCCTTATGTGCATCCCGTGTTTTGGGTAACACACACAACTCGCATTTTCCTAGATTGGAAAACTTTTTTCATAATGAAAATATTGCAGTTTCGCTCTCCCAGAGCCTCAATTTGTTTACAAAATGCATTTCCCGCTTTATTAGTAGCCTCGATTAATAACTGGAACTCGTAAAAAGTTGTTTTTTCTTCACTTTTACTACATAATGTTACATAAGTTCTACTGTTCTATGTACCCAGCTAGGTATGAAAGCGCAAACAAGTCATGGTGGTATGACGTCAGTGCATGGGGTGCGGAGACCAAGGTCTTGGTGACATAGATACTGTTGGTTTTACGCAAGTACAGGTGGTATCTAGGTCTTAGAGCTTGTGTGAGAAAGTTTTGAAATTATTTCCATTGGAAATATGTCTTGGTCTTTTGATCCGCTTGAAATAGGGACTGCATCTGTTTTTACTATCGTGTTTTATATTAAAAAACTATTCGTTAATAATAATGTTATTCTAGTTTTATACATGGTTTGTCGGAAAGGGTACATAATGCCAAAAGGAGGTTATTGTACTTATTGCTATGAACAACTTTTACAATGGACCGACACAGAAAAGCTAAAAAAAATATCTGCTGTAGGTAGGTACCATACATTTAGTCGTGTAGGGTAATATTGAATTATTTGTATGGAATAGTTGATTTTTCCGCAATTTCAGGGTTGGTCCCATAGTAAAAGTTGTTCATAAGGATGAAAACAATAAATAATAATAATAGGTAAATGTATTTATGTTCCACAATAAGTAGATTGCATACAAATTTTATACATATTTGTGCGCCAAGAATGAACAGATAATGTACTGTTGGTACTTAAAAACGAAACCCTGTTAAGTGGTACGAAGACATTACATGGACATTATAATAATAATTATGCATTCTTGCGAAAAAGAGTTACCAGATTAACAATACAATAACCCTTTTTGGCTTTATACTGTGTGAAATAAATATGATCAGCCGTATTTTAGGAGGCAATCAGGTCCATAAAACTGAACAACTTTCCTCAAGGAACATTGGTCGAAATCTGAAAACCAAAATCCAACTTCTACGTGAGTCACGTGACCAGTCACTTTGTATGAAAAGTCAATTTTCAATTTTGAGATTTCGTCCTATGTTCCTTGGGGAAAGTTGTTCAGTTCCATGGATCTGATTACCTTATAAAATATGCGCAAATTATTTCTAGACTAGAGTATACTTGTAGTGTTAGCGCTCTCTAAATACTATTGTAACACCCGATTGGGTAGGCTGTTGATACCTATATTTATAAAAACACTTTTGTACACAGATTCTGCAATAAATGTCTTTGTCTTTATTCCGATTGTGTATATCCGATTGTTATCTTTTCAACCATCTTATTATTCGAAATTTGTTCATACAATTTTCAATTTATCATCTATAAATTTTATATCCTTCTATATCGACGTACGGAAATTTACACTAAAAGAATTTCTCTATCGTGCGTGTTGAGAACAAGTGTAACTAGCAGTAGGCTGAAATCTGAATTACGAGTCACGTGATGTGTCAGTCTTTAAAATACATGATTACATTAATTAAACAAAAACGTGATAAGCAGACCGTCAGACACAAAAGTGGATCTATGAGTGTGGTATGATGTCACTTGGACGCAATTATCGGATCTAATGTGTTGTTGATCTGTGAATGAGAGGATGACCTGATGATTTTTTTCATTCAAACTCTCATACCACACACGTAATAAATCACATAATAACATAACATGTAATAAATCTGCTTGTAAAGTATATTAGTATTGATAACATACTGCCAGAATTTGCCTGTAGCCGAGGTTCAGAATTGTGCACTAAATGACAAAACAGTCCTAATATGTCGTCGATGAAATGTAACTGAATAACTGTAGGTAGAAGTCTGCTTGCCCTCTGGAGATTACGGGCGATATCTTATACATTCTTAAACCTGCAAGTGTTACTGCCAAGGTAAAACCTGCCCCATTTCTCTGAATTTCCCTCGACAGTAATTACTTAATAATAAATGTCAAAAGCGACTTACCATCAACTCAAATAACAGTAAACTTCGTTTAAATATCACAACATTCTATCTAAAATTATAACATCTAAAGAAGCAAAATAAGCCCAAAAATGTGTAGAAAATATCTCATAAGCCAGATGACCTTTGTGACGTCGGTCAGCCCCAAATAGGTTCTAGATATTTTACGCAACGATTGGTCCTTCGCTCCAACGCAGAAAAAGACTGCTAAAGGCACTAAGTCGTTTAGCCTGAAAGGCTTTTAGTCAATTTATGAAATCTAGATGTTAAGAGGTTCGAAAAAGCTATGTCTATATTTTAGCCTGATTAGTATTTTTAATCAGACCAAGGAACATAGAAATACTATGTTTTAAATCAAGATTTTCCTTTGTTTTTGATGATAGGGTAAACGATACCAGCGTTTCCCGGTTCCTGATTGTAATAGCTGGCATATAATACGAACATACTACATGTAGCTTTGGAGAGGTCCAGATTACGATGTAGTACGACAGACGCAGCTTGATTTACACAGTAATGACACGTAATGCTTCACAATAGAACCTATACGTACCACAGTTAATTGAAAATCCAATCAACAGCTCGCATCGAACAACAAGCAGTTTGTTTGTTCATACAATTGAAACAAATCCTCATTGTTTGAACACCTCCATGCTCTGAGCTTATTATAGAAAGCCTCGTATTGATGGACCAACTTTGAATAGCCCACTGTCCCAGTATGTAAGCACCGTTAAAAAGTCTTTTTACGGCGTAACTACATAACATTGAGATTTCTCTACTATCTTTAAAAATATGATACATACATCTTCCGAAAGAAATTTTCTAAGTGATGGTGGAAACCGTATCAAAATCCATCGTGTAGTTGGCGAACAAACAGACAGGAATAGCGAGTTTGTTCTATACTATTTAGAGGAGAGATAGGCATAACAGAATCAAAAACTTTTTGTACAACAGAACATCTCTGCCTAACCCTTTTAGGAATAGAGGCGTGATTCTATGACGCTATAGGACAACTAGTTATGTTAGTAGAAGTTATACTAGCATACGTTAGACTAGTTGACAGAAGGAAATAGACGACCCATTTAGTTTCCATTGTGTTGTAGGTAGGATGGTAAACTGTCAATACTTTATGTATTGTTGTGAATAGCTGGTGTAGTAGATGATTTGTTTCTATGGTTTTACTATAGCTATCTATGATTGCTTTTGTCATACCTTTCGATGGAAAATGCAGGGAGGTATTACTGAAAATGATATAGTGGTCGGTAGGAATTCGATATAAAGAGGCTGACCATTTGTAGCCAGGCCAGGACATAGATAAGTAGTTCTCAGAAGTTATTAGGATTTCAAGTAAGAGGGAGATGGAGAACAGAAAGGGGTTCCAACAAAAAAAATTGCTGGAGTTGAGGATTGTAAATAAGACTAAGGGCCATGTTGTTCATGACTTCTAGACATATATATAAAAACTGATCTATCAAAGCAGAGCCTAAACCGCTGGGGCTAGGAACTTGAAATTTTGTCAATAGGGGAACTTATTGACAAAATTTCAAGTTTCAAACATTAAAAATTAAAAATTTCATTTCATGACGCAGGCACAAACTAAGTAGGGATTATTAGAAATTCCACCCAGATGAAGGTAAAATAGGGGAGGATAGTTTGTATTGTCTTTTAAATTAAACTACACTGTACTTTCCACTGTATACTTGTAGGCCCAAAACTAAGAAGTAATAGAAAGAAAGAAGAAAGAAAGAAATATATTTTATTTCTGCAGCAAAAACGACACACATACAATACAAATAGCAGCATCCATACCTACCAAACATTTGCCATACCAGCAACAAAACAATGAATAGGTAAGTATACCGACCGAGTATACATGTGTATTAAATATCGACTTCCACGCAAACAAAGCCGCGGACAACAGCTAGTACTATACATTAGTACTGTCCAATTTGTTATTAAGTTCCCACGCACTTCATAGAATGAATCCAGAGCAGTAAACTAATTCAGTATTGTTCCAACATCGATTACGTTTGAGTTACGATTCATAAAAGATCTGCAAAACATACTCACTGCTATAAATCTAAACAACGACCAAGAGCCATTGGTTTTGTGTAAATGTTGACTTGGGTAATGTGCATAGTGGCTAGGCAAAAGCTAGTGCTACGATCAAAGGGCATTGTGTTAACATTAATAACGGTACATAGCATCATACCTGTGTTCCGCAGAGTATTAAGTACTGGTGTATTGTTGTATACGAATATTGTGCTTTTGATGCTCATATTAAGTCTTTTATTAGGGGATGATAATATTGATATTACAGTTTCAACTTCGGACTGCTATAGACAAATTCCTAAAGGAAAAACGCAATAATATTTTTCCTAACAAACATAAATCACATGCACACACACCCAGACTCGAAACAATTATCTATTTATTAATAGCCCGTAGTATCCCACTGCAGGGCAAAGGCCTCCCTTCCCTCCTTCCACTTTTCCCGGTCTATAGCAATTTGGGGCCAATCCTTTAGATAGACGTCCAGCTCATCACGCCATCTCCTTCTGGACCTGTAATTATCAGTAATTTCATAAACATATTTCGAACCCGCGACACGTTCGGTACGTAGAAAGCTAATCGCTGAGCCACTGCGCCAATTGTATCATCGAATCATTATTGCACCCTCTATCCACCCACTGCTCTGTATAAGCCTCCTGTTCTTTATTTTGCTCGTTAAACCATCCAGCTCACAATATCGTCTGATGAACATAAAGCTAGATCATTTAATATGAAACCAGCACCTATTGTGTCGCGAGGCTTGTTACGAGGCGTTGCGACGCGGCGAGGCGTAAGACGCGCTTTGATCTCACGGGCTATGGGATCCACACCCTCCGCTTCACACCATGGGGGCAATGAACTGTCCTGTGATGCCGGTGGTTTGATAGTGTAATGAGTGATTTTACGAAACTTTATTTTTTACCGTCTCATTAGTCTAGTGCAGTGTTTTCCAACCGGTGTTCCGCGGATCGCCGGGGGTACGAAAACAATGTTATAAAAAAATACAAAAATTCCAGCCCTTTACTGTCCCACTGCTGGGCGGTCTCTTCTCAGAATGTGAAAGTTTAGGCCTTAGTCAACCACGCAAAGTTATAAACCCATAATATATTAATAATATAATGAACGTCTGGATTACACAAACATGGAGGGATAGTATCTATTTCCATCACCAATCTATCTGGTCCCGCCTTCCGCTAGTTTGGCAAATACAAAGTTCACATTATATTTTTTAATTATGTACATTTTTGTCAACAAAAACAGGAACTTGTAGTTTATATTTGTAGTGTACGTGATACTTACTTCGATTTCACAAACAAAATTCGACAAAATGCACACACAAAAACTATTTTTACTGCTTTGCTCGGCATCCGTATGTCATAACCGGGATCCAGCAGATATCAGCGTCACGTCTCAGCCAGGGTACATGCTGAGCTGGACACCCATTTGCTGCATTTCGGGACACACACCGAATAGACAAAATGTAATGCTCAGTATAACCATATATTTATTTATGTTTTTCTACTTAATTTTGCACTGTTGCCAACTTAAAAAAAATGTGTCTTGTTTTGAGGCTAGTAAATGCTTTTCTTTATTTCTATATTGGCGCCCACCGTGGGGCAGACGTATAATTGAATTATTTAACGATCTCGACCATAAAGTTGGAATAAGATAAGCAATACATCGCTAATGTAACTGTTAGTGCCTTATGTGAAATAATGGCTCGAGTAATGTGAATATATGATTTTGTAGCTCAGTACTTCGAAAAATGTATTGAAAGTGAGGAGTGATAACATCTTGCTTTTCTTTTTAGTTGTTTTCGTCATTTTTATCATCCTCTGTTATCAGCCTGTTATAGAGGCAAACTATTCTCTATAACAGGCTATTATATTCGAGGAAGTTGGAAGCAGAGAATGGCTTTTAAGCTTGCTGTGCGAGTCATAGACGTCTGTGGTAGAGGGTATTTTTGATACAGAGGGTTAAGCGATCGAATTGACGTTTTGGCAAATAGGGGAAGTCTCGGAAGTATCATAAAAAAAACATAAAATAACGTCGACGTGTATTCTCCGAAGGGTCAGGTTGAGGGGCACTGTTGTTCACCCACATTTCTCCGATGCCGTCGTTAAGTACCATGTAATAAGAGGCGATTTTATAGGCATATGGAATTTCCTTACCAAAAAATCCCAGTACCACTTTGCTTGACGTGTGAATTAAACCCAGATACTTTCGTTTCACAGCCGCGCTGGCAACCACTAGTCCCAGTGAGGCAGTAGATTTTCTTTTCTTTTTTATTGTTTTGTAATATATGTTTAAAAAGTTGCCTGTTGTATGCCTTTATTTCAGTCTACAAAAGAATAGTTAATTTTTCACCTGAAAATTGCACTGAAAGTTAAATTAAATTTCTCAGTTTTAATAAATTTCTTTTCATGGAAGCTTATTTTTCTTGTTTTATAGCAATTTAATTAAAATTTTCATAACGGTCTGACTTTAGAATACCTACATAAATGTGCCTCGTAGTACCTGGTACATGAAATATCGTAAATTTTTGTCTCATTCTGTGCACTGACCTGATTTCTACAAAGGGCGTCGTCCTAGCACTTTAACCTTTAAATTGACATTTAGGATGGAAAATATTTTCCAGTATTGTATTTCTAACAAAATATTATGTAGCGTTCTACTTCCAACTCAGTTTATTAAAGTTTTATGAACGAACATTTGCTATTCTCGTCGTGTCGTTTCAAAGGGAATATTTAGCAATATTTGCAAATTTTTAAGTGGCGTTCGAAATATTAAAATTAATTTTACATTTCAGTAGCTATTTATTTATTCAGTTCACTTTCCTCTTCTGAGTATCCTGAATTAGTTTCAAACTCCGATGTCCTGCTTCTTTTATTAATAATCATTATTATTAGCAACTTTTCATCAGTTTCATCGTCTACAGCAGAATAGGGTTCACTTTTGAGGCTTTGCTGTTCTGATTGCGATCAAGTGTAAATCTTTTGTATAAAATGCCTTTTATGAGGTTTTTCATGAGATGTGATATCCATATTCAGATTTCTAGTTATAAATGGTTGACTCTTAGTAATAAGAGAAATTTTGTGCAATGTAATACGTGGGCTTTACTCGCCCGTCCCTCCGGGATTACCCTCGGACAGATACGGTCTTATCCCTCCTGATTGATATTCGCGAGAACACTCTATCTACTTGATTTTGAGGCTGGATACATACAGGCTCTATGGTGGAACAAAAAATATATTTATAGAAGTAACGTTATTAGATGAAATAACAACTATAAAGAAAGTGAAAATGTGACTAGATTTATGTATACAAAAAACAATGTATTTTATTTTAGATCCAACATTATTCTACAAATTTTACCGATTTAAACTATAATAACATTAATATAACCTAATATGACCACATAAAATCCAAATTGTGAAAACAAGTGCTTAAAAACATGGCGGTACAAAATGTGTCGCCGCTCTCATGCCAATGAGTTCACCGGACGACGGCAGCGGCGTGCGCCGTCGGCGCAGCATCAAGCGACTCCTGCGTAGCCTCACCGCTGATAAACTACAAACAGGTAAAGGGAATATCTTGTATTTGGAAGTAAATGGGACGTTTATTTCTTATTGTTTATTTATTTAATAATTTATGTACACACTTGAAAATAAAAAACAGAGAAAACATTAAATAGGAGAACAAAGTACTGCTTATTATGCTTATTATTGTTATCACGTGCCAAAACTTTATAACATGGTCAGATGAACATACATTATCTGAGGAATCTAGACAAAAAGTGTCAAATATATTCGGATGGTCCAAGTCGCCAAGTAGTGTAATGAATTACCACTGTACCATGGCCTACCGTCCTTTTTCGAGACCATGCATTCTTTGTTCATAATTAGGGCTTCCGAGAATATAATGATGATGAATCGCCTAAAAATAAATAGCAATATTTTTGTTTGCTTTAATATTAGATGCGTCGATTTGCGTGTACATCCTTTATTACCAACAAAACAACGCACGCGCCGTGTTTACGCGTGCGATCTAGTAAAATTCCGTCCATCGCACTCGACAGAAACCCACGTGTTTCAGTGTTATTTCCCAATGCCAAGTATGTTTAGATAAAATATACGAGTACGAAGTTTTGATGTAGTAACGCAATTTCAATTTAGTCATAAACGCTGGTAGTGATGAAGCTTCCGCTATCAATGACCAACCAACCAAGAATCACGTTTTAAAAATGCCAGCAAAAGCACTTAAATAAAAATCTTTGATTTTGATACAATCTGTCTTATAGCAAAAGATGGTTCAAAGCAAGTCTTGTAAAACCCAGGTTTTAAGATAGCCCCGACTCTCTTTGTTATATGACTTTAGAAAGTGACGGATATACAAGGACCGACCTTTCTAGTTCCGATCCCTTATATTTAAAACCTGGGTTTTACTTAAAGTCTTGTTTTAAACTACTTTTGTAATAAGGGGGATTATGATTAGGGTGTTTTGGTACTCCCGGCAAACATTAGACTTGTACGACAAAACTGTTGACTCGAAACAGTCGTTCGTCTGCAAGAGCTCTAAATCCATGTCTCCAGTATTCCTTACAGATGTTCACTTGACCTAAACACTTGATATGGCGGAACTAGAACTAAATATAGGTATCAGAACACGTGCCGTGTTTCAAATACAAGCTGCACGTGTTAATTCTGTTTAGATACAATCTGTTTTTGATATTGCGCCGAGTTGCGTGAGGAATTCGGTGTGTGCAGTAGATTATATTATTATCCACAAGATGATCCCTAAGTGTTAATTTACACGGCTCCAGTGTAAAGTAGAATTCTTGGAAGAAATCTTACACGTGCTCCGATCCTGCACATTTAATTACCTGCACCTACCAAAATACTAGAAAGCTGGTAATGCCAAAATCTAATTTTACAGGAGACATATTGAAATTATTCTCGAGTATAGAACAAACTCTGGCCCTTTTGGTTATAACAATGCTTTTATGTAGATTTATACTAACTAAACTACATGGCATGTGTATAAAAGAAGACTTCCATCACAAATGACACAATAACGTACACATATATCGTAACTAGTGGTCGCCTTGTGGTCGAAATGCGACCGTAATTTTAGTTTTCTCCACTCCTTCTCCATATAAACTTTAACTATGCCAAATCTCACTCCTCCGTGCGTGCAATATCATTAAAAAGGGGTACAAAGTTTTCTCTTCACGTATTAATATATAGATATTGTAATGTCACACTATATTAGATGACAGGGTGGAACTAGGGCTGCATGTCTTAGTATCGGTAGCATTTCCGGTTGTTTCGGGGCACATAATCGTACATTCGGTACACGACACGCTTCCGTTGACGCCGACGCGACACTGAGTTCAGGTGAGCTAATTAGCAAAGTTTTAACGTGCCACTTGAGGAGCGCTTATAACCTATCTATACCCTTATAATATCATTGCTCCTAAGATACAGTATTATATGCACTGATCCTGTTATAGAGTATCATGCTAATAGTCCAGCTTCTGCTGCCTATTTATGCCCTACCAATCGATAAAATTTTATTATCTTTGCTTCAATATGTAACATTCTGACGTACCAGAAAAAATATTCGTACTCCGATCTACGGGCAAAATGGAGCATATATTTGCCTCTCATGTTTTTATATGGCCCTAATATTAGCACGCTGTCCAATAAAATGCCTCGTTGCTACAGTAGTGGCGTATTTTTTTACAACGTTTATTTATTGTCTGTGTGCAGTATAAATTTTCGTGAGTTTTGTGATATCGAATCTTCTGAAAGGAGGAGATTGGTTTTTAAATATAAATATGAAAATATGAGTTTGGATTTTGATTATGGCAATCGGGTAATTTTCTTTTTGTATTTCGCCTTGCACAATTTGGATGATATTCATTATAGACCGCTATATAAGCCGTTCTTGATAACGCCACCGTTAGCGCTAACGCTTCTCTATGACATTTCAATGTCTATCGCGTTTTTACGCGTGGGCGTTGACGAATGAATGGTTTTGAGCGTTCGAATCTACCCACTGCTGAGTGTAGGTTTTGAGTGCTGTCATACAAACATGCATTTGCAACAGCGTTAGGTTTTAACGCTCGTATGACAATGCCCTTTAACACGACCAATGTGTTTGTGGGTATTATGCTACGTATTCATCCTATTTGAAATCTAAATTCCACCAATTTCAAACACCTATGTGAAATACACGCTTTCAAAAGCTTCATTTGCATTAATAAACCGAACGCCTGCATGAGCCATCAGGGGGACGAATGAAAGGATAAATATTAATACGTACATACAATACATTTCCAGTTTAGGCTAACTCTTATTTTACAGAAAGCCTATACAATTATAGGCTTTCTGTAAAATAAGAGGACATCTTATACTGAAAATGTTCCTATAGCTTTATATGTGCGTATATTTAAATATAGGGGTCGAAGTCTGCGAGGTAGAACCATGCTGGTTGATAGAGCCAACCCTCACGGTAACTTTGTACAGATCTGTAAAGAGTGTACATATTATTTTTAACAGAAAAGCTGCAAAGTAACCAATTGTCGTGGTATGGACATGTAATGCGGAGAGATGAGAATCACGTTTTAAGAAGAGTTGTAAGTATGAATGTTGATGGCTATCAGAGAAGAGGTAGACCAAAGAAAAGATGGATGGACTGTGTGAAAATCTGTTTATTTTTCGCGATTTCAGGGTTGTTCCTATAGTAAAAGTTGTTCATAATTATGAGTACAATAAACCCCTTAAATCAGGAGTCCTGTTGAAATATACAGTCTGCATAGTCCGCTACGTAATTATTTTATTGTGGAAATATCTTTTTATTTGTTTTTAGTTGATGATTCAATAAACTATTAAGTTATTTAAACTGCTGTACATCATATTTATAGGTATTATTAAAATTTTCAACTTATCTGTATGTTCTTTTTCTGTTTCAGGTAAGTCAGTACAGCGTGGATACTTATTAAACGGTAACGGATTCTTTGTAAGTACATCTATTTTATTTAGTGCATCTACTATAACACCTAGAAGAATACAAAATGGAATATTATTTAGATCTAAACTGTGTTAAGAGTGAACTTTCGTACAGCGCCATCTAGTACGCCGCAACGACATCTGTAACGTGACTGGCTAACGTTTAGTTTCGCTATTCGCCACTAGATGGCAGTGCAAGTGCTTGAGATTTTTATCCAATTGATACACCGCCGCCGTTTTATTTTCAGTGACTTCAAAAGGAATTGACATAAGGATACAGTTTATAAAAATTCCCTTGAACATTTGAAATTATAATTAATTATATGAAATATATTTTGAAAACAATTACGTCATCTCTTGAAGATGGAAATAATATTCTATGAAATAAACTTGCTCCGACCGCAGTGACGTGGGTTCATTCATAGTTGTTGTTTTGTTAGGGGTCCTGCAAACGGTCGATTTTGACACGTCATCACTTGAATTCATTAGCCCAAGGATGTCTGTAGCCGACCTCGCCAGAGATTACTGAATAAGTGGATAGTTACTACCCATCCGACTTCAAGGTACCTAGCTGAGAAGAGGCTGGGCTGATGATAAGCAACCTATATATAACACTATATTTGAAAATTGTTTAAAAAAAAAGTGTGCTGGGAGCTGGGACACTTAGTAGAAGTGAAACTTCATCGGATATATTGCCGTCTACCCGGCCGGAACGCTTTTTCGTGACAGAAAAATCCTAATACCCCCCGTCTATATAGAAGTTTCACTTCAAAAAACCTAATCACTTAAGCCCTGAGTGATAATACGAGTGTGTTTTATTAAAAAATCTTATAGTTATTTTTATGGAAAAAAATAATAAATAACTGACGCTTATACAGGGTAACTGGTTGAACGAGGGAAACATTGAAGGATCCCTCCTTCAATGTTTCCCAATGTACTCATCATTATGAACAACTTTTACTATGGGATCAAACCTGAAATCGCGAAAAAGAGTCGGCTATTCCGAACATTTAGTCGAGCAATATTTTGATTAATATTTTGGTTTTTTTCGCAATTTCCGGTTTGGTCCGAACGTATTATGCGGCAGCGGAACTCATATGAACAATATTTGGGTGCGTCACTCCGCTGCAGTGTAATCTTACCTTTAGGGCAGCTATAGTCCATCGATAACTTAAACATTTTAATGTGCAGTGTTTGCAAGGGCGGTTTCTGATCATAAGGTCCTGGGTTCGATTTCCAGGTCTTAACTAGTGTTATTGACTTCATCTGTAAGGATATTCTCAAAAGTAGGGATAGGCTGGTTGTCAAAAAGCCTGCCTCTTTTACATAGGACTTAGCATTAGTGAAATGTGAGTGTTTCAAAAGTACACTTCGGGGAATACCCGCGTGTGCACACGATAACATCAAAGTTATTAATTTCCAGTATAAGCTGACCTCTCACTGTACGGAAAATGTATACAATGCGAGGTCAGCTTATACTGGAAAATTGTGGTTTGATTATGTCATCGTGTGTAGTTTAAAACCATGTTTTTTGAATTTCGACATGACAAAAATTTATCGTGTGGCGGAGTCCTTATTTTAATTGTAAATAGTACACTTGTCGGTTATTATTATGATTTCTCATTGAACATGTTATGTTCCGTGTTATTCCCAGAACCGAGTCTAGTTCCGGCCAGTTAGATTGAAATGTTTAGTTTCCGCTAATTGTGAGTTTTGAGAAGTGTGGCGATAGTACGTTGGCATGGTTCGCTTTCATTGGTTCATTGTTCTGTGTTATTTGACTGTCCCTAGTTTTCTAGAAAACTATTTTTTTTTTCTTTTCTTTTATAAAAACATTGCCCCTCACTAGGATTTCTCCTGTATCGAGGGTACAGTTTACAAACATACATGTCACACGCACACACAACCAGACCCGAAACAACTATCTGTAGATCATACAAATATTTGTTCCGTGCGGGGATCGAATCCGCGGCACGTAGCGCAGAAAGCTAATCACTTAGCCACTGCGCCAACCGTGTCGTCAAATATGGGTTGTTCCCATATATATAATATAATTATATATGAATATAATTTAAATCTCTGATCAGTAAATCGGTTTTCAATTGTCACAGAATGTTGAAGTTTTTTGAAATTTTGCTCGTAGCATGAGATTCAGTACATTTAAAGTATGGGCGACGGATCTTGGCGGGTCTGAAGTTAGCCGTTAGCTGCGCAGTAGATAATTGCAATCTAAGAATTTAAGATCCATTGCGCAGTCAAACAGCTTACTTCAGCCCGGTCAAGATACGTCGCCCGTACCTTACTACTTATTCATAGATTTCTATATTGTATAGGTTTGAAACCGGGGCAAGTTAGGCTAAATTAGGTTTTGAATTAGGGTTCGATCGATGGTCGGACGGATACGGTTGTATTAGATACAATGCAGGCATATACTAGTAAACTAAACACTAGAAATGTCTAAATATATACTTATTGGTTTATTTCGACGTATTTGTTTACGCAAATTCAATAAAATACTAGTCTAGAGGTTTAACGATAAGTGGCATTATTTAGTAAAACATTTTCCTTCCTTATAATACCTGCTTTAAGGTTGTATTTTACGACGATTTCTTACTTTTGAGGGGGTGAAGTATCAGCCTAAGCCCCACCCACTAGGGGAGCTCCGTTCTCGCAATTACGCAATTGACGTATCAGACTGTGTGACACACGTGTCACAGAATAGCAATATTAATTAGCAACATGCAGTATGACACCAGCAAATACTTGAAAAATATAAATCCATAATATCGTATACCCAGCGTCCTATATTACGCTAGAAAATCTGTTCCTCCGTTTTGTATTTGTAGATTTTATACCTATTTAACTATCTACTTATAAACTATCAGTCATACCTATTGTGTATGAGTTTATGCAAGTGCACATAATTGTCTCGACCAACATTGGGCATTTTCACACTAAGCCAATAATGCCGTAACGAAACCGATATATCGGCATGACAAACCTGATGACACTGCCAATGTGTGTGTAATGTTAGAAGAATAAGCCATCTCAAATCCATGCCTTGAGATAATAACCTACTCTCACCCACACCTGTAGGAGTCGTCCGTTTCCGTAGTCATACCTACTTAAGTATGTTCACAGGGTTGCTTTTTTACCAAAAAAGAAATTGCATATTCATAGATCAAAACCATATTCCTAGTTCAGATTCCTCGCTATGTATGCAGATGAAGAGCTTCAAAATTGAAAGAAAGAAAGAAAAAACATTTAAATCGGACTCGCACACGAAATTACATAAACACACAAAAATTCAAATAATGATAACAATAACCTAACCGTCTAAAACCCTCGACTCTAACTAGAAAAAGAGGTGTAACTTTTGAACAGCTGAACAGATTTTAAGAACCATCCCGATTAAACTAGCTTTCAATTAAAAAAAACTGCATTGAAATCGGTCCATCCGCTTTGAAGCTTCGATGCCACAGACACACAGGTTCACAGACACATAGATACACATTATAAACTTATATCACCCCTCTATTTTGTCGGGGGTCAAAAAAGTCCTGCAAGAGGCCAAAGAAAGTCCCTATCTCAGCATATCCTGATAGTTAATCCTGACAGATAAAATAAATACCGCAGCGCTGGTTTTCGGATAGGACCGTGGTGATGCCACGGACAACCACGAAAACTAAAAATAAATATAATTTTTAAAAACGTTTTCTTTCCTTCTTTACATACTATCTATCTATCTCTCTCTAACTTCTAAATTTTATTAACTACGGACATGTATCATTCAAATTCGAAGAATTTACAACAAAAAACCACATAGTAAAAGTTATGAAATTTGGTTCTTGTTCAGAAATAGTACGCATTTCTTTTTTTTGTGGCTAGTTTTCCTAGATTATTATACCATTTTGGAATCTTGGATAGTTGCGTCAATTTTTAAAAAAACTTGCCATGGTAGTGTCTTTACTTTTTTTTTACACCACGATGAGTGAAAGTGGACCAAAAGTAAAAATCTTTCAAAATTTTAGGGTGAAAAATAATTTTGATTGATTTTTGTGTCAAATCTACAGGTATTCTGGGATTTTTAACGATTGTGGTGGATAGCAGTGCTACTTAGGTTGCCGGTACAAAAAGAAATTCAGAAATATCTGAAACATTGTGGTCATGGTAATTAAAAATATCTTAAGGGGTGTAAATTTTTGAAGGATTTCAAATTTTTTATGTAACTTCTTAAAAATTGAGATTATTTTTATTTATTTTTTTGTTCTCGAGTTGTCATGAGCTGGTCAACCCTCTGGTGCCCGCTTATCTTTGAATTTTGGGACATGGTGTATATAAAACTTCATACTCTTTGTTCTCAACACTACAAATTGTCGTACTGATTTTTCTATACTACATCCTATAAAATGAATTCTTGACGGGGATGTCAAGAAATTATTTTAGCATATTGATTTTTATAAACGAAATACTTAGATTTTCTGAATAAAAGGCAAGTTACTTATACTTCCTGTTGCTTTTTAATAATTTTTTTAATGATTTTACTGTCATTCTTTCTTTTGGTTTTGAATAAAGTGTAAGCGCAGGAAAGTCAAAAAAAATTGCACAGGTCCGACCTCGATGCGCGCCGAAACGCGACTGATTGATGGCAGAGATGACAGAAATCACGAATTTTGTGGTTTTTATCAAATTGTGACCAATATACGTAATATTATAAAAAAAATAACAACCGATTTTGGTTGGTATATTTGCGACCAATATTGTGATGTAAAAATTATTTGAAATAATATCATGTTTTAGAAATAATCTTGTAAACACTTTTTTAAAAGGGGTAACTTTGCGAATTTTTTTTATCGAGCCAACTTCATCCAATCATGTATCGGACAACCGTGCAGAGATTGTCACATCTTCAAGTTTGATATATATTTTTTTCAGGACAAAGAAATAAGAATTTCTATTCAAAAAATTGTAAATACAAATCGGTTTTTGCGGCATTCCTGTAAAATACCCCCTTAAGTATTATATATTGTCTGTGACTCAGAATTTTGAGAACGATTGTGGATTAATCTTTACTTGAGGTCGCCCAGTGGTCGAAATTCGACCGTAATTTTGGCTTTCTGCACTCCTCCATATAAACTATAACTATGCCAAATCTCACACTCCTCCGTGCGCGCAATAGGTATGCTTAAAAAGGGGTACAAAGTTTTCTTCACTTAATAATATATAGATTTTAATATCTTTTCTATCTTTTTTTTTAACTTTTTTTTTAACTTTTTTTTTTTTAACTTTAATATGTATTCCGGTAACACGTTTAAAGTTTTATTTTTCTAAATACACAGCACTTAGCTCACCTCGTTTACAAAGAAGGTCAATAGCTACAAGTTGACGCTTTATAAGCTAATTTATTATCTCTAATAACACCACAGCTGTCCCAGCGGACGCCTGATTACGTACATAAGTATTTACCTTATAACGCGAACAAAACAAGGGTGAATCCGTTGAACGCAGGTGATTGACAGACACACGGGTCGATGTTTGAGGTGTAATCGCTAAAGGCAACAAAGCCTCATTTTCCCACTGTGTAGGTCTGATTTCGTATCATCTCAGCGGTCATAAGCAAACTGAATATGACAAAAAAAAAAAAAAACAAATTATAAATACTTAATTTCTATTTCCAGATAAATTCGTCATGTTCGTGGTTCAAAAGATCCATGTTTAGGCAATGGCAAATACTTTTCAGTCAATTAATCTATCTATATCTATTCTATACGTGAAGGGAAAGCTTTGTACTCCTTTTTTAGTATATTGCGCGCACGGAGGAGTTTCAGATTTGGTATAGTTAAAGTTAACATCAAGAAGTCCAGAAAGCTAAAATTTCAGTCGAATTTCGACCACTGGGCGACCACTAGTTTTGTTGATTACTCAAAACGATTAAAATGTCAATGAGCTTCTTTTCCTGAACCCTTCAAATATTTAACTTTACCCTGATGTATCATCACATCAACCAATATTAGCTTAGTAGAAAATTCAAATTCTTTAGGTACCTACTTTATTAATGCCCACGATTTCTTGTCGCGTGCCATTTGTTCGCCATTTCTGCCTAAACGTACATTAGGGCACTTGGGCTGACATTCAGAGACGACAGAAACGAGTCTAAGGGCGACTTGCACCAAAGTTATTTAAGCTAAACACATTTGGATATCTTTCTCTCCCTTTCTATTTGTATACTGTGAGATAGAGACAGACTGATGGTTAAACGTGTTTAGCTTAAATATGATTTAAATGACTTTGGTGCAAGTCGCCCTAAGCGTGAACTCACGCTTCCATCTGTCAAACTTACGAACAAATTTTGACAGATGGAAGCGTAAGTTCACGCTTAGACTCGTTTCTGTCGTCTCTGAATGTCAGCCTTGCATTACAGAAAATAGACAAATGAAACTTACAGGGCGTTGCAACAAGATGTGACCAATGACGATGATGACGACTTTAGATAACATTCATACGTGTAAACTGCAGAAATACCAACTCGAATCCTTTTACCTGGTCCTTGTCGTTCACAAGCAGATGGCTTTCACCGATTTTTTTCTCTCCTACTAAACAGACGCGCCATCTGCGCACAAACTACTCCACTGTGTGTATCTCAACTCGTGCGCAGTTCGACCATATGCTACTGTGACGTCATGTCGCACCTTGCGTGGTACATTATCATACGGCAGGGGTCGGCGCGGGAATCTACTGACCTTTATCAGAGGACTATGTTAGAATCACTTAATTAATGTAGAAGTGATGTTTTTGCGATTCAATCGTTGCAGAAAGTCGTGCGCGACTGTAACTCTGTTATCGACATCGAAATAAAAAATAAAAAGTATTAGTAAAAAAATTATTATAATTTAAATTATTGATTATTTGATTTATATTATTGTGTTTTTTACCATAAGTAATTTTGAATAAATTTTATCTTTATCTTTAAATTGTCTTTATTTATAGCTATTGTATGTATGTCTGTATGGCGAGTCACAGCAGCACTATGAAAATATAGTGCTGCTTGTTTAATAACTTTATTTTATCTATGTGCCATAGTTTTGTATGAATAAATAAATCCATTTTGGTACGTTTTAAGAGAAAGTTATCTACAATACAAATCCAATTTATTGCACATCAGAAAATGTTACGATTTTAATGAACATTGTAACGAAAAAGAGGTCAAAAAGTATAATTTTCAAATTATACTTTTACGAGGATATTTCCATAATTAGCATGCTTTGGTAATATTTTCTTATCAGGAGAGTCCATAGTCTGGAATTCTGGATATACCCTTATCATCTTTATCACCTCGAGCGGAATAGCTATCCTCTTTGTAATCCGAGAATCACATACCCAATCTATACTGGCTTGTGCTTTTGGGAATGTTCAATCCAACCGTCTTCAATTGTAGTGTTATAGGTTTATAAGTATCTAGATTATCACGTGTCCCACATGTGGTAATGAAGCGAGTGCATCATAGGAATGCACCCCGCCTACTTCAGGAGTGCCGTGCATGCCGTCTTAGTCATAGTCAAAGTCAAAGTATTTATTAGTGTGAGTTTTGGTGATACATTAAGTCTTAATATTACCAACCCACTTGGAACCGTGCGCCTAGAATCACGACGTTTTGAAAGTGCCTGCAAAGGCCCAGTTGAAATAAAAATCTTTGACTTTGACTTTGATTATTTTCTGGCAACTCAAAAATCTACTCACTACACACTACGAATAAGAATAAGAAATTTTACATACAAATTAACAAAAAAAGCAACTATTTCAATGTCAATTCAAATATACAAACTACTACTCAGTACTACCTATCAATATCATCCATGAGCTGAACAAAACATAGAACTATTTTAACGAAATCTTCACTTTTACAACAACTTGCCCGTGATAAACATCTGGCAAACATTTTATTGTATACCAAACAATAAAATACGGCATTGGAAATTATAGATTTTTCTTTCATTTTAAACTACAAGTTTACATTGAAACAATAAAATTTAATATTTACAATATTTCCCATTTTACCAAGGCTACATACAAACGGCATACGCGCGGAAACAGGTGTTATGCTAAGTGTAAGATTCGGCCGGCAGATGGCGCTAGGCAGGTGCACAGTGCACAGATTACTTACATCCAGAAACTGAACTTCGTATAACTACGCCAGCGCACGCACACATACACAACTCTTGTTAACACAGAAATCACCGGCATGTA
The DNA here is from genome assembly GCA_932294325.1 of Allophyes oxyacanthae. NCBI lineage: Eukaryota > Metazoa > Arthropoda > Insecta > Lepidoptera > Noctuidae > Allophyes > Allophyes oxyacanthae. The sequence continues at coordinate 566,132 of OW028635.1, read as the reverse complement.
AAATGAACTCAGTCACTACGATATCCACAGACATCTGTGTGATCGAGCGGTGTGCATGTGTTTGTGCGTTTCGTATAAATATAAGAAATCAAATATCTGTATAGTAATCTGTGACAGGTGCGCGTGCGCAGATAGCGTTTTTTTGTTGTGTTGGTTTCGTTTTCAGTGCAACAACAGCTGAGGTTCTTGTTAATGCTATTTTTGGCTTTGGGCCTGCTCAGTTTCATGTGGTCGATCATATCAACTTGAATACGTACCCAGCTTGACATAATTACCTTTACCATAAATTTTTATAAGAAATTGTTCACAGCCACTTGCATCCACTGACTCTTCGCTGGCTAAATGTAATACGGTTGTAGAATCACCACACATTTAACCTGTGCCAGGTTGTAGTACCATGACTATGAGTATAGCCAGTGCTTCTCTACATAGTATAAAATAAATCCGCTTTCCGCGTCTGTCTGTCTGTATATCCGCTAACTCCTCCTAAACCACGCAACGGATTTTGATACGGTCTTCACCATCAGTTACATAATTTTTCACGGAAGGTTTATATTAATACGTGAAGAGAAAACTTTGTACCCCTTTCGCGCACGGAGGAGTGTGAGATTTGGCATAGTTTAAGTTTATATGGAGACGGAGTGCAGAATGCTAAAAATTACGGTCGAATTTCGACCACAGTCGACCACTAGTACGTATAATACTTTGATATTTAATGTACAAATTGCATTCCTGCAAAGCCGGGGACGGGTCGCTAGTCTTGTATAAATTATGGTGTTTTTATTCATGTCGATATACTTTAACAGCCCTGAATTTTGCCACCACATAGCGTAATTAGTGGCAGAGCAGAGGTCGCTCAAGGTGCTGGTGTGGTGGCGTGTGGCGACCTCTACATAGTCGAGGAAGTGCCCCGACCCGATGATGTAATTAATCATTAATCTACACTTCTATAGTTGTAAGTAATTAGTGTGGAATGATCGGTAGTCGACGACTGACATGATTTATTACATTTCTGGGTTGGCAACGTCAGTGTTAATGGACTGGTGTGATTTGTTAGCTCGTAATATTTTTTATTAGTTATCAGTATTACAGCAGTGATAGCCTAATGGTTGAACCCTCTGTTATACGGCACGGAAGACATAAGTAAAAAAAAAAAAAATGATTTACACGAATCTGTTTATTAAAAGAAAGAAAAGAAAGAAAGAAAGATCATTTATTTGCCACAAAAACAAGACACACTAGAATGACAGATACAGGTAATAAGAAGAGGACAGGTGCATAGACAGAGAAGACATTATTTTAGGATGGCAACAATGTAAAATTGAGTAGAAAAAATAATAATTTAAAAGAATAAAAAATATGTGGGTATCTGCGACTGCGCATCACCTAATCAGTGTGTGTCCCGAGCTGTAGCAAATGGGTGTCCAGCTCAGCATGTGCCAGGCTATGACACCTGACGCTGATATTCTGCTGGTATTAGTATTCTGGTTATTTGTAATTCACCGGCAATGCTTTAAGGATAGTAAACATCAATTATGAACGACTTTTGCTATGGGACCAATGCAGAAATAGCGAAAAAAAAAAAACCTTTTCATACATTTCGATCGAGCACGGTTAATCTTTTGTATGAAAAGTTCAAAGTAGGCTCGCACCTCTGACTTTTCTAATTCATGTACTGATTAGAATTTGATTAACACTTACGTTAACGGTGAAGGAAAAAATCGTGAGCAAACCTGCACATCTGTGAGGGCCTCATTAGGTTTTCGATAGTGTGTGTAGTTCACCAATCCGCATTAGGCCAGGGACCACTCTCCACCAGGACTAAGACCTAAGGCCTATGGCCCGTACCCAGTAGTGGGACAGTAATGGGCTGGATTTATTTTGATTAGTTGATGATAATGAGTACTATAACCTCTTAACATGAACTCTAGTAAAGTTAGACCTTCTACAGGGTGTGGTTAAATCGAGGGAATCGTTGAAGGAGGGTGTTCTACTCATCATTATAAACAACTTTTACTATGGGACCGAAACTGAAATCGCGAAAATATAATCAGCTGTTCCATACAAATAATTCAATATTAATCGACAAAATGTATGGAACAGCTGTTTTTTTTTTCGCGATTTCCGCTTTGGTCCCATAGTAAAACTTGTTCATAATGATGAGTACCATACCCTCCTTCAATGATTCCCTCGATTTACCAGTCACCATGTATATATGTTATGTTTTGGAGTAAGTTTTACACAAACTCTAGAAATGTATGTCTGTCTTACAAAACCAGCATTTTATCCAACATCCAAAACACGAATGACCTTGACATAAACATATCATCAATATTATAATCAAAACACTCCTTAGACGACGTGAACATGAATGAAGCACAAAATTTATATAATTTATCATTTTGCTCGAATTCTGCGCAGGAGTCGAATTTGGGCGCACGCCAAACATCTGTGCTTGGAACATATTGTTTTTCTTTTGTGCGGTGCGGTAGTGACGCTGTTGTATATGGATTTATACTATGATATAAAATACTGTAACACATTACCGAACTGTAGGGTTAGCACGGCCGGTAGACAAACCCATTTTCTTTTGTCTCCTAGACAGAAGACAAAACGGAAAAATGAGAGAAAAGTCGATAAAGATATGGTTTTTTCCCTGATTTATCTCTCCCCCTTTTGGCCGTGCTAGCCCTGCTGTACGGGGACATTTTTAACCCCCGACAAAAAAGAGGGGTGTTATAAGTTTGTAGTGTGTGTCAGACTGAACTAAACGGATGAACCGATTTTGATAAGTTTTTTAGTTTTTAAGGTGTCTTAATCGAGAGTATTCTTAGCTATGTTTCAAGAAAATCTGCTCAGCCGTTCAAAAGTTACAGCTCTTTTTCTAGTTGGAGTCGGGGGTTTTTGACGGTTAGGTTTTTCTGAAACTCGAAATTCTGGCCCGACCAAGTTTATCGTGTGAATCAGAAACCCAAACCACGAGCTGTCGTGATCACAACCGGTAGACGACCGCGGGTAACGGCCTACTAAGAACAACCTTGGGAAATAATTTATTCTTCTCTTTTCTTCGCTTCTCCGACACCCTCAGGACGAGTATTTTTTTATACGAGGTAACCGTTAACCATCAGGCGAGCCGTATGCTTGTTTGGAAGCATACGGCCCGCCTGATGGTAAGCGGTTACCGTAACCTATTAGATGGTTGCAACACCTGAGGGGTAATTCACGTAATTTTAAGACGCGCCGATCGTATTGCAGTGAAGCTCGAACTTGACGCGACCGTATCTAACTGAAGCTCGGAGGATACCAAATGGCAGAAGAGTCGACATCGGCTCAATTGCCATAACGAAAGAAGAAGAAAAAGATTACCAAATGTGTTGTTTTGATCAATATTTTATTGCAACTGCGCGGCAACTGCACTTCTTTAGTTACGTGAATTAGCCTACAGGGGTATCACACGCGCGTTGCTGTGGCGTTGCCGACCCTGTAAAAATCTTTTCAGTCCCTTTTTGAAGAATTCAATGCTACGTCTCTTGGGAAAACCTTGGTCCAGATCTGGTTCCATAACCTGAGTGTGCGTGGGGGGAATCTTCTCTGAAACCGCACGGTCATGACCAATGTGGCTCTAGGGTATGCGGATGAACTTCCGGCCGATGGCGAGATGGCCTATTATTTGCTGGGAATCCCATAACTAAATAAGGCGATCCTATTGTATCCTCCGTCATTTTCCTATTGTTATTTTAACCCACTATCGGTCTGGCAAGCCGTACGATCAAAATGGCGAGACCAACCAACGCGTCGTGCGGGATCTATAAATAAAGAAACCGTGTTTTTGTGCACTGTTTTAATTACTATGTGTAATTGTGTATGTGGGTTTATTAGCTGATTGGTGAAATAGTATTTGGGTAAAGATTTTATTGTAAAGAATAGCGGAGGACGAAATCCAGCAGTACATTTTCTCTTCTCTTTTTTTTTTTAAAACGATGCCCCTCACTAGGATTTCTCCTGTATACTGGTACAACATGTCACATGCACATACAACCAGACCCGAAACAACTATCTGTAGATCAGTGGCGAAGCGTGAAAATTCTCATAGGGGAAGCCGTCCCAAAAAAGCCCTCCAAAAAAAAGCACACTCACCAATTAATGCTGCAAGAAATCCAAAATCCATACCGTCTCTTGTAATCTATATAGAATAAGAGCTCGACCTAACTGAATAACATGCCTTTTTTTATTAGTAGGCTGAGTAAATAATAATTATAATATTACGTTGGTCTATGCATTAACTAATTCCTAAAGGGAAGCCGATGGAAATCGGATTGTATGGACTCTTCGCCACTGCTGTAGATCATACAAATATTTGTTCCGTGCAGGGATCGAACCCGGGGCACGTAGCGCAGAAAGCTAATCGCTTAGCCACTGCACCAACCGTGTCGTCGATTTTGAACTGGTTCATCGAAATTTGGAATAGATTGTTAGCAAAGAAGAAAGGATGCCTGGAAATTGGATGTCTTGCGCTACAGTTATACAGAAAGAGCGGTCTCAGCTCGGCAAAAAAAATTACCAATAATTAAGATGGCACTCCTATCTTCATGATCTGTAATTTTTTTACAAGGTAGCTCAAAGTTTAGTCTCACGATCGTATTGAAGTTAGTCAAAAGTCAAAGTCAAAGATTTTTATGTCAACTGGGCCTTTGCAGGCACTTTCAAAACGTCGTGATTCTAGGCGCACGGTTCCAAGTGGTTAATTACCAGAGTCGATGTTCATTACCATGTTAGTTCCGTGGTAGACCTGCGACTGGTTGAGTTTGTATGTGATGTCGAATTAAGTTTTACGCGGCGATAATTTATTTATTGTGCAGATTTCTTCATTACCATGCGTACAATCATGAGTTAACGTTTTCACGACTTAATATTCACCGTGTCTTTAATATTGTAACAGGAATAATACCTTATTTCGTGTTTGCTAAGCACTAGATGTCGTTTTTGATCCATTTTCCTGACAGTCATTCCGTTGCTTTTAAAACCCATTTTTTGTTAGGACAACGCGGCACTTTAGCCAATCACCATCGACTCTTTCTCTTACCACATATATGCCAAATACAGCTGTTCATATAAGTATTATTTACAAGTATCTTCATACAATTGTTAATGCCAAGAAAAATAAGAAACTACGAATTGTTTTTCACGAGGCATGATGACGTAAGCGGGCTGCGCATGCGATGTACACACGATTCTTGTACATTTTGCCAAGATTGTGAACAATGTTATTCATTAATTAATTAAAAGCACTAATATTTTAGTGGTAAATAGCCATATAAATTATTTGTTCCTATGTTGGAATAAATCCCGCGAATCCAAACAAATGCGTCACTATCTATGTTTTACGTCATTCATTATTTACGTTTACTTTTTTATTTTATTTTATAAGGTACGTTTACATGAGCTGGTGTGCTATTGCTCTAAAAAGCGATATAGGACGTGTCTTTGGTTGCTATCTCTACTGGGGTCTCTAACCTGGGGTCCGCGGTCCTTTCCCTGTGGGTCCGCGGATCATTGCAAGGTGGCGCGAAGGGTCCACCCTTGAAAATATTAGGGAAAGGCTGGCATAGCGTTTGAACGCCTGCTTTCCATGCAGGAGCCCCCGTACCTCTAACTTTTCAAAGTAATTTGCGAATCAGAATCTGATTGTCAATTGCGGGGAAAACATTGTGAGGGTACTTGCACACCTGAGAGGTGTCCATAAAGTTCTCGATGGGTGTAGTCCGCCCGCACCAGTCTAGCGTGAATTGAGGCCTAATCCTCCTCATTCCGAGAAGAGACCCGTGCACAGCAGTGGGACAGTAATGGGCTGGATTTATTTATTTATTAAAGTATTTGGATGGAAACCCAGATAGCAGGTAGTCTGCTGACACACTGATAGACAAGTTCGTAAATATATAGCCGTTGAGAGCAACGTGGGGGATGCTATGAGAACCAGATATACTGTGTTGACATGATTCTGTGAATGATCGCGGAGTTGCTATTGTGAGAGGATGACTCATTAGCATTACTGAGGAGGATTTGGTAGGGAGTAATAACCTGGCGAGAGATTAATAACGACAGACAAGAAATAACATACTGCTTCATTGTGATACTTATGTGGATAATACAAGGTTAGCCGGAAAAAGAGTTACCATTCGTCCGTTCTGGACGTTCGGCCTTCCGTCCAGATATTGTCCGGCATTTTAATTTGTCCGGTTTTTAGTTTTTATTTTATCAATGAATAAATGACGACACGGTTGGCACAGTGGCTAAGCGATTAGCTTTCTGCGCTACGTGCCGCGGGTTCGATCCCCGCGCGGAATAAATATTTGTATGATCTACATATAGTGGTTTCGGGTCTGGGCGTGTGTGCATGTGAGATGTGTTTGTAAAACTGTACCCTCGATACAGGAGAAATCCTAGTGAGAGGTAATTTTTCGTATTAAATTACTTTCAAATTAAACTAATCTTTAGTTAAATAAGGAGGAGCGGGGGCGGTACCCATATGCAACCGTTCCCGCGACCGCTATTCCTGCAAAACGTGCGCTGCGCGTGGGATTTATTATTTCATTATCTGAACAAAATGTCCAGAGATTTCTTTTGAAACATCCAAACTTTTTGTCAACTCCAGCTTATAGTCAGGATTTTACAAATTTAGAAATTTTAACCCAATCGAAAAAGGTATAGGAACCTGGAAGGGGTTTATTGTTCATGAACAAATTTGACCCATAGTAAAAATTTATCATAATGATGAGTACAATAACCCCCGGGTTACTCTTTCCGACTAACCCCGTAAAGGTATTCTTTTTACATTTACAAGTATGATTTTTGACTCTTAATTAACAGTTCAGTGTGTCTGTGTTCCAACGTTAACACCAGCAAAATACCGGTGTGAAGTTGGCAGCCAAAATGTAGCAGCCAATGACCCGACCAAATTAAGTAGGTTCTTTTTTCGTGCTGTTTTAAAATGTAGTTGTGAAAAAGCCTGAACAACATAATATCAGGTATAAAATAAAGCCATTCTTCATAAAAACTAAATTCCCGTGATATCTCCAACTCTTCATACTGTGATTACTAGTGTCGATTCATTATTGTTTGTTGAAGTTTCTACTCTTGGCGATCGGAGATTGACACCTTGGTTTTAGTGGGGCTTATAGTCCACTCAAGCTCTGTTAAAATATAAAATTTTACAAAACACAGCGGAATCAATTAAAATATTAGTATGTACGTATTTATCTGGCGTTGTGCTTGACCTTTCTGTGACCCACTCGCACTTTCCTGCTAATGTTTAGGTAGGTAGGTAGGTAGGTATTGGTCGTTTGCCCATTTTACAACGCTTTGCTCAAAACATTTATTAATATTTAGGTCGCCTGCTAGTCTGGCAGCACTGCTCTCGGAAAGCAAGTGGGAATGGTTTTATTTGGTATAACTATACTGTTATTTGGTAGACAATAGTGCCCAATAACGGCGGTAGACCTTACATGGAACTGATTGATCTCTCGTCGTCGATCAAGGCTTAGGAAAGACACGACCTTTCAAAGTGAAAGTCAATTATTATTTATTTCAAATGAGCCTTTGCGGGCTTTTTCAAAACGGCGAATGTGCGTTGGTCCTATTGAGAAGAAACCGAAAAGGAACTCGACGGATACTCTTATTCTATATTGTACACATAAACACAAATGAAATACATAAAAGGAAAATACATGTACATAGGCGAGCTTAACTCAAAATTTTGTTTTCTTGCAGAAAACCGAGTAAAAAGTAAATTTATTTATTTTATTTATTTATTCATATTTTATTAACCAACTTACATTTACAGTTATTACTAAACATGTAAGTTATCAGCCAAATTACAGGGTCATATAAGCATAGGTTCTATACAATTTGCATCGCTACCTACGTTACACTACCCAGCTAATATATCGTTATTACATTATTTATCGAATTTCTTATTAATAACATACCATTATAACAATATTATTTCATTACATTATCTATTAAATTATATTATCAATTTTATTACATTGTCCATTACGTTACTTTAAAGTATAATTAAATTATTTATTGAATTACATTATTAACTACGTATATTATGGGAAATAAATTTAATATTTATTTATTTAATAGGTTCAGAGACAAAATTGAATAGGTTCAGAGACTCAAGTGCACTACAAACGATAAAAATACTTTCAAACAATATTAATATACTATACCTAACTAAAATATATATAAAAGAAATACATACACGACATACCTACAAAATATCTTTTAAATTCATTATTATTATTTAATTTTCTCTTACGTGTCATGAGTCATGCGTATTACTTTTTTGGCTTATTTTTACCAAAATAAGGAATGCTTAATACAAACTAACGTGGGAAGAAACAAGAAAGAAAGAAAATTAATTTAAGCTGCAACACACTGATTCAACACCAGTAACTAATTCTGCTTGTACTCTAACACCTTTGTCGTAAGGTCAGGAGCTATTGCTATCGCTAACACTTCCAAGAAATGGTTTATTTTTAAACAATGCGATCATACTGTTTTATTCTCGGATTCACGGGTGAGATAATGTTATCCGGGCTTTTTTTTAAAAGTTTTTTAAGTACCTTGTTAACGCTGTGCTCTTCGATAGCAGGAATAAATGAAAAACTTGAAGATGATTGTAACAGATAATTATTGAGTAATAAATTGAAATATAAAAGGCAAAAATGTAATGGCGGCGTCGGTCGTGCGCAGTAGCAGAGTGTGTAGCGGGGGCCGCGGCGAGGAGAGACGCGCAGCCGGTTGTCTGTGGCGCCGCCGTAGGGATATGACGGTGGGCGCGCGCGCACCCTCTGGCGTCGCGTATGTGACGCCGGAACATGCTCCCGGCGTTGAAGCACTGCTTCAAATTGATACTGCGATGGGGAGAGGGCATATATTGTTATACGCCCTCTGTATGACACCCTTCTTGGTCTGGATGTCGGCTACCCTGCTGATTGTGTCTGGTCCGGGATACAGCTTGGTGACTCTTCCCAACAGCCACAGCAGTGGAGGCTGGTGCCGGTCTCTCACGAGGACTAAGGATCCCAGCTTGAGGTCGTCGCTTGCTGATTGCCACTTAGTTTTCTGTTGAAGTAGAGTTACATAATCGTTTGAAAACCGCTCCCAAAAATGCTGTTTTAGTTTTTCTATCCTCTGGAAGCGTTGCAGTCGGTTCATGTTGACTTCAGTCACAGGAGGATGAGGAACCGACATGAGCGTTCGTCCAATGAGGAAGTGGGATGGGGTAAGACATGAGAGGTCTGAAGGATCTGTAGATAAAGGAATAAGAGGTCGGGAATTAAGAATGGCTTCTATCTGCGCCAGGCAAGTCGACATCTCCTCATATGTGAGGTGTGTCAGAGAGAGTATTCTCCTAAGATGGTGCTTGACTGACTTTACTGCTGATTCCCATAACCCACCGAAGTGTGGAGTATAGGGCGGAATGAATTTAAAATCTATACCTTGGTTAGCCATGTTTGTTTGGATGTCATCTGAATAAGTTCTAAAAAATGAATAAATGTCATTACTAGCTCCAACAAAGGTTGTAGCATTGTCTGATGAAATGGTCTGTGGCTTGCCTCGGCGGCTCATGAACCGATGATGAGCAGCAATGAATGCTTCTTTGGAAAGATCTGTGACGAGCTCGAGATGCAAGGCTTTGACTGCAAAACAGACAAAAACACATATATAAGATTTTATGAGTTTGCTACCTCTGCCCTTTCGATCTGCGATCAACACTGGCCCGGCATAGTCGATTCCAGTGTGTAGGAAAGGAAACTCTAAATGCGTCCTGTCAAGCGGTAAGTTGCCCATTATAGGCTGGACAGGCTTAGATTTGAATCTAGAACAACGTACACAGTTGTGTACAGTACGCCTCGCGAGGTTCCTCCCCCCCACTGGCCAGTAAGATTGTCTTACGTGTGACAGTAACGTTTGTGGGCCTGCATGTAACAAATCTAAGTGTTGGTTATGAAAGATGATCTGTGTGAGGTGGTGTTTGCTACTTAACAAAATGGGATGTTTTACATTGTATTCATAATTTGAATTACATAGACGTCCCCCAACCCGTAATATGTTGTTTGAATCAATGAAAGGTGATAATGAATTCAATCTGTGTTTTTTATGTAAAGATTGACCTGATTTTATAATATGATATTCCTCAGGGAACATGTCACGTTGTGCAATATTTATCACAACATTTTCTGCAATTTGATATTCTGATAATGATAAAATGCCTGTGCCTTTGTTGCCAGGGTTTTTACAATTCTGAATAAATCTGTTAATATAAGCTACTGTTCTCAATAATCTATTATAATTACTTTTTTTGTGAATAAGCTTTAAGATACTGTTATCATTTAAGTTGTCTGCAATTACCGTATGTAATGAGATTTCTGGAAGTGATGTCTGTGTATGTGTGACTGATGTTTTTGGAAAATTAATGTGTGTATGATGAAGAAAGCTTGGTCCATGCCACCACAGCGCTGACTCAGTAATGAGGTCAGCCCTCACCCCGCGAGAAACTAAGTCCGCTGGGTTGTCTTTTGATGGCACATAGCTCCATTTGTTATCAGAGGTATCTTGAATTTCACCTACTCTATTTCGCACAAAAGTTTTTAAGCGGCTAGGTGAAGTGCTAAGCCAACCGAGAACTATCATCGAATCAGTCCAATAATAACAATTTTCGAATTTAATTGTAAGTGATTTTAAAACTTTAGTGCAAAGTCTTGTGCCTAATAACGCTCCACACAATTCTAGCCTAGGAATCGTTACTGGTTTCAAAGGCGCTACCTTATTTTTAGAGGCTAGTAGTCTGACACAGGCTTTACCTTGTGTGTCGACTGTTCTGACGTACACACATGCACCGTATGCACGTTCTGAGGCATCTGTAAATGTATGTAATTCAAATGTAACAGCAGTGTCACAACAAACCCAACGTGGTATGCGTAGTGAATTTAAATCTGATAGAGACTGAATAAAACTTTGAAATTTTGTTCTGGTATCAAGTGACACTTCATCATCCCAACAGCTTTTTTCGAGCCATAATGATTGCATAAGCATTTTTGCTTCGACTGTGCATGGTCCTAGCAGTCCCAAGGGATCAAAAACTTGACTGATTAATGATAATATTACCCGTTTAGTAACTTTCTTTCTGTTTGACTCAATGTTTATAGAAAACAATAAGTTATCTGTTTTGCAGTCCCAATGTAACCCCAACGTCTTATTAGGTAGAGATTCATGTAAGTCTAATGTTTTCTGATTTGTTTCTGTGTCTGTATTTGAACAAATAGATTGTAAGATTTCTGGATTATTAGACTGCCATTTTCTTAAATTAAAATTAGCGGCTTTTAATGTTTTGATAACATTCTGACATAGCTCTATTACTGATGAAACTGTCTCCCCGCCGCTGAGGAGGTCATCGACATAAAAATCCCGAGTAATAGCCTGTTTAGCATCTAGATTCGAGCATTGTTCTGCAAGGGAAACTAAACACTTAGTGGCCAAGTATGGCGCTGATGCTGTGCCATACGTCACCGTATTAAGGGTATATGATTTGATTGGTTCTTTAGGGTTAAATCTGAATAAAATTTGTTGTAGTGAACGTTGAGAAGGTGTTACTAATATGGCTCTGTACATTTTTTCTATGTCACCTGTGATTACGAATTTGTGTTGTCTGAATCTGAGTAGTATGGACAGCAGGTCATCCTGGACCACCGGTCCAACCATCTGAATATTGTTCAATGATTTACCTGTTGTTGTTACGGCCGAGGCGTCGAAGACGACCCGTAACTTTGTTGTCGTACTGGCTTCACGAATGACTCCATGATGAGGTAGATAATAACTGACCTTCTGTTCTGTATTCTGTTTATTTTCAATCATGTGACCTAAGGATTGATACTCTGACATAAAATGTAGGTACTTCTCTTTTAGAAGTGGGTCACGTGACAGTCTGCGTTCTAGGGAGAGAAAACGTTGCTTCGCCATCGAGTAGGAGTCTCCGAGAATTTCAGGTGACTCTTTTAACGGCATAGATACTATAAACTTACCGTCACTATCTCTATGAGTATTCTCTGCAAAGTTCTGTTCACAAGCTCGTTCCTCCTGCGATAAATTGTGCTTTGATGACACTGACTCCAACTCCCAAAACCGAGTAAGTTGTAGGTCTTCATTCTGTGTAAAATAACATTTATGTTGTTCTGTGTGTTTAATGTGTTTCTGAAGTAGATGATTCTGATGTTCTGTATGTTTATTGTGTGCCTGAAATTCTGTTCTGTTCTGTTCTGTGTTTTTATTTGTCTGAGGATGAGAATTCTGATAATCTGTGTTTTTATTTGTCTGTTTATTTATGTTAATTGTGCCTGAAACTAACCAACCTAATTTAGTTTGCTGCAACTTAGGAAGTTGGCTACCTAAATCAATGAAGTTGGAAGTTAAAATGTCCCAAAATATTTCTGCTCCAACTAATATGTCAATAGTAGAGGGAACGTTGAAAGAGGGATCTGCTAGAACAATGCCCGTAGGAAGATGCAAGTCTTTGATGTCTATGAATGACGAAGGCAAAGTCTTTGTTAGTGTAGGTAATACATAACAACTAAGTTTTGCCACATAATCACCTGAGAATGATTGTAAGGTTATATCACAAGACTCTGCACTATAGGAACATTGATTGTTAATACCTGATACAATGGAGCCTGTGTTATATGTATTAAGACTCAGTTTCTCACAGAAGTGCTGCGTGATGAAGTGGGAAGTGCTGCCATTGTCAAGCAAGACCCGAGCTGTGCGAAGTCTTCCCGTAGAATCTGCTACCTTCACGAGCGCTGTGGAAAGCAGGATGCAAGTTCTGTTAGTCTGAATTTCTGCTGACAAAGCGACAGGAACTTGGGTTTCTATCTCTTTGTCCATATGTAGAAGAGTGTTGTGTCTGTTTGGACAGTATTTGCAATGTGTTGATTGGCAGTATTTTTCTGTATGTCCTGACCGCAAACAATTTTTGCAAACCTTGAAATTATCCATTTTTTGATTACGAGTGTTAACATCTAAGTTTCTGAAGTCTTGACAGCTAAAAAGATCATGATTTTTCTTACACATGGGACATGTAATAGAAGATGAATTATTATTATTATTTGAGTTTTTTGTTTTATTATGATCTGACTGTTGAGTATTCTGTTTGTTGTAATTGTGAAAATGGTTTTTGTGTGATGTTTCTTGTTGAATAGTATCCAACAAATCTGCTCTGTTAGTTAAAAAAATAAGAAATTGCTTGAGCGTAGGATGGCCAGTAATTGTACTACGATGCTCTTCCCATTCCTGGAATGATTTGAAATCTAACTTCTTAGACATTATGTAAATGATGAGCACATCCCAATGGTCAGTTGGTAGACCTAAGCTGGAAAGTGCACGTAAATTTTTGTTAGTAGTATCTATCATGTTTCTTAAAAAAGTACTAGATTCTTTCTGAGCCTGTTCGATGTTAAAAAAAGCTTTCATGTGGTTGTTCACTAAAAGACGTTCATTGTCAAATCTATCTGTTAACAAACCCCATGCTATTTCATAATTGTCTGCTCTGAATTCTAAACTTTGAATAATTAAAGAAGCGCTGCCTGTAAGAGCAGCACGTAGATAGTGGAATTTGTTGATATTACTTATGCTTTTGTTTTGGTGTATAAGTGAATGGTACGTATCTTTGAACTCAAGCCAGTGCTGAAAGTTGCCGTCGAAGTGAGGCAGGTTAATTTTGGGTAACCTCACAAAATCTCTGTGTGCTTCGTCGGTAGATCCGCTAGCCTCGTGCCAGCTTGTCTCGCGCTCGTCACGGGCTGTCTGCGCCCGCGCTGCTTTGACTAGCGCGGTGCCTTCAGCGAGCAGCGAGTACAGCCTGTTGTCAAATTGCTCGCGTTGCTCGTACGCCTCCTGTTGCTGCTTCTCATCGGTCAGCGCCTCGATGTCGGTCTGTATTTTATCGAATTGGACAGATATTAAATCTAATTTTGACAAACGGCACTCGAGTTCTGTAATTTGGGTTTCACTAAGACATTCACATGCTGTTATTGGTTTTAAAAATGTATTAAAGTGAGTTAGCTTAGCTTTCAAGCTACCCCGTGCTGATATCAACTGTTTAAGATTTTCACTCATGGTTAATATTTATAAAATGCAATGTTGGAAACTGCTGTAAGATGTATAATACCCAGGCCTAAAGATAAAGCTGTTTGAACGGTGTACAACGTAGGTACATACGTATGGTAGCATGTGCGTTACCTACGTTATAATTTTGAACGTGCAACAAAATCACTCAAGCACCCACTTAAATACCAAAAGGCATTGCTCAACGATGCCAAGCGCACAAGAGCGATTCTTAGGAATGCGAATATATGAACACAGGAATTAGGTAGGTAAGTAATTGGAACGAACTCACTCAGTTGATCGATAATTCGATATAGGTAGATGTCTATCCTGTATGTCTATCTTCTGTTTGGCGGCAACACGTGGCTTCCGAGTATGGGTCGTATATAATGTAGGTTAGTTTTGTTTCTGTAAATGTTCTGCAGGTATCCTCGGTGCAGGAAATATGAGGCTCCTGCACAAGTATCCCAGTTTCTTCTGAATTCTGAGTTCTGAATGTTCTGATAACGCCGATGCGAAAGTAGGTATTCTGTGGTGACACTTTTCTGAGACCGACGCCAAGTTTTTGCCGAAACGTAGATATAAACTGTACTTGTTCTGAAGACGGTAGAAGGACCAATGTTAACGCTGTGCTCTTCGATAGCAGGAATAAATGAAAAACTTGAAGATGATTGTAACAGATAATTATTGAGTAATAAATTGAAATATAAAAGGCAAAAATGTAATGGCGGCGTCGGTCGTGCGCAGTAGCAGAGTGTGTAGCGGGGGCCGCGGCGAGGAGAGACGCGCAGCCGGTTGTCTGTGGCGCCGCCGTAGGGATATGACGGTGGGCGCGCGCGCGCCCTCTGGCGTCGCGTATGTGACGCCGGAACAACCTAATTTGATAATTATACTACCTACTACTATTTGAATGTAAATGCGACTATTCTACTTATTTTATTTTATTTATTTAGGTCTACCAACAATTGTTTACAGTGATATTAACAATAACACATGCAAAAATAGACTACAGCGTAACAATTACTTATAGGTAAACACCACAAATGCTATAAAAACAACTAAAGAAACAGTAAGCTGACTCATGTCACAAATGAAATGCTCCTGTTTGGCTAGAAATTAAGAAGACAATCGCATTCAAGTAGATAGAAGTATCGTAAACTATCATTCAAGATCTAAACCTCTAAGTATAGACTTAAATTTAGTGAGGGGATCAAAGACTTCTATGATATTGAACGAAACCC
The DNA here is from genome assembly GCA_932294325.1 of Allophyes oxyacanthae. Classification (NCBI taxonomy): domain Eukaryota; kingdom Metazoa; phylum Arthropoda; class Insecta; order Lepidoptera; family Noctuidae; genus Allophyes; species Allophyes oxyacanthae. The sequence goes on along the minus strand of OW028635.1, from coordinate 550,722 downwards.
TTTGCTACTAAAGATTTTAATTAAAAGAGAATTGGATTTTCGGAAACAGTAATCTGGATAATGCCTATAACCAATAACATTGTCTACCAATCCGACTGCTGGACACATTATTCTGCCAAACCATAGATAACAAGGTATATAACACAATTTTCCCACCCTCCCTGCCAAATAGCTTACAAAACTGATTTCCAATTGTCCCAGAATGCCGTAATTGTCGCAACAATGTCTGACACAACAATACTATCTTCCCGAACACTTAGCATACGCGTTGTATGCAAAGTGCTCGACCTAGAGCACCCACGCTTCATGCACTGACTGCCATGATATCATTCAACGAGGATCTTTAAAGGAACGGAGATGAGCCAAAACTAGACACACCTGGAGAATTCAAAGCGAAAGTAATGATGGTACATCATACATGGGGAGGCTGATCGGAACTAGTTTGGTCTGAACCCCATGGCACAGGTTTTCACCTGATCAGATGAGGCCTGAAGCTACGTTATCGTAGATGGCGGTGTAAAGGGTTGGCACAGACACGTATTTTAACCACAGTAGGCTAATTCACGTAGATAACTAAAGAAGTGCAGTTGCCGCGCAGTTGCAATAAAATAGCTCAAGTTCGAGAGTCACTGCAATACGATCGGCGTGTCTTAAAGTTATGTGAATTAACCCTCTGGTTATCAAACAACACTAAACTTCCCCAAACATGAAACTCTTGTTCCGTAGTGCTGTCTGCTGATGATGAATAGCTGTGAAGTCGGATAGACAGTGGGATGATCAATCAAGTTGGCCTCCCAAATACGGAATACCCCAGGAGTGACGAGCAGCAAGGTGATTCTCCAAAAAATCTATTAAGTACGTCATTACCGTCACCTCAAAAGTTAACAATGCAGAAGTTTAAATCACATAATGTTTTTATGACAAATAGAACTACGTTACTGCCATGACATAATATTAATCACAATTCAAACATAAATGTGATAATTACAACCAAAGGAAGGATGGCATGATTTATGACGATGAATGATAAAGGATTTTTGGAGAATTACCCAGCAGAGTTATCTATGTGAGAACGTTGGATTTTACGTAAATAGCGAAATATACATCCGGACTACGATAAGTGAATGTGTAGATGTTATTCACACTTTGTTAGACCTAAATCAAAGAGATTTTAAATCAGTTGGCGTTAGTGCTTTTGTAGCTTTCTCGGACAAAACGTTTTTTGTGGCATATGCATATCATTCAAGGCTCCTAAAACTTAGCAGTTAGTTCAATTGGAATCTATTTCTAAAGATAAAGATATTCATTTAGAAAATGGTGCAAAAATTGTTTTATAAATAGTTTCCTGATACATTCGCCACTGTAAGGCATTCAAATATTTTCTTATGATTATTCGAAATTTACAATTATATAGCCAGGGAACGAATAGGAAGTTATGTAGCGTATTAAATGAAGAAAGCTTAAAGATGACATGTCAAAGCCTCTTAATTTACAGCTGCAACGTCTCCATTGCTTCTGTGATCGTGATAACGCACCGACGAATGTGTAGGATACAATTCTAGAATTTAATGGGTTTGTCTTATAAGCCAGACGGATTCATTATTATGACCCGGAATGTCACCTTTGGGAGTCGTAATCCTTCTAGCATTAACGAAGTGTGATTGAGCCAGCTTCCAGTTTAAATAGATAAAGCAAAACATTCGTATTTCACAGATTTGGGTTGGAATAGGTAATACGTATTGTAGACTGGAAAATGTATACTTAATAACAAATTGTTTCCTCTGTAGTTTCAGTTCTCAGTGTCTAGAAATCATCCATCGCTTTGGTTTCGCTATCTTTTGGCTTTGATAAAAGCCTTTTATCTAGTAACTATTTCGCCTTAGGGGGTGAATTTCCAAATACGCGGAAAGACGTGTTTCTATATTTCTAACCAAAAGCCTAAATACCAATTTTCATCTTTCTACACTTCAAAAATGTAAGGACTCCCATACAAACTTACATCCCCTATTTCACACCTTAGGGGTTGAATTAAAAAAAATCCCTTCATATTGCATGCCTACGATACAAAAGGAAACTACCCTCCAAATTTTGTGATTCTAGCTTCAGTAGTTACTCTTACGGCTCTGCATTAGTCAGTCAGTCAGTCAGTCAATCAGGACTTCTCTCTTTATAATATTACCATGATAGTCGGCACCTTGAGAATTTCCCACGATCGAGTAAAAGTTTAATATTCATTTACCTGTTAGATCAGTTCCTAGTAAAAGCTGTGAATTGGAGCTATGCCCGATAAATTGAGATAAGATCGCCTCTTTAGCTAGAACTTATATAATTTTACAAATCTCTAAACTAGTTTGTCTAGAGTCATAAATACAAATTTTAATAAATTTTAATGAATCATATTGTCTAAAAATAAATGGCGCTTGTAGGTGAATAAACAAAATAGTTTGCGTAAAATAAAGATGTACCGCTTTAAATTATTATCTTGTTGCCCAGTCTTAGATCTAGATCAAAGATCTCCTGTGCTCTCAGATGTTTGGCTTACATTTGAATAACATTAAAGTGTTATTATAATAAAGGTAGACACAGAAGAATAACTTCGTTACATCTTCATCTAAAAGGATTCTATGAAATATTTGTAAACGTATAAAGAGTTGGTCCACTGCGAGTGGAACTAACACAACTTGACCTCGGTCTGTTCTAACTTAGCTTTAGACATGTCTAAGCAGCTAATCGCTAATATTGCTAGTATTAACTGTTCCATACAAATAATTCAATATTACTAGATTAAATGTATGTAGATTAAATGGAACAGCAGATATTTTTGGGCAATTTCTGGTTTGGTCCCATAGTAAAAGTTGTTTATACTAATGAGTACAATAATCCCTTAAAGGGATCGGGACTAGAAAGGTAGGACTTTATACAAAACCGAAAGAGGATTATTGTAACAACCCAGAAATCGATAAAAATATCGCGAAAAAAATCGGCTGTTCGAAACAAAAACTTTGTTCAATATTACTCGACTAAATGTAGAACAACACATTTTTTATTCGTTATTTCAGCTTTGTTCCCATAGTAAAAGTTGCTCATAATGATGAGTATAATACCTAACCCTCTATCGGCTTTATAATAAACCCTTTCCGATAACCGTGTATAAGTGTTATGATGAGCAATGGAGTATATTCAATTGCAGTACTGTAAATATCTTTGCAATAAAGATATTTCTATTACCGTATAATCGATCAATCAAATGTACTAGTCCGAGACTTAATTAGCATATTTTCGTGGACGTCCAGAGTTTAAGGACCTATACAAAACTGAATGAAGAAATGAACATTTGCATAATCTCGAAACTACTGCCACTTAACTGCACAGTTTTAACTATAATCTGGTGTACAACGAGAGCGAGACGGAAAAAAGAACGCGCCAGTTCAATATGACAGTGGCACGCGCAAAAAATATGCTACTGCGCCGTAGTTTTTGTCAAAAGTTTTTATACAAAGACTTTCAGAGCACGGAATGTTTTGAAATAAAGAAAACCTGCAATATCAGTATTTTGATTTTCAATAATGATTATTTTGCAGTGAGTGACTGATATTGTCAACATGGCTAAGGTCATTCGCCATGTGTTTCATGTTTAAAAATAGACTAAATCATGGCTACGTGTTTTTGTCATGTTCGCCTATAGTATATTTTTATCCGATGTGACTGTTGCATCCATTGCATGCTCGTGACATCTTGATGTAATCCCTTACCTGTAAATCTGTCCATCCCAAGGTTGTCTGGCAGTAGTAGCCGAGTGCGATAAGACCACCCTTTGTTCATCTTATTTTCTTTATTTTGTTACTTTTTTTGTTTCTGGTCCTTTATAGAGTATCTTTAATATATTTCCCGTGTTTGACATTAAGGCAACCATTTTTTGGATCGTTCGGCATTTGACTTTAGGATGTTTCATTTTTGTAATGTGTTCTGGCTGTATCCTTCCTTGAATGATACATCTAATCCTTTGTTCTTCATACTTTGTACTCCCAACCTCTTTTGTGCTTCTTACATTAAGTTATTTAAATATGCAGATTGCTTTGGCTATGGTATTGGAATTGGCGGCATTCTTGCAAAAGACAGGTAAGGCAAGTCAGGAAAATAGTTACGGATTTACGTAGGTGACCTGGCGACGTCTCAATCATGCACAAAGGCCATGTTTATAGCTCACACCTTATTGCTTAACTTCTATAGCGCCGGTGTAGTTTCGGATCTCTTGGAACTTCACACACCTAGTTTGGGAAAGTATCTGACTGTTAGCTGTCTGTTGTGTTGTTTAAAAAGCCGCAGAAACCAATCGGTGTTGGCCTTTTCTTAGCTTACGACTACTTTCTGCCATGAATTGGTTTGATCCGGGTTTACGTATAGCTACTGAAGAGTCCCCGCAATCAATTACAATCTTCCACAATTTACTGAACAAATGGCGCCTCCCATAAAGAGAGATGATGCCTGTTGTTACTACCTGAATACATCAGCTGTTGGTGACCTTACTGTTTTCATAACTAGTAACCTTGTAAAAGTTGAGCATACCTATAATGATTCAAGACTGGATGCAGTTAATTCACCCGACCACAAAAATACTTTTGCTGATCACAGTATTATTGCATTTCATATTTCTTTCCTTCTATTTATCGGAACGCGATTTCCCCATGACGGTTCATTGTGGCGGTTGGGAGGCTCAATAGTTGATGTTAATTTTCCTTTACAAACTATCTTAGATCTAGAATCAGCCAAGACATGACATCAGCTGGAACAAAGCAAGCTATTTACAAACACTGTAGCATTGTGAACTAATATTAGCATCACACTGTATGTCACGGAGTCGAAGATATGACGATCTCTCAGTTACTATGTGAGGAATGTAAGGTGATTAGTATTGATATTTATCTTGTTATTGTTCTTAAGACCTATGAGGCTATGAGTTATGTTAATTTGCATGAAAATCTACCATTATAGATTATTACACGACTGGCCAAAAATGAGTGTAATGTTTTCAGGGTGTTCCATCATATCTTCGAAAATGTATGATATCGTTAGATTCCAGGTTTTAACCCAGATTCCAGGTTTTAACCCCGGGTATCATCTTAAAAAAATCAATGAGGTAGCTATGGTAAATGTTTTTTTTTTTTGTAAAACGGTAACATTATCTTATTGTGCGAGTGATTGATCACTACCTAGAACTTAGTGAGAGGATTCCAAAAATATATAAGCCTTAAATACCGATGTCAAAGTTTGCCAATAAAGTGGTGAATACTTAATTAGAGTATACATAATGTCGGGGACAACTTTGTTTGGAAAAAATCTAAAACTTCCAAACTTTGTTGTTTTACCTATGCTGAAAAGATTTTTTTTTGAGCGGTCGATTTTTTTTATTTATACTGAGTAATTCCTGGGTGAGATACTTTCACGAGGCATAGTATGCATTCTGCTGAAGGATCTTAGTCCATAAGGTAGCACTAGCAATATTCACCTGTACCCCAAACTTAAAAATTTGGTTTCCCTGAAGCCCTCAAGTATCGAAGATGTGAATTTGATGGCATGTCATTCCAAAGTGTTGATTATCGCAATATCTCCCATATTTTCATGTCTTTTATCCATCAATGGAACCCTCCATTCTGTAATGAACGTATCTTCATTGTCGCTACTAAATTCTGCGGCCATATTGCCCATATCCTCAAGTGTTATTTCAAAAGGTCTACTATTTATATCTATATGATGTTGCTTATTAAAATTCGGAGTAAGTACTTGGTACCTGTTGACTCAGTGACAGTTGGCAAGCGTCGTCATCGCAAACAATGACAACACATACATTGTCTCTCATACATACCATACATTCAAAATGTAAGATACATAGATACAATGTTTAGGTCCTACATTAAGTCATCAGCGACTTCCCCAGCTTGTTTGTTTGATGTGGAACCAAGTATTGATTTGGCAGTTGTTGTGTCTTAATTATCAGCATATTAGTCTTCCCTCTGCTGGGAATTAGGCCTTTCGGACAGTGGTCGGAATCCATGCATTATACGTCATGACATAGTTCCACTGCCGGTTGGTAGATTTTTCTCTAATTTGCAAGTGAAGCGCTCAGGTAGGTTGCAGGAAGTCGGGCTTCCTATTTTCATACGAGTTTATATTAAGATTGAAATTAAAGTAGTTTACGGATTATTTGGCCAACGTCCATGTAGTTATAATAGCTGAGACGCGGTAACATTATACGGATATATAGAAGCGTAAAAAGTATAACCATTATAATCAACATACTACACTATTCAAATTCATTAAAACACCGTAGCCTCCGAAGTCCACCCGGGCAGAGTGGCGGGCACAACTAGTAAATTATATGTGAAAGTTTATGAATGAAGATGTTAGTTGCGGGTTAGTCCAAAACAGTGTATAAACCCGTAAGGGTTACTATACTCATCAGTATGAACAACTTTAACTATGGGATAAACCCTGACATGGCGGAAAAAATCTGCTATTCAATACATGTCGATTAATATTTAATTACCAATTTGTATGGAACAGCAGGTAGGTGCTTTATATCCATCGATTCTACTACTCGAATCCCAGCCACCTATAAAACACCTCCACTCCTAGAAACGATAACAATCGATACTATTTACATCGTTATACCATCGGTCCTTTCCGAAAACTGCTCCTCCAAGAACCATTCCATAAATCATTTATACTGTAAATACGTTTGAGTCTATTTCACGGGAAGACTGCTCAGTTGAGGAGAAGTGAAATAAAAAGTGAATGTTTCGTGAAAATTTAATTATAACTTGGAAGTAGTATTGGAAATCGGAGAATCGATACAAGGGTAAACTTTTCCGATTCTCATAATTTAAGAGGCTTCGAAAGCTGGGAATTCCTTGTAACTTACAAACATAATTGGGTGGGTTTTGTGTTGGTTGCTGTATTTTAATATAACATAGAGTTTTTTTCATCACTTTGTCTAAATTCAGATCGATTTTTGGCCAGGGCCGCTCCCCTAAAATCGTATCCAAAGCGTTTCTTGCCGTTATGTTCTCAATAGGACCAACCCACTTGGAACCGTGCACCTAGAATCACGACGTTTTAAAAGTGACTGCTTAGGCCCAGTTGAAATAAAAATCTTTGAATTTGACTTATTTGGGTAGTATAAAACATAGAAGAAGGGATAAGATCATTGCTTTTTAGATGCTTGTGATTAGCAGATTATGGTATTAGGTAACAATCAGATTTTGATATCAGAAATCTTGGGTGTTCCTCAGTTACATTACATACACCTCGTCTTGAATCGTGCGTGAAAATTTTCTACATTAATCATTGTAATAAGTCTTCGTAAGCCAGCGAGAGGCACTAAGGCTTACATTCAGAGACTACAGAAACGAGTCTAAGCGTGAACTTACGCTTCCATATGTCAATTTTACGAACAAATTTTGACAGATGGAAGCGTAAGTTCACGCTTAGACTCGTTTCTGTCGTCTCTGAATGTAAGCCTAAATCCCTACAAATTTTTGCTGAACAGAAATTTACGAAGTTTAACACTCATGTTTACATTTTCTGTAATGTTCTGTTATCGTAGAAAATGCAATGCGTAATCCAAATGCTATGCATGAGTTGCACGACAGAATTGTCGAACACAATCCGGAATTAGTTCCCAATGCTTTCGGCAAAATAGTTAAAAATATCGTGGAAGTGTTTGTATTTGGCCAAACATCAAATCATAACTGGATTTTACTTCGTATTTTCTAACTGAAATATAGCAGTCTTCTGATTGAGATCGGTTTCTCCCAAGATTCGACATACAACTTGATTTTCCATACAGTCTACCCCAGCTTGTAGGCTTTCTGATTGGGCCAAACCTTATGTATGTCATTTGGTGTCCAATCAAGAACTGAGCACTCTGAGCAGTTCAAGAAAATCTATTGTTTGCGGGTGCCTGGACCCTTACGTAGGATGATGAATGAAAGTTCAACCAGGCTATAAGATATTGATAGACCTAAGAAAATTACATAGCACGTTTCTGTACGCTTTAAAATTTAGATTGATAAGCTCATATATTTTCCTTTTTATCGTTTCAATATTTGACGTGAAACAATTCAGTAATATTTCATACTTCAAAGTTTTCATTGTAATTTTCATACCGGAAACTAAAGCAGCTGTGTTTATGATTCGTAAGAAACCATCAAATGTAATGGTTCGGAGCGAACCGGCATTTGACAGCGGCGCTACGCCACACGTACGTTATTTGGATGCAGGTAGGAATTAGAATTTGGTCGTATTATACGCCGTACGCCAATATCGACATGATTTATGATGAATATGTTAAAAATCTGTATTTTAAATTTTCTGATATCGTTGAATGCCGTGATTTGTCTGATTGTAAACACAACATAGAAGACACATCCAGAGCTCCTTGGTGAAATATTTTTTATAGTATCAAAGTCAAGAAAATATTTTAAGGGATGGATTAACAATCTCTATCGTATGCTACTAAAGCGACATCTATTTACGAATGAAAAGTTTGAAAGATTCTTTACCATTGACGAATTTAGTTCATGAGTTAGTGGTACACTATCATTTTGGCTATAACTAATAGAATAGAATAGATCTTTATTTCATGTAAACCAGATACAGGCACTTATGAAATGTCGAGACTCTAGGTGCACGGTTCCAAATAGTAGATCCTATGGAGAAGAACCGGCAAGAAACTCCATGGAAACTCTTTTCAAATAAATAATAGATCTTGACAATCTTTATCAGTACAATGTTGTGGTAAGATCTGCGAGAATAATGCAATTCAATGCGAATATAAATAAAACTAGGATAATAATGAATTGCCTCTGAATAAGATTGCCATGGCAGTTACGAGCTGACCAGTTCCGACAGACGGCACCCGTTCACGAGCATGACGCATGTGTCAGCCTCGCCAAGCTCGACCACAATGAAGGGAACTCAACGACCCGACACACAACGCCACCATCAGCGAGACATGACATGACATGACATAATGATGTGAATGTTGCTATCGATACAGCAAAACTGTATTCGAGCGTCTCTTGAATCGATTTACCTTAAAATATTCGAACCTCTTTACTTGGAAGCAGTGATCCATTACCCGGTGTTTTTCCTACCATCTCTCAATCAGAGGAAGTCAGCAGAAGCAATTTTCTGAGAATCATATTTAATGAGAATTAACGCTTATGTGTTAAACATTGAGTTTTTTGGAATATGTCAATGTTTACACAATGTAATACTGAACGGACAACTTCTGGTGATTCTCGAAATTTATACTAGTTAACAGTTATTGAAAGATCGTTTGCATGCTTCGGAAGTAGAAGAAAATGTATTAACGGCTTTTTTTCTTTGTTTTCATATTTATACTATATTCAGATTATTAGAAGTGATACGAATATTTTTGATAATTGACGTAACAATGATAATAATATATTAGTGCGTAATATTAATTAGATAGAAAACATTAATCGTCGTCAACTTCATGGGTTGTAATTAAATTTTCCATTGTTTATGCCTTTGGTCATTAGGCTACTAACGTCATTACACAAAGGGCTTCTCTGATGTCATTTGATAACTGCATAATGATGACGTAAAGATACATCATGTTAACTGTAGCATCATCAGAGATTGCTTTTCCTTATTATATTGTTTAGCTTTAACCAATAGCAGACGGTCAATGTCTCATAATCTTATGGAATATAGATGCAAGTTTATAAAAGCGTCATAGTGATTTACGTAATCAATGAACCGCATAACCGCATACAATGGTTCTTTTTTATTTCAAACTAAACGTTGATCGATTTACTATCAACTTTTTTCACACTTTGCATTGGCGATAAGACATTGTTTTTTTTGTGTGCTTATGTAGCATTTTGATGCACTTTCGTTGCATTTTCTTTTAACCTTATACCTTTGTTGACGTTTTTTTTGTCTATCTTCTACCAATTAAAATCTCTTGAATATTATGATCTAAACTATCAGATGCAGGCAAACTTAATTTTTCATTGCCTCTATAATGAGGGGCCTCTTTTGCTTCATACTATGTATGTATGGAGCCCTAAGTAGGGTTGGGTTATAATTTATAACGACCTGTAGCTGACGTCATTCTAAAATTCCCCTCGCAGTAATCAGACCTTCAACATGCAACATATATTCGAAGTTTTTATTTTTTGAATTTTGAGAATTTATAAATATTATTTGGTGCATATTTTGCGTTTTCTAATGTAATTTGGGTAACTATTACGGATTCTTGAATTAAAATTCTCATGGATTCTGACTCCTGGACTAATTTCTGAGATCAGTACATTACCAATAGACGTTGGCCTGCATGTAAATGACGTGTTGATTGATTTGTTTCTGTTATTGTGTTTTCGTGGAACTTTTCAGATTTATTCCAAGTTTCCTGTTGGTTCTGTTCCTCCTTTAAACTTGCCGAGATATTTAACTGATCTAGTTAATCAACATCAATCATTAACACTTAATTCATGTTACTGCCTGGTGTAAAAAAAATAAAAAGCATTCATTTCATAAAAAGATTTATTAATGTATGTCTTTACATAGTATAAACCTCTTCTCTACATAGTATAAAATAAATAAATCCAGCCTATTAGTGCCCCACAGCTGGACAGGGGCCTCTTCTCAGAATCAGAAGGGTTAAGTCTTAGTCCACCATGCTGGCCTAGTGCGGGTTGGCAGACTATACATATCATTGAGAACTTTATGAGGCACTCTCAGGTGTGCAGGTTTCCTCACGATGTTTTCCTTCACCATAAATGCAAGTGATAATCAACTGATCTGCACATGAATTCAAAAAGTTAGAAGTACCGGCCGGGTTCGAACTCAGAACCTCCTGCATAGAAGGCGAGTGTTCAACCGCTAGGCTATCACTACTGTACTACTAGTCTACTCTCTACTCCAGCTACTATAATCTATTTAAATCTACATAGATCCACTCTAGCTCTTATTCTTTATCGTGGACCTCAGACCAATAAAAAAGTGCGCGGACGCAGTGCAGCGTTACCGTCATAAATTCTTGGCACTTGCATGTTCTGCAGGTAGTTCAAGTCCAAGATCGTTGGACGGCTGACGACACTTACTTTTCACTAACTGTATTACCGCTAAAGGCTATTGGCATATCATAAATGGTTCTTCTTTAAACATTGAGCTATATAATAATTATGTTAGACCTCTATTTTATTAATCATTATACCTTTCAGCATCTACTCATAGACCGTTACAAAGTTAAAGCATTATTGCTATCTTAGTCAGGATTCCATTCAATAATTCCCCTTCGATATATTTTTAATATATCTTTTTATATGTATAGATAAGGTCCAATCTTTCTAGTGGGCATCCCTTTATGGGATTATTGTAATCATCACGACGAACAACGTTTACTAAGGGAGTATTCCTGAAATCGCTTTAGCAATTTAGTCGAGTAATATTAAATTATTTGTATGTAACAGCAGATTTCTTCTTCGCGATTTCAGGTTTACTCCCTTAGTAAACGTTATTCGTAATAAAGTGATCGGGACTAGAAGGATTGACCTTAATATTAAACGGAAAGTTTATATACTTTAGAACAATACCTACGAGCTTATACGATGCGAATTTCCGAACATAATGTAATACTAACTAACTAAACAGTTTGCGTTCCCAGGCCTGGCTGAAACAATCATAAAACATATTGTTTGAACCATGGAATTTGGCGGACACAAGCTCCTTTTTGCCATATGTTGACCGTGAATACGCCGACTCACTCAAACCATATGAATTTTCCTCTTCAATTCCAAAAACTACTCTAATAATATAACTTTAAAACGTAATTTTATTTTGCGCGAAACGTGAGTTATTACGTTTGTTAATTGGGCTGTACAAATACTTGGTAGTTTTGGCGTCTCGTTCTAATGTATGTATTGTTTTAGTGCCGTCTCATTGCGCGGACCATTCAGTTTGAAGTGCACAGGTGCATTATACGTCTGTCTCGCTCGCTCCCCTTGTTTATATCTGGTCGCTCGTAGGTCAGTCTCCCGATCGGATCGGTGTGTAACTGACGCGTCGTTATAAGCGTATAACTCAGGTTTTTTAGAAAGTGCCTGTGGATGTGTATTGTGTTAATATTATTTTTTTTGAAAGAAAGAAATTCAGTGATGCCTTTGACATCGTCCCTTATTACCAGTGTAGTGTTGTGTATGAAGTGTTAGTGACGTTCTTGGCATTTCGTTGTTTCCTTTTGGATATCCTTTTGTTCGGAAACGTGAGCGTCCGGCTTGCGAGCGTTTGCTACGGTTTGTTTATGTTTTTAAGTCACGATTTATTAAAGATTGTCGCCAAAAAATTATTTAATAAGAATAATTAGAATAGTCATGTTTTGCTAATCAAAATTAGCATAGTTTGATAACACAGTAAAATTCATATCGTTTACTTGAACTTGAATTTTATTACTGTCAAACGACATGTTCGTTAACTATTGACATTATTTGCCTATGACAAATACAATTAATAATTATAAATAACAAAAGTTAAGAGGGTATAACCAAAATTCATGCCTAAACATAAAATAAACGTCTTAATGAACAAATTAAATTATGACATTTCCTCAATTTGAACACAATTTATGATGACGTCACACAATTATTTGTTCACACATAAGTTAAAAAGCCGTAAAGACCATTACAGAAGCAACACGTTATACCTACTTGTGTAAAGTCAGTAATGTTTGCACAAATGGTCGCCAGTTGTCTGTCAGTCTTTTTATTTTATTGTTGAGTTATGACATTATACGTCGAGGAATTTTCGACTATGTTTGCACTGACAGGAATTTATTCGCGAAGTATAAGTAGGTTAAATGCTTAGAAATATGATAAACATCCTCCGAATTTTGAATGATGGGAGTTAAATTCTGGGCCAAAATAATCAGGTCAACGTTTCTACCAAAATGTGAAACTAGTCAAAATTAGGTTCACATGAACTCCATATTAATTCCAACTCAAACCCTAAAAATCGATATCATTATCTGATATCTTAATTGTTACTCCTAAGCCTCCGAAGTTTAGCCATAAAATCCACTTGAAATTTCCTCCGATTATCATGATGTTCCAAACTATGTCCAGTCATTGTCTTCTGCAATCACATATTGCAGAACAGATCCATGGGTTTTCCATGATATAGGAAGTCTTTTGTCCTCAGTCGGTCTTTAAGATTTGTAGGATGATAAGTAATTTTTCGCAGTGGGAATTTCCGCTCAAAATTGGAGGTGTCTGACTGAGGAAGTACCTCCACCTTGCAGAATATCGTAGCCAATTAACGCTGCTCTTTTACAATGTTATGTTCCTAATGGTGAAGCTTGGGGGTGCGTCGTATTGCAACACCACGCTAGTAGTAGGGTCGGGAGCGCGCGAGTGATGTCCCTGGCGTTGCAAGCATCCAGGTTACAGTAACCGTTTCCCATTACGCGGGCCGTATGCCAGTTTGCCACCGTAGTGGTATAAAAAAAATTACTTCATATTTTTTTCTTGCCCCAAAATACTTTTAAAGCATAGTTTGACCATTTCTTCTTCTTATGTGTCTGGTTCTCACTGTACCCACATAATATTTTGCCAATGTAACAGCATGGACAATGGACATATATATCTAATCCTTCTAAATCTATCTCCTCAGATAAACTTAGATTTCCATCTACAGTAATCTGTGCTCCACTCACAGAATATTTTCACGTACGTACGGTAAAGTCATTAGTTTATAAACCAGTCGATTGCTTCAAACTATTTCTCAACCCATTCTCACGGGAACTCAGATTTCTTGATGTCTCATGTAATTTATGTTCATCACAGTAATTTAAAGGAGTCTAATAGCTTGGATCATGTCACTTTTAAGATAACATGATAAGATTGGGACAGTTTTTTCTGAATATTCATGTATGTACAATGAGAAAACCTATCCTGTCATAATTTTGGAGTATTAAATTTCTAATTTTCTAAAATATAGCTTATAAAATGTGCAAAGTAATCCAGTAAAATACTATAAAACATCTCATACGAATCTAGTCTTTTGTACCTTTGTTTTTAAAAACAGAGGCGACGAACTACCTTATTATGCATCCAAGTCTGTAAAGTCCCTAGACAGTCAAACGAGTTCTTTCTCATCTTAACAAAAACATCATGAAAGAGCTTCGGGCATCGCGTGACTTGGCCATTCTGCGCATTGTCCGATTATAAATAGTTCCGGCTGTTATGTAATAAATTGTATAGATACTGATCTTATCCTTGTAAAAAATCTACGTGTTTTGATATAAATTCCAGTTTCATTAGGACAAGTTTCTGAAGGAAAACCGCCTCGAAAACAAGAGTTGTCAAAATAAACCGTTATTTAGTCGTATTTCGTAGTAAACATTGTTTTGAATACCACTTCGAAGTCCTGGATTGCTCAGGCCTTGAATAAAGGCTGCTGAATTCTGGACTCAATGCTCAAGATAAACGAAGTACAATCGTATTTATTGTTAAATTCATTTGTAATATTCGAAAAAATCATAGATTAACGTCATCCCTTACTTAAATGGGATTAAATGCTGTAGAGTCAGTCTTGTATTGAACGCGTTATAGTTAAGGTCATTATTATTATTGAACTCAGCGTATGTGACACGTGAGCCGGTGACCTTAGTCATGATAATTACAAATATCCTTGTTTCTAGTAAACGCTTATTTATGAGTAATTTACCTACGTAATGCCAGGATAAATAGGAATCTCTGAGCAAAATTTAATAAATACATATGAGTAATGTTCAATTTATTATATTCTCTTGTAGAAGAATAGTCAGAAAGTCACTTGAGTAAATATGAATACATAAATATGATTTTGCTGAATGTTCTTGAAGTCTCAAGGATTACAATCAACGTCATTTATTAACTTATTTAACAATATGAAAACTTTCAATTCAGAACAAAACTATTGATGCCACGAATAAATAGCCATGTGGCAATTCTATTGGTATGAATGTATGTATCATATGTCATGCACTTGCCACTTTTATCAGGCGAATCGGTGGTAATAATAATGATGATAGTGATTAATCTTTAGATTATAATTATACATCACTAACCTTGCCCTTTCCAATCTATGTTAGGGTCAGCTTGCACTCTTAATACATTAGGATGAGTATCAGTATCTATTTTACACTGCTGCCCATTATCTGGATATAAATCTGTAGAATCCTTTACGACTTTTACTTTGAGAGGTACATTTGCAGTTGTCGAGACCACCTGACTGACATCTGAGGGTTTTTCCACCGTAGTCATATTTGTCAAATCATACGGAAGTATAATTAAAATGAAAGATTTGTCATTATCAAATGTCGGTCCCACGTTTAACTTTCCTAATTATGCGTAATCTCTTTAATTGCTGTTTAGTTTCCTGCCAATCGCTTCACTTGCAATGTTCCGTAACGTAGAAAGTGGTGTAATTGATCAGTCAAATTGAATAGCCTTAACTATGGTTATTTTAAGGTCTTGCATTAAGTCTTCAAATCTATGCTGATTCAAATTTACTGTCAAGATTTCAGTCTGCTAATAAAATCTTGGCTGGCTGCATTTCAGACTGTTTACAATTTTTTTTCCAACTTCTCACCGAAATTAGACAACAGGATAATTATAAGTCTCTATAAAAAGAAACTTCTAACAGTATTGTAGTCCACTACTTTAGTTCGAGCTCTTCCAAATGGCACAAACGCTTCCGCACCTGTTGTATCCGGTCTACCTCAACCCAATTGCCTCCGAACAGATGGGGTTACGATTCCATATTCATTGGAATATTTACTTTCCTTTTGCCCTATTAATAATCTTGTAAGATATGCGTTGTTAAAAGTCAAAGACAATTTTAATGTTCTTGGGACATGTTAGCCAAAATCATGATTTTTATTATGTAAACATGAGACTTTTAAAGGTGCTAATACGCTCGATGATCACACTAAAGCGTGAACTGCCGGAAATAGTGCGTACAATATTTTAAAAAACATGTATTCGATCTTGACATTTTAGAATTCATTAATACCTACCAAACTGTACCCGAGGACAAACGCACAAACCCGTATTAACACAAAAATATAACTGAATACACTTTAAGTTCAAAACAAGTTAAATGACTCATCGTTGAATAAAACCACAAGCTAAGTTCTTAATAATTCAGTGACCACCCAGTAAAACCATTTTAATAAGGCCTGTGTCATCATTGACAATTAGCTCGTAGGATTCATCTGTGAGAGCAGCTAGACAAGCGTCTTTCTAATAATAGATCCCTCTCTTGGTAGGAGTCTTCATAGCGGTGACTAAGTGTCATGCCAGGAGGATAAAGCAGCTGGGTTCACCATATTAGAATATATCGGTGAGATGGCTGCAAGGCCTAAGATTAAATCACTCTCTCCGCTAGATTATCCTTAAAGACAATTGGGTCATGGGTGGTAATGTATGGATCAGCAGTGTTCACCTGTAAAACACATTTTAGTGGGATTATCCGATCACGTGTTTCGAGATAAGAATGAACCATCGTCTCATCCCTTGATGTTTGAGGTTTCTGAACGACAGTGTTTACTTATACAGATGACATCTTAGTAGGTGGCAATCTTTCTTCTACTCGTAAGTAGTGTGGTGATTAGGTATAATTATTATATTATTTCTCCAGTGCTCTATTCATTTTACTACGGAGTCCAACTTTCTTCTTCTGGCGACACGCCTTGAGCATGACATGGGTTTCGCTCATGCCGTAGTGGAAACATTAGCCAATCAGCAGTGGTACTGTCGAAGCTGTTCGTCACGTTCAGTTAAGAATGTACTATTATTTTTGCATGTTATGTATCGAGAGGTCAATGTAAGTTGGTACCCTACTGTAGTCATGTATAACAGTATGATCTCATACTTATTTGTGTGAGGCTGATATGAGCGCATGCGGCTCAGACGTGCCGATTCTTCATTTATTTTGTTGTTTTTTTTTTTTCACTTTTGCGTTCGACGTTGCGTGCCGAAAGAAATAAAATTCGAAATATGTCGGTTACACGGTTCTGAGTTAGTTCAGCATTATAAAGCTCTATGTTCCTTTTATAACCTAGAAGTTTGACAAAACTTGGCTTATAGTTGAATGGGAGAAGTTTTACAGTCGGATGACGTGTGCTGAATTCTGCTTTTTATTAGTTTTAAGTTGATGACATTGTGACAGTTGATTTAAGAGATTAGGAATGGCTTATTGTTAAAGAATGATTGACACCGTTGTCTACTGTCTTTTGTTTTCGAAGAACAATACTAATCCGTTCTCGGAATCGCACAAAAAAAGTGAGTTTTGTTTAACCAACAGCTCTGTCCTAATTTAAAATTTGTCGTTTTCAATACTACTATAGTATAATATTTTCTATGAAAGTTCGTTTGTCAATGCATTAACGGTTGTTTTTGCTCGGCTCATGGGAGTCTTTACCCTAACTTTAGTAAACAGAGCGTACACACGCGATCGACGAAAATATTGATTACACCAAACCATGGGCGGGATGACATGAACACAACATAATATTTTAGTATTCCAATTAAACTCTGCTTCAATCCAATTGCAACTGGATGTAAACAAACTTCAAATGGCACAACATTACCCAAAGTTCCAAACAATCCTTCGAAACGTACAAACATGATTAGGTGTACGTATAATATTACGGATTACGAGCAGTAAAACATGTTTTTTTTAATACATCATACCTCTTTGTTTACCTCCAGGTAAAGTATTGAAACAGACTGTGATCTAGTATTCCTGTTACACGGTCACTGTGTCATTACTGCCACCCACGTCAGTCATGACAACTTCCCACTGTCCACTTGTCTCCTATCAGTTCAATTTGTTGAACCGGGACCGGAATGCGGGTTATTGATGATGCTTTTAACCGAATACCTGTTGAGCATGTGGAAATAGAAACGTTACAATGTTTTTCGTTTTGACGGGAAACCAATGTAGGACGCAGTGGTTTGTTGCTCAGTAGTGTGTTTAGATTTTTTTCCCGTATTTAGTACTTTTGGTGAAGTAGTATGTTGAAGACTCATTTGTTTTAAATGATTACTAGCAATTTTTATTAAACTACTAATATTTCTGTTATTTCTTACAGCTAAGTCTGAAAATATTTGTTTTGCGTTTTAATAGCGAATTAGCTTTAAATAATCATATCGTGGACCTCTCAGTGAGCCAGTAGCCATAAGTCTCAGCTAGTATTTTTCAAATTAATTTAGTAGGTACTCGTATAATTTGTAGATCTAGTAGTTTTGTACAAGCTATATCAAAAATAAATAATAAGACAAGGATTATAGTAATGCTCTTACACAGGCTTCCTCTTTAAATCCATCAATAAACGAACCTTAAGGGACATTGTCTTAATGGCCACGCAGCGGACGATCGGTGACCACAACATGATGTCATCTTACAGATAGCTTCTCTGACCATTCACCCCATATACCTGAGTTGCTACGATACCCTTGAGAGGAGATGACCTTGTCTTAGCAAGGACCAAGTTGTTGATCTCCATTGTTTTACAATTTCATAGATTGGCTTGCTTGCGGCTTTGCTTCTTTTTGTTTGTTTCTGTATATGAAACTAATCATTTCTTCATCTTAGAGAAAATTTTAGGTGGTCAGTTAAACAGCCGAGTCGTGTAAGTAATAACAAACCAACACGCTATTTTATTTATATAAAAGTGTACTTTGAAACGGTGTTCCGTTCGTGAATTCCTTAATTTGTGGAGATGAAAAGTTCTTCATAACTTTTTTCGGGTTTCAAGTTATCTCACTGCTAAATTTACCATTACCAAGTTCCCACGTTTACTGTCAAGACCTTATAAACAAACAGACTAACTAAATTAGACTTATATCACTTATAACGTCTTCTTTGCCATAAACGAGGAAGCCTATAAATACTTCCAATACTTATCGCAGTACGTATCTAATACCATTGCCAATTACATGATCACATATGACAAGAGGCACGTCGTTCACAGGGCAGTGGCAGCAAGGTCGCGTATTCTCATCCCGGTTGATTCACAAAACCCGAAAACAAATTGTTTAGTCATGTGAATTGAATCTTGTTTTGCTTGATTACTGGGAAGGTGGGAGTTTGTTGGTGATCTTTTAAGCACAAGGTGTGGATTTCGGAGTTTAATTTGTTGTTTCGTCTTTTTCTACGAATTGTTTTCCTTGAACCTGCATTTATAAGTGGGTGTAAGTCTACGATTATGTCTTTTAATAGTTTCATCAAGAAGGCGAATTTGAGTTTCCTTAAATTTTGGCATATACAAATTAATTCATTTTTGCAGTCAATTCAGACAATCTTGGTCCACTGGTTGCTTTACAACATCCAGTTCTCCGTCTTCCACATCGAGTCTACCTTAACTGTTTTCAGACAGTTAAGTTCAAACAGATGGACCGATAATTACAAGTGTCTGGGAGGCGTTTCTAGATACGTTTGAATCGACAACCAAAAATTGTGCAATCTTAGTTGCCATGGTTCAGTGGCAGAATAAATCGGTAGTCTGCCGAAGGATATTAACCTTTTCAAACAAATTATTCGCCTAGCAGTGTTAGGTTTAACAATTCAAATAGCTCTTAATTAGTAGGAGGTTGCTAAACAGCTTACGTTAGCCACACTTGACTTGAACTCGAGTGCTTACATTACATATGTATGTACTCAGAAATAATCACTCGACACACTTTATCCGCAAACGTGGAGCATGTAAGAGGAGGAATAACATTGCAATTTTTTATAGTTTAATATTAGTGAGCGTAAAAATAACATATTTGCGTACATTGACGTGCTGGAATCAGATGTAACACCTACTAGACTCATGTTAGCAATTTTGAGAGTTCTATAAAAAAATTAACATGCTTGAATTATTATAGAGATATAAAAGACACATTCAAAATATTAAATTTTATCGAGCAGAAGTTTTTAAAATCCTGATTTCGAAAGCCAAGAAAAAATCAAATCCTAGCTTTGTAAGATTGATAACATACTGTGCGTTAGCGCATCTCTAATCTTATTCAAGAATAGATACCGTGACGGTTATATAAAAAATTAATTTACATCACTTTAAATTATACTCATTTTATTCACGACTAAAAATCTTCCGCGTTCTCATAGGCGAGACAAATTATCAGGCAATTATCCTAGCGCTAGTTGTCTAATTCTGCGATCTGTGTGTCACAAAATGATGTCATCTTCGATGCGCGAGCGCACCCATTGCGAATAAATTCAATATGGTGGACTGTGGGTTGGTAAGGAAAACCGGTGACTGAATAAGAGAACAATAACTAGTAATGTAATAGTTATAGGAGGGACTTGAGTAACTGTGTTTTTTGAGGGATATCCTGCCAACGTTGGACGAACTAAATTAATAGACGCGAAAGTGAATTGTTTGTTTCGCTTTCATGGCTCGACTGTTCAACTGATCTACGTAATCTGCAAACTCATAACCTGTGTGATGGAGATGAAATTCTGCTGATACGATCTTGATACTATCTGTATTATAGGGATACATTTCAATAACATTATGAAGGTTAATTAGTTTTGTCTGTTAGGCTTTATAAACAAAGTCTTCATAATTGATTTATAAACTTCACAATCGAATCGTATCTCGTTTATAGACATAATATCTATGCGAGTGTCGTCGCGTGGGGTCGTTACAGTCTATAAATTGTAATTTGCAAACCCATCGCACTGTTATTGCTTCGAGGATTAAAGTTATATTGGTTAGAATTAGTGGTATTATAATATTATTGGTTATAACTTCTTTATCATCATTGTTGTCTTTGTCGCGAATGATGGGGTCGGCTTCCAGTCTATCTAGATACGGCTGTTTATTACTCTTTTCGCTTATCTTTGTCGATTTATGTTCTGTCTTCATATAACACAGTTTTTTTATATTTCACAGCCATGTTTATTTTAGCGTTTTCGTCTTTTTTCCTTTATTTAAAGTATGTGCTAATTGGGTCCTCTACGTGATTTCAAGCTGTTTCTAGTTTATTGGTTTCTGTATTGAACTAAGACTGTTCTTGATCGCGAATGTTTTTAGTATTGGCCTATTTGTGATCGTCAGCCTAGACTTTTCCCAAGTTTGTATGGCATCAGCTTTGAGTCTAACCAGATGCGCCTGAATGTCAGTATTTTTATTGACCTATTTGTTATTTTATTTGTGAACTAGTGTTTCGACTTTCGAGGTTATGATCAAGATGCTTTTAAAGTTTGTTTGTTTGGTATGGTTCTGTTTAGGAGATCAGTTGATAATCTGTTTTCTGGAAAATTATTTTAGTTCTTACATTATCGTACAATAAGTATTATTTTATGGTGTCATAAAAACAGTAAAAAGTCCAATAATATTCTCAAATTGTTGTTTCAATATGTGATCGCTTTCCTACTTCACTAGTTATACTTAGATTTAGATTGACTAGTTATACCTAAGTATCGTATGTAACATCATCTCCAAAATAATCATTGTTTTCACCATGAAGATTTAACACTACACTTTCTCAAAATTCATCTGCATAGAGTTTTAAGTTTTATTTTATTCAAACAGCCGTACAGATAAACTCTAATAATCACCAGTTATTAGAGCTCATTTTCTCTATGTTTTGTATTCGTTGTATGATGTGGTCCTGTGGTTAGGTTATTAAACGATGTTGGATCTGTGAATAAATATGATTCATTTATCATATGATATGTTTTCATGTTTTATGTGGTGTAACTGTAGACGTCAAACCAATTAGACTGATTGGTATAATGAGTAGTATGCGCTAATATTTTGCGAGTTCTGAAATTGGAAACCTGAATTCCGGTCTAGGATTGATGGTTCAAGGTCTATATTCATATACTTTTACAATTTTCGGTTGAATAAATGTCTGAATCAGATAATTGCAAATCTTCTTTGACTATATCATCTATTGCTACTTGACATTCTGTCACACTGGTGAAAGTATTAGATGGAACAGTTTTGCCTAACCCTTAGGGATCGACGACGTGAGAGGCATTCACTGTCCTATATTTAGCAATACCATTTATAATATTTTACTTCATAGAAGGTTCCTGACCTGTAGGCTTTCACACAAAGGTGGCCATTACAGAACCACTTCGTTTCTATTATGTCTGCGGTACAGGGTAGGCTTCTTATTAAGTTTATGTGTTGGGGACACCTACACACTAATATGACGTGCCTTTTCGAAAAAGGTCCGTCGGGAGTGGTCCTTTGTCACGCCACCCTAATTGGTCCATAACCGATGACTGAATTGTTGTGTAACATTCTATTTGTCTGTTAGACGAAAATATAGCCAGTCCTTTATATGGAACTAGAGCGTTTTTACAATGCTTAGGATTTAAGTTTATCTTTTAATTTTAGGTACTTAATGCCTTTAACTAATGAGACTTGCTATCATAGTAAGGTAGATATGATAGACATAATCCCTACTACCAAGAGTTTTGCCGGGATCACGAGGCTGTGTGAGGAAATCACTGCGCTTAAAAATATTCCCTGACAAGATTGAGAAAGTTATAGAAATTTAAAATAGCCAAAGATGCATTTGCTGGATTTCTTAGTAAAAGTAAATTTTATGAAATAATTAATGAAATATGAAACAATTTTGACTGGTTTATGTTTGGTGTTGTTGTCTAAGTTCAGGATAGACGACCTCACGTCCTTTATTTGTGTGTTCTCCATCACCCAGTCAGCTCATTGAAGCCCACATCTAAGGCACCGGTTGGCCATCTGCGCATGCGCAACAACGTAACATTATCGCACAAAACAGACGCCTGTTTACAACCGCCGACCTTGTCTTCGTACTCGCACTAGAAATAGTACAACGATAATGGGCAAGTTCCAGTGAATTGTATGTTCGGATTCTTCGGATTACCGGTTATAGAGTAGACAGATAATAAACCTAGGGGGATTTCCAAAAACTTTTTTTCAGTCAATTCCTTCACCATTATAAGCTTCACCCAAACCCAGAGTATTCCAAAAATCTTTAATATTGGTATTTATATGATCATCACAATGACTAACGCAGTTGCAGTGGTCCAAAACGATATTGGAACATAATAAATTTGTGTCGTGTTTAAACGACGTCACAGTACAAATTCGGTTTAACTTCGTACTGCACAAAACTTGAATAAATCCATAAAACCTCCAATGCATCAAATCATTGCTCGGTTCGGACATAAAACGTTCTTATTGCCATTTGCCATATACATGTATACTACTATAAACTCCCGAAATTAGTTCTGGAAAGTCAACAGGAAAGAGATTCTTCCTTCCCCAATGAGGATGCAGGAGGTAGTCATGGTTCATATGTTATTAAATTTGACAACAAACATATATTTCCATTAGTATTTATACAACAAAACACCTTAATTCGTTAATAACGTATGTACATCAAGGGCATATGAAATGGTTTTTGTCCCAAACTCTCGGTAAGTTCATCCCCAGGGGCACTATAAGTCATCAATTTAACTCATCATTGCACAACTGATGATTATGGATACAGATTATCAAGTTAATCAAAAGGGACCCTGCAAATAAAAAATAAAAAAAATGGACCGTACTTCTTGATCCAAAAAAAAAAACATGAAAAGGCAAAGACTCCATGATTTTTCAAGTTAGCAAACCTGAACGTTTTACAAAATATTTGCTCAAAACGAAAACTATCAGTGAAGCTTATCAATATTTCCATTGAATATCGCACAAGGCACGCGTTAACCGGAATATAAAGTGCCAATCAATTCCCGGATATCTCACAATCACCGGTCGAAGCATGTTGACGTATAACCTCTGGCCAATACAAATATGTTCTCATATAAACTTTCAATATCAGCTGGTAGCCTGCTGTAAGTATAATTAACTGATATGACTTACGAAGTTGGAGTATATTGCTATACTACTCATACTTCTTTAGAGTCTCGTATCCCCGAAATGAGTTTAGTAATAACTTGGTTAAATCCCTAAGATGCTTTTAACGACATCTCGTAAAAGGTAGAAGATAGATATTTGGCAACAGAAGGCTTTGTTATAACAAAAGTCAATATAATAACAGTATGTAATGTAGCAAGACATTGATTAGTAATATTAGTTGTGGAAGTAATTTTTATTTTTTATCTTGTGTTTAGGTTAGGTTAACATTTTCATAAGTTTCCTTTATTGTCATGCGACTAGTTTCGCGATCTGTTCATATCAGCGGTTCCCTATCCCACACAAGTCGTAGCTGTCAATTGGGGCTAATAGGTCATTGTGACAATCATAGACAACCTATCAATCTGTCACTAGATATGCGACCTGTCATCCTCAACCTAATAAGGTTGCCTGGACGTGGCTTCGATTAGTGTCGACAGAACAAGGCCTTACCTGTCGGTTGATTGAAAATTTTGGGTTTACTAGTGGCGAAATTCTCATTGGTAAGCAAGCCGATAGTTGAAGCGATTGTTTGTGCAATATAGATTGCTATGTCTATCAACGCCTGTGTTTTCACACGTAATGCTGCGTATAGTTCTCCATTTTGTATTTTTAGTCCTTCTCATATCATTCTGTTCAGTAGTAATAAATGGCTGTATTTTTGGAAACCTTAACAAACTGGATACTGTCACTATCATCGCTCTTTCAACCCAAATGATATTTTTCCACTTTTTAACCATTTTCATTACCCTTGTCTTGTAAATTATCATGGACCAGAGTCCTTAGCATTGTGTTACCTTTGGCATGTTCATCATATTTGTTGATGTCATGACATGACATGTTGTCTATCCAAGGCATCAGTTAATGAGAACATTTAAGCCATCATGAAAGCGTAACAGATCACTCTGATACTCATATTACAAGATTTGGTCCGCTGCTATGCCTATGTGGAACGCCATATTTTGATGTCTCTTATCCTAAATTATAATGCGTTTTTAATATCGTGCACAGAATATAAACCTAAATCATAATTTCTAAATGAAAATATTAAGATCTTGCTAAAACTAGACCAAGAATATGTAATATATCTGAATGCTCTAATGTGAAGCATTTCATTTTATAAGTCAGTTTATAAAAATGTCTTCCTATTTTTCTGGTATCAAATTCCTGGAACCATCTCATAATTATGTCACTAATTCTCGAAATCCAAACATATTTTCTTAACGAATTGAAAGTTATCCATGGAATTTTCCACAGCAACAAGTCACGCGACTTTGTTTCTCTAAATAACTAATCCTCTTCTGGCCATTATATCTCTTATGGAAATAAAGGCTTACTTACTTACTTCTGGCCATAGGGGTTTTAAAGACAGGCGACTATCTTTTCAGAAGCATAACACTATACAGCCATCTGAGCCATCGTTTATGGACAACCTTTCCAAACATACTACTTTTAGCTCACCGATCTCAGAAATTGCTTGCCTTAACCGCATTCTATCACGTTCCATGACTATTATAACTTTATAAGTTGTAGCCATTTAAAACCATTGACTGCTCAATTAAGATTGTACGGTTACTTTATGGTAGTTCACAAACGTGAGGTTGAACTATTTTTAGTATCAACTATTCGATGTTTTTGCTTTGATGTTTGAAGCTTGTGTCTGGATATCATCTTAGATTATTGCTAGTTTTTATGGTTATGGCAATTCAAGTGTTCATTCATTTTAGTTTCAGTGTAGTTCAGTTAATATTTGTGATATTTTAACTCAAAATATGTCTTGGCAGGTTTGTTCTTATTAGTATCATGTCGCTTTTCTTCTTATTTAGCTTGTTTGGCTTTTCCCGGCTTATTCAGCTATTTAAAAGGTAATCAGTTAGTTTTTTCATGATTCGGTGATTTCTAGGTTTTATTCCATTTACTGAAAATTTGGTGTAAGAGTCCGGTCTCATTTGCATACAAATACAGAAATAATAATTCGCTAATTATTATTGTTTATTAAAATAGTCTGTATTTGTTGAAACGTTAATTAGAGCTTGTTGAATCATTTTTTTAAAGTTTCATTTCTCTTGTGGCTTGTGGAGTGCAGATATTGAATTATCTAAGTAGGTAAATATAGGAGGTGCTTGTTATGTAATAAATACTCATTTTTAATGAGTAATTTTTGCTGTAATATGATGAATAGGGCTTTGTTATACCTAAAAACAAGTCTAAATACTTACAATGCCTCATTCATTCGTATAACGTACCGATATTTGTTAAAAATCGTTTTAGTATTCTTATTTATAATTTGCTTTAGTGAGGTCATTAAAATCAATCCGCAAAAGATTGTGGTTTCAGTGGCGTGCACAGACATTTCTTACAGGGTAGGCAAAACTAACATAGTGTTGTATTGTCAAGTTAAACGATGTTTGTGATTGGCTACCTCGCCCTAAGACTTAAATTAACTGATATTACAGACATATTAACGTTTGTATTACTTAATACTTAATTTATTAGGGTAGACAGTGTCCGTTTGTCTGTATGGAGTGCACACCACTGTGTAGCTTTTAGGTATATTTAAATAAATTCTATTCCTTACAACATCTTCGTCGTTCGTCTTCGTCGTGTCAATCATACCTACATGGCGTCCCGTGTGCTTATTTCTACCACCTTTAAGTACACCATTTAAATCCTTAAAGAATTGGTTCCTTTTTTTGTCAAAATAATCAAGTTTCAACTTTAGTGATATTTTCATTTGATTGGAAATTTTGTGATAGACCACTTTTTTTGGCCAATCGTGTACATACTCACCACTATATCTACTATAAATTAAAATCTTTCTACTAACGCAGAATAAAGATATTTCAAGCTTAAATTAAAATAAATCCAGCCCATTACTGTCCCACTGCTGGGCACGGGCCTCTTCTCAGAATGAGAAGGGTTAGGCCTTAGTCCACCACGCGTGCCTAGACGGGTTGGCGGACTACACACACCATCGATAACTTCTTCTCTTCTTCTTTTTCTTCTGTCAGGCTTATACGTCGAAAAATGCTGTCATTCATGACATAACTTTGTTTATTAGTAAGAGGGAAAGTCTACAGTCCTTCAGTATTTCCTTTGAAGTTCACATATTTTCTGTACACTATATAGTGAACTTGTCTTTATTTGTGACCATAGCGTCCTAACTCTGATTCTGACGCCATAAGCAGGTTGACCTCTCGGGGCACGGTATGTATTAATATAGTTCACAAGTTCGTCACCACTCCCGTCTGCGTTGAACTAAATTAACTACGGAAATGCTTCCCGCACTCCGACATGTCGTGTCGGTCCCTATCATAGGGTTGGTACGGTCTCCCGATATTAACTGAGTCGTCAGCTTCTGAAGTGGTCGGAAATCCGAATGAGAAAGGGTTGGTTTGTATTTTTAGATGGTGGATATTTGTTTTTCTTCTTGTATAAATGTCACAGTTCTGAAAAGTTTGTAATAATGGTTTTAGATCATAATCTATCTGTCATGTTATCTCATTCAACCGGTTTAGTATAGCTTTCTTCTGTTCTTGATCAGTTACTTCAGTGCTGATCCTGGGTCCGCGAGAGTATTTCTCCCTCAATTTTTTGTCTTCCTGTCTATAAATATTTGCAATAAAAAGTATGAATTTTATCTTAATTATATCAACTGATAGTCTGAACATTGATGTTACCATCAATGTTCAGATTTATCACTAGAACCTTTAAAAATTATAAATTCATGAGCAATTCTTAATTTGCCTAGAACGAATCCAGCCCTATTTCCATTCCATATCTGGAACAGCGCATTCAGCACTGAATGCTACGATATTTTGGTGCGGGTAACCCTCGTTTGGCGGTGCGGCTAAATATAGCCTGCAAACGTGCGCAGGCGCCGCCGGTATTAAGAACAGGAGCGCAGCTCACGAATTCCATATTTGGTTAATTGCGGATGACGTCTTCTAAGGGTAGGACAGGATGTTAAAACTTTTTTTATAGATAGGAAAGTTTGTAGTTTATCTGTTCCAAGACTTCATCATCTGTCTTTGATTCTTCATCCATGAAATGAGATGTTTCCTTTAAGTTCTTAAATGTTTTTTTTTTTTAACTTTGTCCCTTGTTTCTTGCCGGTTCTTCTCCATAGGGTCTACTATTTGGAACCGTGCACCTAGAGTCTCGACCTTTCATAAGTGCCTGTATCTGGTTTACATGAAATAAAGATCTATTCTAAACAAGCATCTGTATCTACAAATATTTGTTCCGTGCCGGGATCGAACCCGCGGCACGTAGTGCAGAAAGCTAATCGCTTAGCCACTGCGCCAACCGTGTCATCAATCATGAATCGTGCGTCGTTTATCTGGAGATTAGATTCGGAGGATGGGCAGTAGCATCCTTGTATGCTCATATAATTTTCCTAATACTTAGTGTGGTTACATCCCCTGGTACTTGGCTTGGCGGACATTGTTCACATGCTGCGATTACCGATCATTAATTCGTTGACCAATAGTAGCAATCTTTTGCCACTATGCGTTCGTTCACACTCGATACTTTTTGCAGCAGAAGGGCACCATTCGTCGGCTTTACAAAAAGTGAATAACGGACGCGAAAACGCACGATTCTGCTGCTAAAAGTATTTTTTTTTTTTTTTTAAACATTGCCCCTCACTAGGATTTCTCCTGTATCGAGGGTACAGTTTACAAACATACATGTCACATGCACAAACAACCAGACCCGAAACAACTATCTGTAGATCATACAAATATTTGTTCCGTGCGGGAATCGAACCCGCGGCACGTAGCGCAGAAAGCTAATCGCTTAGCCACTGCGCCAACCATGTCGTCAACATCATGTCGTATTGAATGTGGGTGGGCCCTATATTGTTCATTTTAACTGTTTATACGGAGGCGCCATTTTCACAATTTAGATGTTTACACACTGACATAATGATTCTCTTTCAATCTCAAATATTTTCTCGTTATTTTAACAACAAACAGTTTGATATTTCAGTAGGAACGTGTCATACCGACGTATTATAATTGTGCGTCTATTGACCGTGTTTCATTAAGAAAGCAATGTTTTTAACACAACAATTAACAATGCCTTTTCTTCGCAACACAATTACTGAATGAATTCTTTCGTTCGCAGACTTTTGAATCATTTTCTTTTTAGATCGGACGTGAAAACACTGTTCTTTAGCTAACGTGTTAATTTATTGGGTAAATGTAAACAGTGGATCAGTCAATAAATCGTTGATTCTAGTAGTTTGGTATAAATTGAATACATTATACGAGTGTTCGCGGTTATAAATTGAATTAACTGTTGTTCAGTGTTTACTATGGGAAGATTGGGTTAGTATTTTATTCGTTACTTTGTAGTTGAACTGGAGTTTTGTGTGTGATCATAGAATGAAATAAGTTTCATGTTATAAAAAAATAAATACTTGAACATTGAAGATTTTATATAAAATATGGATCGTAGCCGTAGGGAACCATTTTTGAATGAATTCCAATCCATTTTTCGTATTTCCATCCATCCAGCAATTAAGTGCTAGGCATTTGTTGGTGTAGCAATTTCCATCTAGTTCTAGCTAATGCTAATAAGTTGCAGATATTTGTGTATTTATTAACTTGAATGTGGTCTCGGTTTCTCCAGATAACTTTATTACAAGAATTATTTCTAATAAGTGGCTTCGGCTAATACTTAACTTCAGGTGATAATAATAAATAAGAATTGCGTTTGCTGTTACAATTACCTACTGTAATTGTAGCACACTATTAAAGTGCTACAAATAATACTTTTAATATCTTCATAACGAACAAACGTTCTCACGATATTATTAACGGCGCATGATTCACGCCCACACCCAACTGCAATGTTCATAAATTATACATTGTACACAGCTTAACACGTGTTTAAATAAAGAGTATAATTATAATTAACTAAATACATTTATACATACATATTTTAAATAATAAAAACAATAGGTACCTACAACATAAAAGCCTGCAGACACTGCTCCCAGTCACATTACCATCTAGACGTCTTTAGCCGATAATGAGTCTTGTAGTTATCTAGTTAGTCGGAAAGGGTATTTAGAGCCAAAAGGTTACTGTACTCATCATTATGAACAACTTTTACTATGGGACTTAACTTAAAATCGAGAAAAATATGGTCCCATAGCAAAAGTTGTTCATAATGCTGATTACAATAACACTTTCGGTTTTATGTATCCTTTTCAACTAACCGAGTCTTTGAAAGACGGATACTCAAGTTTCTTCCTCTTAAATCAGTTTATTTATTTTCACGAACACATACGACAAGGCCCTAAAACTTGCTAAAAGGTCGGCAACGCATCGGTAACTCCTCTGGTGTTGCGGATGTTCATGGGCGGCGGTGATCACTTATCATCAGGTGAACCGCAAGCTCGTTTGCCCGATATAATATATTATTATAAAATAAAAAATTAGGTACTTAACGTTCAATGTTCAACAACCAAAATTTTTCCTGGAACACCCTCAAACCATTTCATTTAGTCGCCATATCTGTTAACAGATGTCTGGCCCCCGATCTAGAGAAGTTAGGAAAAACCTAATTTAAAGATAACTTTTGACCTGGAGATATCCAACACATGAATAAATAAATAAAATAACAATTAGTGATAAGTACTGCTTGTATCTTCTTCTTTACATAGTATAAAATTATCTCCGCGTCTGTCTGTCTTTCTGTCTGTCTGTAACTGTATATCGACTAACTCCTCCTAAACCACGCAACGGAATTTAATGCGGTTTTCACTATAATTTTAAGCATTTTTTCCGGAAAGTTTATATGTATAATACTTTCATATTTAATGTAAGGATAGTAGAGATATTGCATCCATGCGAAGCCGGGGACGGGTCGCTAGTTTATTATAAACGCAGAATATTTAATGAAAAGTTAATATAAACCCAATGATATAATATTAACATCATGTAGTTTGTTTGAACTTTCACGTGTCAACAATTTTGTGAATAAAATACCTACCTTCAATATAATATTTTCAAAATAAAAAAGTCTGTGTCTGTATTGTGTCTGTTTAATGTGTAACAACTCGAAAAAAAGGGGTAAATGTTAGTTCTTACAAGTAATATCCTAAGATTTACTTTATTTAAATAGAGATTGGTTCAAGCTACGAAAGAAAGAAAAATCATTTATTTGCCACAAAAAACAAGACACACTAGAATGATAGACATAGGTAATAAGAAGAGGACAGATGCATACACAGAGAATACATTTTTCTTAGGATGGCAACAGTGTAAAGTTGGGTACCTATATGCACTATATAACGAGTGGTTCGTTGAACCCCGCAATGTATTTGTTTTCTACAGGGTGGCTAAGACTGTATCACAATAAATGAAACCATTTATTTGGTGTCATATTCTGAAGACGTACTAAAAAAATCGATCAATAAAGTTATTTTTTGCATATCACTCTGATATCATTCGTCTAAGTGAAGGGACATGAAGTAGAAATTTATGTCACCTTTATACTATGACTAAGAATAGGTTAGATACTTTTCAATCTTGGCTTAAAGATCGTGATATGTACAAAATTTAAATTAGTTCCTGTGGCGAAACTATTGATTGGATTTTATTGTTCTTTTGTGTACGGTCATAGAAGGTGGTTTCATTTAATGTGATACTAACGTCGTCACCCTGTATAACCATTTGATTTCATTCATTAATTCCTGACAGCCCTACAACCCACCCCACAGGTTCCGCCCTGTCTGCCCAGTAAATGCAGTTTGTGCCCCCCCGTCTGGCCACTCGAGGTCGTAAGGGGGTGCCGTTACCAAGCGGAGAGACCGGGGCGGTAAATTAAAAAAAAATGAGATTTTAATCCACCTCAGACGTGATTGCTCATTTGAGATGAAATGGAGATTTCAAATTATAATGTTGATGGTTTGCTGATTAGATAGCCTAACCGTCAAAAGCCCCCGACTCCAACTAGAAAAAAAAGAGCTGTAACTTTTGAACGGCTGAATAGATTTTCATGAAACATTGCTGAAATGATACCCGATCAAACTAGCTATCAATTAAAAAAAACTGCATTGAAATTGGTCTATCCGTACTCAAATACACAGATACACACTACAGACTTCTAACATCTCTCTTTTTTGTCGGGGGTTAAAAATGCTTTTAATAACTTGCGCTGCTACAACAATTATTTGCACATACGCTCCTCCCACGCGCGTAAAGTCCGTTCACACGTGCCGTAAGGACCGTGATATTAGTCAATCGCGCGTTACTCGCCGGAAGAGCGGAGGCCGCATCCTCGCGACACTTCCGTCTGCGCCCGCGCAACTATAGATCGCGGGGAGATATGCATCGATAACGGGTTAGGAAGGAACTTTAAGTTATTCTGATTTGATATATAATATATTTCTAGGAAATGATATTTGTAAAGATTAATTCATAAAACCTTAGACCGAATTAACTTGGTTATTTTTAACCCCCGACAAAAAAGAGGGGTGTTATAAGTTTTATTGCGTATCTGTGTATCTGACTGTGGCATAGTAGCTCCAAAACGGATGGACCGATTTCAATGCAGTTTTTTTTAATCAAAAGCTAGTTTAATCGGGTATCATCTTAGCTATGTTTCATTAAAATCTGTTCAGCCGTTCAAAAGTTACAGCTCTTTTTCTAGTTGGTGTCGAGGGTTTTTGACGGTTAGGTTATTTCGGTTGCTGTGTCAAATGAACATATTTTCTTTCCTTCTTTCTTCTCATCAATTGCTAGAATATTTTTCTCGCTGTCTCTCTCAGTTTACGCCACAAATTCTTCCGATAGCATTGCGCCAATGACATTGAAGTGTCCCCGATGAATGTTAGCTGATTATGATGTATTGATTCAGACAACGGTTCATTGCAAATACGCTTTGTTCATACATTTGTGTCGGAATAGTCGCAACACGGGAAGTGGAGGCTAATCGACCAGTCGTGATTGTAACATTGTGGAAATTAATGTTAATGGCGATGGTTTACGTCAAACATTGGTTATTTTTTATACATTCTTGTATTATTAAAGACTAGCTTCCGCCAGCGGCTTCGCCCGCGTGATATCTTTATAAATTATAGCCTATGTTACTCAGAGATAATATAGCATTCTGCTGGTGAAAGAATTTTTAAAATCGGTGTTATAGTTTTTGTGTTTATCCATTACAAACAAACAAATAATCAAATATTTTCTCTTTATAATATTAATTTAGATGTATGATATTTGATAACTGATAAGCAAGATTTTGAATATGAAAAATAAATATATTTTTATCTCGACCACGGTCCTAATTGTGGATTTATTAGAATAAAATAGATCTTTATTTAATGTAACACTTATGAAATGTCTAGACTCTGGGTGCGCGGTTCCAAAAAACTCCAAGGAAACTATTTTTAAATAAAGATTACAATCTTGATTAGTACAATGTTGTGGTATTGAGAATAATGTACTTTAATGTGAAAAAAAAATAGGATATTTAATAAATTATTAATTAACAATCAGTTACTGTTGATAGGTAGTTTAAGCTTATCAGTTTATGGAAATCTGGCGTCATCAGATGAGATAAATTGGCAGATTTACTTAATGTTTCGCGGTTCATATAAATATATTCATAACGTTATCATAAATTTCAGTATATTACTGAAAATTCATATTCACGAAAACGACGTACAATTCGTATAACTGCCATGTTTTGCAAACCAGTACACGACATTAATGTGATTTGTAAAGGTTTATTATACAAAGGAATGCCGTGTAACGTCCAAATATATTTGACTAACAATAAGGAGCAGTCAGGAAGTAATAAGCGACCTTCGGACAATGGACCAAGTTCTTTTGGAGCTAAAACGTAGTCAATACACGTATCTCAATGGATACGGAACAAGGAAAGTTTGACATAATACGAGATCTTTGCGACAATAAGCTGTCAAAATTTTAAAATAGAAAATCTAAATATGAATTTATTGGTAATTAACTAGAAGTGCTTTAAGAGGTTATTGTACTAATCATTATGAGCAACTTTTACTAGAGGATCAAGGCGGAAATCGCGAAAAAACTTGCTGTTCCATATAAATAATTCAATCAGCTGTTTTTATTTCGTGATTTCATGTTTGATACCGTAATAAAAGTTGTTTATAACGATGCGTACAATTACCACTTAAAACACTTCGTTATTTACCAATAACCCAGCATATTAACATTTTTAACAAAATTTTGGAGTAGGTAAGGAGATTTTGAATTATGTAGTGTTTTAATTCTACTAAGCATATGATATGATGAGCATTTTATGGTTAAATGTGAATGGTTTCAAATTGGTTAAATAGTGTTATACAGTAAGATTACCTACCTATAATTTAACCTCAATCGATTTTCACGATAGTGTCGAACGACAGACATCTAAAACATTTGTTTTTCGTTTACCATCATGCATGGAAGCAAGACAGTACAATGGTCGCGATAACTAACAAATAGACAAACAATGTAGTTATATAACGGTTGTTTAAAAATAAACGGTCTATTAAAATAGTCGCCGCTATTGACAAACAAATCTAATCGTTCACAACAAAGCGCATTGTTGACTGAAATCTTTAATGGTATGAGTAAAACTGGACTAACACTATCTATAATAGAATAGATCTTTATTTCATGTAAGACTCGTCGAGACTCTAGGTGCACGGTAATAGATTTTATAATTACATGGTAAGTGCGAAATTGGCGACAATCTATAAATAATTGTTACTTTAACACCTTCCTCTTTGCCAAAAACGTCACTAAATTGATCGATTATTCATTTTAAAGTTGGAGGTGTTCCAAAAACAGCCCAAGTTTAGTGTCAAAAAGTGTCAGCGGCACAAAAAGTGACGTGCGATGTTACCAGTGTAAAGTAAGATAAGTCTAAAAACTGTTTTGTAGTGAATGTGTAATACATGGTCGGACCAATGATGTGGTTTAAGAGAGAACCGAAGCCGGTTGTGGACAAACCGGCGGAGAATGGGGTGGTGGGGAAACTGCGGAGGAAGAAGCCTGCTATCCTGAAGCCGACAAGAGAATCCAGCGAGAGAGAAACATCAACAGAAAGTGACAAAGAAAGGCGGCGGTATTCCGACATCCTCGATGTCGTGTCTATAGGTTTGTATGAAACTGCATCTTCGTTCAATAAATCAAAGAATTCCTTGCCATTTTTTATCGCGAAACGCGTTGAAAGACGCCTGGAATGTGGTTTAATGTTATTTTTATGAAATAAGTTCAATCTTGCTATAAATATTCTCACAACAATGACGTGGTTGGAGTAATCATCCGAAAATAGCCTTATTGTTTATAGCCGTGCTATATTAAAATATATGAAAATTGCTTGTCTGAAATCTGGACGATGTCAGTTTCTGATGAACAATGAAGCGTAATCATAATAAATCAAGTGCTGAAGGCAATTTCTTGGTAGATCTTTTTGATATCACATACGCGAGTTGTGAATACAATCGATTGTAGGTATGTCTAATAAGGAAGAAGAAACTTGCTTAGAAAACATTACAATAAAATTATCAAAAGTGTAAATTATACAACAGTGAAATTGTAAAATAATTTCTTAAAAGCTCCAAACATTTATTTTAATTAAATATATTGATGTTAAAGTAAACGTTAAAATAATTCTAAACTTAAATCATTATAAATTTAATAAAACATTATAAAAATAATATGATTTTAATTACATATATTTTTGATGTTAAATTAATAAATACCATAATTTATTCTAAACTTAAATCAACTTCAAATATTAACAATAATAAAAATAAATTACTGCTATTCTCAAAATCACTCACAATTTCCGAAAGCTTAGCAACACCCCGCGGTCTTCCGTTACTCATTAGTGTAAAAGGCACTATTAGTGTC
Organism: Allophyes oxyacanthae; assembly: GCA_932294325.1. Taxonomy (NCBI): domain Eukaryota; kingdom Metazoa; phylum Arthropoda; class Insecta; order Lepidoptera; family Noctuidae; genus Allophyes; species Allophyes oxyacanthae. Next base: position 514,842 of record OW028635.1, on the reverse strand, counting down.
AAATTCGCACGCGATCACTATTTAGTGCAGTCCTAGTGACCCGCTTGTAGTGTAACGACCTATTTGGCTTTTGGGGGCTCGTAAAATTATAATTAAACATCTCTATTTGTGTAGTACAATACAATGGAGTGGTTGGTTAGTATTCAAATTGGGTCTCGGATATAAAATAGGAATGCTTTTAGTTATATTGCGGGTGTCCAGAAATAGACATTTGAGTATTTGTCAAATGAGTAATTTTATTTGTCCGTTTTTCATATTTTCCTGCTTCGAGTCTTTTATTTGTATGTCACATTTAGCAAGTCATAAATAGAGTTTCTTAGTAAAAGCTTTAATTTTTCAGATAATCACTAAAAACTAATTAATGGCTAAATGAAAGTAGAGTTGAGTTACTGAAAAAAGCTAAATTGAATAAGAATAGAGATGAGGCTGGTATTGAACCAAACATTATATAAATAAAACAAGGTCCACATGTAAAATAATACCAAATATATATAAATATATTTACTAGCCAAAACAGACCAGAACAAAATATTATTAAAAAATCTATCAGACGGTCAACAACCGACCCTGATGCCGTCACTGAAAACCCCACATGAGGCAGAAGGAAAACACGAAAAGAACTCGAAACGTGTTTAATAATTTAGTAAGAATTCTCGGCATGCAACGTCGCGCGTCGTCGCCTTGGTCGAGGGTCGAATTGACTCCGAGAAACAAATATTTCACAAGATTTTGCCCCTCATATTTACTTAGTATTTAAAAAATTAAAATTGATTTTATTATTCGTAATGATTAAGTATAAATGTTTTGAAATAAGCCGTTTTTATAATGGTGTTGCAATTTAGAGATTTTCAAGTTCATAAATTGATTGATACAATTGACTTTAACTAGTATTTATTGCAATACCTATATTATGTATTTTGATTATTTCTGCTCACTAAGAACTTAACATGCGTTGATACAGCTTTATCTAAACGTGTTAAACCTCTATGCTAAAAGACCTCACTTTCATCTGCAGTATCGAAGCGGCATCGATAGTCTACATCCTCTCACTGCTTCGCATATAAGAAAACGTTATCACAACAATATGGGGTTTAGTCTGCTACTCAATATACAAGGCTACCGATCGGTTTAAAATTAAAAATAAACACAACAATGTTTAAACGTTGCGCAACTCTGTCCTCACGTTAATCTAGTGTTAGTTAAATATTTACAGTTTATGCAAGATTACTGCTAAGATTTACACAAGCCGTCGTAAATACCACCGTTTGAGATTAAATCCGTTATCTGGATTAAGTAACTCTGATAACTTATCTGGGATGGCTAGGTTAACCAATGAGTTAATAATTGGTTTAGTTTACTTACTGAAATAAAGAGAACGTAATTAATGAAAACAGTCTAGTATCTGGATTAGTAAACTTTGTATAGAATAATTTGTAGTTCGAAGCTTGTGAAAAAGGAATTTAAAATGCTTTCGTTAAATTATATTGAATTTCATAAAGTTTTTATCGCGGTTGTAAAATGTAATATAGAATAAAAATCTTATATTGCCAGATTTTGTATGTTACTACAAAACCTATAATTAGCGCTAAACTAAACATTACAAAATTCCGAATCTAATGTAAACTGAAGATCATAACAATCCGGAGAGCGTTAACGAAACTTTCGCAACTCTTTACAAAACAAAAGATAAAAACATAATTACTTTGTTACGTGTGTCTCTAATCTGTTTTAACACCAAAATTATGCAATAGAAAGCGTTGCCGGCCTGCTTAACGTCAAAACATTTAAACTTAAGCAGTATTGTATGCTAATAATAATTAAACAAACCTCTGCAAAACGCGCGCACAACCGTCTCCGTATGACTCATAACAATCTTGACATTGTCTTGGATACAATCGATCGGAAAACGACATTTTTTGCCCTCCAACCAGGTCATTGTTTCAGTTTTTATACCTCAGACGTCTTTAGCGTTATTAATGGTGATTGCGAAGTGATTGCCGTTAAATTTAGCAATTACGATACAAAAGTTGAACTTTTCAGTAATTAATGGCAAGGAATTCTCGTGTAACTACGGCAGAATGGTCTAATGACGTGATGTAATCTTAACAGAAAGACGAGATGAGAGCGACGAGTCTCTGTACGAGTCCGCGGATGGGCACAGCGACGCCATATCGGCGAGCGATGATGGTCTGGCAAGGCTGGGCAAGACACCGACGATCAGTAAGGAATCCCTTAAACTAGCAGTCACCGACGAAGAAGTAGATTTTGCTAAAACTAAGAAAGGACACAGAAAAACAATGTCCTTATCGAACCCGCTGGAAATAGTTAGAAACTTAGGAGACGAGTGGTTTGAGTCAGCTAAGAAAGAGTTAGAAAAAAATTGCGACAAGAAAAAATCCAGAGAAAGCCTATGGAGCGAGGAAGATCGTGATTCCATTCACGGGTCGTCAATAAAACTCGATCAGATACGAAAAAATAGCAAAAAAGAAGACAAAAATCAGGCCAACAATCGAAAAAGCAGTACAAATGATGCTCCTAAAACTAGGAAAACAAGCAAAGGATCATCAGTTAGTGCTCTGAATTTTCTAAGAAGGAAAAAGACTCCAACTTCTACTAAACCGGTAGAATCAGTCGCAGAAGATGAAAAAGTTGTAAATAGCACAGATGAGATTTTGAATTTCACAAAATTATTCTTAGAGGGAGAAAAACGGTTTGCATCAATCTCTGAAACTAGACCGATGAGACCAGTCGAGACTGATTCAGAAGATGAGCCCCCAACACCTAAACAAATAGCTGAACACAGACGGAGGTTAAGCAGGCAAACTTCTAGAAGCAAAAGCAAAGCTAGAGGGAAGAGCCAGTCTTTGAAAGTCAATACTTTAAGGAAATCTCATAGCGGAACATTGAAGAAAGGAAAGAAAAAGAATGTTAAAACTCCATCGGCTGGAAGGAGCAGACAAGCTAGTATTGTAGAACAAACTCCCATCGTTAAGAAGAAACATTCTGATTCTACAAAGCAGAATTCTTGGTTGTTCAGTGTATCTAGAGGTGAGTCATACGATATTTTGAATTATTTTAATCTAAGAGCTTTTCTTTTAAAAGGGATAAGGCTATTATTATTTTCAAAGAAATTTCGCACACTAAACTTATATAGAAATTATGTTAAGGAAAAAATGGTTGTTCTATTTAGGCATTTGCGTGAATTAATATAATTTGCATTACTACAAATTATATGTATACATCACGCACAGATATCGGAGTGTTAGTGCCTAAAGCTATTGCCTGGGTCATATCATTATCTTTAGTAATTTACTCGTAGATAGGTCACTTCGTGATCGTCCGACATTAATGTTTAATGTCACATCGAATGCCGCTACTAATCACTTAATCATTTGTTATAACTATACTTGGATCATTTATTTCAAGTAGCTTATAATTCAGCTTGATAAGTTCATCAACTTAATTTCTACCATTATCTTGTACTCCAGAAAGAGTTGGTTGAATTAATAAAGTTTCTATATCAGTTCATGCATTTCTCGGTAAATATAAATTGTGGATAGTGCAGTTATCTTAGTTGTTGATAACGCGTGACCTTACGAGTCCACGACGACGTTCAATACTGCCCATTGCCCAGTGCTGCGAGTTAGATCGTCATCCTTTTGTTTTGTTGCACATAATGCGCTGTTTGGCTGTTATTGTAGTTCGTTTGTTTTGTCAGGATGTTGCAGGTATAAATATACTTTCGAAACGAACATAAATCCATTCGATTGTTTGGTTTGATTGGGATTTTTATCCTCTAGTAATATTATTCTTTGTTTATGTGCTCGGCCAAATAACATTAAAAAATCGCGAGCATCGTTGTATCTTTTCAAAACAGGAAAACACCTGTTAGTCTTTAAAAATGAGCTCTCTTTCATGTATTTTTTCGAAGTTGGTTTTCTTTGAATGTGTAACTGAGTGGAACTTACATATTTCCGACAAACAATTGTTCAGTGTCCTCCGACATTCTTGTAATATGTTATCATCAATATATTGATACATTAAAATATGATTGAATGCAGCGGTTTTTCCTTTGATTTTCATAACTGCTTCGTAAATCTTTTTAATTATTATATTTTTAAATATATAATCTACCTGTATTGTTATATTTACCGTTGAGGTAATTTATTACCATACTTTGTAAATAATTGCAATACGTAGCATTGCTTCTTGATTTAATTCCACTTTTCTATTAAATAAATCTTCTCCAATTCGTCTGGTTTTGAGTTTAATTTTGCTGTAAGATCATACAGTTTATCTGTGCTTCTTATTTAATTCCTTGCATCTTGTTCCTAATACTGATTCTGAATCATAATGTTTTTCTATCACTTCTACATGAGTATCAAAATAACTGTATTAATAGCACCATTTTCAAATAATGCGCGTGATATGTTTTCGTGACCCGTTTCACTAAATGTTCTAAACATTAACAACGAGATTTCTTACTTGCAAATATCCCATTTGAAAGTAATATTTCATTCTTGAAGAATTTATTTGCTCGATTGCCGAATCACTCTTCTTTGAAACTTACACACATTTAAAAGTCATAAATGACATTATTAACGAGTGTTTTCATGTTTTTGTTAGATTTATATATTAATATTCAAAACATTGTGCTGCAGTTATCGACTTAAGAATATTTCGCAAAATTAAAATAATTTAATTATTTAACACAAAATTCTTAAGGTCTTACGGTGTGGGTTTCATAAACACACTCGCAATACAAGTGCGATGAATTATACTTAAACAATTAAAAAATGTATCCTTGGCATTAAATTGAAATAGTGAAATAGAACATTATATGTAAACAATCTGTGAAATGATGCATAAAATTTGTTGCGATGTGACGTGGCTGTGTGGCGTAAAGTGTCGCTCAGCGTTCGTTTACTTGCTGTTTATATTGTTCTGCGTGTTTATTGCTACTACAATCACTACATAGCATAAAATAATATATAATAAACCAAGGAAAACTACGTTTGTAGAACATCCATCAGATTCTAACCGCCTCTGTCTGTATTACGATAATCTTTTAAATGTTATCCTTTCGCGATCTTAAGTTTTTTGTGTTTAGAGTTTGAAACAATAGGGATATCTTTTCTGGCTACAGCATCAAGTACACTACCCAATGTATTCGATCCTCTACAATCATAGATTGTCATTGATAGCTCAGCAAGCATTTCCTCACATTCAATCCACAAAAAATATGTCACGGAACACAGCAAATCTAAACCAGTTTACCATTGCAGTTGTCCATTCAATCGTGTTATCTATGAACATGTTCGATACCTCACATTCCTTCGCTGTCCCTGACCTGTCATAGCGAACTAATCGTCGATTATGCCGCATGCCGTACATCGCGGTCAATCGGCCGGTACTCGGGCTTATTGATAACTCGGTCGACGGTTGACAGTATGTCTGTAGTCAGTCAGACTCGTTACACGAAGTGGGTGACACAAATCCTGCCTGTTGTGGATTTATGTCTGGTGTTAAGCCTGAATGAGATGGATAGTGGTGTCTAGTGAAAGATCTCTGGTATTTATTATAAATTAAAAATTACCGATTGTGTCTCCTTTTTTCCGTATTTTTACGGGAGAATTTAATTTACAATGAAGTTTAAAACAGTTCAAATTTTTGTCTTAACTGTAATTTTCTTTTAAATCAAACCTTAGGCTCGAATCCGCTGAAAGCTCGCTGTTCATAACATTCCCAGACAAAATTTTCTAAACTTTCATCCTCTCTTCTTCACTTAATTTAATTCTTTCCAAAGAACTGCGTCCCCTGCCATCATTAACTCGATTGATATGCGCGCGCGAACTCCGGAAGTCTATATAAATAGTACGAGCATTGAGTCATGCGCACAGAAACGGCCCGTATTGTCTCGGGGGAGACGCTACGGGCTAATTTTGGATATCTAATAGTAGGGGACTTCTTTTCTAAGCTTTCTTCGAATTGGCTATGAATGTTTTCCTCGCCATTTCAAGTGGTAGTATATTTTGTGACTTTATGGTTCATTTTATTACGTTAAGGAAGTATGATATTGATCTAACTATTATTTACACCACATCCATAATCCTATCTCAAATTATTTTTGTCATGGAAAATTCTAAGGTCATAGTCTAATATTCGACATACAGTCAACTGTATTTATTAATGAAATGCAATCTTAGTTAGCGGTTTGTTTATCGGAACTAGGCGTGAATGTTTATGGCCAATAAGTTCCCACTTAGTATTCTCATCGCCTTCAACTTCATCGTAGGGTTTTCCCATCCTATTGTCAAGTTCCGCTTCATTTAACGACGCTGGTCATGCTTTTGCTTTAACGTCTTCATGGTTATGACGAGTTCATAATTTTTACAAAAGATCTTGGATATTCGCCTTATGATTTGGCTAGTGTTTCAGGTAATTATACAGGGTTATTTGTAAAACACCGGCAATGCTTTAAGGGGTGAAACTACTCATCAATATGAACAACTTTTACTATGGGACAAACCATGAAATCGCGAAAAAAAATTCAAACTTTTCATACAAAAGATTAACCTTGCTCCATCAAAATGTATGAAAAGTTTGAATTTTTTTTCGCGATTTCATGGTTGGTCCCGTTGTAAAAGTTGTTCATATTGATGAGTTGTTTCACCCCTTAAAGCATTGCCGGTGTTTTACAAATAACCCACAGTAAGTTCTCGCAATCGTTGTTCTTCTATGAAAAGATGCATATCTTCTGAAGATACAGCGGGCTCATGTAAGGATTGTAGCACGCGGTATCCTGCATTTTTTGTATTGCACAATAGTTTAATAGTATTTATCTTAATATACGTCAATTTTATTGTCATCATCTCAATGCCTTCATATAATTCAATAATCGATGCAGTAATATTTTTATTAAACTTCTCATTGCCAGTATTAATTCAATTCGCAGCGTTTTCCTTATGCATGACGTTAATTTATTAACTATTATTTATGTTTAATGGTGTCAGGGTTGCCAAGGATATCCCTGCGAGACTTTATCCATCGGGAGTGACCTCATTGTTTTCAATCGACAAAATAGTATCGTCCACGTATGAATGCAGTTCGCATCTGTTTGAGAATCGAAATTATAAACAGCATTGGATTTGATGTGGTCATCTAGATTAATAATTAGAAAACCAACAAATGATCAACAAATTATGTTTGGTTTGGTTTTACACTGTTGCCATCCTAAAATTGTATTCTCTATCTATGCACCTGTCCTCTTAGTATCTATGTCTATCATTCTAGTGCATCTTGTGTTTGTGGCAAATAAATGATTTTTCTTTCTTTCATTTATTTCTAATATTCTGGATCCGCCTTGAAGGCCATCCTATTTCTTCCGGTGGGTGTTAGCATCGTATTTCTTCTCAGTCGTTCCCTTTCTGCTAAGGACTCCCCTCTTATTGACCCTTATTTTTGGCAGCAGCATATCTTGGACATTTACTATTAAACACAACATACTTTTAAATCTCAGATTAGGTCTATCTATATCAGTCAGTTCTATAACTTAGAAACGATATGCCAAATATTGTTTAAGAATCTAATCGTGTTCTTCTTAATAAGCCAGCTGGACAGACCAGGCTTGAAAATCTATGATGATGGTACGGAAGAATTGTTTGCAAAGTAATGCTTTATCAGACCGCAATACACTAAATATATTTTAGAAAAGATACTTACGTAGCATGATTCAAACTAATACGTAGACAGAAAAACCAACGTCAAACCTATTATTCATAAATCTCTGACACCGCCAGGTATTTTTTTTAAATCTGAAATTACCTACCTCATGCAAAATACCTGAAGCTTAGAGTGACATGTAGTGTTACTAATATTTATGTCATTATGAAAACGCATTGCATGTGCCAGTTTCTCTTAGGTATACATTTCAGCTCTGATTTAGCATCTGAGAAAAATATTTATGAACTATGTTTTTTTTTTATACGTTCGACAATGTTTTACTTCTATTTACAAATATATTTTAAGCCAATGCCTACACCCACTTGATTTAAAGGATGCAGTTTTGGAAACAGGTCGACGACCAATCGAGGTGCCTATGACGTAAGCACGGCCATTTCTGTTTCATCGAAAATTGTATTTTATATTTTAAATGTTAGAGTTGAATTTCGTGTGATATGGTCGTATTGCTCATCCTCGATGAGTCTTGTATGAATCGGGTGGGAATTTGAACTTTATTAGTTAGGAAACAAGGTGTGGAATGCAGTGTGTGTGAGTATTGATGGTACTTGATAAATTGATTGAAGTGGATGAATGCAGTTGCGAAGTCTATTGTTATCTACTTTTTGCTTGAGAATCTATTAATCCATCAATCTATTCTAAACACATCCTATGAAAATAATTGTTTGGCTTAAAATAATACTGGGAGTAATTATTATTCTCGACGGTACATTTATTTTTAACCGACTTCAAAAAAAGGAGGGGGTTCGCAATTCGACTGTATGTTTGTTACGCGACTCCTCCGCGAATTGCGGACTGATTTCGATTTTTTTTGTTTGAAAGGGTAGACTCTCGAGGTGGTCCCATTTAAATTTGGTGAAGATCTGATGAAGACCTTCGGAGATATACAATGGAACTCTTTAATGAATAACAGCATATCACTCACGACTGCTGTAATCGCATGCTTACATATTGTTTGTGCCACTCAAAATACAAAAACAAAATAAACTTTAAAAAAAATCTAATATTTCCTTGCTGCAAAAGGAACTGCTCACAATTCTTCCATAATCTTTATAATAAAACTTAATAAAAACTTGTCATGTACATGTAAAGACACACTAGATTGCATAGAATATCCTTAACGGTTGGCAGCCATGACGCCCTGACGTCATCAGTTAGATCACCACTAATTGTGGACGTTAATTTGTATGGAGCTAGCAAGCGCACGCGTTGTCTGATGTATGGGAATATTTTACAAAGGGAAGTTGTGTCATTTCTAGGTTCGCTTGAGAACGGAAGAGGAGTGGAATGATAGATACGTGATAAAGATTAAAAATATTTGTTATTGGTGCTGATTCTGTTGTTTACAAACTGATTAATTTAATCTTACTATGTCTCTTTCTAACAAAAAACATGAGAAAAGTATGGAAGATTTATTATTATTATTTAATCCTGTCAAATTAGTCCACTTGCTTGTTATCAACGTGAATTTAGTCGCCATCACTATAGGTAGCGACAACTACAATACATGGTATTGGTATCCCTCATCCCGTAGTGGAAATATTAGCCATTTAGCAACGGTGATATCGAAGCTGACTGCACAGGGTGTGCTAGACGATCTCATAGCTAATCTATACGTGAAGAGAAAACTTTATACCCCTTTTTAAGCATATTGCTCGCACGGAGGAGTGTGAGATTTGGCATAGTTCAAGTTTATATCAAGAAGAAGTGCAAAAAGCTAAAATTACAGTCGAATTTTGACCACCGGGCGACCACTAGTATTAGTTAATACAGTATTTCTGATTACTTGTACATTTGTTGGGGAGTACATATCCCTACGACAGGATGGTGCGGTTTCCGTGTTGTGTCATACGGTTATCATTGTGACATTGGACCATATTGTAGGTACAGTACACGATCAGAAATGCATGAGCATACTAAAGACTGTATTCGAATGCAACGCGATGGTGCGTACGAGCTGTTTGTGTGAGTTAAACACACAACGTAATGAGACATCACCACATTTACCACACACACTAAGAAGTTAAATAAAATGAAAGAAAGTATATTGTCGTCGCATAGATTTATAATCTAGCGTGTGAGCGTGAGCGAAATTGTAAATCTATTTGCCGTCGCTTGTCAATGTATGCATGACCTTGGTGACATTCTTTCGTCGATGTCATTGTATTGCTTTATTTCAAGTAATTCTAACAATCACCGATAGCTATGATGCATAGTGCATAGGATTGCGATTAACTTAGCGTAGGTTCGAGTCTTAGGGAAGACTGTTATTTTGTTTAGATATTTATTATCCTTTTTTTATTAATAGGTGGATTCGTTCAATGATAAATATTATTATAAGTGATTATATTCTGGGTTATCTTTACAAAATTGTAAAAAAAAAGGATTGTTAGCAAAACAAAACCGTTTATTTGTTTTAATTACAATAAAGCCCGTCACACACGTAGCTATAATATATATTAATATACTGTGCTATATATTACATTATAGCAAGCCCCCACAGTAGTAGCTATACTATAACATATTTTGATGACGTAATAGAATATATATTATAGCTGCGTCTGAAGTCGCTCGAAGATTACTATGGAAAATATATCGTAATATGTCTTGCTATAATATATATTATAGCTACGTGTGTGACGGGCTTTAAGCTATCTTTATAAAACAAAACAGTTACACTTATTAGATATTGAGTTTATAGCTTAATCATTGTCTTGACGAAAAGAGAATTGAAACTAGACCAACTTTAATTCTTGAACTACCGACCTATATGTAATATGGCCAGCAATTACAACTTAAATATTATACCTATAAACGACGAGCAGACAGTAAATAACATATAGTTATGTTTATTGTAATCTCTTTTCTTTGATATGAAAATGACAATGAGAAAATGACAATGAAAAATTACAAACTTTTATTAGTAAGGGGTATAACATTTTAAAATTACCAATATTTATTGTAACTTCCACAGCTGTTCTCAATACAGTCAAGTAAGTGTCGACGCATTATACAGTAGGTAACACTTATTTAGATATTGAGGTTATAGTTTAAGTATTCGTTTTCTTGACGAAAAGAGGATTGAAACTAAACCTCAAACGTTACAACTTAAATCTTTTACCCCTTACGAATAAACCATGAGTGATTAACTAACTCAAGTAAGTGTCGACACGTTTAGTAGAAGACTATAACATTTTGGTTCTCGCCCGGTGAATCGGACAATTATCCTGGACAGAAGATATCTCTAAACTCTTCAGCTGGATAAACAATGAGCACAGTAGGCAGCATGACATATTATCATATAATACTTCCACATAACTATGTTTTATTCACTACAGCGTGTGTTATCCTTACACCATAAATGAAGTCTTCCCTTTTGGCTAGATTGAACATTATTTCATCTGAAGATATAGTAGTGTCCCAGTTGAAGTAAGTATAAATAACTATTCTCGTGTGAACCGTTCTTGTTTACGTCTTTCTGTCAAAAAGGGTTTTTAGCTGGTCTTCAGTGATGGAAACCTTCAGCGTGGAGTGCATGGCGAATAGTTAGTAATGAAATGTCGAATAATTCTGCAAAATGTTTCGTTGTTATGTAACCACTTGTTTCATATTCGTTCACCATCGACTACCAGGGCTACTTTCTTCCTCATTCATGGTCTTAACCCACCGCCTCATAGTATTTCTCTAGAACAAAAAAAAGAAATACCTACTAATAAACATCTATAAGCAAAATACTAAAACTGATTACTATATATATGGTATAATATATATATATATATATATTATACGTATCTATATATTACTTATATCTATATAAGTATATTTAACACATGTTTATTATACTTCTATATATTAATTAAGAAACCAAACAATAATAAGAATATATTTATTATTCATCATTATTATTATCATTAATCTAAATAAATAAACTTTAAAATGATTTATCTTTTTCTTTAGTTTTATATAAAGATCATGAATAACACTCACAGTCACTCCGGTTTCATTAGATATAATTTGTATTATAATCATATCGTACACTTTTAGACAGTGCAATAATATTCCCCCCTCGCTTCGATTATATTAGCCTGCATTTTGAATATTATAACTACAAGCACCGCTAATAGATTTAATCACACATCATTAACCAATAATAACAACACTAACAACGTTCTATTCGATCTAAATGACTTGAGTCGTAACTGCATCTGTCTACCTTACAGAAATCTAAATAATTTATTCATATTTCTGTTGTCTACCTGCTAACTTTTCATTTTATATGAACGAGACATCGCGGTAGGCCTGTTATTATTATCGAACTACTACGTTAAACATTGATGAATAAATGCCTCAAGATTTATGAGTATTATTAAAACTTTAAAAAAACTATCACTGTCTGTGAGGATTGAACCTACAGTTCACCAATCACTAATGAATACCAGGGAACGTTATCAACTTAGCTGGCTTGAGATATACTAGCAGTATTGAAATTATGGAATACAATCAGTTGCAGACAACAGTGCATGTGTGTGAGTGTCTGTAGTATAGAAATAGAAACTACTTCGTAAAAGAAGGTCGTAAGTCAACCCATTAGCGTCAATCTATTGCTTTGTGAGACTGCTCATGCATTTCTGATCCCTACCGTACATGTGATGATGTTACAACATAGTAATTACAATATTATGTGATGTTACATACATGGATGCTGTATATTTCTGATTTATCACGTGGCGAAGTCAAGTAGAATTTTAGTTTACGCGGAGAGAAATATTGTGGTAACATGACTACTAGAACGCTTAGTAAGTAGCATCGACTAAACGCTAGTACTGAATATTATAAATAAATCGCGTAAACTATACAGTTTTTTTTATCATAAGTACCAACAATAACGTAAAGATTAATAAATTATTATTTGTTTAAACATTGCCCCTCACTAGGATTTCTCCTGTATGGAGGGTACAGTTTACAAACATACATGTCACATGCACACACAACCAGACCCGAAACAACTATCTGTAGATCATACAAATATTTGTTTCGTGCGGGATTGAACCCGCGGCACGTAGCGTAGAAAGCTAATCGCTTAGCCACTGCGCCAACCGTGACGTCAAATGTACTGTAGGGGTGTTTTATCTGCGATATTTTTCTCTCCTTTATGCCATGTTAGCTCCGCAGGTGTGAATATTAATAATAATATCGTAATCTTTATTCATTATTTCGGCTTCTTTTCACTAACTGCGCAAAACATTACACGTACCTAATCATTTGTGGACCGTGAATGTTTAGAATTTATTATTAACGCTAATGTGATTTCTCACACATTTTCCTTTAGTTCACCATACGTTTTTAAATACATTTAAATAATACACGAGCCAGTTTTTAATGATCTCTAGAATAAATTCTGCCTATTTTATCTAATTTCAAATGTCAAGGCCTTTTTGGTAGTATTTTCCTCGTATTGTGTATTGTAGGAAAATATCTACCATTTATTTTCCTTATTTCCAAACAACGATTTAAAAGCAGAAAAAAAAACGTGTATTTGCTGTTGTCATTGATAGGTGGCGCTGTACTAAAGTTTTTGAAGTTAGCAGAAGGTAGAACATTGGTAATAAATCTGTTGAACATATTCTATATTTGACATTTCTTAAAATATTGGTGTCTTTTTCTTTCATTGTTGAATTGAAATAGATAGCAATAAATCTGCTAAATATTAAATCTTCAAATTAAATTAAAACCAGTTTGTATACAAAAGAATCTGCAGCAATATATCTATGAAACAATCTAGCATTTATTTAAACTAAATTAACGTTATTCCTTTGTATTTCACAGGCGAATCCCGGCGAGAAGGATCCACGGATGAGCCAGCGCCCGACGCTGACGTCGACACCAGCGACGCTAACACCAAGGAACCCGATAAGGATAACAAGTGAGTACTGTACGAAGAATATTGCAGCCCACTGCTGGGCAAAAACATCTCAAACAAACAGTAATGTCCGCAGTAACCACTAATTAAAGGCTTCGCAAGTAAAAATATTTTTATGAATTTAGACCAGCGCTATCTGGGCACTCAGCCCCGTTAGGACCTTGCTGCCGAGATAATCTTTTCGTCACGGTAAATAACTCTTTTAATTTATTTGCGGTAGGATGTAGCTACTCGTAACGCCATCTAGCGTCGAGTAGTAAGATTAAACTTGGTCGAAGTTCATCCATTCGTCACTAGATGGCAGAGTAAGTTTATAAATGTATTCATGTTTTTCATGTTTCCATTTTCATTTTTTCATGTTATTGGCGATTGTTTGATTTATTATACATAAATATTATTGTTTATAGATGCTGCTGTATTTTAAAAATAGAATAAAAAATACAGATTTTTTATTTTCTTTATAATGATACATACAGTAAATTAAGTATTAAATAAAATAACAGTAAACTAGATTGGATAATCTAGTTTACTGTTATTTTATTTAATACTTAATTAACTTAATATTCTTAATTTTAGTTGGCGCACCCCGTCGTCTGGGGGTGGTCGCGGCGTGAACCGAGCCGAGAGTTGTCGCGAGAGAGACGCCCCGAGACGCGGCAAGCACCGCAACGCGAGCGACCCCAACCGACTCACTGCGCACAATAACCAGTAAGTACTTAAGTATTATTTTAGTGGCTCAAGCACATTTTCTTTATTATTTAATTATCACTTGCGATAACGGTGAAGGGAAACCTCCCATCTGAGAGGGCCTCATAAGTTCTCGATGGTGTGTGTAGTCCACCAACCCGCACTAGGCCAGCGTGGTGGACTAAGGCCTAATCCTTCTCATGCTGAGCAGAGGCCGGTGCCCAGCAGTGGAACAGTAATGGGCTGGATTTATTATTTTGCTATAACTTCATGCAACAAAATGTACGTAGGCGGACTATGCCTTATATGCAATCTCTACCAGGCAATCATGAGTGATGCATGTCCTGCCCAGGTAATAGGATTTACTGATATAATTTATTTTATATATATTATTATATGCAACCCTGTAACCGCACGATTTGGCGAATACAATTCTAGTAAAACAGCTTAGTTGGAGCGCTTACATTCATAATATGGAGGGTACAAGTACGTTGACACTACAATAATGATTTAATTTTTATTATTGCATTATATTTAGTTAATAATTATATTTTATATTTTTTTGTTGTTTAAAACCATTTATTTTGCTTTTCAATAGGAACTACATGAAACAACCGAGTTTCACATTTTATGGGATTTAGTTTGCAAATTGTTCCCACGAAAATATTTAATAGATTGAAGAGAAATAAATAAAAGAAATTCTTTAAAAAAGGCGCCGCTTGGCAATACTCCAAAAAGGGTGCGCTGAGAGAGAAAAAGATTAAGGAATTTTAAGCTTAGCGCTTTACTATTTTTTTATACCAAATTAAAGGGCTTTACTCAATTATAAAACAACTTATCTTTAATGTACCAGGAATAAAATAAATGAACAAAAAAAGCCCTAAAAACCGAGATTCAACAACAATTTACTAGATTTTATATTCATTTAGATTTTACAATTAAAGTTAATTTTTAAATAGATTAGTAGGTACTCAGCAAATAAAAAAATAAAGCGTTTATTAGAACATCAAGAAACCTTATAAACTTGTGTTAATTCAAAATAATTGTCCGCCAAAAATGGCGCGAATCACCTCGGCCATAACTCTATCTCACTCATAGTTATTTGCATATCAATATCATATCCATTTGAAATGTTTACTCAAATAGCGAAATAAGAGCAAATTCCTCGCGGGCCTTCCCAAAATAGTGTTCTATTCTGCTAGGCAAAGTAGCAGACTTTTATTTCCTGCCACATTGACAGACTTAACAACGACCTAACTTTCCACGATGCACCGCTAAAATAAACTTTATTTTTAACAAAGTAAAGTGCAATTTTATCCTTTGAAAATCTGTTTGTCTGGAATGGTGTTAAATTTAAATTTTGGATTTTATTGGTTTTGTTTTCGTTTAATTAGTTATTTAAAATAAATTTATATAATTTGGATTGTTTTGTTTCTGAAAAAATCTCTGTCTAAACGTAAAAAGATATTTTTGTATTTTTTTTTATTAAATAACCAGACTGAGGAACTGTTTGAATCTTCCGAAACCATTTTTCTAGAAGTCTATGATCTAACAATTACCCGAACTCTCGTTTGTGTTACAAATTCAATTTGATTTATTCCCTGATACATTTAAAAATGGCTTTTGAACACAGGTCATGCATTGTACTTTCAGCATTTAAGCTTAACCAGTGCAATTTGATTTCCCGTTTAATGGCATCACTGGGTATCGAGATACCTTTTAAGACTGGTCGATTCTGTCCAGTATGTGTGGATCCATCGTTACATTACAATACTTGATACGTAAGTATCATGCTGTGTGGGCTTCATAGCCAGTTTTAGTTGATCTTCTTGTGGGATTATTGTGTCTATGGTAGGGGGTCTAGTAATATGGTAGCTGCAGTGTGCAGGGTGGTTTCACGGATACAGTTTTCAGTGCGTTACGAGACGCGATCGAACGCGCACTGCGACGTTTTGCGCACTATTCGTTTTACTGTGTCTTTATAAAGTGTGTTTTTGTGAATTAAGATTTTAAAGTGGTATGATTAAATAGTTATAGGAAGTTATGGTTTGATTATTATTACTGTTTAAGGTTGTAAGTAAATTGGCAATTAATTGAGTTAGCAAAATATTATTTTTTTGTCTTTAACAATACCAATTATAGTTTTTGGCGAAAAACATATTTTGATGTTTCTAAAAATAAATAGATAAGTACATCTATAAGACTGCACACAAATTATTCTTAACTCATGTAATTATTGGTTATTTTCCTGTATTTTTGTGGTTACAGGTTATTTCAGAATATTGCTTGATAATAAATTACATCACCATATTATAGTGTAGGTAGTATAAATTTTAACAACAAATACTAACGTTATCACTAAATATAATACAAAGCCAAATTAAAAACCGGTTTTATTTGTATTTTTGGACCAATTTCGATCTACTGATAAGGCTATCCCCCTTATTCATAAAAACTGACGTTCTATAAACGTTTTATACATAATACCTTTCACTGTCACTTTCATATTAAAGCCATTGTGGATATTAGAGGTTCATAACACTATTATGAAAATGGGGGTAAGCGATTATGAAAACGGGAGTAACTGAATATTATATTTAGTCACAAAAGCAATTATTATTTCTTGGTTACTAAGAGGCCTATGTTCAGCATTAAACGTTTTCAGGCTCATATAATGATTATGAAATCCGCAACCCGATAGTTCCTAACGTATCATACACATACATACAGTTCGGAAACGCAATGCGTACGCTAACAATAGACAATTGAGTCTTATATTACGAGACGATATTTAATAACATGATCATTCCATAAGTTTCTATATCCATTCGTTAAGAATATTGTCTCTACATCCTTTTTAAAGTTTAAAGTTTTTTATTTACATTAACTTTTATAGGTTAGGCGTTTACTGTAGATTATTTAGTATTTAGAAGTTACTTCTGCAGTTAACTTTAAACTCTTCGAAAACAAATTAATATCGTAAAATCTTCCGATAATCTTTTATTACTAATTTCAGAATTAAACAGGTCTAATTAGCAATGTATTTATTGTAATTTTTTTGTAATTTATTAGTTAATTGACGGTTAAGCTAAATCACTAGGAATTTAGCTAAACAACGGACTTGCTTACCTTTCTACACTTTTTTTATATCAATCAGTAGGTTTTGTATTATTAGGACATTTCATTATAAAATCTACTTGCTATACCTCCATAGTTAACAATATTCAATTGGAAACTAAAATCTACAGCAGACATCTCCCCCTACCCTTATCTCCATAACGGAAGCGTTGGCTGTACCGGCGACGAAATTTACTTTAGCCGAGCATTGTGTCATTGTTGCCGACGTAAACAGCCGTCATGGCCGTCATGCTGTTCAGGGGGGCTAAAATGGCCGCTTTAGATGAATCATAATATGATTCATATTACGAATGTCAAAATATCTACTTAATTGACGACTCTTAATGTCATCCGCATAAGGTTCATATTCAGTAATCATCTGTTTGACAGTTACTAAGCAGATCATTAGATGAATTGCTCAATGTGGCCTTTTTAGGCCCCCAGAACGGTGCAGGATTAAAAGGGGGGATTGTGAAGACTAAGGAGTACTGTGAATTTAATGGGAGTTTCTTACGTCCGATCTAATTACTTTATACATATTTAAATTATTCTTTGTCTGTTATCTATAATTTAATCTGATATTCTTGTATATTTGATGCAAAATGTGGAGAAACATGTTATAAAAAAATATGCCTAAAAAAAAGAACTGATTTGATTTTATATTTTTAAGTATAGTTTCTTAAGTCAAGCGGTTTGTTTTTTGGTTTTGTATGGGGTTTACTTTGTACTTTGGTAAATGAATGACCTATTCTATCACCCAACTCATGAACGATTGAGTTTAGAAATTAATTCGTTCTTCAAATTTGTAATGTGACGGAATTCCCTGATTTTTACTAAGAAAGTTATTTATGTGTAGAGGTTAAAGACATTAATCTTAAATAATCCCTAAATCGCTTGCTATGAAATACATTGAAGAAGCGTCAAGTGTTTCCGACCTTCAGTAAACCAATGTTCGGCTTTTTGCCAGAATTTCCGACCGAGCATTTTTCGTTCGATTCAATCTGGAGCACCAGTTAGCGAGTCTTCTATACGAATATTCGTAGCATTTGAACCAAATATGTATTTAGAATGACAGTTACCGTCTGTGAATGTTTAGCGCACGGTAGTGCAAGCTAGCTTGGAGTTTTGGCGTTGTGCCAATCTTGTGTGGTGTCAATGACAAGATTTTGGTCACAGCGGGCTGAACTGTTAAATCTTCTGGATTCTACCGTAACCAAGCCTTTGACATCTCCGATCAATTAAGGTCCGATCGGATTGCGAACATAAAAGATTTCTCAGAATTGGCACTTAAAGAGTAGAACTTGTCCTGTCTTTAGAAAACGTTACTATAGTCTTGGTCTTCATCTCTCATTCTGTTATGGTTTCTTGTTTCGGGTATGCTACGCAATGATCATATTCAAATTTATCTATCGCAATCTATTGCTGAACTCTCCTTATCCCATTCTACCACAAAATCCGGTGCTCTGCCTTCCGCATTCAGTTCATCTCAGCTGCCTTCTTCACGTCTGTCTTCCGCAATATTTAGTGTAACCAGATTTTCAGTATCTTAATTTTCGATTTCTTTAGTATCACAAAAAATTGTTACAGTTGACCGTGAATAATAAATCATAATGTGCTTTTGGAGGTTACCCGTACAAATGACATAATAACGATAATTTTACGATGTTACTCATATGTTTAGCGGTACATTTTGCTCAGCACTTCCTTCAAACTCGCTCGTAACTCATCACTTGGGGCAATTTGTTAAATTTTATTGATACATTATGTCACTTGAGCATGCAAAATAATATTTTATCACCTTCCCTATATTTAGTGGCCGCTTCAAAATGTATGTCTTGTAACGCCTAGATTTCAGTAAAACTTTCCGCGTAAATATGTTTCGTATGTTTTTCAGCTTTCATGTGGGCTTATTTTGTATCAACAAATGTGTTAGTAGTTGTAATGCCAATGTCTTATATTGAATTAGATTAGGGTTTCCCAGTGTTGTTGATTTCGAGTGTTTTCATGGTTCGTTGAATGGTATAACCCAGCAAAATGAAGCTTCTTAAAAACTTTATTTTCGTTCCTCTGAATTAGCTAAATGTTCATTTATAAGATACAAGGACTCACCCATTGAAAATATTTTAAAATTAATCGTATCTTTAAATACATATGAAAGAACGTTTTCTGGAATGCGGAAATTGAAATCTATACTTGAAGAAATACGCTTAGAAAAGAATTTCAATCAAGGAATGAACGTAGAACTTATTGGGCTGACCGTAGAACTAACATTTTCTTTTACAAAAGGAAAAATTCCTTTTGTCTTTATGTAAAGGAATTCTAAATTATTATTTATACATATTTTGAGATAGAAAAATTCTGTAGCCATAACCTTCACAGTCATTTCCCGTACAATAATCTACGTTTATGTAAACCTTCCACTACGCACTATGTTTATGTTGCGTACACGCATTCATTTGTTTTTCTGTTTATATAACAACGATCAGTGTGGAATTTATATTTTGGTAATTCGCATAACTAAAATAGTTGTTTACCAGATTTTATAATATTGAGGAATTTCACGTACAAATTCCTTTCTAAGAGTTCAAGCTCGTGACAGATCTTTAGCTTATTTTTAACGAATATCGTAGTGTTCTTCGATGTTACTAACTGAAGTAACGAGTAGCAGCTGGATTTTTAATTTACCCTAAATTGTAATAAAGATATCCCGTGTCCTATTTCGAAAGATACCATCTGTTTTCTAAAACACCAAAAATAACGTGATTGACGCGATCCTTAGTTAGTTTCCCTAATTTATTCTTACGACAGCATCCTTGTACTGTTAACAGAAATTCAGTAGAATACTAATTTTGACTATACGATAACTTTAGCATTTTGTTCAATTGTATCTTCTTACCAACAAATTTTCACTCGTCTTTATACATATGTTATTTTCCTATTTCTATGTTTTTCTTATCAAACTAATTGGGACCCAAGACATTTTCGTTTCACTTGCGAGTTGCGACGCATTGATAACGCTAAATTAGTCCTCCTTTCTCAGGCTTAACCTTTCATTCGCTGTTGCCATGCCATTTTAACTACGTCATCTAGATAATCCTTCATATGTCATCAGAATTGGTTTTGGAGGTATTCCTACATTTGGACGAGTTCAATTATCTTCAAGTGCTTTTATATTGATTACTAAAAACATTTGCACTTATCCCTAATTCAGATAACAGGAGATACGAGCAATTTTGATTGACACCAACGGTTATGGAAAAGTACAGGAATGTATGTAGATGACTTTATTATTTTAGGTGTGACTTTCTTTAACGCCGTTAAATATGTTCACGTTTGTTCTCGTTTATATTTTGAATAGAGTTACTGTTAATTAAATTTGTAACTCTTCATAAATGTCCAATTTAGATGTCAATAAATCTCATGTCCTTGTCAATTTGTAAAACCCTTTTCCCAAACAGTCCATCTTAATTTTCGTCCTCGCATCTTAAGTAAACTTAAGCCATATTGATTGAAGCTTTAGCTTTTAAAGCTTTCATTTTGTCTTTATTTGATTTTAAGTAGATTTTGGTAAAGTAATTTTGTCGTAGTTATATACAATGTTAGAGATTGCTATGAACCCTCAAATGAGACCCTGATTTATCAATTTAGATTATTTCGCGTGAAAGTCCAGATTAATACTTTGCAGACTTTTATTAATGCCTAATCTTTATTCAAGGTTAACCTTTTTCATCCTCATTGCTCAAACAATCTGTAACTTACATTCTGTAATTTACTAATGCAAATTAAACATTTATAACACGATATAGACATAAATGTTTTTCATACCCCTTCTCATTTGGTTGTTTACAAATTTTCTACAATGACCGTTTACAAAATTAACCTGGTTCCCTTCATGACTTTGTACTTCTAACTCGTATTTCGAATTCAAGATCTATATAATACGTTTCCGCCTTCTGATTCAGCTGTTTACTATTGTGTAATGGGATTTAGTTTATATTTTATTTACGTCTTCTATATTTTAGTGTTGTTTTTCAATAACCATCTACAAGCCATAAAATATTTACAATTCAGTTCCGAATATCTAGACTATGTCGAATGCTGGAGCGAGACTCGGAACTGATTCGCAGAACGAGTGCTTGTATACGGGTAATTATTTCATCACGAGCTCGCTTCGCTGTGCCGACGGAAATAGTCGCTAGGTCACTGGATTGGCCCCTGGCACCGTCTGGTACCTAAAAATTACAACTCCGAATAATTTTGGGGTACACCAAAAATGATCGACGTATCGAGTCTTGCAGGTTGGCTTCAGAGACAGGTTCTAGATTTCCAAATTGATATCAAATTTCTTTTTTTATCTAGGAGATATTAACTAGATTTTGAAATTTTTTGCCAGTTTGATGCTCCAAAAGAAACTTACTTTCGTCGGGTCGCTTATGCTTCCGAAATCTAAAGACCCGAAACATATCAAAACGTAGCTTCAACATGTTAAACATCCTGTTGCCAATAAAATCTCATCCCGGAAAGGAATAAAACGGATTTGAGGCGCTATGACGTGGGATATTGTAATAAATTTGATTATATCATGAAATTAGGTTGATGATCCATCACTGGAACCATTTTCAATACATAAACGTGAACGGAGATCGACGGCCAAATTATTGGAAAGATTTATTTGCTAATCGAGAGGGTGTATTTCTTGATCCTTTGATCGGTTGCTAATGCCCGATCGCTCCACTAATACATTAAAAATCGTTTTTAATTATACCGTCCTTGATGGAAATCTGTTTTTATTTGTCGTCGTCATTCTGTGATTATTCGTTTGATACGATTGTGAATTTTTTGTTTCGCCTTTATTTTGGTCTGTGGAATTTTGTTGTGGGAGCTTTGCTTGGATGCTTTGTTTTCATTCATAACTTCTCGTTTTAAAAATACAACAGGACTTTAGGTGCCGTAAAATTGCGGTTTTAAAGATAGTACTTATTCGTAAATCTTTCTTAATGCAAATGAAATTGCAGATTTCATACAATCACAGTTCAAACCAGAAGTTCGTATTTCAGTGGTATAAATACTCAAGATCAGCAGCCTATTAATGTTCTTAACAGAATTTACCTGATCATAGAACTCCGCGACAAATGATCGTACCAGGATATTACCATAATCACAACGCTAAGCAAGCGCATTGTTGATTCATTTTCATCTCGTTTTTGTTCTTCCGTCCTACCTGATCCGTCATACACTTACGTAATAACATGACTCATACACGCTTGTTTAAAAAACTCCCAATAACTAGGTACGGCTTAATTTTCAACGCCAGATTGGACTGCCATCAATTCATGACAGCCATGTTTGAAATCTGTCAGAGTGACGTGCTTTTGCGCGGGAATCGCGACGCGATACGGCTCGTTCATCATTGACCCAATCCCGTAGTCTATTCCTGGTAGTCGTTCGCGATCGTATTATTAAAAAAATATTTATTAGGGGCAGTGTGATTCATGTTTTGAGCCAAATTTTCCAAGAGTTCAGAGTATGATAAAGGTTTATGTGACCGTCATTAATCGTATAGCTTTGATACGTTATTTTGGCGTACATAGACTGTTATTTAACCATTATTAATGGCTGGCATTGATCTTCCTCGTACTAAAGATTTATGAAAGCCGACCTTTAACAATCTCTTTAAAATTAGAATACTAAGAATAAGCCTAACCTAGAGGTAGGGTATAGCGGGACTTTCCGCACAAAATTGGAACTCTCCGACTGGACAATACCGTAGCCAAATTACACAGTTTTTTTGTAGTGTTGTGGTCCTAACGGGGAGCAACATCGCGAGTGCTCCAGTGGGTCTACAACGTGAAAGTTCTGCCCCTGGTTTTGCAAGCGTCCATAGGTTACGGTAATCGCTTACCATCAGGCGGGCCGTAGGTATTTTAGCTACCATGATGGTATCAAAACAATCTTTCCTATTTATGAAAGCAGAATCTAGATTCGTAATCCATACAGTCGTTAATCTGCCTAACTCTACATATCCCACTGAAACACTGAATCATTATAAATCTATGGAATCATCATTTCTAAAATGTGTTGATGGCCCTAATCTGAGAGGGTCAGGTCGCCCTTTATGTCCTCGTCGTCGAGGTTCTGGGGATAAATATTTTGAAGTTATTTCTTCAACTTTCCGAACAATTTGTGCCACTCAATCGAACAAAATTGTATCAGTTCTGACTGAAGCGCATATTACCGGTGCTATGTATAGACACGTGATCATCGAAGGCTTAGCGTCGGTGTCAAGTGGGGCGTCGGTCGCGGAAGTCACTCGACTCCAGAAGCCTTACAATGCGGCTATCATAATTGTGTACATCTCAGTGACGTACAGACGCCTTGTCCGATAGATTCTCTTGTGTAATCACTAATCAGTTTGTTCTTAATTGATTTATGTCCTTGCTTGTAAGGGTAGTAAATGGGTTGTTCAAGGTCATAATAAAAAAAAAAAACTTATATAAATAATTTTAGCTTTCTGCACTCCTTCTCCAAATTAACTATGCCAAATCTCACACTCCTCCGTGCGCGCAATATGCTTAAAAAGGGGTACAAAGTTTTCTCTTCACGTATCTACCTATTACCATATCTACCGTAACTAGATTACTATTCTACCTACCTTTAATATGTAGTTTTCTCCCACAAGCAATTCTTTTATTTACGGTACGTATTTGCGCATGGATCCAATCTTGCATAACCAAATATATTATGATTAGCATCAAACATGTTTGTTTCTAGGCATTTACATAATTATTCATATCTTGATCCTGGTTAGGATCAGCTTTGGACTTTTCGTTGACACTTGTGTCCATAAAGTACCTCTTTATACTATTGAAATAATATGACGTAATCGATGATGCAGTCTTAGATTCAGAAAAAATCCTGTCATAGACTAAATATTATGATGATCTTTATTCAGGAACCGCCGCATTATCTCTTGAAACATCGATACTCGTTAAAATTTTACAAGAGCTTAGGAAAAATCCACATCCACTTTAAACCTCGAGCTAATTGATGTCCCGTGCAAACAGCCACCCATCCCACGTCTCGCCCATATTGACCCAACGGTTTATGAGCACATGTCCAATAGAACCTACCGCATGACAAATGGCACAAACAGCATAAGAACACCATGACACGACCAACATACATAACTTGCTAACATAATGATATGGGGAAACCAGATGGTTCTATTTCTTAGGACTATCCTAAAAGTTAGACTTGAACACTTTCCTTGTATTCTTCACGAAAAAAATTGCAGTACATGTCCAGCTGAGTAGACTACGATAGGCTTAGATCAGGGGTCTCCAAATTACGGCCCACGAGCCAATTGCGGCCTCGGAGGGCCACCAATTCGGCCCGCGGCAGCGTCCCACATATGCCCTATATCCGGCTCGCCATAGTTTATTTAAGTAAATCATACAAAATAATATCCAACACTTTTATTTAATGATTTATTAAATTATGAAACTTAACCTAAAACTATATTATGTAGGTTATGAGCCCAGGGCCGATAGGCCAGCTAGGCTAGGTATTGAGACCTAGTAAAGGAGCCAGTGTGGCTCTTACGCTAAAAAGTTTGGGGAACACTGGCTTAGAAGATTGATTTCCTTAGTTGATAGTTTAGTAAATATTTCGTAATTTTACGTCATTTCTTTGCTACGGCCAGACATTTTGTGTGATCTAGTCCGCGGCGCATAAAAAGTACCTATAACAAATCCGTGCGATAATTTTTCCGTTACTCCTGTCCAATCTGATGTGTTTGCAAATAGGACAGGAAACTTGACGTCTTGTGAGCCAATATTTACATACACAGGAAAACTTCAATGTATCGTTTTCATCAGCACCTTGTTACATAATCAAACCTGACTTACAAAACAAAGAACTTTTGTTTCATTGATTTTTTATTTCTTGTGTCCCCAAAATAGAGGAAAAACAGCTGATATTTTTAACAGTTGTTCATCTTTTCTCCCGGAAGTGGAAGTCAAAGCGGGACTTCAATTATTTTGGTATTTGATGCTAATCTTTGAGTATGTTCTAGATACTCAAAGATGCTAATGACCGTGGTTTGGCAAATTATTCCAGCTTTAACCTAATTAACAAGTTTTGAATCAGTTGCTAATTACAGAGTGTGACTCGGTAAGAGTTTCCTGATAGAAGCTTGTAAATAGTCAACCTCATAGTAATACCATTTTATCCACTTCTGATTCGCAAGATTATTTCAAAAGATTTCCCAAGAGGCTACAGGATAGGGTTCTTCAAAAAGGGAGTGAAAAGATTTTTACAGGGCCGGCAACGAGCGAGTCATACCCCTGGTGTTGCAAGCGTCCATAGGCTACGGTAACCGCTTACCATCAGGAAAGCCATACGCTTGTTTGCCATCTTAGTAGTAAAAAGAAAAGCTTAAAAATATGTTTTTTTTTTCATGTTCCTTGACTTCTGCTGGCTTCAATTCGTTACTCTCAGTTGGAACTACTATTTTAAAAGTTTCATAAACGGATTGTTAATGGGAATCTTGTCCCGTCCACCAAGAACGCCTAGTCACCCTCTACCATATGATCTGAGTTGACAGTGGTGTCTTTATGCGTTCTATTTCCACGGCGTGGGGTGGCACACCCTGTGACGTCAGCAGCACACCTTCACGGCTCCTTGCTAAGGGTTTATGATTTGATGGTGTGATTGGCGACAATAAATTGGGAAATACACCTATAATTGTTTCTTATAAGATTTTTCTGTCTTTCAATTTACTTGGCGAAAAGATATTGTTAAAGTTTAGATGCTTAATTTCTTTAACATCTTTTTAGTATGTCTTGTCTTGAGGTCTATTAGATAGCTATTTCCATGCCACAGGTGATTATAACTTACTGCTCATAGTATAAATATCCGTCACAAAAAATTGGCCTTCTTCGTGAACCTTTCAGCCTCAAGGAATGATCCTAGAAAGATGTTGTCATAGCAACATTAGGAATTAATGAAAGAAAAATGATTACAGCTCAGACGAACTGTCTTCTGAGGATTACAGATATTCGATTTAGGATTTCGCCCATCCTTTTCATACAATCTTGGCTTGTCCTTTCAAGACACCTACGCGAACCGAAGAGTAATTATGTGTTAGAAATTTATGTGTTTTCGCGTAATTTCTATTCACGAGTAATACCAATCCTATTGTTAGAAAATCCTATAATAACTTGTCAATACGTCAACAGCTTATAATAATCAAAGGCACTTCCCTGTACTACGTCACGTTTGGCCATCATGATCCATTGTCCACCCTTTCTGAGCAGGCGCAGTGCTATAAGGCTATGTACTGAACACCTTTACACAGTAATACTAGACCAGTTGCAGTAGCCGCGCGGAACTCGCGTCGATAAGACGTGTCGTAAACTAAATCGATTTAAAGTGAATATTTAGTGTTTTAATCGATTGTCTTCTAATTTTAAACGATAAAAGTGTTTACTTTTATATCGGGATGTGTTAGTAGTATCAAGTGTTTGATTTAAGGTGCCTATTGTGTTAGAAATGTTTTGGATTAGGATTTATTCTGTTTTTAATAACGGATGGCGAATTATGATGTAGTAGTTTGGAAACAATTATGAAAACTATCTTTTACTTTCGTTGTAGTATTTCATTGATTTTGAGGCGAGATGATTATGATAATTTTTCGTTTTATACAAAACATTTCAACTTATACTTTAGTATATCGGACAGAAC
Organism: Allophyes oxyacanthae; assembly: GCA_932294325.1. NCBI lineage: Eukaryota > Metazoa > Arthropoda > Insecta > Lepidoptera > Noctuidae > Allophyes > Allophyes oxyacanthae. The sequence continues at coordinate 487,634 of OW028635.1, read as the reverse complement.
TAATATTTTAGTGACAACAAAATTCATTATTAGAAAAACTATCTTAATTTAGGTTTCGAGATTAGCACAGACAGATAGACGCGGATATTTAAAAATATATGAAGTGATATAAGATTGATGATACATTTAAATCCTCAATGAAGGCATCTGTTTTATATGAATTGATAGTGATGTCCAATAATAGATTGCATTCCTGTAGCTGACATAAGACTAACATAACTAAGGGATAGTACAAGGATTATCACCAGTATTCACCTGTGTTGTGGAAAGAGCTTTTATAGAACAGTAGAGTAAGTTAAGGGTTTAGTTACAGTTCACCAGTATGGATACCTGAACAGTAATCACCAATTGACCTACTAAGGGTGGGGTGGTGATTAATGTAGTATCAAAATTGGTGTGTATTTTAGTCTACTATTGATTTAAGATGGGCCCATGTCCAACAGTGGGCTTTTATGGGCTGTTTTAGTTACTTGAAGGTATGTAGGCGGGTTTAATGAGCTTCTAGATTGATATTGCAAAATATTCTAAATACAAAATTATAAATGCCAAATTAATTCTGTCTCTCAGTCTGTTACCTTTTCACGACTAAATGGCTGAACCGATGTTGATGAAATTTGATATCGAAATAGTTTACATTGTGAGGAAGTGCATTGGCTATTTATTTATCCAACATCGCAGCATCCGAAGTCCATGCAGACGGAGTCGCGGGGGCAGCTAGTTGTTAATCTTTTCGGTGGCTGTTTCAAATGTTCATAGTTGTACAACTATAATTAAATGTTCTGTAACCAAGACTGATCTGATCGCCACGTGATTTAGAAATCTGTAGGCCTTCAGCTTCTGTAAGATTTTCATAAAGTATATTGATTGTATTTTCATTTAGGTAAATTACTTCTTCAGGTGAGACATCTGATATGTAGAATCGCAAAGCTCATATTAATTACAATTTTGGTGTAAACGGTCAAATAATATCGGTATTATGGTCTCTGGTTATCTGGTTAGACTGGAAGTCGACCACAAATATTTGGGAAAGTGCTAGGCTGATGATGATATTGAATGGAAGGCAGCCAATTATGAACTGTACACTGTCCACCTCGTCAAAAAATGGTCGTAAAGTTATAGATGTTTTGTGTAACAGTCATAAAGTAATAAATTAACATACGTTTCGGTAACCGACACACTTTCCTTAATTTCACCAAAGCGTGCTTTAATTGTTAGTTAGATTAACTTTTACTTTTATCTGCCGGTTACCAGTCCGTCGTGTATTTTACCCATTTTAACTGACGCTGTGGCAATATGATCGCCCATTAAACTAGATGTTATGACTCGTAAGTCGTAAGCTACCGATCTTTCAATTAAAATATGTATTATTGTATATTACTACCGCCCATGACTTCTTCCGCGTATATCTTGATAACTTTGTGTTATCTAGTCATTATAGAAAATGTATGGAATAGTAAAAGTCTCATACGAATTTAAATAGTCGTTTTTGCCCTGAGAATCAAACAGATCAGATACACAACATGTATCAGAAATGTGTGGTCTGCATATAAAATTATCAGCTGTACTCTATGGGACAGCTGATAATTTTTTAGCGATTACGATGTTGGTCCCATAGAGAAAGTTGTTCAGTTTGATGGTCTGATTCACACCCTTATATGACCACACATTTCTGATACACGTTGTGTATCTGTTTCAATCCCAGGGCTACACAAAAAAATACTATTAGAATTGGTGATACGTTTATGTCGAGTATATTGAAGTGTTGAATGGATAAAACTTCAATATACTCGACATAAAAGTATAGGATAGGTGATCTCGATTACGATGTTGGTCCCATAGCGTTGTTCAGTTTGATGATTTGATCCACACCCTTAAATATGAACACGCATTTCTGATGCTCCTTGTATGCCTGTCTATTAGCTTCTTATACGCCAGAACCTTTTATTAATACGTTTTTAGTGGTGAAATCTATTAAGTAATTTTGGAAATGCGCGAAACGAAAACACTGAGTAATGTAGCCGAAAACTTTTTAGTAAAGTAACATGGATAAATAATAATCCACCTTTTAAAAAATAACATATCTCAACACGTGTCTAAATGTTTTGCAATTCAAAAATAATGGAAGATTTCCATTGTTTTCATGGTTTATTTTAGCGTTTATAAAAAAAGATATAAATATTGCAATAATAGAACTGACGCTGTTTAGACGTAGCCTAGGTCTCGGCCTAGGATAAAACTGGCTAGATTTGTAAACATTACTGCTTTATAGCTATGTTAAGTTTTATGTGGGGATTTGATCCCGTCATTTTAATCGCTGTAACACATCTTTGATATTTGTACATCTATAGCAAAATATTGGGATTTCGCTCGTAGTCTAGGTGGGCGGAAGCACTTTATCTTAAGGACAATAAAGGATCATAATTATGAGGTGGCCAGTGAGGTATTTACCCTTTGTCTAACACTCTACGAATACCGACGTATTGCCCGGGAGTATTATCAACACCAAGATTGCGTAAATACCTTTCGCTCCGCCCAAGATCAAAAACTCCCAATATCAAGACTAAATTGGTTTAAAACACACATACAGTACTACTGTAGTTTCTCTTTACCCCATGGGAAAAAGGCGTAATGTTATGGATTGTGATACAGTATTATAGACCATACGTGACACTCAGATGAAAGACGACCTTAGAAATATTAATCAACAGAGAAAATTATAATAATCAAGACTTTGCTTTTCAAGTAAAATCTTGTATCAATCCTTTCCTTATTCCCTTAAAGGTATTAAAAGCATAATTATATCAATTTCTTAGCTGGCTAGGCGGAAATTAACATAGGTTTTAGTCTATAGCCTGCGACTGTTCGCTCTATATGGCCGTAGTCGTTTATCAGCTATTATGTTGGGCGCCATTGAGCTTTGTTCGTCACTAACGTCACAGATAATTATGGCTTATGAATTTATGTTCACGGCTCTTGCGTCAAGTGGTAGACAAAATGCTCTAAAGTTACTTATGTAGATACTAGATTTGTAGCAATAGTTCAGTTGCCAATTAAAAATAGAATCCTCCATCTACGACCGTCGTAGGGTGACATATTTATCTCAGCTAAATATCAACATAATTCAAATACGTTGATTATGTCAGGGTTTTAGGACTTGAGTCAGAATTTTCGTTGGTTTTATTTATTTTTTGTTGTGCTAATAAAGTATTTTTCTTTCTTTCTTTCTTTCTTTACAAATACGTCACTCGAATATTATTTCCATACTCACTTACTCCTCACATGAACGTGTTTGTCTTTACTGTTTACACAAATTGGATCCACAGTTTACTGGCGTGTGGACAAACGATATGTTACATATCAATAATTATAACGATCATTTATTTAACTTTAATCAAAGTAGACTGGATGTCACCAAGATTTGTCACTGGATTGAATTACAATACATGATATTTTTTTATGTAGAGCGCATAATTTTTAGTGTGATTCAGTCTCTGTTCCTAAATGCAACCGCAGTATTGGGATACACTTTAAAACAAAACGAAAATTCGACTTAGTATGGGGAACACGCATTTTACTAGAGCAAGCCATACAAAATCAAATGTTTATTTTGTTTTGGAGTGAATTTTAGTACTGCGGTTGCATTTGAGAATGGCAACTGAATCACTCTGCAAATTTTGCGCAGGACATAAAAAAATATCCTGTATATTTTAGTGTGAACTGGTGATTAATGAATTAAGTTTCTTGCTTGTCTCTTCTCCATAAAAGCACCCCAGTCCATCCCTCTTTTGGAACTGTGCACCTAGAATCTCGACGTAAATGGCTCAGTTGAAATTAAATCTTTGTCTTCGATTTTGATCTCTATTTATTTATCATTGCAGTAGTTTTAAAGTGGGAGATAGTGAAAAATTGCATATTAGTGTTTGTATGAGATTACAATCAGTTAAGAATTTGTTATTTGTGTGCAGTATAGATGTTACCGGTGGACATGTACAAATATGTGCAATGATGCTCCGTTCCACACCAATGATTGTAGCATTCTGTCTGATATTCTAATCGTACTCGTATTACTTATTAATTTAGAACATCGCAAAAAAACAGTGTTTGCTAACAGATAACCATATAAAGATAAATAAGAAAATATACGTACTCATTCAGTGATCAAATACAAGACAATAATGACAATAAAGGTCACTTTATTGTGTCAACAATAACAATAAAAAGTGTCTTTCGGTGATTATTGTGTCAAGTGGTGATAAGTGTACGTAACCATGGCAACGCCTGCGCCTCCCCGCGTCTCCAGGAATGTGTCGCTACCGGCTGGCAGACAGCCCCCAACAGTTGCTATGCTGGCTAGAAGAACGCTTTCTGAAAGGTAAAGATCTTTTGCAATGTGTAGTGTCTTATGGTGATTAAGAGATTGGTACATACAAAAAGTGTTTATTATTTAGGTTATATTTATCACACTGTGGCCGTTTTAGTGTATGGCTAAAGATAATACCCGCTCTTAGATTATTGATTGGTTGTCGCAGCCGCTCCAACTAGATTCCGCCGGCGTACTAATAAAATGCGGCAAAACATACTACGCAAGAATAGGCGTACTCGAGTGAGTTGGAGCGGCCGCGACAACCAATCAATAATCTAAGTACCCGCTATAAGAAATAACTTTTCCATCCACTTTAAGTGCACAGTGTTCATCTCCATTATGGACAGTAACAATTTTTCCTTTTAATATTTTTGGTGATCGAGATCACGTTCACCAAGAACCTGTTTAGCAATACTATGACTTACAAAATCAAACAAGTAATGATATTGTAGCTTAATTACTCTAATCTCCGTTCACACGAGGTACCTTCTTTTAGCATCTGCGACTAGCGGCTTTGGGATAGCATCGATGCTGCATCGCGTTTTAGCGACTCGCTGCGTCCGATCGCGATTGCTAAATCGCGCGATTTTGCGACAGCATCGATGCTGCATCGCGATTTGGTGACTCGCTGCATCTATCTTCCGAAAAGCGACTGAATCGCTAGTCGCCGATACTAAAAGTAGCTCGTGTGAACGGGCCCTTAATCACAAAAATACATATTTTTGTTGAACGTATAATATACAGCAGCGTTATCGTCGGACATACCGGACGATTACGATAATGTGTGGCAGCTGACTATCAGCTCCCGAACTGTTATCCTTCGTTGAAATTATAACTTCCGACGAGTTTTAGTCTGGGAGTCTGTATATTTTGGCTGTTCATTTTCATCACTTACGGTTTTAAATCAGCACTGGGCCTGCGTGGTGGATTACGTTTACGTTCAAGCTCGGCACCGTCTCAAGTGAATACGTCCAATCATTCCGTCATATTCTAGTTTCAAAGAGAAGAGACATGTATTCTAATAGGCTGATGACCACCAGGCCCTGCCTTTATTACAGAAGTCATGGCCTATTTCGGTATCCAATGCATCGTCATCATTTGGAGACGATATAAAAATCGTTAGATACATTATCAGTTAAATGAACACATTGATATCGGTCCACATGTATTAATTCTCTCAGAATTAAAATGGATCTCAATGGATGAAAAAAATTAAATATTCTGCAAAATAAACAATCTCACTTCATTTCAAATATTATTAAACATTGGACCGGACAACAAACAAAAACTGAGGTTTAAATGAACGAGAAACAAAATCAATAAACATTAAATTCTGAAAGAAAGTTTTCCTAAGTACTCATCAAACTTGAAGTACCGACCTCCTCTGCCCACACAGTGGAAGTTTCCTCCACTAGAAACCCATTAGCAGCATGAAAGTCTGAGGGCGTGATAATAATAGCAATTAAACAATTACTTGATGGAGTTTCGGTCTCTTCCATGAAAAGGTAAAGGGAAAATTCCTGATTGGATAGTGTTAAGTAATAAAAATAATAATAGTTATTTTGCACCGTGGCACCCGGTCTTTTGGCAGGCTTATTTGGGACATGAGTCAACATGTAGTCGCCATTTTGAGCATTTTAAAACTTTAAAATCAAATAGTCATCGTTTTATTATTTTTTTGATCTTCAGATACTTGTTTCGTCTGGGTGTGTGTGCATGTGAGATATATGGTTGTAAACTGTATCCTGGATACAGGAGAAATCCTAGTGAGGAAAAAAAACAAAAGACGTCTCTTGTCCGCAGTTTCAATCACAGCCTTGGGGGACTACTGCCCCCCTCCATGAGTCGTTTTCCTCACTGATGAGGGTCGTGACCTCTATGTATGATCACCTTCTTCTGGACTATACTCCGCCATTTTGCTCTGTTCCCTGCAGCATGAATGGCGTCGCTCACACTGGAGTCGAGTGTCGAGCGGATCTGGTCAGTCCAACGCATTGGGCTCCGCCCCCTGGGTCTTTTCCCTTCAACCTTGCCCGTCATGAGCATCTTCTCCAAATTATCACCACGCTTCCTTGCAATGTGCCCGAAGAATTCGAGCACCCTGCGGAGACATGTTGTGGAGAGCCTGGTGGTGATTTCCAGTTCGCCGAGAATCGAGGCGTTGGTTCGATGCTGACAAAAATGACTGCATGCAGACAAAAAGAGAAAAGCAAATTAATTTAACTCAATTTATCAAAAATGAGAAAAGATTAAATATTTTTTGTTTCTTCTATATTTTTGTGGGTGATAGAATCGACTCTGCTGGCAACCCTATATTCTCCTCCATAAAACATACCATTACATTACCGATTTCGCCTCCCCATTCCTCCCTATTCTACCTTAAACGAATCAATCGCGTACATTCGGGTTCTAGTCACGTCCTTAAAATGTGTTCACCAAGTGTTTCAGGCGTACCTTACGAGTATTACCCGACCGAATACTAATAAAGTCTTTATTACGTACTAGATATACGACCAGGATTCGGTCGGGATTTTTAGGGAAAATGTCTATTTGGAAATAAAAGTTGAGCTAGTCAACTCTGGGAGAATATTAAAAATACCGTAGTAGGCAGTCGTTTTGGAGTTATTTTACATTCTAGCAAAAGCAATTTCGTCATTGCACTGACAGAACAAAGTTAGTCTTTTTAACTCCCGACAAAAAAGAGGGGTGTTATAAGTTTGTAGTGTGTATCTGTGTCATCGTAGTTCCAAAACGGATGGACCGATCCCAATGCGGTTTTATTAATTGAACGCTAGTTTAATCGGGTATCATCGGTATGCAAACTATGTAGAAGAAATATCTACTGATAACACGTCGGTCCTAAGTTTTGCTGGAGGATACTAAGTGATGACGATTTGCTAACCCCTCTGTTACTAGCACTGAAGTAATGTATAAAATTTTATACATAGTTAGATTTTTACTAAAACTCTAACTATGTATAAAATTTTATTACTAGATTTTTACTAAAACTCAACGAATTCTGGGCAGAATAAGTATTGTCCACAAAATCCATAAGAAATTGTTACAACATTAACTCATCTCTTTATTTCATCAATGCGAATATCGATTGAAACCCAAAATGCCTTGGAACAGTCGAGAATTCTTTCTCTTCAATCTGGAAATAAAAACCGTTCCCTAGGAAGAAGGATGGACCTCTTATAAATCATCAAACAACGTCAGCTAATTTTCATTCATCTCGAACGCCATAAGGTCACGCAAGCGTTGCAATCAAACTGCGCGGGCGCAGTATTTCATAAGCCCGGACAGAATTAGCAATGGTTTTACAACTTCCCGTCCGATGTTTGGACTTGCGTTTCCTCCTGACCTTTGCTCGGAGCGCACTCAATTGGCGGCGTATTTGCGAAGATTGAATTCGGATGAGAGAAATCCTTTGCTTGATGAATGAACATCGTATTTTCATATTCATATTTTACCACTAAGTTTCCTCGATATTGTGGGCACAGTTTACAAACCACTTAGTATACCACCCAGACCCGGTACAAGTTTCTATATGCTATATAATTATTGTTTTTGGGCCATAATGGAACCCACGACATGTAACGCAGAAAGCCGATCGCTTAGCTGCTGCACTAACCATGCCGTGAATCCTACTACGAAACTTGCAGGGTAAAGTCTCAAAAGTCTCAAAGTCAATGTTTTTTATTTCAACCGTGCACCTAGAATCACGACGTTTTGAAAAAGCCCGCAAAGGCCCAGTCGAAATAAAAAACTTTGACTTGGACAGGCGACTGCATATTGGTTACTTTTTATTTTCGAAAACTGTCACTAAAAAGCCATTCCATCGCCACATATATGATGCACAAGATTGGATAAAAATTATCACCGTTTTCTGACACTTGTCTTTCCTTGTGCAATCTTGTGCTAAGCTAGTGCCTACTATCGTATTCAAAACAAAATGGAAGGTGAAAAATAACTCTGCAAGAATAGATCTAACAAAAATAAATCCGCGTCAAAATATCAAAATAATACAGGTTAAGGCTTTGTTTGTTTGAGGAACATCCATGGGTGACGTGATCTCAGCTTGGTCTATAAAGAAAATAACATAACGACTGCCAAAGTCCACAAACAAATCCGGTTGATAGCGAAAATACTTTTTATAACGTAATGCCATAAAAACTAGGCGCACGATAGTGCTAAGTATAATACGTATCGAAGTCGTGGAGGAATGTGGTATGGTGGAGGAACCATTGAAAAGGGAGTAACCTCCGACCAGGCGAGGTGATATTGCCTGGCGGGCCGAAGCCCGATCGGATGTCGAACAGTTGTATATGTGTTAGATACGATATTCTTTTTCGTTGCGCGATGCAGGCCTCGTAATCTGATTGGTCGAATTCATATTGCGCCACTGTAGTTTTACTGCCTTGCTAGTAATTATTCTATGTGGCAATAGGTGTCGCTACAAAGTCTTTTTCAAAAATGCATCATAACTCTCAGGCCTCCGCCATACATCTTCGGGGAACCCAAAAGTGTACGTTACCAATATGCCTCCAACTAAGCATGTACTTGTACTAGGTAGGCTAGGGTTAAGTGTAACAAAGGCATACGATCCAAAGCCTTCTCAGTTGTCATTTCAATATTCTCAACACAGAAGCTGTTGAATCATATTAAAATTTATTTGTTGCCCAAATTCTCACATTCCCGTCTCTTCCAAAGTAGGAATCCAGGTCTCTATCAGTGTATTATATCTTTGTCTAATTCCACAGTGTTCTCCACAGTGACCTGGAGCCAGGTGCGGCGACAGCTCCTTCAGGCAGCTCGAGCAGTTCCAGCCTGTCCTCCAGGAGTAATGAGAGCAACACTGTCGCTGCTGAGCAGCAAGGTAAGTTTATCAGGAGTTTTTATACAGAAAGTCTTTCCGGTTCCCAGACAGATGAGTGGAAGTGTGAATTACCCGCTATTCTCGGTAGAAAAAAATCTAATAATCCTGAAAGGACGAGTCTTAATCAACAGGATAGAAAGGTTGATTTGGTCTGCCTGTTGAAAATAACAAAAACCTCATTAGTAATTTCGTAGCTTCTTGGATATCTGCATCCACAAAGCCAGTCTGTCCACTATTGAATCTCCTTTCTCAAGACTTTATAGTCCAAACGCATAACTGGCGTATCGTCTGCGGGGCAATAAGTGAGTGGGGGCCGTTATCGGTACACACGAAGTTAATTATTCCGAGATAATGTTTCTTTTCAAAGATGAAACTGGAGTTATTCGATTAATAATTTGTATTCCATAAATAATTTGCTAAATAAATAATTATTTCATAGCTGGGGACTTCTCGACTTGAAACATGTATACACGCTAAAGTAAACTAATTCTGGTACTAAAATACATGTGATATTGTTCCAGCATCTCAATCAGACTGGTCGGATGAGGAGGAGCCTCTCGCAGCCCAGTGGGCCGACAGCCTGCCGCCCCACGTGCTGGACACCCTCGACCTGTCCCCGTCCCTGCGGAAGAGGCAGGAGGTCATGCATGGTGAGTGGTCTGTCTGTCGATGAAGATTTTTGCAGGTACAGCAACCGGAGGAGCCGCTCGCGGCCTAGAACCGCTCCATTCGAGCTCATAACATGGAACTGTCTTACCACTATATTTTGCATTGATGTATTTTTTTTATGTCACTGAAGACTTCTTCTTCTTAGCGAGTCGATGGCAAATTAAATGTACTTGGCCCAGTATTCCGCCACGCGAATAGCGGAATCAGTTGCAGACATAAGCTCCTCACGCGTGCAGGTGGTAGGGCATGCGGCGCAGGATGGAAGGTGGGCCATGGTTTGCGGAGAGACACCGCACTCGCACTGCAGGTCTAATGAAAAACACTCATACGGCCCGCCTGCTGGTTACCGTAACCTATGGACGCTTGCAACACCAGGGGCATCACTCCCACGTTGCCGACCCTACTACCGTCATGGGCTAACTGCGCAACTGCAACTCCTTGCACTCTCTCTCTTTCTCTGGCGACCTTGCTCACCGTTAGGAACACAACATTGCAAAAGCGCAGTGTTGTTATGTATTTCGCATTTTCTAGAATGCTTTTGATTATTGAATTTATTTGCTTGTTTGTATATGTAAAAGCTACAGATAAATTACATGAATTCAATACAATATGAATTTGTTACAAATTATGAGACAGATATGGTTTCAATCCATCACGTCTTAAAATTCCACATCTTTTTGCATAATTCTAGTTTGATCAAAACAACACATTTGGTATTCTATTAGCTTCAGTGAGATACGCTCGCGTCAAGTTCGAGCGTCATTGCAATCTGAGCGGCGCGTCATAAAATTAAGTGAACTCGCCCTCTGTTCGCGGCCGAATTTAATGATCTACAAAAAAAATAACAAGTGTTAAACGTGAAATGTTCTGTTTTCCTACAGAACTGATAGTATCGGAGGGGTCGCACGTGCGCTGGCTGCGCGTGCTGGGCGGCGTGTTCCTGCGGCCGCTGGAGCGACACGCGGCGCTGCTGGCGGCCGACGAGCTGCGCGCGCTGTTCCCCAACCTGCCCGCCGTGCGCGAGCGCCACGCGCGCCTCTACTCCGACCTGCGCAGCGCGCGCAGCGAGGCGCCGCACCATGTGCTGCAGATACGACCTGTTGCTGACGCCTTGCTGCACACGGTGAGTTACTGATACTGTCGGAGGCCGACGAGCTGCGCGCGCTGTTCCCCAACCTGCCCGCCGTGCGCGAGCGCCACGCGCGCCTCTACTCCGACCTGCGCAGCGCGCGCAGCGAGGCGCCGCACCATGTGCTGCAGATACGACCTGTTGCTGACGCCTTGCTGCACACGGTGAGTTACTGATACTGTCGGAGGCCGACGAGCTGCGCGCGCTGTTCCCCAACCTGCCCGCCGTGCGCGAGCGCCACGCGCGCCTCTACTCCGACCTGCGCAGCGCGCGCAGCGAGGCGCCGCACCATGTGCTGCAGATACGACCTGTTGCTGACGCCTTGCTGCACACGGTGAGTTACTGATACTGTCGGAGGCCGACGAGCTGCGCGCGCTGTTCCCCAACCTGCCCGCCGTGCGCGAGCGCCACGCGCGCCTCTACTCCGACCTGCGCAGCGCGCGCAGCGAGGCGCCGCACCATGTGCTGCAGATACGACCTGTTGCTGACGCCTTGCTGCACACGGTGAGTTACTGATACTGTCGGAGGCCGACGAGCTGCGCGCGCTGTTCCCCAACCTGCCCGCCGTGCGCGAGCGCCACGCGCGCCTCTACTCCGACCTGCGCAGCGCGCGCAGCGAGGCGCCGCACCATGTGCTGCAGATACGACCTGTTGCTGACGCCTTGCTGCACACGGTGAGTTACTGATACTGTCGGAGGCCGACGAGCTGCGCGCGCTGTTCCCCAACTTTAGGAGTAAGATAGATGTTTTAGGATTTATTTTAACTTTATTTGCATTTATGATTTGCAGCTGGGCGACAGCGGCTACGCGTCGTGCGTGTCGAAGTTCTGTCGCGGGCAGCGCATGGCACTGGACGCGCTGCGCGAGCGCCGCCGCAAGAGCAAGGAGCTGCACCAGTTCCTGGCCGGGCGGGAGCAGATGCCGCTGTGTGGCCGGCTGCAGCTCAAGGACATGCTGGCCTGCGTGTGGCAGAGGTACCTAGCCCACTGCTGGCCATAAATAGACCTGTCATTACATGATATATTGCCAGCAGAGCAAGTTTTCTCGATAGATACCGTTCATAGTTTGATGATTGCCTGCAAAGCTTCCAAATCTCAATCCAACTTAAAATCTCCATTCCGTTAAAATATCACTTACTAAGACATTCTTCCCTCCCACAGACTGACGAAATACCAGCTCCTTCTAGAAGGAATCCTCAAAACAGTGGTGGAAGGCGACGAAAACGAAGAAGACGTGATTCGACTGAAGCGCGCGCACGACGTCGCTAAAGATGTGCTGCACAGAGTGGACACTGCCATCAGAACCGCGGAGAACGAGCACAGGTAACATTACTCTTCTCACTTCTCTTCTCTTTCTCTTCAAGCTTAGAGTATAAAAAGTATAGAATGATGATAACGTGAACTACATTACTTTGTGCGAAGCGTGAGCAGTTTGCCTATAGATGCATTTAAGATATATATAATACACTAGTGACTTACAGTTGTACGAAAAAATGTCGATAAAACTTGTTTGGTATTAGTTCTCAGTAAATGTATCGATAAATCGTTAGGTCGAACTCTTCCAGACATGACTATATACAGGAAACCTGTACCAGTGAAGGTCTGTGGTCAGGGGACACTAATACTCATCGATTGAACTAAAACTGCCTACAATTTTGAAAAATCTGAAAATTTTACAAAATAATTATTTTCCCGAAAACTACAAAATATCGTAGAACATACATGGGGGTTCAATCGATGAGTATTAGTGTCCCCTAACCACAGACCTTCACTGGTACAGGTTTCCTGGGACAACCTGTAGAGATTACAAGAGACGGTATGGATTTTTATTCTTACAGCAATTTTGAGAGGGCATTTTTGGGACGGTTCCCCTTTTAAAACTGCCACCTTTCGCCACTGAAGGATATAGTTTCATATGTATATGTGTGTATACATCATGAAACTATGTCTATATGTGTGTGTATGAGATTTTTTATTTTATATATAAACCTTTAACAATATCTTGTTTCCCAGGTTGCGAACAATCCAGAACAAGCTGGAAGTCCGCGTGCCCAACACGTCGTCGGGCGAGTGGGACGAGGTGCGGCGGCTGGACCTCACGCACCACGCGCTGCGCAACGAGGGCGAGCTCACCCTCCGGAACGACTCCAGCAAGAGGATCAACGTGCTTGTGAGTACCCTTTATTAAAAAATACATTTAATATTTTTGATTTTTGCCTTGTTTCAAGGCAAAAAGGTTGAATTTTGAGTGCAATTTTAATTCGTCCAGTGTAATTATTTCCATAAAAAAGTTTAGTATTTATTTATTACCTGGTTATTAAGGGGGTAACAAGAATCATGTAAATCCCTAACCACGCTTTCTACTGCTTATTATGAACAAATTATACTATGGGAATAAAAATGGCATCGTGAAAAATAAAAAAAAACTGCTGCTCCATACAAATAATTCGATATCACTAGAAAAAATGTATGGAACAGCAGATTTTTCTTTGCGATTGCAGTCTTAGTCCCATAATAAAAATTTATCATAATAGGCAGTAGAAAGCGAGTGATTTACACGATTTTTGTTACACCTGTATATGTTCTGAAAACGGATTTCTTAGTCTTTTCTAAGAGTATCATGTCCTATTAGCGTTAACTGTTGTCTGTTGTCCCCAGGCGCTGATGCTGGAGGACAGCCTGGTGCTGCTGCAGCGGGAGAGCGACAAGTTCGTGCTGAAGCCCATCCCGCAGCCCAGCCAGTCACTCATGCTGTCGCCGCTCATCAAATGGTAATCATACTACTATTTAGTCTTAATCAGTGCAAATAATAAAATAAAATAGATCTTTATTTCATGTAAACCAGATACAGGCACTTATGAAATGTCGAGAGGTCTAGGTGCGCGGTTCCAAATAGTAGATCCTATGGAGAAGAACCGGCAAGAACCTCCATGGAAACTCTTTTAAAATAATAGATTACAATATTTATCAGTACAATGTTGTGGTAAGAGCTGCGAGAATAATGTAAGTTAATGTGAATAAAGAATAAGAGTAGGATAATAATGATTGCGGGTTCGATTCCCGTGTGGAACAAATATCTATGGCCTATAGATTAATATTGCCAGCCCTGGCCTCGCTTGGAAATTCAAGTGCAACCAAACATTCAATCGATAATTTATATTTCGAAATAAATAATCTAAATAACCCTGTAGGAAAACACATAGCAATAATGTGCTTGTTTACCTGTTTGATCGTAAAATATGGAATTTACAAAATGTTTATTGTATTGTAGATATAATTAGGTACCTACTTATTGCAGAAGCTTCTCACACACGACTCAGTGGTACTTAACAATCTTTATCAATACAATGTTGTGGTAAGAGCTGCGAGAATAATGTAATTTAATGTGAATAAAAATAAGACTAGGATAATAATGATTTCCCTGTGAATAAGATTGCCATGGCAGTTACGAGCTGACCAGTTCCGACAGACGGCACCCGTTCACGAGCATGACGCATGCGTCACATCGCCAAGCTCGACCACAATGAAGGGAACTCAACTCAACTAATTGTCGTTGATATTCAACCAGTCCATTATAAACTGAATAACCTGGTAAATTATTGTGAATTATGGGACAAAAAATACAAGAAACTGGGAATGTGTTGAAACAATGATGTTTCTAGATTTGCTCATAATATGTTGTGTACATCAACAGGGACAAGGTCCTGTTCCGGCCCAACGCGGCGGTGCGCAACACGTTCTTCCTCATGAACATCAACGGCGTGCAGATGCACGAGCTGTCCGCCAACACGGCGCCGGAGTACGCCTCGTGAGTACTGCGAGTGCGCAGCATCATTGTATAGCACTATCATTATCGACTTACTGACAATGGACTTCGGCCTCGGCTTCGGCTTTGACTTTCACTTTGCCTGCGACTTCGGCATTGACTTTGACTTTGACTTTATTTTTCGTATTCTTCTCAGCAAACCCTTTCATTTGATACCCATATCATGATGGTAGATAAGAAAATTTTGTTCGCCATCTTAGGGCACCCGCCATATTGAATTAAGTGTGACGTCATTTTAGTATTCGTATTCTTCTCAGCAAACCCTTTCATTTGATACCCATATCATGGGAGTGCATAATAAATAAGTAGTCCGCCATCTTTGAGAGTCCGCCATATTGGATTTAGAATGACGTCACTTAGCTAATTATTGCCAGCCAAACTAAACGTGTATGCCAAATTTCAGCTCAATCGGAAGCCGGGAACTCAACTGGACCTTTGCAGGAACTTTCGAAAGCGTGTTTTTAGTTTTTTTTTAAACACGCTTTTATTAGTTTCATCTGTAACTAACTAACTAACTATATAAGAAAATCTTGGAAGTTAAATTTGACCGACTTCCCGGTTTCCGATTGAGCTGAAATTGTGCATACACGTTCAGTTTGGATGACTAAAGCGTGTTCTTTAGTTTTTTTAAACTGTAATATTTTTTTAAACTATAATTTAAAAGCTTATTTACATATGCTTTTGTATTTTCAGATGGGTGAAATACATTCAAGAAGCGCCGCTGGCTAAGCTGACGGAGCTGAAGTCTACCATCACGCCGGCGCACGCACACAGCAGGTCGACTGACGACTCGGGTATGTACTGCGCCTACACATACTCAGTTTAATTCTAAACTCGATTTTCATGCAAATAAATTATCTGATTCGGATTTCTAATAATAAAGTCTTAAAAATATCGTATAATTTAATAAATGTATTAATGGCTTTAGATAGAAAAATATACAGGTTGTTCTACTCATCAATATGAACAACTTTTACTACGGAGCCAAGAAAGAAACCGCGAAATAAAAAACAGCTGTTCCATACAGTTAGTCAAGTAATATTGAATAATTTTTATAGAACAGCTGATTTATTTTTGTGGTTTCAAGGTTGGCTCCATAGTAAAAGTTGTTCATAATGATCCAACGAACCATCCATCCATCCTCTTTCAACATTTCCAATGATTAACCAGTCATCCGGATCCATTAAAAAATCCTCACCCTACATAATACAGGATATTTTTTTATGTAGTGCGCAAAAATTTGCAGAGTGATTCAGTGTCCGTTTCCAAATGCAATTGCAGTAATAAAATGCACCGCAAAAAAAAAAAAACATTTTGTATGGCTTGCGCTAGTAAATTATGCGTGCCCCCTCCATACTAAATCGAATTTTCGTTTTGTTTAGGTGTATCCCAATACTGCGGTTGCATTTAGGAACAGAGACTGAATCACTCTACAAGTGGTACTATTAAGGTTATTTTTCCTTGATTCTTAATTTTTTCCTGCCATTGTATTATCAACCTACTATCTTCCACCAACAGGCGTGAACGTATCCCGCAATCCGTCAGATGCTTCAGAAAAGTCATCGTCCACCGCCCCCGGTGACGAACCAGTCGAACCTGAGAAGGACAGGATTTCAGTTGACAGGACATCTGTGGACAGGACATCCGTGGACAGGATTTCGGTGGAACGAGACGACAAGAGGATCGAGGAGGAGAAGACAGTAGATCGTGAGGAGAGGAGCTCCGTTGATAAGGAGGCCGAGGTCGATAAGGACGATAAGCACAAGTGAGTGGATTGAGTTTTGTTCGATGGAAGTGTTATTTTTAGGGTTCCGTACCCGAAGGGTAAAACGGGACCCTATTACTAAGACTCCGCTGTCCGTCTGTAACCAGGCCGTCTGTCTCATGAACCGTGATAGTTAGACAGTTGAAATTTTCACAGATGATGTATTTCTGTTGCCGCTATAATAAATTCTAAAAAACAGAATAAAAATAAATATTTAAGGGGGCTCATATACAACAAACGTGATTTTTTGCCGTTTTTTATAGATAATGGTACGGAACCCCTTCGTGCGCGAGTCTGACTCCCACTTGGCCGGTTTTTTTTAAAACATTTTGATGTTATAGGGTTTCTGGGTAACTATTCAATTATTTCGTGTTTGATAAATAAAGGATGTAAAAAGACCCTTACCGAAGTCGAGCGCCACGTATGCTTCCCATCATCATGAATATTATTTTTAACCCCCAACGAAAAAGATGGTGTTATTAGTTTGTAGTGTGTATCTGTGTGGCTGTGGCATCGTAGCTGCAAAACAGAAGGACCGATTTCAATGATTTAAAAAAAAATTAAATTCTATTTTAATTAGGGATCATCTTAGCTATGTTTCATGAAAATCTGTTCAGCCGTTCAAAAGTTACAGCTCATTTTCTAACTGGAGTCAGGGGTTTTTGACGGTTAGGTTATATATATTTATATATTCAGCTCGGACAGGGACAACACACGACAGAAAAATTCAATAAAAGATAATATAAATATATAAAAATAAAAATAAACTCGAGAAAAAAAAATAGTCATTAACATGCATTATGTTGTCAAGTATGCCCATGCCGAAAGGGTAGCCAGCTCAACATTTGCTTTATATTGGACCATACCTTGGAACTAGGGGGAACAGAGAGAGTTGGTTAAGGAGATATTGAAAGTCAAAGTCATAATTTTTACGTTTTTGCTAAAATCAGTTTTGATATGTTATTACTAAACGTTCATTGGTGATTACACGCCCACCCCGTCGTTGCGCGCGTAATATTGCGAACTACAGAAAAATATTACTTTAATCAGCGAATGGGCAAAATTGAAAAGTGGGGAATAATAAAATGTCATAAAAAAATATGGTTTTGGGGGGTTATTTATTTAGATAAAATCGAGATAAAAATTAAACAAAATACTTAACATTTATTCAATGAACCTGTTTTTAACTTAATTAAACTTGCGTAATGTTTAAGGATTAATTTATATTTGCCATGCAATATCTATTAATAACCATCATCGTTGTTTTTATTACAACGAAATACACGCAATTAATTATTATTACAAGCCTATGCTGTCCCAATACTGGGCAAAGGCAATGCATATAATACCGCAATGAATAAAATATTTATTTTTAATAAAGAGGGTCCTTATTATTTATATAAAAAAGTAAAAAAAAATTTTTTTAGAGATGTGCCGACTACGACTTTTGCCGACTAGCCGACTAGCCGATTACTCGGTTGTAAAGAGACCGACTAGGCGGCCGAGCAGATCATGGTTTCGGGGTTATTCGGAAATTTCCGTGACGCTTCGTTTACAGCTAATTCGCTCGCAAGTCGCAACCGCTACCTGCAAGCACGTTGGAACATGTTTTGTTTACTTCGCATTGTTTCTTGATTTTTGCTTTTGCAATGGTCAGAGTTGTGCGAAAATATAAAGACAATACTGTTATTGCACATTGAAGTGAAAAAGTTCAACTAAAATTTTATGCTTTTTTATTGAGAAAAACATACAAAGTAAGAAGCCGGCTAGGCGGGTAGGCGGCGCTCTTTGCCGAATAGTCACCGACTAGTCGCCGACTACGAAAGTGGCCGGATAGTCGGCTGTACCGACTATTCGGAACATCTCTACTTCTTTATAGTTTAAAAACAAAATGGTCTAGATTCACCCATTTTTTCGTTTGTGCTCATTATTATTATTAGGGAAACTGTATAAATTATTATTACTAGGTTTTTCTTTTTTGTTTATTGGTTCACAAATCGTACATTGTAATAAATACGGCAATTTGTCCCTCAGACCGCGTAGGCCAACAGTGGGCCGCATCAGCACGCACGGGTCGAGCCCGTGCGCGCTGGAGTCTCCGCACGCCATCCACGTGCACGCGCCCGCCGCCGCCGCCGCGCGCACCGCGCAGCGCGTCTTCACCGACCAAGGTATGTCGCGCCCCAACAGTGGGCCGCATCAGCACGGGTCGAGCCCGTGCGCGCTGGAGTCTCCGCACGCCATCCACGTGCACGCGCCCGCCGCCGCCGCCGCGCGCACCGCGCAGCGCGTCTTCACCGACCAAGGTATGTCGCGCCCCAACAGTGGGCCGCATCAGCACGGGTCGAGCCCGTGCGCGCTGGAGTCTCCGCACGCCATCCACGTGCACGCGCCCGCCGCCGCCGCCGCGCGCACCGCGCAGCGCGTCTTCACCGACCAAGGTATGTCGCGCCCCAACAGTGGGCCGCATCAGCACGGGTCGAGCCCGTGCGCGCTGGAGTCTCCGCACGCCATCCACGTGCACGCGCCCGCCGCCGCCGCCGCGCGCACCGCGCAGCGCGTCTTCACCGACCAAGGTATGTCGCGCCCCAACAGTGGGCCGCATCAGCACGGGTCGAGCCCGTGCGCGCTGGAGTCTCCGCACGCCATCCACGTGCACGCGCCCGCCGCCGCCGCCGCGCGCACCGCGCAGCGCGTCTTCACCGACCAAGATATGTCGCGCCCCAACAGTGGGCCGCATCAGCACGGGTCGAGCCCGTGCGCGCTGGAGTCTCCGCACGCCATCCACGTGCACGCGCCCGCCGCCGCCGCCGCGCGCACCGCGCAGCGCGTCTTCACCGACCAAGGTATGTCGCGCCCCAACAGTGGGCCGCATCAGCACGGGTCGAGCCCGTGCGCGCTGGAGTCTCCGCACGCCATCCACGTGCACGCGCCCGCCGCCGCCGCCGCGCGCACCGCGCAGCGCGTCTTCACCGACCAAGGTATGTCGCGCCCCAACAGTGGGCCGCATCAGCACGGGTCGAGCCCGTGCGCGCTGGAGTCTCCGCACGCCATCCACGTGCACGCGCCCGCCGCCGCCGCCGCGCGCACCGCGCAGCGCGTCTTCACCGACCAAGGTATGTCGCGCCCCAACAGTGGGCCGCATCAGCACGGGTCGAGCCCGTGCGCGCTGGAGTCTCCGCACGCCATCCACGTGCACGCGCCCGCCGCCGCCGCCGCGCGCACCGCGCAGCGCGTCTTCACCGACCAAGGTATGTCGCGCCCCAACAGTGGGCCGCATCAGCACGGGTCGAGCCCGTGCGCGCTGGAGTCTCCGCACGCCATCCACGTGCACGCGCCCGCCGCCGCCGCCGCGCGCACCGCGCAGCGCGTCTTCACCGACCAAGGTATGTCGCGCCCCAACAGTGGGCCGCATCAGCACGGGTCGAGCCCGTGCGCGCTGGAGTCTCCGCACGCCATCCACGTGCACGCGCCCGCCGCCGCCGCCGCGCGCACCGCGCAGCGCGTCTTCACCGACCAAGGTATGTCGCGCCCCAACAGTGGGCCGCACACTCCACTCGCCCAGCCCCGGCGCTCCCAGTAGACTGTCCCTGCTCCGTCCACTTCATACTAACCGAATACGTTTCCCGCAGAGCGCCTGCGCCGGCTGGATGACGTGATCGGGCGCGCCCTCCGCGCCAAGTCCAGCATCGTGGGCTCAGCGCTGGGCGTGCCTCCCCACAACTACGCCCACTTCGCGGAGCTGGCAGTGGCCGACGCGCTCGGAGAAGTCGGTATGTATTACATTTTAATCCTATAGCAGGATTTTTTATTTTATTTATGGTAAAGGCAAATGCCCACTCTTGGCCAGTAGGTAGGCAGGTTCGTTACACCAATGTGAAAAATACAAAAAAATATCTTATTTAGTAACTAAAATATTGTTATTATTTATTTGTTTGTAACACTCGGGAATTAAAAACTTATATTAAAAAGACATTCAATCAATTATTTATGCATGTGATGCAATCTTCATTTCCGCACGTTATGTCAATCTTATAAAAGTAGTGATGGCAAATGTCACAAAAAATCGAAATCAAATAAATCGAAAACTGAATGATCTTCTAAAAAACGTTTTTCTTTTGTTTCGCTTCCTATATTAAAACGTTTAATTTCTATAGAATAGGTAAAATAAATGTCTATTGATTGTCTTCCGAAATCTATGCAGTGCTGGTTCAAGTTTATTAAAAATATCGATTCATAGCTCTATAACATCGGTTTTCGATAAATCGATGCCGAATCGCCATCACTACGTCAATGATAATTGAAATTGACAGTCTGTGTTGACAGTTAACATTTTATTTGTTGCGGGTTGTTTGTTGTGCTTTGTGAGTTGTGATTTTTCCTACACGGTTTTGCTATTTTCTATCCATTGACTTTGATTAGTATTATAGCGATGACAAACTTGGCTTTACATTAGATTCCGTACCCGCTTACCACGACGACACTGGCTTGCCAGTCAACTCCATGTTTGTTTTATATCAACCTTGAATTTTTTTCATACAATTTTAAAATTCTGTCCAAGTTCTATGTAAAAAATTGTGGTTGATTTTGTATCTATGATGTCCACCCTAATGCTTATGATTTGCTGTATTTATGGACGCCACTTGGCCAAAACCTCCTTAACGAATGGGCATATCCCTTTGTGTCAAATTTCGAGGGATTTTTCTATTGAAAATGATCGACTAATTCCAACATGTTATGATGCAAACATTCGAATCTTTTATGCAACATTTTCTATACAAAATTATATTCGTGCTATCGCAGTGTCATCATTGACGAGTTTTGAACGTTAGCATACAAAATGAGACATCTCAAATCATTGCCATCTAACACGCCATAAAAACTACCAAAGTGCCCCCGATGATCTTCTCTCCTCCCTTCCCTGTTCCTTGCGCCATAGTCATAGAAGCTAAGTGTGACGTTGTGCCCCCAGACGTGTGCGGCGAGCTGCGCCAGTCGCGCGCGCGCCTGTCGCGCAGCAGCAGCGCGGAGGACGACGCGCCGCCCGACATGCACCAGCTGCTGCTGGCCGCCTATGCACAAGGTAGGCGACGCAACTGAGAGTAGTTCATAAGGACATACATTTTAGTATCATTACACAGTATAATCTTGTATGTTATCTTGTAAATATACAGGGTGCCTATGAAAATAGGACACCTACTATAAGGGATTATTGTACTCATAATTTTGATCAACTTTTGCTACAGGACCAAGTTTGAAATCGCGAAAAAAAATTCCTTTTCATACATTTAGTCAAATAATATTGAATTATTTGTATGGAAAAGCAGAATTTTTTTCGCTTATTCATATTTGGTATCATAGTAAAAGTTGTTTCCAAGAATGAGTACAATAACCCCTTAAAGCAGGTCTCCTGTATAAACATACACTCTGTGCTCTGTACATATACTCTGTGGCTGTATTTATACAGCCTGTATAAATATACAGACTGTATAAAAATATGCTAAACCTATTTCAATATCTTTTATCAATTATTTGTATAAGACCTTACGTTTAGCAGACGTACTTGCAAGTGTTAGATCAATAAGACAGTGTTCATTTATAAATTGTTGTTTGCAGCGACCCAGCTGACGCGGTCACTACAGCGCGCGCTCAGCGTGACGGAGGCCGAGACCGTGGCAGCCCGCGCGCGGTCCGGTCGCTGCGACGCGTGCCAGCGGCTGCCCGCGCACAACACGCACCACGCCGGTCAGTATACTTATAAAATACAATCAAGAAGAAGACAGAATAAATATTATTATGCCCGCCATGTAATTTTACTCTTGCTATTGTTTACTTTTTATATTTTCGGATTTTGGATAGAGTATAGTGATAATAGGTGGTATAGTTCAAAATAAATTAATCGATGAATTTATTAACGAATTGTACTCATTTTACCTTTCTTCTCACAGAATCGTTCGAGATACTACCCTGTCCAGACGAGATAACCGACCTATCAGCGGACGTCATGTCAGCCGAGAGTCTGGAGCGAGATGTGTCGCACGCTCTCATCGACTTGGACCTGCCGCAGGACGACGCGACTGGCTGTGACGATAATTTCGACGGTGCACTCGGTGAGTTTAGACTTAAAATATAGATACTAATATGTTTATTTATTTAACCATTTAAGTATACACAGAAAGAATAATAATTACAATTATATAGGAAAGATGACACAAAGGTACTGCTTATGTTCAACTGATTGATACGAAAAAACTTAGAAAAATTTGAAATTATAATCTGAATAATTTTGTTTTTTTAACATTATGTAGGAGTTGATTTTTTTATCATTCTTTTTAAATTTGTTATTCCAAAAAAAAAAAATCGTTCATTGTTTTTATCAATTATTTGTGGTGTGGTGTGTCGAGTCTTTATGTACTTGAATTTCTCCTGTATCATGTGTACAGTTTATAAACATGTATGCCCGGACTAACTATCTGTAGGCCATACAAATATTTGTTCCATGCCCCCGCTCGAATCGAACTCGCGGCATGTAGCGCAGAAAGCCAATCGCTTAACCACTGCGCTAACCGTGGGTGCGGTCTGAATCGTGATTTCAGTTCTCATGGTCTATAATCGTTGGTCCGAAACAAAGGTGCGCTCGCAGCGCTTTCAGTGTGATAATTAAATTAAAAATTAAATTTTCTCCATATATTTCTCCATATCACAATGCCGCGAAATGTCAAATGGCACAAATGTCAATTTGACGTTTGCCTCAAAGATTCAAAAGATTCAAAGATTTATTGCTTACAAGTGTATACATTGGTGTTACATTTTGTTTTGGAACTTATTATTTAGTGGCCTTTTACAAGCATTACAATATTGAGGGCTATTGTTATTATTACAATTGAGCTAGGTATGTGTTTATTCTAATTATATTACATTCTTATTACATTTCACGCAGGAGCAAAGGCTCCGGAAGTCCAATATGGCGCAGGTAATGACGTCATTCATGACGTCACGCCTTCTGTTGTTAGCGCGCTCACGCCGATTCGGAACGCATCTTTGAGCGATAGTATCGTTTTTGACATGATTCGGACTACAGGGTGTGTCGTCAAATAGTATTGTTTACTTATATGTGCTGTTTCCGTTGCAGAGTGTTCGGGCAGCGCGGCGTCGCTGGCGGCGCGGCTGGCCGGCGTCACGTGCGGCCTGCAGGCCACGCTGGCCCGAGCGCTGACGTCACTGGCGCCGCCCAGCGCTGAGCGTGCGCTGCGCGAGCAGCTGGCGGCTCTCAGGGAACAGAACGACGCGCTGCGGGCGAGGCAGCATCCCGGTAAGGCTAACACTACTATAGCGGCGCGGCTGGCCGGCGTCACGTGCGGCCTGCAGGCCACGCTGGCGCGAGCGCTGACGTCACTGGCGCCGCCCAGCGCTGAGCGTGCGCTGCGCGAGCAGCTGGCAGCCCTGCGCGAGCAGAATGATGCGCTGCGGGCGAGGCAGCATCCCGGTGAGAAGAACACTACTATTACTATGCACTGCTGAATAAAGGCCTCTCCATAATAATAAACCAGCTACTGGCCTCTATACAACGTGTATCAGAAATGCGTGCTCATATTTAAGGGTGTCGATCAGACCATCAAACTGAACAACTTTCTTAATGAAACCAACATCGTAATCGCGAAAAAATTATCAGCTATCCCATACATTTGGGTCGAGTAGTTATTGAAGTTTTGTATGAGACAATTGATATTTTTTTCGTAATTACGACGTTGGTAGCATATAGAAAATTGTTCAGTTTGATGATCTGAACGACACGCTTAAATATGACCGCGCGTTATTTATACACGGTGTATAATCCAGGCTTTATCATCAAACATATTATATTATATACCATCTATCAGTCAGTGTCAAACGACGGATCGATGAAATTTTGATAACAAATCGCCCCTTATATAAACCCTAAAGCCAGTAGCCATGAGCACACAATGACGCTGTTGAATAGCATTTTACGCTATTCAATTTTACAAAAGTTTTTATAACTAATAAAAATATTTTTGCAGATCACCAAACGACGGAGGAGATCGCTTTCCCGAAGGCAGGACTGGACCCGTCTTTACAGGTGAGCATACTTAAAAATATATTGATCTATCATAATAATTTAAAAACAAAAATAATTTATCTGCTACTTTTGCCCCAAATGTTTATCAAAAAACTACTTCCTCTACAATATGGAAGCACATTTGATTTATCTCTGATTTTATAGCGTCTTCATGATTTTTCTCCAGGACCAACCGAGCAACGGCGGGTGATCTCCCGGCTTAACGAATAAATAATACCAGACGTTTGGCGTAGTGATATTATTCACACTAACTCTTTAATGGCTGGCCCACGAGGTGGAGCAGGGGACGTAGTCACACTAACCGTCATTATCCACGACAACATTATCTAACAATCGACGAAAGTTGCATCAAAATCGGTCCAACACTTTCGGACCATGTCGCAAACATAACAACAGATATTTTTGTAAGTTTCTCCGTTTGTAACCCAGCACGACGAACATTGTATATTTTGTAATAATAATTATTATTATGTATTGTTTTTTTTTTGTTACAATTGTAAGTACTGCATTAAATTAGTATTAAAAATGATTATTCCATACGTAAGAGATATTGTGATTGACTAGATGAGTTTAAATATAATTTCTGTCAGTCATATCGATGTTTTCCGCAAAGATTAATTTATATGTTAGATGTTGCTGTAAATAATCTAAGTGGTTTTAGTAATAAGTGACAACAATAATGTATGATTTATTATATAATGATTTTGTGTATAAATTTTATGTTTTTTATTTTCATATTTTTTTCCTAAACTTGACTTTTTGTCGGTATCTCTATTTTTTAATATTTTATCGATCTTCTCTATGGTAATTTCTATCTCTATTTCAAGACTCATCATCGTTGTATTAGTCAAATTTATTTAGATACTT
Source organism: Allophyes oxyacanthae (assembly GCA_932294325.1). Taxonomy (NCBI): domain Eukaryota; kingdom Metazoa; phylum Arthropoda; class Insecta; order Lepidoptera; family Noctuidae; genus Allophyes; species Allophyes oxyacanthae. The sequence goes on along the minus strand of OW028635.1, from coordinate 462,039 downwards.
TTATGACTATTAAATCTTTTTTAAAAGACATAAATATACAAAAAATAACAATAATTTTTACTCTAAAATGTGGGCTTACTTTATGATCAATATTAATAATAATTTAAATAATAAAGACATGGACAGACACACACATATACAAACATTTACAGTTGTCTGTATTTATATAAGAATTTGCAATTTATTTCTTAAAAATAGTAGTTTGATACTTCTCTAATAATCATTCTAGACTCGCTTGCTTTGTTATAAAATGTTTACTAAATAAATATAGTATGAGTATCTATTATTTAAGAATCATAATAAAAAAAGCATATCTAATCTTCATTGGAGTAACTTCTCGCTCGCAAACATAATGGTCTCTACTTTCTCTGTATTTCACGTTCCAATAGCAGCTCCTTAATTCTCATAAAATTTTCAAAACATTCAGAGTTTTATTTGATTAAAAATATAGTTAAAATAACTATAATCGTAAAACAATTTCTTTTAACAGTTGTACAGTGAAAACTTGCAATTCAGAACACATGTAGTGCTCAATATCAATTCAAAATCTACATTAAAAAAAATTGTATTATACTGCATGCAAAAGTATTATACTACGACAATATTATATTAAATATATTGTTGAATACGAACATGGATATCCTACATTATACTTGTACATAAATAAAAACAAAATAAAAAAATTATAACTGCATTTAGGAAAATTATGGAAACTGAAAATAAATTGATGGGTTATATTCTAGACAACATACCTACTACCTAGTATCACGTCTGAGTATTCCCGTAGGGTTGGATTGCTAAAATTATATACACCCAAATATTGCAAAGGCCATTATTAAGTTACTACGAGCCTATGTATACCATAGGTAACCATTTACCGGAGATAATACCAAACCCAAGGATGCTACTCAGATTTTCCTGACAAAAAACCTAATAAAACCTGGGAATCGAACCTTGGACCTCTCCCTCAGCAACCGCCCTTGCGACCATTAGACTAATGAGGCAGTCACAGAACATAGAATAGAGGTGAGGCAGTATTATAAATGTCAACAGTAGAATTGAATATGAATAATTATCAGCTTTAAAGTAAACCATTATGTCCTTTTTACACAATTAATTGACTGATATTGTAGATTCTGTGACCAACTTGACTGGACATTTTCCTGTTTACCGTATTTTCTCGAATCAATACCAGTAGACTTTGTACGTAGCTGTTCACGCGGAATCCATGTGATATTTCCTATGTGTATGTGAAAATATATCATGGACATATATTTATACGATCTTGTACCTGGACGGTCCTATGTACGTTAATACTTGTAATATATGTACCAATATACGCTGTAGTGTTGCCTGCGTTTTAGATAATGTTTACAATCGATCCTGTGCGTTAGGAGAGGAATAAAAATATTACCTGGTATTTGAAAATTTAAAAGATACATTTTGCTTCTTTGGGAAGATAGTGAAACTGTATAATAGGTAGGTAGGTACAATATAATACATGTTATTGTATTACACATACACCAGAAATAAAAAAGATACAAGAAAATACAGAAAATGAGTTGTATTCTAAAAGAATTACATTTCTTCTGCTGGCAAGCGCTTCCACATGTGAATTTGGCAAACCGTACTGAAAATTATTAAACTTTTTTCCTAACACACAGAATAATCTAATCGAAAATATAAATATATATTTAATAATTTAGACTAGCGTTAGACCAAATGAATCCCATCCATTTACCTATGTATTTGTATGTTTGTATCAATATTAACTATGTATAATATATGATGTATGTAACGCTTATAGAACATTTGTATGATATGCTTCGTTATGTGTATATTTCATTGCAATAAACAATTATGAAAGTCATTTTATGAGTATGTTTCAATTAAGGTTTCAATCCTTTAATTTCAGATCGATCAGCGATCTAGGGGTTAATACGTCAGAAGTCTTGGTTAAAGCATGGACATAATAAGTACTTCGTACAAGTACTTATTATGTCCATGGGTTATTGGGTTATGGATAAAGAACCCACCAACTCAACTCCAGTCAGCTATCAGTCGCAAACTGTCAATTTTCCTACTATTGTTCTGAACATAGACTTAGGATTTCACAGTGCTAGGTCTGTGGTTCTGAGTGAGCAATTTCGTACAAAATGATAGTTTACTGACGTCTAACTGTTGATCTTCGTCAGTGGCCTGGGAGAAGCCTGGGTGTCGGTTCTTTTTATTTCGAGTCGCCACGAGAAATTGTTCATGCCATTGTAAAAAAGAAGCAAGTGAACAAGATTCGTAACGCTCAGTGCTCCAGGGTGCGCCGGACACACGTCATCGCTTGACCACGACAGGTAGGTAAATAATATACCATATACCTAGTTACACGTTGGAATTTTACTCGAAATACAAACGGTGGGTGTTATTTTCCATGTTGACAATCGATTATGTATAACGGCGCAGGAATCCCATCACAGTTTGTTGAAAGCGTAACGTTAGCTTTGCTAACGTCAGCACTTTCTTTAAGAGGATCAGACATTTGCAAGCAATAAAACGACACAGGAACAAGAATGACACGCTTAATATTTATTTAAACACCACACAAAAATACTTATAAAGAGAACCAAATTCTTAGAAATAATGATTAAATAATTAAATAAAATTTTCTCACTCACAAGATAATTGTAAGAACACCTTCCTCGACTAAGCTCCTTCAAAAAGTGCCGTCCTGATTCAAGTGATCGGCGGCCCACAACATGGCGGCCGCGTTCACACAACTTCCGATTACTTGCGTCAGAGCATAATTATTACAAAACTAAACCGATCATTATACAACTTTCTTGTTCTAATAATAATGTTTATAAAATTGAACTTAATTTATAAAAACGAATTAAGAAACAACAAGTCATGTGTTTTCAACATTGTCTAAAAATAGTAATTAAAATAAACATTGATTAAATTCGATATTTACTAACTTGATGAAAACACATTGCTTGTTGCTTAAAAATCACAATATTAATTTAGAATCTGGTTTGTAAAGAAACTATCACCTTAAATTAGATTATCATTTTAAAATCTGTAGTTCAGAACAATAACAATCGTTTACCATCCTTTTATGTTACAAAATGCAATTACTAGAGTGAAAATCAAAAACATAATATGAGCATAGTTAATTTACCTTGATTTAAAGCTTAATTAAGATAAACAATTACTTTCTTAATGTAAATTAAATCCCAATATGCTATTGCGTCGACACGGCCATTCTGCGAGGCGGTGCGCGCTCTGCACCAGCCGCGGTGGTTGTGGTTCTGGAATTTAATATTTAGGATTTCAGTTAGGTACCCATCTATAGGCACGCTAGCTGGTAACTTGGTTTCATTTCTGAACATGTTATTGCCTAAAATAACACATACATTTACATTTAGAGTTTCAGCTAATGAACTTAACCAAGTTATCAGCTATACTTTGTACCATAAAATTATTTGTCAACTTAGACGTTAGAGAATAGATGGATTTGCTGTACATACATAGGGATATGAGCTTGTGATTTTTATTTATTTTTTTTTTTTTTTTTTTTTTGCCAATGCTCCACACATCATGGCTTATATTATAGTTTTGATGCAATGCAGTTACTCCACGTAAACCTGCATGATTTTATATTCTCGTAGATAAAGAGTGATGCTGTGGTGCTGAGCGGTCATATACGCCGTGGTCCACAGTGGCTCTAAGGACATGGGAAGGACGATGCTGTGGCCTGGGTCTTTATCGACCGTGGTCCACAGGGGCTCTAAAATATTATAAATAATAGAATAATCATTCATTGCTCATTAAGAACATGTGGCTGTGGTGCTGGGCGGTCATGTACGCCGTGGTCCACAGGGGTCTAAAGGAAATAGGAAGGACGATGCTGTGGCCTGGGCCTTTTATTGACCGTGGTCCACAGGGGCTCTAAAATATTATGAATAATAGAATAATCATTAATTGCTCATTAAGAACATGTGGCTGTGGTGCTGGGCGGTCATGTACGCCGTGGTCCACAGGGGCTCTAAAGGAAATAGGAAGGACGATGCTGTGGCCTGGGCCTTTTATTGACCGTGGTCCACAGGGGCTCTAAAATATTATGAATAATAGAATAATCATTAATTGCTCATTAAGAACATGTGGCTGTGGTGCTGGGCGGTCATGTACGCCGTGGTCCACAGGGGCTCTAAAGGAAATAGGAAGGACGATGCTGTGGCCTGGGCCTTTTATTGACCGTGGTCCACAGTGGCTCTGAAAATGATATCAGTGGAATGGAAACAAGGAATAAATGGTTTGTACATAACGTATGACATACGAAGTTAATGCTTTGAACGCCATGTCGGACACAGTGTCCGACAACAATCAATTTTCTATTGTGTCTGCTGTCTGGCAGTGAACGTGTTAAAGACAATGATTGAACTAGAATGAACTAACATAAGCTCATTAGTAGTTTACCTTATTTTTACAAGTACATAGACAGGTGATATAAAATGGATTGAACTCACCGGTTTATTTAGGCATCTAGCGAGGTATGTCAGCACGTAGATGGCAACACATGCAGATCTCCGAGTGTTGGTTGCAAGTTAGGTTCGTGTGATGTGTTGATCAGCTGTGATGATCCAGGTTGTCGGTCACCATTATCATCGGGACCTGTCGACACGGCTGCCTGATTTCCTGGTTGCGGAGCCCAACGTAGCTGATCGTGAACCACCTTGCGTGGCCGTCCTCTACCCGTAACTCGTTTCACCATGTAGCGGTCGTTATCCAATATCCTCTGAATCTCGTAAGGTTCACTGTATTTCAGGTCCAGGGACGTCTGGTTTCGTGGGTTGTTCTTGATAAGGACATAGGTCTCCTCGTTGATTCTTGCCTTATTTTTGTCGAAATGTTTTTCATATTGAGCAGCAGCAGCCATTTTCTCTTGTACGTGTTGCTCAAGCGAATCCAAGTCAATAGTTCCACTATCGATATCCACCAACCTCAGGAGTTCGGTGGTACGCAATGTTGTCGTCGTGTGAGAAGAGTAAGTGGTGCAACGCCGGTCACTCGGTGTGAAGTACAGTTGAAAGCAAGCTGCAATGCTTCTAATGCTGTTTGCCAATTTTCTGTGTTATAATGTTTAATCATAGTAAATGCGTTCTTCAATGTACTCATCACACGTTCTACCTGTCCATTCGCTCGGCTAATTCCTGCAGCTAGTGAATGTATATCAATACCAAAACGGTCACAATATGCCTTGAATTCCCCTAGAAATTCTCTTCCTCCATCCACTACAACCTGTATTGATGTTGCAAACAGGTGTACTAGGCGCTTGAGTGACGCAAGACTGCTGCTCTGGCTTTTGTCAGTAGAGTAGTTAAGTAATAAGTACTTTGTGTAAGGATCTATAATTACAATAACTCATCACGACCCTGAGAGTCTCTGGTACCGAGTTTGCCTGTAATGTCCATAATTATGGACGACTTGAAATGGTGCGGTAGGTTTTTGAATGGGGTGAAGTTGTGCTTGGATTTCACCCCTTGGAAGTGGGGCCCTTGGAAGTTCTGCATATAACACAATTGTCAACAAAATTCCTGACTACAGTGTTCATCTTATCAAACCAGTTGGATTCTTCAGTTTTTGTAGAGTATTATCCCATCCTGGGTGTTGCAGTGACGTATGGTAGGAGTTAATCAAACTCCATTGGAACGATCTAGGTACAACTGCTACCTTACAATTGCCAAGTACGGGATCTGTTAGAATCTTCTTAAGCACACCGTCCTCCAATGTGTAACCAGGGGTTGGATTATCAGTGTTCATGCTATCCATTAGTGAACGTAGGACGTCATCGCGTCGCTGCTCTATTTGCAGCCAGGCATTGTCTTTTGTCATAATATTAATCAAAATCTCACTTAAGGGATTTCTACTGAAAAATCTGCGTGCTGCAACCTCTCGCCTTTCCTGTACTCAACCTCGAAATCGTAATTCACCGCCAGTGTCTCGAGCTCGTAGGAATGGTAACAGCTCTCAGCGTCAGTGGTGCGTTGACTCATAAGCGACAGGATGTTGTCGTCCTTCGATGATCTGTACCAATACAGCTCCTTAGCCGAGGCTGCTTGCATCCGTGTACAATTCAATTGGTGTATCTTCCTGAAATAAGAAGAGGGTAGGCGCAGTAGACAGGTGTTGGATAATTTTATTGCGAGCCTCGTCATGTCTCTCGTTCCATTCCCACTTTGCATCTTTGTTTGTTAACTCATACAGTGGTACCATGACGCGCGAGAAATTGGGAATGAAACATCTGAAGTATCCGGAAAGACCATTAAATTGCCCAACTTGTTTAACGGTTATCGGAATTGGTGCCTTTGTTAAAGCCTCCACTTTCCTTGGGCTCGGAGCAACTTGTCCATCCGAAATAATATTGCCCAAGTACTCAATACAACGTTTAAAAAAAGCAGTTTTATCAATGTTAGTTGAAAACCCAGCCTTTTGTAAAGCAATGAGTATTCGCCTAATGCGAGAGATTCCCTCTTGGAATTCCCTACATTTAGAGAGTACGTCATCATTTGTTAAATCACACACTAGGTTATCAAATTTTTCGCTGTGAGATCGCAGATGACTGACCATCGGTTGATGGAATAGTTTAGCACCCCGTGAAGTTACCAACACTTCAAGATTTGTGGTTTCGATGAGATTCATCCCTATTAGGATGTCAGAACATATCTCGTAATCAGGTACTACATGGAACTGTAGTTCTATTTGCAAATCATCGATAACACAAATCGTAGTTAATTTTGTTAGTGACACTACAGTAAATTGGCCAATACCCTTCAAATAACGAACAATATTATTTCTTTTTCCGGGTAGTTTTGCCGCCAACGACTCGCGTATCAATGAACATTCTGCGCCACTGTCAAATACAGTACAAATATTTAGGTTACTAATCATAACTTACATAGAAGTTAATTTATTTATGCCTACACAAGTTAACACTTGTTATTACAGCACGTTCACGTTTATAACACTTTTCAAATGTATGTCCTACCCTTGAGCAGAATGTACATGTTGGTTTGCCAGTGTCGGTACTTTTAGATTCAGACACAATTTTATCCTCCTGATGACGTGGTTGAGAATTTTCATTTTTATTGCCGTAACGACAGTCACGCGTGTCATGTCCAGGTCTTTTACAAACTTGACAATAAAGTAATGATTTATCAGAAAATCGTGATCGTTTACTTGTAATCGGCATGTTTGTCGAACCGGAATTTGGACGTTTATTACGCCGTATAGATGATGCTACCGAAATAAGCTCTGGGACAGAGGTGGCCCTCGCATTTAACAATTCTATTCTCAACCGGTCATCCCCAACGCACCTAATTACAGCCTCCACCGCGTCGTCATTAGATAACTTGTCTTTAGTAATACGACGCCATAGTACCCATGCCTGCGACAGAAACTGCGCAATATCCTTTGTATTATCATAATTATGCTCTCGAAATCGAGTAATGTCACGTGAATATCTATTCTCTGGTTCAAAAGTAGTAATTAATACGTCACGCAATTCCTGCCACGTGGCGGTAGATACTAGCCAATTGTCAACCCACAACCTTGCGCGACCTTTAAGTAAACTACCAGCTTTCATTCTAACCTCATAGTCGCTAAGGTTATAAGTTTCCATGGCAGTGGTAACATGTTGGCACCACTCGCGTATTCCAATGTCGGCATCCGGATCGTATGACGGCAAAAATATGTCTTTAATTTTGACCTTCGTATCAGGTTGAGTAGCCATACGATCGGACATGTGCTTCATTACTTGCAATGTCTGAGTAAAAATTCGGTGGGTACGCCGCTAACAGAAGTAGCAATGTTTTCATTATTCAAACCAGAATGTCCGGCAGAAGTGGGTGGCGATCCCACTTCTGATAACGGCGCAGGAATCCCATCACAGTTTGTTGAAAGCGTAACGTTAGCTTTGCTAACGTCAGCACTTTCTTTAAGAGGATCAGACATTTGCAAGCAATAAAACGACACAGGAACAAGAATGACACGCTTAATATTTATTTAAACACCACACAAAAATACTTATAAAGAGAACCAAATTCTTAGAAATAATGATTAAATAATTAAATAAAATTTTCTCACTCACAAGATAATTGTAAGAACACCTTCCTCGACTAAGCTCCTTCAAAAAGTGCCGTCCTGATTCAAGTGATCGGCGGCCCACAACATGGCGGCCGCGTTCACACAACTTCCGATTACTTGCGTCAGAGCATAATTATTACAAAACTAAACCGATCATTATACAACTTTCTTGTTCTAATAATAATGTTTATAAAATTGAACTTAATTTATAAAAACGAATTAAGAAACAACAAGTCATGTGTTTTCAACATTGTCTAAAAATAGTAATTAAAATAAACATTGATTAAATTCGATATTTACTAACTTGATGAAAACACATTGCTTGTTGCTTAAAAATCACAATATTAATTTAGAATCTGGTTTGTAAAGAAACTATCACCTTAAATTAGATTATCATTTTAAAATCTGTAGTTCAGAACAATAACAATCGTTTACCATCCTTTTATGTTACAAAATGCAATTACTAGAGTGAAAATCAAAAACATAATATGAGCATAGTTAATTTACCTTGATTTAAAGCTTAATTAAGATAAACAATTACTTTCTTAATGTAAATTAAATCCCAATATGCTATTGCGTCGACATGTATATATGGAAATATTTAAAATCGAAGTAATTGTTACGTAGGTAGCATTCATAACATAATATGCATAATTTTTCGTCCTACCCACTACTGACAAGGTTATTTTTAAACAAGTTAATCTCAAATATTTATTATGCAGGTAGGTAGCATAAAAATATTCACTTGTTAAGTACTATGAGTAGCGATAACGTCGTCAATACTGTGACTTGTAGTGTGTGTGTGTAATAATAATAGGAAACTACAGCAAGTAAGTAGGTAGTTATGGTTACCCCTCACCCCTCAGCCTTAGATTAGGCGTAGGCTATCATTTCTGCATGCCTAGCATTATAAGAATTGTCAGCTTAGTATTATAAGAATTGTTTTTAATGCAGGTTCAGCCGATTGTATCCCACCGGATGAGCCTGCCCGTGTAACCATTTTTAAGACAGTATTAAATCGCCTCTAAATCGGCATGGACATACTCATACTCGTAGTTTAATTTCTATTTCTTAATTAGTTTTTAAAAATTGATTTCCCCGCTCCGAAATCAAGAGTGGCGCAGCCGGATCGGATTTTTTCTCGTTTACCGTGATTTTCAGACGTCCAAATTCGTCTGGAAAAAGTGTCGCGAAAATACGAGTTAAATCCTTCGAACCAAATAAATATTCTCTTCGATCGGGTAAAGGAAAGCTGAGTATGGGAGTTTGCGGTATAACAGTCGGTTGGTGAGTAAAACTTTTCGCCAATCCCTTGTTCCCCAAATCCTCCTGTATTTTTCATAGGTTAACTATTTTATAAGTAATTGTTATTATTGAGATTAAACCTCTCTCATTATAACGTGTCTGGTAACTTTGTATTAAATTCTATCGAGTTATCTCTGTTCTAAAAATAGAACTATCATAGAGTAAGTAACATTATAGACAGGACAGATCTTAAAATTCAGATTTGTGCTATAAGTTAATAATTAGTGTTAATTAGCATATATTGATCTTCAAATTGATCAAATTAATGTGTTTTAATTTTAAGGTGAAATCTTATTTTTCACCCCAAATATTTAACATTGTTTTAAAAATTGAATATTAATTTTTCCGTGTTCCTAATCATCTTTACGCTTTTATTGTGCTTTTTATTGTGTTCTTTTTGTGTGTGTAATTTTGTTAACGTGTAAAAGTGAGTGCTAGTTGCCTTCTCTGAACTGTTCATTACTCTATCGCAATGGCAGTCGAGCCCATACCTAAAGAAATTATCCAATTGATACCTCAATATAATGGCGATAAAAGACAGTTAAATTTATATTTGAGAAAATGTCAATATGTTATTGACCGTTATAAAGGAAATGAAGAACAAAATTTATACGTTTTTAATGTTTTAACAAGCCGGTTAAAAGAGAATGCAGCTGCGCTCTTATCAGAACGAAAGGATGTTGTGACTTGGTCTGAGTTGAAAGAATTGCTTATACAGCATTTTGGAGACCCGCGTAGCGAAGCGTGCATAAATATAGAATTAGAATCTTTAAAAATTAAATCAGGTGAAAGTTATTTGGATTTTTGTAATCGAATCCAAGGTGTCCGATCTTTATTAATCTCAAAAGTGAACACAGTGAATGATAGTGATTTGAAACACGCTAAGTCGATTATCTTTAAATTATTACGGCTCTATATGTATTTTTGTAGAACTTTCCTCTAGTAAATCACAAACAATTCATTATGGTGTAGATCTAGAGTCATTTGGAATGACAGACAAGAAGTCTTAGAAATTAATCGTGATCTAAATTTAAAACTTCCGTACATTTATTTAGAAGAAATAGACGCAAAAATTATGATTGATACCTGAAATATGCGATCATTCATTAGTCCGCGAAAAGCCTATCAATATTTCGGTGAATTCATTCGGAAGGACCCATTTCAAGTTGTTAGCACGCACGCGTCCAGTAGACATGATGAAGTGATGGAAATCCCTCTCTTGCCTACTTTAGAAAATAATTATTGGCATAAATTCTATTTATATGACGTTGACGCACGTTATGACGGTCATATTGGAAACGATCTTTTACAAAAATTTGGCGCAATAATTGATTTAAAAGCAAAGCTATTAAAAATAAATTCGACTTGCATTCCAATTATAAATAATAATTTAAATTATACTATTGATATACCACCCCGATCTGAAAAACGAGTCAGGTTGCCAATCGACCAACATTCTGGCGACGCTATCCTAGACTTTCAGGAATTCGAGAACGGCTTACGAATGCCTAGTGCAATAGTAAATTGCGTAAATGGCTATGCATTTAATAGCGATGCTGACGCTGGCCCTTTATCTAAGTACATGTTCAAACTGGTCATTGGACTATAGTTAAGGTTATTAATTTAGAAAGAGTTAACAATGATTTAAATTACGTATCTATGAAATATGAACAATTAAGTAAATTAATCGATTGGAATACATCATATTCTCAAGAATTTATAAGTATAAAAATGCATACAGAGTTTATACGCGATATAACTATAGAAAAGTATCGACAACTTATTCCGCATCAGCGCTCTAAAAGAGGACTCATAAATCCACTGGGTTCTATTATAAAGATTATTACGGGAAACCTTGACCATGACGATGCAATTAAATATGATAAATTTATTTCTAAATTGACTCATGATCAAATCATTATTTCAAAAAGATTACTCTAGTCTCTAAAATGTTCGATAGCTTAATTAATGTAACTGAAACAATTAATCAAAATACTGTTAATATTAATAATCACCTTAATAAGATCGAGACAATGTTAAGAGATTTAGCTGCTAAGGAAAAGAATTGGACTTTTCAAACATATCTTATTGGATTGTTTAATGTCTTTGTAAGTAGTTTTCGTACAATCTTTATCAGACTGAGTGAAATTGAAACTGCATTAGCATTAAGTAAAGTCTCTATATTACATCAATCTATTGTGAACTCTACAGAACTTTTGTATCATTTAAAATTGATTTCTAACTCTGAAAACTTGATGTATTCACCTATAGAAGCAAATTTGTTAAAAATAGAGAAAACTATCTGTGTCAAATCCTTTATTAAGAAAAACCAGATTACGTTCTTATTGGAAATTCTACTTACTGATAATTTTACTTATAACTATTTTAAAATGTATTCCTTACCTATTTTCCACCAACCTGAAAATAAAACCTTAACTATTTTCCCTAAATATCCATACCTTTTGGCGAAAGGAATGAAATACTTACCGATTGTAAAACCATGCCGCCCGTTGTCTACTGGCGACTATTTCCTGTGCACTGAAGAAAACCTAGCTTTTTACTATGAACTTACCTGTACAGAGCAGCTCATGAAATTCGATGACAACCCCACTCACTGCACGCAGCATCAGATACAAGTTGGAAAGGTCAAGGTCCAACAAGTGAACGCGAGCAGTTGGATTCTTTAAACCAGGCTGAAAACTACGCTAACGACGCATTGTGACAATGAGGTCAGTAAGCAGCTGGTATTCGGGAGCTACCTTATTACCATCGACGAGCCCTGTGACCTGGAGATCCAAGGAGCCCGAATTCGGCACCGTATCAGCATAGAATCAGATGTTGTAGAGTCGATCCCAATAATTACCTTACCACAGTTACGTATGAATGCAAACTTATCCAGTGCACGTGCACTTAACATGAATGGGATCAACTTAGATGAAGTGAAATATATGGCGTACTCTTTAAAACACAGTGCAGTGATCGAAAGTGTTTTGAATGAAAAGAAAGACTTTAGCTTCAGTGAAATTTTAGGACATATAACTTTAGGTATAATAATTTTAAGTTTTCTTATGTTTTCATTTTATATGTTTCGGCTAAAATTTCTGAAATGTATACCATTTAAGCAAAATTATCGGAACAAATCTCAAATCGATCCATCCGATAATTTTCCTCTTGGGGAGGGAGGAGTTATGGTTACCCCTCACCCCTCAGCCTTAGATTAGGCGTAGGCTATCATTTCTGCATGCCTAGCATTATAAGAATTGTCAGCTTAGTATTATAAGAATTGTTTTTAATGCAGGTTCAGCCGATTGTATCCCACCGGATGAGCCTGCCCGTGTAACCATTTTTAAGACAGTATTAAATCGCCTCTAAATCGGCATGGACATACTCATACTCGTAGTTTAATTTCTATTTCTTAATTAGTTTTTAAAAATTGATTTCCCCGCTCCGAAATCAAGAGTAGGTACCTAACTAATAATATTATTATGAAGTTTAGGTAATTGCCATTAATTGTGTTTTGGATTGACCACCACTACAATTTTACAACAAAAATAAGGTTAGGTGGAAGGAAAATTAAATATTATTTACCGGTCGGTTAATTACCCTATTTAAGTCATCGATGATTTAAGTTCACTTGTCTCTATTGTATACCTACCAGTTATTTATAATACTACTAATGGTAAATAAGAAAAATATTTTATTTAAGTATTTATTTAATAATTTTTAGGCATTGCAAATTACAGAAAATAATAATTAATAGTAATTAAGTACGAAATAATAAATTTAAAAAAGAAAGAGGTACCACACCATAGTTCGTCACGTTCGAATTTACGAGCTAGTGAGATGAAAATTATATTTTCATCCCACCATCTCGGAAAGAGTATTTTTAATCTTCAATATCTGAGTGGAAAAGCCGTTTTTATTCTCTAGAGGATAAAGTAAATTTTCATCCCACCATCTCGGAAAGAGTATTTTTAATCTTCAATATCTGAGTGGAAAAGCCGTTTTTATTCTCTAGAGGATAAAGTAAATTGAATTTAGAACATCGTGTGCACTAAGTTTGTGAATTAAACGTTTTTTTTTTGCATTTAGTCATTTCCTCGCTGAGGTGGAATGAAAAGTTACGTGTTGCACTCGAGTGCAAAGATTTTTCACCTCGTGCTCTTTTGATTCCCTCGCTAACGCTCAGGATTCTAATTTTGAATCACTCGCTGCGCTCGTGATTCAATTTTAGAATCCTTCGCTTGCTCGGTCATCAAAATTGAACACGCGGTTAAAAAGCAACTTTGCACTCTTGTATAACAAATAACTATTGTTTCAAGCTTTACACCTATTATTACAAGTTTATTATAGTTTGTCAATTTGTCAAACATCAACCGACATGAGATTAGAAATATTAGAATCGATATGCGAGATGTTCTTACAGCTCTAAGGCTGACATTCAGAGACGACAGAAACGAGTCTAAGCGAGAACTTACGCTTCCATCTGTCAAACTTACGAACAAATTTTGACAGATGGAAGCGTAAGTTCACGCTTAGACTCGTTTCTGTCGTCTCTGAATGTAAGCCTAAGTTCTTCGTCTAGCTTCCATTTAGTTGGTTAAACTTGAGTCGATTCCGATTACGAGTGTGTACCCTGCAGGTCGACGGGTTTACGTGAGTTTGCGCATATTATCATGGTTTGTTATAGGTAATGGTAGGTAGGTATCTGGTTTAAGACATTTATTTCTCATAAGAATACAACATTCATTTGTCTGAGAAACACAAGATTGGATTTAAAAAAGTACATGAGCACAATAGTGCTGGAGCGAAAGTATTAAATTACAAAACAAACTTATTTAATTATTGTAAGTAGGTAAATTTAAAATTACGTAAAATGTGGGTAATTTTACAATAATTACATCAAGAACATACAAAACATTGCACACTAAACTAAAGTATTAAGCAGCGCTAATGCACTGGTCTTATTACCTACGTGTCGAAACTAGAAACACATCAATTGCTAGATATCTTATAAAACAATGACACACTTTTAACAAAACTTTATTATTTCAATCGGTTACAAAATTTGTATTTTTTTAATAGCTAATTACTTCTATAACATCTTAAAAACTCAAAAGAAATACATGAGCAAAGCTTAACACCGCGGTGAATGACGTGCAAACAAGGACGCCTTGGGGCTACACCCAGCATTTGGTGATGTGGAAAACAAGAAGAATTGAATAACTTAATAGTCGTCCCCATAATCCCTCCGGAAGGCCTCTTGGAATTCCCTGAAAAAAAAAGTTAAATAATAAATTAAAAATAAAGCCTCGCCTTTATACAGTCAGTAGTTAATAACCTTTCCGTAAAATGAGAGGTCTCGTGAGAGCCTAAACTTCGAAACCTACCTTAAAAGCCACCTTGTACCTTGTAAAATATTACAAATCATGAAGTTCCTATCACAGAACACAGAAAGAGGAAGAAACGTCTTTTCTGTGTTCTGTGACTCCTCTATTCATGATCGGTAAAAAATTGACAAGGTAGCTCAAAGATTAATCTCTCACGATCATATTGAAGTTTATTACCAGTGTCGATGTTCATTACCATTTTAGTTACGCGATAGACCCGCTGGTTATTACGCGAGGCCCCTACAAGAGCGAGGTCCTGCACAATCACGATACGCACTCGTAATCGGAATCGTTTCAATTTTGACAGTCCAAAAATCGACATGGCGGATTATGCTTTTAAAATCACTCTTCGCGATAATTGGAACAACGCAATGAACATTCTTGTAGTGTCAAAATAGAATCGATTCCGATTACGAGCGTGCATCGTGATTACCCTGCTGGGCGGTCGCCCTGTTCGCCACCAGTTAAGGCCGCCACTGGGTATGACCCAGTGGCGAAGGGTGAAAGTTTTAAAAGGGGAAGCCGTCCCAAAAATGCCCTTCAAAAATAGCTGCAAAACAAAAATCCATACCGTCTCTTGTAATCTTAAATAGTCATGTCTGAAAGACCTCGGCCTAACCGATTAACAGGCTTTTTTTTGTCAGTTTTATGAGTAAATAATTAATACTACGTTGGTCTATACAGTAACCAATTCCTAAAGGGAAGCCGATGGGAATCGGGTTGTATGGACTCTTCGCCACTGGTATGACCACCACTACCATGCTACTCTACAATACGTACCTAGTTGTAAAATAAAATAAAAGTCAAAGATACACTTACTTCTTAAATTTTAAACTTGGGTCTGCCACACAGCTGCGTGTAACGAGGTTGAACACTCGACCTACTGGACACCGTGCGGCCCATACCCGCCCACTATTCGGTACACTTTTAATAAAATGCGGCGCAGGGTTAGCCACCAGCAGGGCGAACAAACACATCAATATCAATAGCTTTGACAACATTTTCATAATATTATAGGCCTAATATTATCAAGCCACTCGGGTTTAAATTATGTTTTGTACTGAAATGATATTTTATATGAATACACTATTTATCCTACTGGCGAGTGAGGTTAGGGATAAATTATATTATTCTATTGAGTCACGAATTAAATATAGTTTATACTTAATTAAGCAAGCCTGGTGTGGTTTCTATATAATAGTATGATACAACTTCCAAGTCTATGGATCCTGTAGTCTACTGGTAGATGCAGCTGAGCGCAAGTTTTTAGGTTCCATCGACGGTATCCCAATACTGCGGTTGCATTTAGGAACAGAGACTGAATCACTCTACAAATTATGCCCATTACTTAAAAAAATATCCTGTATAGATAGATTTTAAACGTAGATATGGTTTTTGATGTTTCGGTAAAACAATTGATCGGCCATTCAGTTTTCGGGCTGATGAACGATCGAGATTTTAAGCATTCGGTCTTTTGATGCATTGGTAAAACAAGTCATCGGGTATGAGTGTTCGGGCTTATGACATTCGGTGTAACATAGGGAACCCATTGAAATAAGCATCTAATTTATTTTAATATCAAAGAATTTTACTGAAATATAGGTAGTAATCACAGAACATAGGTAGTAATAGTATCTATGTTATTTCAGTAAAAATCTTTAATAGGTAGGTACTGCCCGTCGTATTCTACTTTGCGACGGACCATCCCTAAGATCACCAGGTCGGTAGTGTGTTAATAAACAAACAAAACATTATAACAAAGCTTATTTATTGATCAATCACTAATAAATCTTACAACAGAGCTAGAACGGCTGTTAGAAGGAGCACGGCCGTGGCCCCCACGGTGGTCGCACTGGACCCCATGGTGGGTCCTACGATATACTCGTACATGTGGTCCAAGACCGCTTGCTTAACTGCCTCCAGTTCTTCAGTCTCGCTGCTGCCTGTTGGTCTGAAATTAACGTATGCTTAGAACTTCTTCATCATCAACCTATTTATCTGCAAACAAGCATCACGCTGTGTTTCTCGGAGGGTTAAACAGTGGTATTGGAACAGCTAAGGTGTCCAAATAGAGGAAAACATCTCGGATACATAGATATTATCTTCGACTCGGCAACAATCTATACTTATAATAAAATCGTAACGAGGCGAAAACTGTACATTGAATATTTTTCAAAAAAAAAATTCAAAACATAATTCGAGCACCCCTACACCACGTGAACGAAGTCGCGGGCACAGCTAGTATTCAATAAAGTGGAACAAGTGTCTCATGTAGTCAAATATGACTGCATGCAACATTTATTCCATACATTAATACGTGAAGATTGGATCCGGATCCATCCGGATCCGGATATGGTACTGGTCGAATGCCCCTTTTTAAGCATAGGTATCGCGCGCACGAAGGAGTTTGAGATTTGGCATAGTTAAAGTTTAGTATAGAGAAGGAGTGCACAAAGCTAATATGACGGTCGAATTTCGACCACTGGGCGACCACTAGTATTTATAATACCTATAGTTAACAGAAAATAAACCTTACTCGAGCCGAACATACGGATTACTTGAGATGTTTCGCTCTATTTCCAGTGCTCAGTTCCAATCCGGGGTGACTTATAAGAATTCCCTATTTAATTTGTTTTTTTTACCATTATTTTGATACGCAAGCATACGGCCCACCTGTAGGCTAATTCACGTAACTAAAGAAGTGCAGTTGCCGCGCAGTTGCAATAAAATATTGATCAAAACAACACATTTGGTGATCTTCTTCTTCTTTTTTCGCTATGGCAACTGAGCCGATGTCGACTATTCTGCCATTTGGTATCCTCTGAGCTTCAGTGAGATACGCTCGCGTCAAGTTCGAGCGTCACTGCAATACGATCGGCGCGTCTTAAATTTACGTGAATTAGCCCTCTGATGGTAAGTGGTTACCGTAACGTATGGACGCTTGCAACACCAGGGGCATCACTCGCACGTTGCCGACCCTACCCTACCTACACGCCAACACGACGGTTTCCCAAGGAGTACTGGCGACCTTGTTCGCCGTTAGGAACAAAACACTGCAAAAGAGCAGCGTTACCTATTAGGCTACGATATTCTACAAGAATGGTACTTCCCCAGTCTGTCAGCTCCAATTTAAAGCGGAAAGTCCCGCTACCGTTCTTATCTATCAGAAAAACCGTCTAGATACTCAAAGGAAAAACCCAATAACACTTTGACTGGCTTAGGGGTCGAAGCCAGGACCTCTCGCTCAGCAGTCATACTGACGACCACTAGGCCAATGAGTCAGTGAACCTTTACAAGCAGATTACTATGAATAATTCCGAACCTGATAGCTCTACAATGTGAAACTCCAGGCACCACGTAGACGGGAGCGTTGTGGTGCGCGTGCGAGGCGTTGGGGCCCATCGGGGACCAGGGGTCATGGCCCCCCGCCACCGACACCACGCGGTCCGGCAGGTGGGACAGGCCTCCGAAAAATATGTTCGTTCTAGTGATGCCTGAGCGGAGTCGCTCTTCGTCGAAACTGTGGGGAAAATCATAATTAATATTGGTATGTCGAATATGGCCAATATTCGACATTATTCGACAATGGCGAATAATTGGGAAGAAATAAATAACCATAAAATAAACAATCCTTGTATGCATTCAGTCCTAACGAATCAACAATAAAAATAAAAATATCTATTAGGGATTAGGGGTAGATTGTGATAAAGAATAATCAGCGGACAATTAAGACGCTTCCAAGGATACCTCATTTGTCTAATTCCGATAATAGTTCAGAAGTTATGAGGTAACAGACGAACATACATATCTACATACATACATACCGGTCAAACATATAACCCTCTCCGTAGTCGGGTAAAATCTAACTTTTGTGTACGATTAAGGTCCAGACCATAGCACTTTTTTTCCTTAAATGAGTTCTGCCTCAGAAAATAAAATCTTTCCGAATGAACATAACTAGCCGGTTGCTTAAAAGGAGGGACGGATTTTTGACCAAAAAAGAAACTTGCATTCTTAGGAATCGTGCAGAAAAATCATTTTATTAATAGAATACTGAAAATTCGGTAGGTGCTGGAGGCCTATTGTTAAATAATACAGATTGCAGTATCGTTTTTGAATAATTATGGCGAATAAAGCTATTCGCATTGGGAAATGCCGAGTATTCGCTAATTCCACTATTTGAGGCAACTCTAATTTTAACGGTCCCTATATTATAAAATATAGGGACCGTTAAAATTCTATTCTATTAAAATTATAATTGCTAACTATATTCTGGGTCTACTATTTGGAACCGTGCACCTAGAGTCTCGACATTTCATAAGTGCCTGTATCTGGTTTACATGAAATAAAGATCTATTCTATAAAGTTAGCAATTATAATTTTAATAGAATCTATCCGTTGGTAGAGGACCACAAGTAGGTATACCTACGTCAATGTGGTCGGTGACCAGTATACTCGTAATAAATATAACGTAAATATTATGATAACGTGAACCTATTTTGATTTATATTGCTTATTCTGTGGTTCTGACTCATGGTAATGAAAACACGTGTAATAGGATTTATTTAACATAATTATTATCTCTCTAATGTTTTACAGTTAAATAAATAATAGCGACATTTTAAAAACGATGAACGCTTGCCTTCCATGCAGGAGAGTCTGAGTTCAAAACCGTCCCGCACCTCTGACTTTTATTTTATTTTTATGTGCGGATTTATGTGCGGATCTGAATCTGACTAACGTTGTTGCGACATCACGTAGTTACGACGTACGGAGTCGCGACAGATCCCCGACAACACGTGGTTGCTATGCACGAAGCTGATCGCTGTAGTGACACACGTTGCCTCGAGGCCATGTAGTTGCGACGCACGGGGTCGCGACAGAAATTTATTACGATAAAACACTCGACAAGGTTCAACATCCATACCCTGCTATGTTTATTCATTAACAGTGAAGGAAAACATCGTGAGGAAACCTGCACACCTGAGAGGGCCTCATAAAGTCCTCGATGGTGTGTGTAGTCCGTCAATCCGCACCAGGGCAGCATGTTTAGAAGGCCTAACCTTTCTCATTCCGAGAAGAGGCCCGTATCCAGCAGTGGGACAGTAATGGGCAGGATTTATTTATTATATGAGGCCACGGTGGACATATCAGGACTGATGTTGGTCTAAGACCATATCAACAACCTGTCCGCTGCAGACCATAGCCAATACTTACTAGTTGGAGAAGAAATCTTTGCACATTTGGTGGAAGTACTCCAGAGGCACGGTGGACAGGAACGCCTGGCGAGGGCTGCTGGTGGTCTGGTACCAACCGAACTCTACGCACGTCTGGTAGGTCCAGAGGCGCACTGGCAAATAAAAAGGTCTTGGTTAGTGATCATTGAGAGTTTTGCGTTTATTAATGCGGTGTGAGGAGGTAGAATTATGTTCAATGTGCTACGTAAAGAGTGACCGGTTATTGGGAAGGTTTGAGCCGGTCTCGATTTTTAATGTGTCCCGCTATGTTCCGCATTAGAATTCTATTATTTTTTCTTATAAATTGTTTTTTTTTATGCTTTCGGGTATTTTGATTTTTTAAATTAACTTTTTTTATTTTACCCTTTTTAGTTAGCATTTCTCATTCCATAACTTGTAAGCCATTATAAAACCCTTTATTTTGATCCCCACTAGACAGGTTTTGAGGATTGTTTTTGAAGATAGAGGTAAAGAAAAATCGGCCATCGAAATTTTTCTAATTTTGATATAACCAGTGTCACTCTCACAATTGAGACGAGTCTAAAGACACGTCTCAAGCTAAAACTAACACTATGAGTCTTGATGCTTGAAATAAATTATTTATTATTATGACCTTTATTCAATTTTTAACATACCTACTTTTTGATATTTTAAAATAATAATTTTATTATTAAAATCCATCAAGCCGTTTAGGCTACAGGGTGTGAAAGAAATATACATACACAAAAACATCAGAAGGCTCTAGTTATTAAAGTAACTAAGTTGTTTGTTTTTAATTCAAAGAAATATATTTGTATCCTATTGAAAGTATCTTAATCCTCCGATATTGTTCTGTATTTCCAGGACGGTGGTAAATAATGCAGGCGGCGACAGGGCGCAGACATCTGCAAATCAAACGCCGAG
Organism: Allophyes oxyacanthae; assembly: GCA_932294325.1. Lineage (NCBI taxonomy): Eukaryota > Metazoa > Arthropoda > Insecta > Lepidoptera > Noctuidae > Allophyes > Allophyes oxyacanthae. The sequence goes on along the minus strand of OW028635.1, from coordinate 441,068 downwards.
GAAGCGACGGCCAGGCGACATGCCGACGAGTGTCATACGACACACGGACAGAAACTGCGCACAACAGTGTATATGACGGTAATACTCGAGTCTTACTTAGTTAACAATTTCAAAGGAGTTTTAAATGGATTTGCGTTATGTGTTGGATGAAACTTCCTGCCGTAACCTATCGGAAAGTTGTTTGGAGAAATCGTTAAGGTCATGATACCGGACCCGGGGTCTGCCCTACTGGCAACATGACGCTAGTAGTAAGGTCGGCAACTCGCGTGTAATGCCCCTTTTTTTTTGTCGCAGGAATATCCTCCTGGATGTCCTCCGCCCAGGGGACGCCCGACTAAAAACCTGCGGTGTTCCTTACCTTGCCTGGCCGGGGGCGCGGGATTCGCAATCGCATTCAACCCCGGCCCCGGCAGGCCTGACCCGCCACTGCCTGGCTACTGGCGGGTCTCGTCCTTTGTGCAGTATGCTGCACATCCTCCTCTGAGAGGCGCGCGGAACACTGTGCGCCACCGTCTCGGGCATGTAATGCCCCTGGTAATGCGTCCATAAGTTACAGTAACCATTTACCACCAGGCGGACAGGAAAATCAAGGAAGAAAATATAAATTGTTGGCTTCCTTGTTCTCCGGCAAGTTGGCCGACTGTACGCTCTGTCTCTGGAGTCTGGTGCATAATCTGTGAGCGACAATTAGCATCGCATCTACATTGCAGATGCGGCGCGTCTTACAACAATAACCTATTCATGGAGAGCGGCCACAGAAATGACGATCACTTGCTTAGTTAACGATATAGAAGGACTTTACAAAAGCAGGGATTATTTCAAGTGAAAAAGTCCCCAATTAAGTAGATATATCATACAAGGTCCTACATTTCTAAATCTGATCCCTTTAAGGGGTGATTGTACCTACTCATCATTATGAACCACTTTGACTATGGGACCAACTATTAAATCATAAATATTTTATAAGTTTTGCATGCCGATTGTTTTCCAAAAATATTTTAGATCAGTTTATCACGGAACCGATTCTTCTAAATAATATTTTTTACAAATTTAATCTTCTTCTTCTTCTTAGAGTGCCTCTCCGACTAGCGAAGGTTGGCAGTCAGCTCTGCATATTTCTTTCTGTCTCTTGCGAGGCGAAACAGTTGTGCAGCACTCGAGACTCCAGTCCACTCCCGAAGGTTCCTCAGCCACGACTTCTTCCTGCGACCAACGTGTCTCTTGCCGGCTACTTTGCCCATCATAATAAGTTGCAGAAGGCTGTATCTATCGTGTCTAAATACGTGACCCAGATATGCAACTTTCCTTCGTTTGATGGTATCCCAAAGCTCGCGCTTCTTACCGATTCGTCGCAGGACCTCCTCGTTGGTAACCTTCTGAGTCCAACTAATTCGTAGCATTCGTTTGTAGGCCCACATTTCGAAAGCTTCTATACGTTTCCTGAGATCTTCTTTAATAGTCCAAGACTCGCATCCGTATAAAAGAACCGGCCAGATGTAGCATTGCAGCAGACGAGCACGCAACGAGATTTTAAGACTACGACTAGTGAGTACAAATTTAATCTAATCAAAGTGAAATAAATAAATTTTGATTTCTTAAATCCCGGGATAAAAACGTCATGATTCCGGGATTTCAGGAGAGGTATTATTCACTCTATGTGTTTTCCTTGAAGTTTAGGTATACCTACTCTGCCTTTTCTGATCTCTGGTTATGAATATTGATTATAGTAGAAATAGAACTTACAACCTTTGGAAAAGGAGTTCTTTAGTTTTAAGTTCTTTTTAAGCTCTGCAAGGAACGACTACTCCAATTTTTCGCTTCCTCATGAGTCCTACCTATTATTATTTCTTATTTTTCATCTCTTTAACATTTTCTGGGACTTCAAAACAAAGCGTTGACCTGTCGGGAGCCTGCTCTAGGCTGTTCGGTGCGGTGAGTTCAAGATGCTAAAGCTGCTGATGATAAGAGCCGTCTGCTATCTTCGCAATTCGCGTTATTTTACTATAGCACAGGATATTGCCGACACATCCACAATGATTGCTTGCTATGCGCTGGTAAAAACAGTGATAATAACGCAATTTCCGCACCTGGGCTAAAACCCACAATTAATATCCTGTTGGTCTTTATTATAAAGTTTATAAGTCAATATATTATACCTATGAACATTTTTAGTTTAGTGTGTAGCCGCTAGGGGCGCCGCGCCTGGTTTCATACTAATTAAACGTAGTGATTACATACTCTTTGATACTAATATTATTATTCGAGTAGATGTCCACGTGGGCTTTCTGGAAAACTGAGGTATTTTCTGGGATAAAAAATATCCTATGTTCTACCTCAGGTTGTATTATAAGTCGTATGCCAAATTTTGTTGAAATCCGTTCAGCCGTAAAGGCTTAAATAATTAACAAACATCCAAATTCATAAATTCACAAACAAACTTTCAAAATAATATTAATAGGAAGTAGGATAGTCCCTAGCGAGTTTAGATATTTAAACTCTTACACTATGCCTACGTGTATCAAAAATAAGTGGTTATATTTTCAGAAAACTCAATACCTACTCGACCCAAACGTATGGGACAGCCGAATATTTTTTCGCGATTACAATGTTGGTCCCATAGAGAAAGTTGTTCAGTTTGATGGTCTGACCCACTCCCCTAAATATGATCACGCATTTTTGATACACGTTTTGTTTTGTCTTGTTCCTTTCATGATGGATAACTTATTTGCGGGTTCCTGATTCAGCATAAATTAATATCATCCAAAACAAGGTTGTAATGGCCGCCGCAGTGGGCAACAAATCCACTTGTTATGCAAATGACTGCGACTGCTCTCAGATACAATCAGGGACCGGATTACCGATATTTATTTATACCGATATAAAAATATCGATATAATACCGATATACTGGTATTTTTTTATCGATATCGGTACCGATATTTAATTTCAGTACATAAATATCGATACTTTAATTTGTCTATATTTGTATCAATACCGATATTAAAATCGGTATTGAGTATCGATATAAATATCGATACCTTAATACCGGTACTTAAAAGAGCGATATTTTGTATCGATATTTTACCGATACTTGAATATACCGATATATTTGTAAAATATCGGTATTTTACAGCCGAATATCGATATTTCTAAAATATCGGTATCCGTCCCTGGATACAATTGCCACTTCCAGCTCAGGATCTGATTTAACTTATTCTCTTTATTTCGTAGAATACTGGCTTTCTTGTTTTGTATAATTTTTAATGGCGTCTGCAAGCCGGAGATAAGGTACTGCTGATTAATTTGTTGAGAAGTAGAAATAGGCGGCTGAGTGCTTGCAGATTCAGCAACTTGGCTGTCAACAATTATGGCAATTAAATTAGTAAGAAACCGATATTGCAGACGCTTATTTTCCTAATTTGAATAAAGTAGAATGTACAATCAGCATCAGTGGTCGATGAATATTTTCAGATTAGTTTAAATATTACCTATAAGGAACTAAATTATTAATCAAAATGTATTCTCAATAAAGATCCTACAAAAATTAATAAATATACTACACTACTATGGCACTATACAACGTGGTAAGTTAGTATTCTTTGGTAACGCGGCAAGTGTGATGTCCACCTTTTGCTCCGACCTCCGAGGATAGTTGACAAAGCACGATTTTTTTATTTCAGCCTTTTTTATAAAATCATTCATCATCACCGCTATTATTGTTGCTTATGCAATTTTTTTTTTTTATATATCAATTTAAAACTACATAATTTAAATTACGGAAGCATCAACAAAATTTTGAATAAAAAAAAAAATAAAAAAAAACATCGTATTCGTTATTTGGAGGTAAATGTTCAATACTCATCATAGAATATGATGATGATTGAGGACTTCTTTTTGAGAGAGACTTATGTCCAGCAGTGTACTTAGTATAATATACACCGGTTGTCTACTTACTGACAGACTCATACGAGTCAAAGCTGGTGTTCCTGTGGTTGGCCACCACCTCGGTGTAGCGGGTCTCGATGCACGGCATCGTCCAGGGCTGGGAGGTGATCCAGTCGGCTAGGCGCTGAACGGGGTTCGCTGAAACATTAGATATATAAATACGTAATTGAGTAGTACTTTCGGAAAAGAAATACGACTTTCAGATGTCTCAATCGTGCCCCGTGAGTTACGCGTATATATTTAACTGCACCTACGTAATTAGGAGATCACCTCGAGACCCAAATACCTGATACTTGTGGCGCAGAGCATCTCAAAAAGTGAAACTCTCTGTCGAAAATAATTGCAAGCTCAATAGTGTTATTTATCACTAAGTATTTGTTAAATTTTGAAGGGATAAGCGGATTGAATCGAAATACATTGGAATTGGATTGACTTTGAAATAATTATTGAGACTAGTGGTCGCAAATTCGACCGTAATTTTACCTTTCGGCACAGGAGTTTAGTTCATAGTAGGAGTACAGTTTATACGGAGAAGGATTTCCATATAAACTTTAACTATGCCAAATCTCACACTCCTCCGTCCGCACAATATGCTTAGAAAAGGGCACAAAGTTTTCTCTCCACGTATAATTATGTAGATACCCACCAAATCTGTAGCAATTGAGACGTTTCGAGTATTACGAGGTGTGACTAACAAAATGATAAGACGAAGTTATTAGCCTGCAGATTGCGCGTAGATGATGACTACAGGTCATTGTATGAGTCAGACGAGGGATTGCGGCGAATCGACCGTAAGATTGGTCTCTACTCATTGTGAGCAAAGTTACTATGATTACCGATATCCTGCCGCTGTGTTGCTGTTTTTCGGAGAAATGAAATGAATGAAAGATCATTCCATAAAACAGGTTATCATATCAAGAGTATGTCGTAAAAACGAATTGTTCGTCGATTCATCTCGCATGAAATTCGTCTTGAGAAACGAATCGGCGAATTTTGAATTATTTATTATTTTGTATTCGACGATTGGTCTTAAGAAATCTTCTTACAAGTCCAATTTTAAAAGAGACGAATGGACGAAAACCTTATGAAAACTACATAGGTTAATGCAATAACCCTCCTTTGCGTCGCGCAGTCGGGTAAAAATACTTGCTTTTGTTTTTTGAGCATAAATTCTACTGATTTACTAAAATGGTTCCAATTTTTCATCATAATAAATAATTTTATTTAATACTGTCTAGCCTTAGATTATTGATTGGTTGTCGCAGTTGGAGCGCCTGCGACAACCAATCAATAATCTAAGTGTTATGCTAACTTAAAATCACTGCATACCTATTGTGGTACATCTGATTTCTTTATCATTTTATAGATAACAATGTGTTTGCGTGTTAAGATTTTTACTGTAGTAAAATAAAGGTGCATAAAAGTGTTCTGGATCAATTTAGTTTTTTTTCTTAACTTAAATGTGACTAAAACCAAGTACAAGAATAATCCCCCCCTACAAGTGAGTATCTTAAGTGGCGGCTGGTGGTTGGCAGCGCCATCTTCCGGTGCTAATAACAACGAACTGCGAACACCAATGTACCGTTTGCCAAACGTAGGGATTACATCTGTTTACTGTCGCCGTCTATTAGGAGCCACATGTTCTTGGACTGATGTGATGGGATACTCACAGACGCTGCTATTCGTGAGGACCTCGCAGGCGTCAGGGATGTCTCCGGGAGTGGCGTACTGCACCAGGTAGGCGAAGGTTTCCGTGATGCCGAACCAGAAGAACGTCGCGACGTCGAGCGGCGTGCCGGCCTGGATTGTGGAGCAAGTGCTGGAAGGAGAAAATAATGATGAACTGAAGCATTAATTACTGACGCTTGAAATTTTATTTTTAATTACATGGCAATAAAGTCTCTTTTTGTACAACGTTGATTCGAACTTTATCGCATCAGGAAGGGAAGGGCTGTGTATAGACACGTGGAAGCCCCCAGGCACTCCAAATTAGGATGCCCTTTAGTATACCAACAACCAACAGGTTTATAGAACGTTTTCCAGCGGATCTTTATCGTACTATAGAAAGAAGGTAGAAATATTACCGTGTCTTACAGTGATAATTTGCTTTAGATCGGAATATTTAGAATTTAAGTGCTTATTGGTGTAAAAATTATTAGCATAATAAACACAGTGTCGCGACGCCAATAATAATAAACAGACGTCGCGACGCCAACCTTAGTTGGCATTCTGTCTTAAATTGTTTTGGGTATAAGTAGCGACCTGCGACACCCACGAAGTAATCTCGACACCGAAATTGATGACCGGTGGTTAACATGACCTCGGGTAACCCCCTACATGACCATGTTGCCACGCAATACTTATTAGACAAATGTCGCGACGCTGAATATTGATAGACATCGCGACGCTGAGAATAACAGGCGTCGTCGGGTAGGTATAGGTACTTAGGTGTACACACTACACATTGCTCTATCCATACAATTCTAGAAAGATAATGAATGCTGCCAGAAACAATATAAACCCACTTGAACATGTCCGACACCTGAGCAGGTCCTGCCTCAGTCGCCAGTAGTTCTACGAGCTGTTCCACCGCCCCCTCGATGCTGGCCAGGCAGGCTGCACCGCCCTGCACGCTGATGGCCTCGGTTATCACCTCCAAGTACTCTGTGGAAGGTTTGTTGTATACATAGCATTAGCAGCTATAGTAATAGACAACACAAACTTCAATTCGTTCGTGGTGCGAGTTCCGAGTCATCATCTCGAGAACTTGTTCAAAGAAGAGTTTTGGCCGAAGTTTGTCGTGTATTGTCGGTTTCGCGGCCGGCTGCGCGACACCTGTCAGCGAAACATGACGCCGTCATTTACTGTGCAGCAGTAGTTTATAATTGTTAATAAGTAATATGTATTAGATGATTAATTATAGTAAGTGTTTTATATTTATGTATTTTTTGTATGGGTCAAGTTGCCTGAAATAAATGAATTATTATAATATCGTGGAGGAACTAGGTATGGTGTTCCTCCATTGAAAAGGGAGGATCCTCCGACCAGGCGAGGTTATATTGCCTGGCGGGCCGAAGCCCAACGGTTGATGTCGGACAGTTGTATATGTGTTAGATACGATATTCTTTTTTCTTGCGCGATGCAGGCTTCGTTATCTGATTGGTCGAATTCATATTTTCGCGCCACTACTGTTGTCAGCTTGCTGCCTTGTAAGAAGTTATTCTATGTGGCGATAGATGTCGCTACATCACCCCCAATAATTCTCAATAGAGAATCATAAAGAGTTTAAAAATCCGCTGCATTGGTGGTTTTAATAAAAACTAGTTAAGTACATAAATTATAATGATGTAGAGATTGGAAATTTGAATGCTGAATGGATCTTTATTTACTACATCTTCTAGAGTTGAGACCGATATCATGACACACGTATAAATCATCGATATTTTAAAATCATTTCGTCATGCAGTGACAACGACAAAGTCATCACTGCCTAAAATTATCACTCGTGACCATGACCGGATGAACGTGACCTTTGGCTTCGGCTGTGACATGACAATGACAAGATGTCAACATGCAATGCTTGAATGCGGTGACAGTTAGAGAAAAATCATGGCTGTTTTTGTCATTGTTCCCGTCATCGATATTTTTGTGTCATTGATATCGAAAAACATCATTCATCCCATCTCTAACACCTTCTCCTTCGATGTATATTATCTGAATAACTATGAACCCGTGTTTGCACACAGTTTCACCAATAGATCACTACAACCAAATTGTCAATTTACACAAAACACGCTAACATCACATGGTTAATTCGATAAAGTGTAGATTGTCGGCGTCCGCTGTGGGAATAAAACAAACAAAGGAAATTACTTGCTAATAAGGTTCACCGAATTGCGACACTCGATTGGGGAAGACTCGTCCCTAAGGTATTTGTAGGTAATATTGCGTTTATTGAACTGATTACTTTCTAGGCATTTTTAACCGACAAAAAGAGGGGTGTTACAAGTTTGTAGAGTGAATCTGTGTATCTGTGTAACTGTCTGTCGCATCGTAGCTCCAAAATGGATTGACGATCGATTTGAATGCAGTGTTTTTTAATTGAATGCTAGTTTATCCTAGTTTGGTTCTTCTTTGTGTTCGTACGACCGCATCTCATGGCTACCCTTTTTCTCTTATTAGGACTGCTATATGAAGAAGATCGTGACCAGCTCCTTTATTGAAGAGGGATGATTCTCCAACTAAGCGAGGTGGGATACTTGGCGAGCCGAAGCCCGACCGACTCTCAACTCTGACTTAGCTCATACTTTTTTAAGCTTAACTATATGTTTAGCGTATACTGTGATTTGGAATTTATAGTCATGTCACGGTGATGTTGTGCTGAGCATGCGCTAAGACCAACGAAGTCAATTAACAAAGACTAAAATACAATAAAAAATACCTAATTTCAAAGCAAAGTACATTCTATAGATCTTAGCCTCATAGCGCTTTGCAGGATTTGCGAAATCGCCTCACTCCGATAGATGTTTACCTCACTAGGGTTACCCCTCCCTCTTACCAGGGAAGTCCTCCTGCGCATGCAGCGGGCCACTGTCGGAGAAGGCGGCGTCCACGAGATGCGGGTAGGCGAGCCGCATCCACGTCGCCATGGTGCCTGCGTACGAGCATCCCACTAGAGCAACCTTCGCGTTCCTGTAAACATGACAAAAATAAATGTGTATGACGCTTGTAGATAGGATTGTGGATGGACGAGGTATGGTGTTCCTTCATTGAAAAGGGAGGATCCTCCGATCAGGCGAGGTGATATTGCCTGGCGGGCTGAAGGCAATGTCGGCCAGTTGTATATGTGTTAGGTACGATATTCTTTTTCCTTGCATAGGTCTCGTAATCTGATTGGTCGAATTTATTTTTGCGCCACTGCACTGTAGTTAGCTTTTGCTACCTTACTAAATAGTTATTCTATGTGGCAATAGATGTCGCTACAGGATATACTCGTAAATGGCATAAGGCAAAAGTTACATTAATTATTTATTTATCACTCTTACCTAAATTTTTTAAGATTTTATTCGGGTGTAATAAGTTTGGTAGGTCTGTGTAGGTATCTGTCTGTGGCATCGTAGCCCCAAAACGGATGGACCGATTTCAATGCAGGTTTTTTTAATTAAAAGCTAGTTTAATCGGGTATTATCTTAGTATGTTTCATGAAAATCTGTTCAGCCGATCAAAAGTTACAGCTCTTTTTCTAGTTGGGGTCGGGGGTTTTTGACTTTAGGTTATTACAAATAACGAAAAAATGAAAACTTTAAATGTAAGCTTTACAGGGGCAAATTCGAAAAAAGAAATTAAGAAAAAAAAACACATTTATTTTAACGTAATGGATAATTTTCTGTAAAACCTATATTCTAATAAATCGTATTAATATTATGATTTAGGTACGAGAAAATACGTTTTACAAAAAATAAAAATGAAACTTTAAATGTTCCCCTATAAAGTTTACATATTGGCGCTTATGCCATTTTACTCTTCCACTATCTAAATAATTAACATTAACACTCTGTAAATAACCGTGAATAAGTTGTTGGTGTGCCATCTATAAATAAAATATTCATAGGTATACCAATAACAGCCTAATTTTATTTATTAAGTATTAAAATAAATAATTACTTCAGCTGTTGCTCGTCATGTTTATGATGAGCTAATTATACTGACTTAAGGAAAAAACATACCTAAAATATTCCATAAACACATGGATAGCGTGATGTAATGAAATTCTAACTCATCTTGCTCTGAAAGCGTGTCATTGTTTACCTCAAAAGTGGCCAAAAATGACGATTACCTAATTTATTTAATAATATTTCATTAAATTCGTAATGTTAGTTTTTTTTATTTAACTAATAATTTTATTAATGTATATCTTTAAAATTAAAACTAAAAATCTCTGTATGTTTTCATTGCACACAGATAATTTTCCAAAATGTACCTATCCCAACCGTTATGAACCTTTATGAAACTCAGTCATTCTAAAGTTTTGATTTTTTTTAAATTAATATTACCATTTTTTTGTATTCTTAATATTCTATATTTCTACTTAGGTACCTCACATGAGTTAAGAAAAGCAATGTCTTAATCTCGGGTAAAAGACTCAATTTCATATTCGACCTAAAACCCAAATACCTATCTCGTTTCAAATTGATCACTTTCTTCCCTTGGTTAACAATCCACTATAGAAAAAAATGAGGAATTTTTTGTTCGCTTTTCACTAAAAGTAGGTAAAAAGTACAAGATTTTTTCCGATCTTAGGTACCATTTGATCTGAGGATGTTTTTATTAAATTTTGTTTGTAAAAATGAGTCTGCATTATTATTTCATTTTCATAATAAATGCTGAGTTGCTCCTGATTGTCACAGTTCGAGGAAACCGTCTCATTGTCACTTCTTAGGTTATTATTCATCGTCAGTGAACTTTAGTATCCAGTTCTTTTTAATTATATTCTTGTATTTCTGAAAACTTCAACTTAGGCCCACAGCACACTTTATACTTTTAGCATCGGCGACTAGCGATTTAGTCGCTTTTCGTAAGCCCGATACGACGACTAAACACTACCCTCCGCACACTTTCAGATGATAATCGCAGCGATTTATTGAGGATTTGGCGTGCTGCCACCTCACCTGCTCTCCCCCTCGCTTCACCTCTCCGCCAGATGTAGCGAGTTGCCAAAACGCGATGCAGCATCGATGCAATCGCAAAATCGCGTTGCCGATGCTAAAAGCATCGAGTGTGCTAGTGCCCTTATACCTACACAGAGTTCCAAGAAATAGACTGAAATTAAGTTTATACATTTTGTTAAATTCCTCATAATTCAAATGAGGTAAGTACTGATGCAAAGTTAATTCTTAATAAACAGGCAAAAATTAAAGTCGCAGATATTATGCCGGATCCACAACGGTAGCACGAGCGTGAGCGAAGGTATTTCTCAAACGGGAGCGAAATAGACGCTCCTGTTTGAGCAAAAGAGAGAGAGAGAGATGCCTTCGTTCCTGCTTGCTCAGTTGGTGTAGATCCGGCATTATACAAGCCTCAGGCTTCGGCCCACCAGGCAATACTACTTTACCTGGTCGGAGAATCCTCCCTTTTCAATGGAGGAACACCATATCTTGTCTTTCAACAGTCATGACCACGGTTTGCGCATGCCCAATGATCTTCAGAGAAAATGTGGAGTACAAGATAAGCTTCTTACCTGAACCTGCCGTATTCGAAGTCGTCGCTCTTGACGTGCTGGATGAACTGCGCGAGGTCCGCCAGCGCCTGGTCTATTGTGAGGAACCGAAGGTCGGACAGGTTGGAGTCACTGGAACAAATGGCATAGTACACAATGTTAGTTTTTTTTATACCCGTACGTTGGCAATAAAGGATACGGCGTGCCTGATGGTAAGCGTGCGCGCAATATAGGTACATAAAGGTAAGCTAAGGTTGTCTGGTAGAAATCGCCAAGTGCCATAAGACCGCCCTTTGTACATTTCTTTTTCTAATTACTGTATCTTTTCTTCTATTACTGGTGTGCACTAAAGTGTATTGTATTGTATTATACATAAAAAGGGGTAAAAAGTTTTCTCTTCTCGTATTAATTTAATAGATAACACTTAGATTATTGATTGGTTGTCGCAGCCGCTCCAGCGACAACCAATCAATAATCTAAGAGATAACAGTCCCAGTCAGCTAATTTTTGTAACTCATGAAAGTACATAACACTCATTAAGTAGGTACAGATTGGACACGCGACGTTTGGCGGTAGATCCTATCAAAGAATAAAGTTCTTGACATTTCGTGTCACCGCTCGTTTGTAAGAAACAGCTGGCGGAAACAGGATGCTATGGTGTTGATTGAGAGTAAACTAACCGCTGTCACTTGTATGACTTGTGATTGATGATGTAATGGGTGCACTGTGCTGTGGATTGTGCGTCTTACGTGCTTAGGCGTAGCGCAAACGTAGACACTTTTTGCTACCAATACGGGACACTATCACAGGAAACCGTGGTCGCAGTGTCCGGTAACGGCAACACTCACAGTTGCGGCCGCCTGATTACGTATGATAAATATGACAGTAAGTTGCTGTCGCAAATAAACGTCCTATTCCGTATCCTCTTATGAAAACGTGTATAAGCGAGAAAGGGATGCATTGTTTGTTGGTCGTTGTGGCTGTCAGATTTTTCTTACGTAATTAAGGCGCCAGCTGCTACTACTGGACACCGAGAACAGTACCGTGGTTGTGTTCCGCCAGTGTCACAATGGATGTCGACGAAGTGTTTGTATGGAAATTTATTATTATTGCTTGTGTCTTCCACTGAAAACTGTTCAGTGTCTAGTTGCTAACACCAAACACTGTCACGGTAATATTTATAGATAATATTATTATTACCGTGACACTGTGATCGGCGGTCGGTGGGTGTCAAGTGGAAGCAACTGGAAACCACAGTGGCTGCGTCTGCGTATGAAGTGGTCGATTTCTTAGTCATTATATGAAATTAAAATATTTATTGCTAGTTGCCAGTTGCTCGTATCCAACACAAGACACTAACGTGTCTACGTTTGCGCAGCGTTTTAGTCTTAATCTTTATCTTTTCTTTATCTTTTTTAAAAAACGTTGCTCCTCACTAGGATTTCTCCTGTATCGAGGGTACAGTTTACAAACATACATGTCATATGCACGCACACCCAGACCCGGAACAACTACCTATGTGTAGATCATACAAATATTTGTTCCGTGCGGGGATCGAACCCGCGCCGCGGCACGTAGCGCTGAAAGCTAATCGCTTAGCCACTGTGCCAACCGTGTCGTGTGTAGTCTTTGGCGCGTTACCGTCGATTACAACCACAATGTTCCCTTTCAGCTACTCTTAGCGTTCGTTCACATTTGATACTTTTAGCAGCAGAATCGTGCGTTTTCGCGTTCGTCGGCTGTTGCTTAGGTAAAAAAATTGAATAACGAACGCGAAAACACGCGATTCTGCGAATTTTAGCAAAATTATGAACTGTGGATGGGCCCTTAACTGTCATTGTGTCGCAACTGTCCACCTTAAAGTGACAGTGACAACGTCGCATACGAAGTACCTACGACATAAAGAAAGAAAGAAAGAAAGAAAATACATTTATTCAGCACGGACATTGACAACACACGAGAGAGAAATAAAAAAATTACTTAAACGTTTAAACAGTAAAAAATAAAAGTAAAAAATAAGACAGACAAAGAATAAAGTAAAAAAAAAAATAAAAAAAAATAAAAATACATAACGGCTCCTTAATGAAAAAGCGTTTAGCGTATGGAAACCATTTTGATAACGAACAACATTTTCCAGTACTTATATTTAGTGACAAAGCGACTCATAATTTTCCGTCTATTTCAGCCACAATAAGCATGAAGTCGTTAGTGGTCCACCAAGTAACCTCTGTTCTGTAATTTTCAGCAATTTTGCTTTTGCAATGTATTTTACTAAGCTCTTTGCAATCGGTTGGTTCAGGTCCAGTCCAATCAACGTATATAATGAATATAATTTGTACTTAGATAGTTGTTGTTGGTTTGTACGTAGTTGTCTCCAAAAAAGAAACTACTATAAATAATTATGTTTTTTATTTCTCTAATAAACCCATCCAAGGGTTTGCCGTGGCTAGCGCTGCTTAATCTCGTAGATCAATCGATCTGCGCAGTATCCATGGTACTTCGAGCTATAAACTCTAATTATTAATTAATAAATATAAAAAATAATCGGAATTTATTTAATTTTTAATACTTTGTTTCACTTACAATGAACATATTTTATTTTTTACTATCGTTGAGCTGATATAATATTAATAGTTTCGAGCATATTCAATTCAATTCAATTCAATATTTATTGATAAGTTACAAACTTAAATGTCAAAAATTATTAACATTATTGTTAAATATTGATGAATATTAATTGTTATAAATCCATATGGTATCTACTTGTGGATTGCAGCTGAAAACCAGCGTCAGGTGGCACAGTATCACTGCCTCCTGACATTATGCTGAGCTGCGGCCTTTTGGCACAATAACTTAACTTATTTAGTTATTTTATATATTTTCTTCGTTTTTCCGTTTATATTTTCTTTCTTTCTTTCTTATTAATTCCTACTTTCCGTTATCAATTCTGGTATCCTACCAAATCTCTACGTCATGCCAGCTCATATGTGACCCGGGGCCAGTGGGGCAATGGCCAATTGACCCCGGGCCCATTCGTCACCGCTCAGGGCGTTCGCTCCTCGAGGATTTACTTTAGGAGACTAATTGAATTCGTTTGCCGTGTGAACGTAAGGTTAAGTTTGGGTATACTTGATCTTTGCGAGGTGTGGGGTAGGCAGACAGTGTAATCACACTACAATAAGGTCCTAAATTATTAGCAGAGGTTCTTGGGTGCCAACCCTGAAGTCGTGACTCGAACATGAATCGCTTACTCGAGTAAATGTATGAAACAGCAGATTTTTTTTTTTGATAAATCCTTTACGATTCAAGCCGCTAGTTTGTGGAATGCATTGCCATTGACTATTAGACGTGATCAGTCATTGTCAGTATTTAAGAGGATGGTGAAGGAACATTACTTGTCACTTTAATTTTACTACACTTTTTTTTTTTTTTTGCCATCCTTTCTTTCTCTCGGTGATAATTTATAATGTATTTGTGCTATTTTAACTCACTTGTATTTAAAAAAAATTAATAGGTATAATATTTATGTGCACCACAGTCTGCCCCATAACTTGTTTGTCACTTTATTCCATCCAATGCTTGCCTGGAAGAAATTGCTTTATGCGATTAGGCCGCCCATTGTACTTTAATATTGTAACCTCCTTTACTTACAAAATTGTTGTATTCAGGTGTACAATAAAGTATAGTACAATAAAGTATAAAATATAGTCATGTATTAAATCCATGGTCTCAGTTTTCGTTACGATGACACTTATGTACACCCGGTACATATTAGTTGTCATTACAAACAAACAGCCATAGACTTAGTATCTAAGTAGCCCTACTTATTAATTCTATGCAAACAGCATAGTAGCAATAGGTACAATAATAATAACGAAGCTTATCGACATCTTTCGATTCGAAATTACAGAATCATAATACGCAATCTTCACAAAATTGACTGAATATAATAGCAGTTACAAACGGTTCAATACCAGTACCTCTACCATGAGTTTTCCGTGCCGTCTAACGCTATCGTTCACATAAAAATCGTTCGATAAAAGCAAATTGGAGCAAAATACAATCATCATCGGCATGTAATTACCCTTACTTTCTTAGGAATATCAACTGGGACACAAGAAAACCCAAAACATAACGGATGAACACGAAAACCTTATTCTAGTTTCCCGACCTATAATTCGATACGAGGTCACAAACACGTCAGTAACATTAGCTAAAAAAACCCCAATATTTTAACCTTTTCCTCGACCTGGAAACTGAAACCAAGACCTTACTAATAAACGGTGATTAAACAATAATTAACCAAACCAACTTTTATGTACATATGTTGTCATCTCTCTTCATTGGCATATAAATGACAAGGACAAGTTTATAATCAGTGTTTAGATTTTTATTAGGATTTTCCAGATTTGGAAAGATCAGAAAGCCAATGTATTTGGACCTCCTTACACTCCCGAGATGTGCATGGCATCGTGGTGGACTTCGGCGCGTTCTTGAAGAGTTCTCGAATTCCACCATCAGGTGTCGATAATAGACCACCGTAGTGATGTAAGCCGGTAGAAGTCCGGTGGAAGATAGCTCATGAAGAGTCCTCACAAAAACAAAAAAAAGGTACCAGGCGCGCATAAACTCCAGCAGCTTAACCTTAACAACAAACATAGCTGCATACCCCACTATCCTACATAGGTGAATGGTCATTCTAGACAATGGCTGTGATATATGAACGTCGGTCGCGCGAGGCTTGGCCCTCTGCCAGCACCACTGCATTAACTACAGGCTCGTAAATCTATGGGTTTGACACCGATATTGAAGGTTTAGTTAGTGTCTATGTTTATGATGAATAGCTGAGTTTATAAGTGTGAAAAAAGGATTGGGAAAAACTACTGTTACAAAGGACCTGCATCGCCAGGATTTGGTCCAAATACCGCCCAGAATCTAATAACAGCTGACATACGAATACCTTTGACAGTCGTTACGGGAGTCAGCAACCCAAAAAGTCTGACAACCGGTCTAACCTTAGTGTATCAGTGTCTCCCAGTAATTGGGTGGCGGAGGTCAGATGGCAGTCACTCAATATAAAATACTGTTATTCTGTCGCATCTGGTTAGACTGGGAGCCGACCCCAACGTAGTTGGGATAAAGGCCAGGCAGATGATGAATCAAATTTTAATAATACAGCATTATAGTAGATCTCATCGGGGGTATCATTTTTCAATATAAGCAATACGAACTGTAATTGTGATATTTTCAACTTTGCTAACATAAAAATTCTGCACTCTTTCATATAAACTTTAACTATGCCAAATCTCACACTCCTCCGTGCGCGCAATAATGAATAACCTAACTGTCAAAAACCTCCGATTCCAACTATAAGAGCTGTATCTTTTAAACGGCTGAACAGATTTTCATGAAAAATAGCTAAGTTGATTCCTGATTAAACTCGCTTTCAATAAAAAATAAACTGCATTGTAAGATACGCATTATAATAAGGGATAGAAAGTTTTCTCTTCACGTAATTACGGTTGAATTTCGACCACTGGGCGACCATTAGTTAATATTATTAGCTGGTCGTAGTCTAACCAGATCGGCTGAATGTTGTATTTCAAAGACCGGTTTAGCCTAGTTGGGAATGTAAATTCAACGAAACGGGTCACACCCGAACTGTGAGGTTTCGAGAGAATCTGTAAATCCCTTTATATCGTTATAACAGACGGTATGAAAGCTTATTTAACGCAGATTCAAATGCCGATAGGCTCGTTAAACTTAATGCAGACCGCGATTACACCGTATTTGTAATTCAGTAGTGTATCAATTACAAATACGGTGTAAACGCGTTTTATACAGCATTTTACGCAAATAAATTGAATTGAATCTTCAATAAAAAAATGTAATGGCTAGGAATAAACAAGTCAGTGCTATTTACAACCGAATAACTCGGTTCGGATGGAGAGTTGTTTTTCCATGTTGTTGTACTGGGAGCCGACACCGCTGGTTTAAATTAATAAAAATAATAAATAAACAAGGTAAACAATGCCACAGTGTTATTTAGTTGGAAAACGATAAACTATTGCGTGTGGCTAACTGGCTAATTAACGTTCTGGGCAGCGAGGAGTAATCGGATTGAGTCAGGAGATAAGATTAGGTATATCAAATGGATTGGGTTTTGTACAGGAATTATGTATCGGTAGTCGGTACCTACACTGTTAGATCATGGCGATTAGAAAGGGGATTTAGAATCCAATTTTACAATATTAAAATAAATTGGGTTGGTTATGCTAGTCCCAAATAATGACTTACGGTAGTGCTTATGGAATGTCGAGACTCTAGGCGCGCGGTTTCAAATAGTAGGTCCTACGGAGAAGAACCGGCAAGAAACTCCATAGAAACTTTTGAAATAATAGATTATAATCTTGATTAATACAATGTTGTGGTAAGAACTGCGAGAATAATGTAATTTAATGTGAATAAAGATTAAGAATAGTATAATAAGGATTGCGGGTTCGATCCCCGTGCGGAACAAATATTTATGGCCTATAGATTAATATTGCCAGCCCTGGCCTCGCTTGGAAATTTAAGTGCAACCAAATATTCAATCGTTAATTTATATTTCGAAATAAATAATCTAAATAACCCTGTAGGAAAACACATAGCAATAATGTGCTTGTTTACCTGTTTGATCGTAAAAAATGGAATTTACAAAATGTTTATTGTATTGTAGATATAATTAGGTAGATACCTACTTATTGAAGAAGCCTCTCACACAAGACGCAGTGGTACTTAAGAGATTCTGGGTTCGATTACATGTCGAATTAGGTAGGTATTTCTCAGTTTGGTACTTAGTCAAATGCCGTATAATAGTATCAATAAAACTGCATCTAATAGCTTTCCTGTAGGTACTTCAGAGTTAACTCCAGAGATACCGTGTAAGTTTCTTATAACAATTTTGATTTAACGCTTTGACCCCGTTCTGCGTTTGGCTCGCTCCAAACTCTTATAAATCGGAGCGCTAGCGGTAGCTCGAAGTTTAGTCTCTCACGATCGTATAGAAGTTTATTACTAGCGTATCTATCGCGTAACAAATTGATAATGAACATCAGACTCTGGTAATAAACTTCAATACGATCGTAAGAGAATAAACTTCGAACTATCTTGTAAAAAAATTATCGATCTTGAAGATAGCAGTTCCAACTTTATGATTGGTAATTTTTTCACGGACACGTGTGTGTGTGTGTATGTAAACTTCCCCTTACCTGAACGGCCGAGTGCTTCCATAATATCTGTGTTCGGTGTAGAACAGGCCCGCGTCCATTTTCTGGGCCATCTCATGGGCCAGGCCTGCAGTGGTCCAGCCTGGAGAGATGGCCCACTCTCCCCCCACGAAGATCACTATGTTCTCTTGCGCAAACTCGCTGTTGTAGTAGTAACGCTGAGGAAAAAAAACTCATCAAGGTTATGTGTTTGCAAGTAAATAGAAAACCGGTAAAAAGTTATAATGTAGAAGCCATTATTTTTAATCCCCGACAAAAAAAAGAGTATCTGTGAAGCTGTGGACCTGTGGATCTGTGGGATCGTAGCTCTAAACCGGATGGGCCGATTTCAATGCAGTTTTCTTTAATTGAAAGCTAGTTTAATCGGATATCATCTTAGCTATGTTTCATGAAAATTTGTTCAGCCGTTCAAAAGTTACATCTCTTTTTCTAGTTGGAGTCGGGGGTTTTTGGCGGTTACGATTTGGACAGATATCCTCGGGCTGATTTTAATGTGGTTTGATTTCCAGACATAAGTCGACGTCAGCAACCAAATGCACACAGTTTCATTTCTGGGTGGCATTTGGACCAAATCCCATAATGACAAGAAGAAGGTTGTATATTAAAAAAAAACACTGGAATGTTTATAAAAACGGTAAGGATTAAAAAAACAACTTGTTGCTTAGTGGTCGCAAGCGAGACTGTTGACCGTGCGGTCCTGTGTTCGATTCTTTTTTTTTTTTTTTAAATAACGTTGCCCCCCCTCACTAGTATTTCTCCTGTATCGAGAGTACAGTTTACAAACATAAATCTCACATGCACACACACCTAGACCCGAAACAACTATCTGTAGATCATACAAATATTTGTTCCGTGCGGGGATCGAACCCGCGGCACGTAGCGCAGAAAGCTAATCGCTTAGCCACTGCGCCAACCGTGTCGTCAGTTCTCAGGTCGGGCAATAGTTATTGGGTTTTGCAGTAGCAGCCCAGAGATTGGAATTGTGCCCGGTTGTATGGCAATTGACCGGCAATCCGGTTATTGGCAACAGGTTTGTCTACTCGCCGTGCTAGCCCTGCAGGTGGGCCGTATGGCAGTTCCCCAGGAAAGTGGTTTAAAAAAAAAATTAAGCAAGCGTATCGTGAAGCTATGTGTTTCAAGATACTCACCATTGGGAATGTTCTGGTGTCATAAGCCATGAAGTGGTTCAACCTGACGTTCACCCACCCTTCCACGGGGGTCCTCCGAGTGTTGGGGGCCGGGGGGGTCGGCTCGTGCATGTGGAGGGCCAGGCATGGCGCTATGAGGAGCAGGGTCAGCCCTGGAATGGTTGAATGGCATCGTTAGAGTGTACTGCTAACAAAGGGGACATTTGCGTTTGTTCACAGGAGCATTAGCACCAGAGGCCCAATTCTCGTAATTAAAAATGTTCAAAATATAGTTCCGATCTACTACCAATGTCATAAATGTCACAAATGGTATTCTCCTACCCTAACAAACAACGTCAAACGTGACATTATATTGTAATGAGATCGAAAGTTGAATATAGCCAAATCGGTATTCTGCTTACAATTTGAACCGCACAGATAATGTTCAGTTATGCTCAGCATTGCCCATTTACAGGCTGGTATGAATATGATAAAAAACACAGTGATAGCCTAGCGGTTGAACGCTTGCCTTCCACACAGGAGGGTCTGAGTTCGAACCCGGCCCGCACCTCTGACTTTTCGGATTCATGTGGGGATTAGAATTTGATTATTACTTGCGATAACGGTGAAGGAAAACATCGTGAGGAAACCTGCACATCTGAGAGGGCCTCATAAAGTTCTCGATGGCGTGTGTAGTCCGCCAACCCGCACTAGGCCAGCGTGGTGGACTAAGGCCTAACCCTTCTCATTCTGAGAAGAGACCAGTGTCTAGTAGTGGGACAGTAATGGCCTGGATTTATTTTTATGAATATAATAAAAGTAAACTTACACATAATTTAACACAATATATCACAGATTAGTGCCAAACCACGCGCGTATCGGCGCCCGCACACATTACGATAATTGTCACATTTAATTCTTTATCTCTAGATAATGTACCTGCCTGCTATGCTAATATTTTGTAATCTTATATTTGTCACTGATAGACGGATCGATGTGATTGTCCAAAATAGGGTATTAGGTATGGCCTAGTTTGGTGTTTCAGTGTCAAGCAAATTGCGTACACCCTTTACCGACTCCGTTTTAGGGTCAGCTCACACCGAGACGCGTCGCGACGCGACGATACTGGAAGAGGCCAGTGATTTCGCGCTGCGCCGCGCGCCACCGCGAGACGCATCGCAACGTTGCGAGGCGCATAGTAAAATGCATGCCGCACGTACCAGCGTTGCACCGCTGCGTCGCGATGCATCGCTCTACGCCGCGAGGCATCACGAGGTGCAGCGCTGCATGAAGCAACGTATTCTAAATTCTCATAATGAAATGTGTATCTTTTCGCGTAGTAAATAAAGTTCTATTTTGAGTCACTCTATTAAAATGTGCGCACAGCGTCGCGTCGCGTCGCGTCTCGGTGTGAGCTGACCCTTACTCGCAACGGTAAACTTCATAGAAGTGCTTCCACCAACATAGAGTCTAGTGGAGACGTCTGAACGTCGTTGTCTGACGTCTAAATATTTTTTTAATCGCCAAAAGATATCGCTCATACCTATATGTGTGTGTGATGTGTCGATAATAATTAATTACAAAAACATTACCCTCCTTCTGGGGCAATCAGGTACAAAGTAATGAAAATTGCGAGTTTTCATTCCTAAAACAAAACTGTACAAACTGTACAAAACTGTACTTACAATGAACAGCTACTTATTCGCTACTGAGTATACGCGCGTTGACGCTCCTCCAGAAATCGACTTGTGTGAAATCCCACTAAAATGTTGTCTAAGGCAACAAGAACTAAAATATAAGCGAGCATCCAAATAATACAATATTTGAACTAAGTAGCGGATATAATTTGAGAGATAAAGCCAATCGGCCATTTTATGTGTTTGTATAAATATTATCGGAATCCTATTTCGTTTAGGTACAATACAACCTTTTACCCTAATATCTTATTTTTCGTATTACATATTGACATTACTGCTGTATTTATATTAGAAGAAAATATCAAAAGTTATGTTTGTCCGTTCCTTACTTTTGTTTAGTTTATGTAAATATGAATTGCCGTTATATCAGATTTACAGAAATGAGTTTAGGTTTACTAGGGAAAACATTACATCTGCCGTATGCCGAAGATTTGGACAAATTATTAATAACCTAACTTAACCGTCAAAAACCCCCGACCCCAACTAGAAAAAGAGCTGTAACTTTTGGACGGCTGAACAGATTTTCATGAAACATAGCTAAGATGATACCCGATTAAACTAGCCTTCGATAAAAAAACTGCATTGAAATCGGTTCATCCGTTTTGGAGCTACGATGCCTCAGACAGATACACACTACGAACTTATAACACCCCTCTTTTTTTTCGGGGGCAATCACAAAGTATTCTGTAGGTATTAGATTACACAGATAAGCAAAATATTAGAATCATGCTCGTCATGGCCGTTCTTCATGGTCCGATATTTTTATTTACCTCAGTACTGTTCGCCTGTATTTCCCGGAGGAGTAAGCAGAGGCACAGTTTGCCGATGCTGTTATTGAGTCCCATGTAATAGCGGGCGAGCCTATTGCCAATATCGGACACTACAAAGTGGCTACTTAAAAGAACAGTGTATTCGGGTCATGGATTTTTCTAATAGTGACCTATTAATCACTTATTATTATTGTCACTTATTGCGTAAGGACCTGTCTGTTAGCAATAAGATATCTGAGAAATAAATAATAATTACTTTTTTTTTCTGAATTACGAAATCTTATTAAAAATATAGTAAGTTCATATTTAAGTTTAGTTGGTACCTAAATAAGATTAATTTCAAGATAAAAAAAAACTAAAAATTTAATTATTTAGTATTTTACTTCTTTTTTTCTTTATGTAATTTTTATCTTAAAGCTTACTCTTGTGTTGTCAATCTACCCTTAATATTTTAGACCGTAGATTTTAGTGGCTATAATAACTAATTATATTTGTGTATCTGTGTGTCTGTCTGTGGCATCGTAGATCCAAAACGGATGATGTGATTTCAATGCAGTTTTTTTTATTTCAAAGCTTGTTTAATCGGTAATCATCTTAGCTATGTTTCATAAAAATCTGTTCAGACGTTGAAAAGTTACAGCTCTTTTTCTAGTTGGAGTCGGGGGTTTTTGACGGTTAGGTTATTTAGTTAAAATGTCGAAAAGATAGGGATAGCATCCCCGTGAGTGCATTCAAGGAATTTTTACCTCAGGATGAGTATCACTTTACTCACATGTCACTAACAATGTTGTCATTAGTAGCACCTGCTGTTATTGTTTAGTGCGCATGCGCGGTGGATCACGTGCGGCGGTGCGCGTGAGTCAGGTTGCGGTATTATAGTTTAGTAGATGTAGCTGTACTAGATGTGGCCGAGCGTGGTTGTATTGTTTGTCAGCCTATCTGGAATAGACTGACAAACAATACAACCACGCTCGGCTGTATGATTATGTGTCAGGGCAAATGGGTCGTCGGTGTCTTCACTTCAGTATTGTAATCTGTAAGGTACAACATTAATGTGAAATTATAGATCGATATACTAAAATATTATGTAGTTTTCGAGAAAAACTCATTTGAGGAAGACAGGTATCTACCTACAGCCTTTTTGTATTTTCGTTGCCTCAAATACCATTTTCTTCCTAATCTATTATGCTGATTCGCAAGAAACTCAAGAGAAATTATTAAAACAGGATGAGCGTTCTTGTTACTCGGTGCTGTGCTGCACAGCATCACACCGCTAATGGCCATTCGGTGTTTATCGTGATATGTTAAAGGTATTGGTATATTGTAAAATGAAGGGACAACCACCCATTGAAACTATTGACTTGAAATTACAATCACATAAAAAAAAACTGCTTAAAAAACAGGTTGAAAAATTATTTAAACCATTGACAAATTGACGATCGGAATGCTTCAAAAAAACCAACTCAATTATATTTCAACGTGATTGACGTTCATTATTATTTTAATAAACTATTGTATACGCAAAAATGTTATCAATATTGGAGATAACTATAAAATTTACAAACAAGAGCGCATGTTGAAAAAAAAAAGCTATTTCAAAAAGTTTTTTTTTTTTAAACTGTTACTTATAATTTACATTGCCACGAAAACCGTCAATAACCCACCGCTAATTCGAGCTTTAAGATTTTTATTATGTAACTAGAAAACTTAAACAGAATAAAAAACATTATCTCACTTGCCTTTTCCAGTATCTTTAATACCAAGTATCCATGTTAGAAATACGGTCCTTATGCAAAATACAGCGCTACTGTGTCCACGTCGCGTGGCGCTCGAACTAATAATTACGTTCTGACTCAGATATTACTGACTCATACATACATTGACATACTGGGGTCAGCAGTACATTGTATATTGATACATTCACAGATATTTGACGACGGTGTTTAGTTCTATCTTGTTCCTAGAGTTCTATATAAGGTTCAACCCACAGAACTCAGAAAGAGTTTCACATTTCCCACAGAACACAGAACCTCTTTTCTGTGTTCTGTGGTGCAACCTGTCCAGTCCCGATCCTTTAAAGACGGACTTGAGAGTTGTTGTAGAGTAGACGAGTACTTGTATACATACAACAACTACTTGACAAGTTGTTGTTGTAACATTATGAACAACTTTTACTGTGGGACCAAATATGAAATCGTGGATAAAAAATCAGCTGTTCCGTGCAAATAATTCAATATTACTAGTCTAAATTAACAGCAGGTTTTTTATCGCGATTTCGTTCTTGGTGCCTTAGTAAAATTTGTTCATGATGCTAGGTACATGATACTACAACTAAGCCGTTTTTAGTTTCGAAAATGTGCAAAATGTGAATTATTTTTTTACTTATTTCGTGTCACTAAACTGAAATAGGCTTTTCGTGAAAGGGCATAATTTAGAATAACTTTAAAAAAAATCTCTGTAAATCCTTGCTTGTTGGAAAAGAGTTTTTAATATATATTTTTAAGATTGTAACTGATGGGAAATAAAATTAACCCCGAAATAGAAAATCAATAAAATAACTTTCAAAACACTTCAAGTGTTAGTACCTACACTACGTAATGTTATGTCATCATGAAAAATCGTGGTCAAATTAGGAACCTACCATAAAGTTATTATTAAATAATAACTTTATGGAACCTACTAATTTGACCATTTTCAAAATTTTCCCATATTGATTGTCAGAAACAAAAAACGATGTACTATGAGAAATCATATGAATTACATACAATATTAAAATAAACTGTTGTCGCGTGCCGATCCGTTGTAAATCATTGCTCTGACTCACGCATGACTCACCGCATATATTTACTATGGACATCTCGTATTATGTCCCAATAAACACACAATATGACATTGGCGATACCAAATACCTATAGTTTATAAAGCCATTCTTCCTTAATGTCTAAGGTAGGTACCTAAATAATACAGGCTAGTTTTTGATGTAGTGCGCATAATTTGTGGAGTGATTCAGTCTCTGTTCCTAAATGCAACCGCAGTATTGGGATACACTTTAAAACAAAACGAAAATTCGACTTAGTAATGGCGGACCCGCATAATTTACTAGCGCAAGCCATACAAAATCAATTTTTTATTTTGTTTTGAAGTGAATTTTGTTACTGCGGTTGCATTTGGGAACGGCCACTGAATCACTTTGCAAATTTTGTGCACTATGTAAAAAATTATCCTGTATTCATCAGTCATCCACCACATATTATGGAGTGCAGAGAAAGATTCTCCGCTAGTGATGGGACCTGTTCGACGTCTGGTGGACCCTTAGCAGTCAGCCTCGTAACACCTGCTAACTTGTTATTATTTATAATATCAGCCTATGCTTTCCCAAAAGCCTCCCTCCATTTTCTCCATCCCGCGCCTTTTCGTTCCTGCCTTTAAGGAATGTATCCATTTCGTCCCGCCATCTCTTTCGTGGTCTGCCGCGACCTCGTTTTACTATATCAGGGCACCAGTTTTGTGCTATGTGAGCACACAGTTCTTTCGGCATGCGGCAGACATGTCCTGCCCAGTCCCATTTTAGTTGGGCGGCCTTTAGAGCAACATCAGCTATCTGCATCACGGAGTTTCTTGCGGGTATCTTCTCCAGGACCAACCCACTTGAAACCGTGCGCCTAGAATCACGACGTTTTGAAAGTGCCTGCAAAGGCCAAGTTGAAATAAAAATCTTTGACTTTGCGTTTTGGAGCGCAGTACCTTCCAACTGGCTTATCTTTTTACTACGGCTCGAGAAATTCCCAATTCCCAGTTCCCATATAAGCTGGTTTCAAGAAGAAAATCATATAATAAATAACAAATTAAAATACATTAATTGCCAAGGTGTACGGAAAAAACATAATTATGTTACCATAAAAGTGATTTCTAAAGGCTGGCCTCTTTCGAGCTGTAAACACTCGCACGTCCTTTATGGTTTATCAGAAGGAAAAAAAACATGTTTTTGCGTCATCATGGGCGTAAGTATGGACTTTATATTGTAATATAATATACCATGACGTAGTAATAAAACATATATCGAATACATGCGACTTTTGTGACGTAGCTGAGTGATAGTGTGTTGTGTGTGTGTGGTTTGGACGTAAGTCCAGACTTAAATTACAGGAGGACGCGCCGCCAATAGTAATAATATTATAGTCACTATAATAGTCAATAATAATATAAAATTACCAATCATGAAGTAAATACCTATCTTCATGATTGGTAAAAAATCGAAATTGTTTAAAGAAACTTACAATGGGGCCTCAGTCCAACGTGGTGGACTAAGACCTTAAAACATTAACATTTTTAGATATACCTGTCTCCAGCAGTTGGCTAGTAAGGGCCGAGTTCATCGACAATAACTGATGTTTAAAATGAAATCGACCGATTACTCATAATTATAAAAAATCATGTTTAAACGGCAGATTTTCCCCTAATCATCTGTTATGTTGTCGGTGAACTGGGCCCTAAAGGGACCTCACAGCCGCGTGATTATCGGTCGATAATAGCGCAGATATTTGTTGTAGTATTTTGTATTAGGACACAATATGTAATCTTATACACTGCTCCGATAACGCGTTCTATACTCGGAAGCAATTAATCCGGGTCACTAACATAATAGACCTTAATATCTCGGAAACTAATAATGATAGCTTATTCAAATAAAAAGTATTTTACAGATCTATTTAATACATACTCTCGCTCTCGCTTCGAGAGCTGAAAATTGCATGAATAGAGGAGCAACATGGCTTCAGAAAATTTGTGCCGTATACCGAATCGCATGACATCTGTATTAACAATACACGGAGATAATACAAAGGTTTAAAATGTGTGAAAATGCTATATATGTGAGATATAAAAAAAAATGCGATAAAATTTACGCATTTTTAATTTAGTTGTTTTTAATAAGTAAAACAAATAATAACTAAGTATTTTATTTATTTTATTTGAGTAGTATTAAATATTCTATAAAATACTTTTTATTTGATTAAGCTAACATTCTTAGTTTCCGAGATATTAAGGTTTATAATTGACCCGGATTTATTGCTTCCGAGTGTAATGAAAATTGTACTTAAATAGATATCTATCGAGATAATAACGCGGCTGTGTGGGGCCTTAATAGAAATACGTTACATTTTACATTTTGTAATAGTTCCAATACAGGTAAAAGTCACTTTGTTTATTATTTAGATGGGATTTTTCCTTCTGGGACTTTCAGAGGGAAATAAACATTTTAAGTGCGTCAGCAGTATTGTTATAAAATCTTACTAATAAGTACCTAATTAGGTATAAAGAGGACAGATTTATTTGTAAGTATGTTGGGGGTTCCCGAAGTCTAGACTTACCTATTTTAATGACCTGGTGTAGGAAGGAAGGATTACTGTGATTTAAATATATTGGCGCTAGTGGTTTTAGTTACGGAAGGAACAAATCAAACTTTAGGTAACATAACATAATTATCATCACGGCTGTATTCCCCGTAGGGTTAGGTAGACATGTAGGGTTGTACCAGTGGCGAAGAGTCCATACAACCCGATTTCCATCGGCTACCCTTTAGGAATTGGATAATGCATAGACCAACGTAATATAATATTATTTACTCATCCAACTGATAAAAAAGGCATGTTATTCAGTTAGTTCGAGCTCTTCCAGACATGACTTTATAGATTACAAGAGACGGTATAGATTTTGGATGTCTTGCAGTATTCATCGGTAATTCCCTTTTTTTGGAGAGCTTTTTTTAGGACGGCTTCCCCTATGAAAATTGTCACGCTTCGCCACTGTGTTGTATAAATATATTTCGGCGATGCGATGGCATTATTAAGGCGCTTCCATTAGCAAACGACCTTGAGTATTTCGCTCTCGCAATATTACATGACATTACAGCCGAAAATTCTCACAGATTTATGTTTAAATTGCAGGAAAAATAGTAAAATTATTGTTTTTAAAATACTAAACGTGGGACACATAAATTATTAAATTGTTTATCTATTACAAAAATCAGAGATGAAAAGATTAAAAACTATTTTAGGTGTTTTTTAATCGTAGATATGTGTATGATTTTCTACATATAAAAAAAACTAGAGGTCTTGAACTTTAAGATTGTATTTTTATTATAAACTAGATTAAAATCGGCATAAAACTCGCCACGCGCTCCACCTGCTTGGGTGCCATTGGGGCGAGCCTACTGGCATCTACCGGGCACAATTTCAAACTCCGGCTGTTACTGAGAATTTTCATACAGAAAAACCCTAACCCGGGATCGAACCACGGTCCTCACGCTCACCAGTCGCGCTTTCAAGCTTCTGAGTAGATACTTTTTGTATATTTGTGTGCACTAAAAAAACCTCTCCGATCGGTACCTAAATGCGTCCGCCGCAATTTAGCCACTCAGCACCGTTACGAACTTTGGTATCTGACTAATATTTCCATTATTCTGAATAATAAATAAGTCGTTATTTAGTGGCCATTTGTTAAATACAAGCGCACCCACCTCATTTTATTGACTGTTGCAAAATATTGCTTGTGGTTTTGATTTAATTTTAATGAGTAGGTACATTGAGTAGGTACCTACTTATATTATGTTAAACTAGCTGTGCCCGCGACTTCGTCCGCGTGGAGTTTAACAAAATTATTATTTCTTTAAATTAAAAGTAAAAGTAGCATAAGTTACTCCTTATAACATCCGCTATCTGCCAGTGAAAGTCCCGTCAAAATCGGTCCAGCCGTTTCGGAGATTAGCCGAACGACAAATAGGCAGACAGACAGACAATTTTATTAAATTGTTTTATTTTATATGTACCGTATATACTTTTATATGCATTTAGTAAAAAGCTGTTATTTTGATATTACTAACAGACACTTCAATTTTATTTATTTGTATAGATATAAGGTTCTACCCTTCTAATCCCAATCACTGGGCTTATTGTACTAATCATTATGAACAACTTTTACTATGGAAATAAGACGGAAATCGCGAAAAAAGTCTGCTGTTTCATTCATTTAGTCGAGTAATATAGAATTATTTGTATGGAGCAGCAGATTTTTTGATTCGCGATTTTAGTGTTGTTCCCATGCTAAAAGTTGTTCATAATGATGAGTACAATGACCCCTTAAAATAGTAGTGCACTGATGCCTAGGTTTTCACCTCCTTAATCTGAAAATCATACTCACCTACAGTATTGTAATAACAATTCTTATATTCTCAATTCTTAATAAAATTTAGGTACATAGGTATATATTATTAGATGTATAGAATAGAATATATATCTTTATTTCATGTAAACCAGATACATGCACTTATGAAATGTCGAGACTCTAGGTGCACGGTTCCAAATAGTAGACCCTATGGAGAAGAACCGGCAAGAAACTCCATGGAAACTCTTTTAAAATAATAGATTACAATCTTGATTAGTACAATGTTGTGGTAAGAGCTGCGAGAATAATGTCATTTAATGTGAATAAAAAATAAGAATACAAATTCTTTTTTCTTTAATTAAAACCTTTTTTCCTAAAGGATAAATTATTATTTGTTATACTCATGCCTTGCCAGCTCATGCCGACACCACAGAAAAAATATTTTCGTATGAAAAACAGTGTTTGTAACGACTCCTTTGTAGGAAAATAATACACAATGAGTTAACTACAATTACCACAGATGACTGAACGGTAACTACTTATTACTTAACTATTACTCACAATAACTTAATAAGACAGTTTCACACCGAACCAGTATCAATTCATGATTCATACAAATGTCAGGTGTTAAGCTCATAACGAGGGTAATTATAACAAAGACATTGAATTGTATGTGTTACGGTAATATAGGTAACCCAGACAATATTTATAATTACCGGTAATTATGACATGGTAAATATTTTAATTTTATGTTTTAGGTAATTAGGCAGTGGACATAGTTAATATTATTTAAGAAAAAAAAACTTAGTAGGTTTATGCAATGTTTTGTAACAGACACTATGTCAGGAAATAGGTTATTATGGCGCAGAGGTAAATACCTTAATTTGAGAATTATAATTATTGTCCTGGGTTCGATTCCCAGGTATGGCGTCTTACTGGATTTTTTTGTTCAGAAATTCTGGCAACACAGGTGGATGGTAATTTTAAATGAACTCACCCTCTATTCCATGGGAGTTATCTGTATACCTCTGATGTTCCCTTCAGGAAGACAGGCGTAATGATATGATATGCGCAGATGCTGTTCGATTCCACCTTACTTGTTTGTCACTTTATTACATCCAAAGGTTGCCTGGAAGAAATTGCTTTATGTGATAAGGCCGCGCATTGTACTTTAATATTGCAATCTCCTTTACTTACAAAATTGTTACATTCAGGTGTATAATGAAGTATAATAATAAATAAATAATACACCCGTATTTTTAGCAAAAATTAATAAATCCAGCCCACTACTGTCCCACGGCTGGGCACCGGCCTCTTCTCGGAATAAGAAAGGTTAGGCCTTAGTCCACCACGCTGGCCTAGTGCGGGTTGGCGGACTACACACACCATCGAGGACTTTATGAGGCCCACTCAGGTGTGCAAATTTGCTCTCAAATTGCATTGATCCGCACATAAGTTCGAAGAGTCGGAGGTGCGGGCAGGGTTCGAACTCAGACCTTCCTGCATGGAAGGCAAGCGTTCAACCGCTAGGCTATCACTGCTTTTATCTCTAGAAAAAATCCACAAAAATAAATAATTAGTCTTAATAACTGTAACAAAATATTGGACGTATGCATGTATGTACGTGCAAATATTCGCGATAAAAATGAGGAAGTGGTTCAGGCAAGTATTCTCACGATTAAAACATAATACTCACCTTTTTCAAGGTTGGCTAAATTATATAAGTTTGTAATGTTTGTCGTTGTCACTTGTATTATTGTAATTTGAAATAATTATTTCTATGTTAGGTTATTTTTATATTGTATGACGTATATAAAAATATGAATGCTTGCATGCAAAGTTATTAAGTCAATGCTACAGATTATATAATAGTTACTAAAGCCCTTCAGAAGTGCGACAGATACATTCTGTCACACACATTCGATATCTCGCTCTCTCCTGTGTTAGTTATTCTGTGTGAAAATTGTTTCTCACATAAATAATTAGCTTTAAATAGTAAAAGAAAAGCATTTGCGACTTTTCCCGTGTAGATTTATTCAGTAAACTATAATCGTTAAGTAATTATTTTATTGTTTTCATAAAAAAAGCAATTAATCACTGAATATTTTTGGTCCTTCGAGCCGGATTTTTTCTTTGTCCTCTACCGGAGGAATCTCAAAGGAAACTTGATGTAAGCGATGTTAAATAGAGGTATTTATTGTAAAATGGAAATAGCTGTGCATAATATTCTTACTTGCACTGAAGAGGCGCGGACCGCTGTATGAATGAACGAATGAGGAAGAAATATAAGTTAAATGTTACTAGTTTATGAGTCAATGAGGAAAAAATAGTAAGTAGTTGTGGTACAGACAGACGATGCCTAAAGGTTACTACTTGTATTTATGTACAACTTTCATTATGTGATAAAACATGAAATCGCGAATATAAAAAATCTGCTGTTCCATATATTTAGTCGAGTAATATGGAATTATTTGTATGGGACAGCTGTTTTTTTCGCGATTTCAGGGTTAGTCCATAGAAAACGTTGTTCGGATTGGGAATAGAACGGTAGGACCGTGTATAACACCGCATCCGGTCTATAGCTTTCACCGCTTCTTCCCTTAGGATTTTCTTTCTTTCTTTCTTCCAAGTGTTTAAACTGGGAAGAAGAGGAAGCAGTGCAATCCACACTCTAGCTCTGCTCGTACCGTTTCTATATCAGTCGTAATATTTTAAAACACACATGAAGCTACAGTAATATTATTCCAAAATTACAACCAGAAAAGGCTACATAATCCACATGCGTGGCATTGTATTAACAAAACACACCATAGATCATAAGTCATAACCCACATCTGATTGTGGCCCTTCATAATTTTAACTTAATTCCGTATAATTGGACCAGCTACGGACCGGAGAGACAACACGGTCAGCCGGCCTCTGTACATTAAATAGGAGTACCGAAAATAAATAAGGTTCTACCTTTAAAGTCCCGAACCCTTTAAGGGGTTATTATACTCATCATTATGAATAACTGGTACTAAAGGACCAAACATGAAATCGCGAAAAAAAAAAAAATCTGCTGGTCATACAAATAATTCACTATTACTATAGTTTGCGGCCAAATATACTATTTACTTTAAATTCTCCAACCAAAATTGGCGAGCAAATAATCCTGTTAATTCCAGTCGAGTTTTCCCAAAATGCGTGTCCCATCACTAGCACACAAATCATCGTAAATCCCGCGATTAAAGGGTGGATACAACACGCAGTGACCCGTCCCCCGGTAGTCTGCTACCCCTTTGTTAGATGGGATGTGTTAATTTAAAGGACTATGGTATTAAAAGCGTTTCAATTTAAAATTATGCTTTGTTTTGTTTGTACTTTAAAAAACTCCCTTACGTGATAATCTTCTTCCTACTTTTTTATAGAATTGAGTTGATTATAAGCAGTGATAGCCTAGCGGTTGAACGCTTGCCTTCCATGCAGGAGGGTCTGAGTTCGAACCCGGCCCGCACCTCTGACTTTTTGGATTCATGTGCGGATTAGAATTTGATATAGAAATAGATGGAAATTGCTACACCGACAAGTCCCTGGTACTTAAATTTTGGATGGATAGCCATGCAAAATAAATAAATCCAGCCCATTACTGTCCCATTGCTGGGCACGGGCCTCTTCTCAGAATGAGAAGAATTAGGCCTTAGTCCAGCACGCTGGCCTAGTGCAGGTTGATGGACTACAGTTACTATTGAGAACTTTGTGAGGCCCTCTCAGGTGAGCAGGTTTTGATAACACAAGTGATAATCAAATTCTGATCCGCACATAAATTCGAAGAGTCAGAAGTGCGGGCCGAATTCAAACTCAGTCCCGCATGGAGGCCAAGCGTTCAACCGCTAGGCTACAATGCAAGCCATGCAAACAATAATAAAATCCCTTTAAAAATCTCTCAATCCCGGAAAAATCCCGGCATTAGCCAGCACTATCTCGCTCATGGCTTACGGCTAAGCCGTCCACGACTTAATTGAGCCGCTTTAATAAAGTCCTCGAGGATAAAAGAATTGCTCAAATATTTTTGTAAGGGTACGAATAACTTAGTGAAGTAAAAAGAAAATTAAAACTTGGAACAAATTAATTTCATATCTTTATGGTTTTTGTTAAATAAAAGATCTTGATTTTGTTTTAGTGTCGGATTTAAAGGTTTTTGATATTATTTTCTTGAGACCCTTAAGAGGCCTGTCATAAAATTGCGTTTTGACAGGTGTACTAAAGCACGGCGACGCATCGCATTATGTAGCAATTTGGCAGTTGAAATTACGTTTATTTTAAGTTTTTTTTTTCTTCTAATATTTGAAAAAAAAAACCTAATGAACTAGGTAACGTTTATTCTGGTATAATTTTTACGTAATAATATTAATGTAGTAAGGAGAAATTTACAGTTAATTCTGAGCATTTTTAGTAGTTTTATGGTTTTGAATGGGATTTCTTATAAATTATATTTCAAAATTCTGAGGCCGCTGTGAACTATTTACATTATTTTTATTTGTAGCGGCCAGTTCGTCGAGAATAAAAAGTTTGGTCTCATATTCCTACGTGTATTTGTTCGTATTCTCATATTCCTAAATGTATGGGAAAAGTTTTTAGCGATTTCTGACATTTCTAGTACTAACCTCAGTTGGTCTTTTGGTCCTTATAAGAAACAGGATCGATTGGCATCAAAAGAAGTTTTTGTCTAAATTGCCAATTTTCTTGCTGACTGTACATTGTTTCCAAAATCTGTGAATGCATGTAAAAATATCTCCAAAAGTTAAGGACGGTCTTCTAAGAACGTTTTCCTGTAGCTACAACGGTTGTGGTACCTGCCTTTACTGCCCCATCTCAAAAATCCACCCTGTATTATAATTACATGTTTGTTCATCTAAATCGTTGCCAATTATGTACCGACTATATCTAATAATAATGATTCTTATTATTATTAAGTATTCTCCCAAGGCGTCCCCTCCTAAATTTGGCGAAGATCTGATGAAGAACTTCGGAGATAGAGAAAATAAATAAATAAGATTTAAAAAAAAACCGACTCCAAAGTAAAACGTATAAAATAATTTTCATAAAAAACTTAACAGCTTCTGAAGTCGGGGCCTTTAATTCTTCAATGCACTTTAGCTTGACAGTGGCAACGACTTCAGAAGCTGATAAGTTATTTATGAAAATATGTACACTAATAATTGTTAAATAAATAAAACATAAAATAAAACGAAATGAAAATATGAAAATGATTTTAACTACTCGTTTTAGATTTTTTAAGTATGTTTTTAATTTTTTTAATCTCTCCGTGAAATACAGTTTAATAGTTATTAGAGGTCGCCAAGTGGTCGAAATTCGACCGTAATTTTAGCTTTCTGCACTCCTTCTCCATATAAACATTAACTATGCCAAATGTCACACTCCTCCGTCCCGTGCTGCGCATTATGCTTAAAAAGGGGTAAAAAGTTTTCCCCTCACGTATATAGATTAATATACGGATCACGGATATAGATTTAATACTTCACAGTATTTCACAATCAATCATTATACCTAAACCACATATTTATTGGGAAAATTCGATGTTTATTATCCACATAAATACCTAAATTATTCATCCATTCATGTCTCATTGTATATCTAAATAGACCACAAAATACCGCGGGAATCCTAATACGCACTTGTCATAAAAAGTTACACATACCTACATTTTAATAGAGTAGGTAATTATGTGCTTGTAGTCATGTTTTGTGGTAGGTCACCCGCCCATGAGCATACGCAACTTTTTTAACCCCCGACAGAAAAAGTGGTGTTGTAAGTTTGTAGTGTGTATCTGTGTATCTGTTTGTGTCATCGTAGCTCCAAAACGGATGGACCGATTTTAATGGAGTTACTTTCAATCGAAAGCTTGTTTAATCGGGTATCAGCTTAGCTAGTTTTATGAATATGTGTTCAGTCGTTCAAAAGTTACAGCTCTTTTTCTAGTTGGAGTCGGGGGTTTTTGACGGTTAGGTTATTATTTATGGAGAGAACCCATTTTGTGATAACCTCCACTTGCAGGGCTGGCACGGGCGGATAGACAAACCCGTATATTCCAACTTTTGTCTTTATTACAGAAAATAAAACGAAAAATCCAGAAATTAAAGAATATGGAAGAAACTGGAAGAATCGTGGTGTTCTGTAGCCTATGTGCCCCTAACTTATGTAGGTCATAGAATGTCTACCAATTATAATTTTCGCCACTTTCCTCACAAATTCAAGCTTTCATAACTGAGATCTCTGAATATTCCAATTACTTAAACCTTTTGTCTTGAGAATCGAACCTAAGACCCTCAAGGTTAGCATCATCTATTCAATAAAGTAATTCCTTTGTCCAAACTTTTAGTCCCATAAAGTACCAAATACGAAGGTATTAGTGTACAATACGTATTTAAATGAGAATAGGAGTCGCAAGTTAAATAACCCAATTGTTTGACTAGATGATAATATTTTCCTGTTTACTTGAAATCATCAAAAAGTGACTGTTGAAATTATAGGTAGGTACCTATTGTTCTTATGGGGAATCCCCAAATGGGTGTAGAAAAAATCACGTATGTTAATTTTGATTCATGTTCATACGAGTAGGTACATCTACTATGATATCTAAAGTGGTAAAATTTGTGTTTGTATGTAAGTCAAAGTCAAAATCTTTATTTGTAGAACATAGGTATAAATGGATGTTAAAAATATAAAATATAGTTAGGAATCGCTATGTCTAGCCTTTAGTGGCGTACAAATTTAAATTATTAGTAATTACCTAGGTACTATATTAAATAAAACTATAAAAGATCACACAACTCAGACAGACCAAAACCAATTAATTAGGGATTACAATTAATGTAGGGAATAATCTCTAAAAATGATTTAATTATTAGAAAGCTACACACTATAGGCTATATTATTTTGAGGCATGGCATTTAGCGCACCAATCTGATGCGCACCTATTCTAACTGCACCAGGTAGTATTTCACATAGCGCACCCGCGTGGTGCGCAACAAATATTAATTAATAATATTTATTTTCTATTTCACTTTGCGCACCAACGGTTATAGTGTGTTGGGTTGTTTAAGTTGATGATATTGTAATTTCGGCTTAATGTACATTTTACGCGGGTGTAAAGATAATTCAATTCTTTATTGAAGTATTACTACCTTATATTTTGATTTCAATACCTTACGAAAAATCAAGTTAGTTATGAAGTTAATACATAATTATCTCGTTCATTACGGCGTGTTCGTCATGCGGTTAAAAACAATGGTAATTGTTTAGATTTAATTCATAAATCATCATTTATGCGACCTTATCACAATGGTATAAGGGCTATTTTACATTGGCTTTTTAGTGTGATTTTTCAATGATTTTTGTGGTAAATACTTAAGTAAAAATAAATCGTATTGTCCTTAATTCCTTTGTTCTACGTACGTCAACATTAATCTGAAAACCAATGGATGGCCATCTGGTACGAAATATGCTACTGAAGCGTATTGTTGTGGCTATGATTCATCATTATCCTATTCACGTCCTCTGCTGAACATAGGCACACCACTACCAGAAGGGCTCAGTTTAGAAAGAAAGAAAGAAAAATAATTTATTTCGTAGCATTAGCGAGACACCACAGTAATTAAAAACAAAACCATAAAATTAAAAAAAAACAGGTATAATGGTGTAGGCCTCACGGCTGCACCAAAAAGGTTTAGTTCAGCGTAATGTCAGACATCAATGCCCGGCAATGATTTTCAACTGAACCCTTGACTGAACCCCTATATAAATGGGATGCAAAAAAAAAACATGTCTACAATTGGGCCATTTTTGGTCTCGTCCTGCTTTAATTATTGTTTTTCTTTTGTTATTAGTTTTTTTTTTTTTTTTACTTTTGTAATTTTATTTGTTCCTGGCGAGTCCAGAATAAAATTGTTTTCTTTCTATATTTCTTAAAAAAAAAAATACAAAAGAAAAAAACATGAATATAATTTTAAAATAATGCATTACATTGACTATTAAATAAATAAATAAATTGACGAAGGTGCACCATCTCTCCTTATGGCCTACTGTTAGTAAAGTTCCATGTTATAAGGTCGACTGGGGCGGTACTACAGTTCTACCCACAGAACACAGAATTTTCTGTGTTCTGTGGTTCTACCTACCTCACTTGTCATAAGAACTGTATCACACGGGTACATATATCAAGCGATACATTTCCAGTATAAGCTGGCCTCGCATTGTATAGGCATTTTCCTTAACAACTATCTTTACAGGTGCTTGATATGTATCGTGCGTACGTAGTTGTGTTCCGGACGAAGGCTAGGAACAGCCAGGAAATAACCGGAACCAAGGCACTCCAACTGTAGCCTTAGGTTCTCAACGCACTAGTTCACAAAAAAGAGGGGTTTTATAAAGTTTGTAGTGTGTATCTGAGTATCTGTTTGTGGCATCGTAGCTCCAAAATGTATAAACTGATTATTTCAATGGAGTTTTGTTAATCGAAAGCTAGTTTAATCGGGTATCATCTTAGCTATGTTTCATGAAAATCTGTTCAGACGTTCAAAAGTTACAGATCTTTTTCTAGTTGGAGTTGGTTTTTGACGGTTAGGTTATTAGTTACAAAAATAATGTGTCTCAATAAATATATTATAAACAATTATTGATTCTTTCTCTTACAATAAATCCTGAAAAAATCAAGTTTTTCCTGATTTTCTCACAAAGGACTAATATTTCTGAAATATTCGAAAAAATCTGTCATCTGGTAACTCTACCATAAACAATAAACAAAATGCAATAAAACTGTACCCAAATAAACTTTAGGTTATTTTTAACACATGGAAGACATTTTAAGTAATAAATTTTATTTTTATCTCAAAGGATGTCGGAAACGGGTTTGGCCCGTGACCTGGTAAATAGGATGAATTGTACGCTTTACTTATAGCATCCTCCGTCTATTTATAAAAATAAATAGTCCTCGGATGTTAGAAGACAAGAAGATATGTCACTATTTGATTAAATAAATAAGTTACCGAGAGCTACTACACCTCCATTTTTTTTCACCGGATAACGGACCGTTAATAAACGGACATCCTTGTATACATATTTCACGATATCAGGTTTGGTCCCATTGTGAAAGTTGTTCATAGAATAGAATACAATAGAATAGATCTTTATTTCATGTAAACCAGCTACAGGCACTTATGAAATGTCGAGACTCTAGGTGCACGGTTCCAAATAGTAGATCCTATGGAGAAGAACCGGCAAGAAACTCCATGGAAACTCTTTTCAAGTAAATAATAGATCTTGACAATCTTTATCAGTACAATGTTGTGGTAAGATCTGCGAGAATAATGCAATTCAATGCGAATACAAATAAAACTAGGATAATAATGAATTGCCTCTGAATAAGATTGCCATGGCAGTTACGAGCTGACCAGTTCCGACAGATCATAATGATGAGTACTATAACTAGGGTTCCCAACCCTCCCGGACTGCCCGGGAGACTCCGGTAATAATGGTTGACCTCCCGACCTCCCGGGGTACAATAATTTCTCCGGTTTTTCAAAAATTATGCGCATTCGTCATCGTTCGCAAGTCGCTACGCGTGTGTCACGCGTTTGTCTTATCAGTCTCTTGTACTTCTCAGACAAATTAGATAAATTATTTAGTGAAATGCGTGCGTATTGAGTGAGTACGTGAGTTACAAATACTAGGTAACAGACTTCGATTTTTCATGTAAGAACTTTTATGATTTTGTGCTAAAAAAAACCGTCAAATACCTATTAGATGGTGCCGGAAAGCAAAGTAAATATAAATTTTAAAATTAGTACATGATTAAGGTTTTCTTACCCCCCTAGCTTTCTTAAATTTTCCCGGGCTGGTCCTTTCGAAAGTTGGCAACCCTAACTTGAAACTTCCCTTAAAAGCAAGTTATAACCCTTAAAAGAACCTCCGCTAATAATGTAGGACCTTATTGTATTCATGTGATGATAGGTATAGGGGTTTAAAGAGTAAGGCAATAGTATACGATAGTATCGAATATCGTAGCCAAATAACACTGCTCTTTTGCAGTGTTGTGTTCCTAATGGTGAGCAAGGTCGCCAGTGGTCCTTTGAGACGAAGCGTCGTGTGCTAGTAGCACTCCTACTCCTAACACGAAGCTTGTAGGGTCGGCACCGCGCGAGTGATGCCCCTGGTGTTGCAAGCGTCCATAGGTTACGTAACCGCTTACCATCAGGCGGGCCGTATGCTTGTTTGCCACCGTAGTAATACAGGATATTTTTTTATGTAGTGCGCATAATTTGTAGAGTGATTCAGTCTCTGTTCCTAAATGCAACCGCAGTATTGGGATACACTTTAAAACAAAACGAAAATTCGACTTAGTATGGGGGACACGCATAATTTACTAGCGCAAGCCATACAAAATCAAATTTGTATTTTGTTTTGGAGGGAATTTTAGTACTGCGTTGCGGTTACATTTGGGAACGAACAAAACCGGCCAAGTGCGAGTCGAACTCGCGCACATAGGGTTCCGTACCATTATCTATAAAAAACGGCAAAAAAATCACGTTTGTTGTATGGGAGCCCCCTTAAATGTTTATTTTATTGTTTTTTGTATTTGTTGTTACAGCGGCAACAGAAATACATCATCTGTGAAAATTTCAACTGTCTAACTATCACGGTAGATACAGCCTGGTGACAGACGGACAGACGGACGGACGGACAGCGGAGCCTTAGTAATAGGGTCCCGTTTTACCCTTTGGGTACGGAAGCCTAAAAATTATCCTGTATAAAAAAAATAGCACATATACCTAGTTTCCACAATCCATGTACAACGATAAAGTCTTAAGTAATTTCATGTGTATTCGTGTCATCCGCGGAAGCGAAGCCTCCAAGGTCGTATTGATTGGTGGCCGTACAGTACGGCTCAATTACCGAACAGTTAGGAGCATTAGCTGTTGATTAACACTAATCACTGAAGCACTGAGCTAAAATTGGACGGTTTTGTTCCTATATTGGAATCAATGGCCAGCCAATTGTGATAGGCGGGCCTCTCCGGATAAGTGATTGAAACTGTTACCAAAATTCATTCGCCGGTCGTCGAAGGTCTGAGATCTCAAACTTGATAGATTTCTCAGAATCGGAACTCAACGGGTTTAATTGAAATCTCGTTTTGTCAAAGTCAAATCTTTACATTTCAACTGGGCCTTTGCTGGTATTTTTAAAACATCGTGATTCTAGCTGCAGTTTCAAATAGGTTGGTCCTATGGAGAAGTAGTTCTAAGAAAATCTATGGATATGTATCTACTCTTTTGAAATAATAGATTTAGATTATTAGATAATTATGTTTTGTTTAGCAGAACAATGATTTATGATTTAGTACTATGTGGTCTTGGTGTAAGGTTTTAGTTAAGTGTCGTGCGTCATACTGGGCGAAAAAGTAAAAACTTTCTCTTTCTTATTTATGTGTTAAATTCAGCATCTTTTCACATTACAAGCTGTCTTATACAACGGGTATATCTTACTGGAAACGAATGTTCGGAGACATCTATCAGACAGAATTTATCAGTTGATTGCGATAGGATGAGTTCATATATTTTCATAATGGGAATGATTATAGATTAGATCGCAATTGGATATCACTTGCGTTAACGGTGAAGGCGAACATCGTGAGGAATCCTGCGCATCTGAGAGGGCCTCATAAAGCACTCGATGGTGTGTGTAGTCCGCTAACCTGCACCAAGCCAGCGTGGTGGACTAAGGCCTAACCCTTTTCATTTTGAGAAGAGGCCCGTGCCCAGCAGTAGGACAGTAACGGATTTATTTGTTTATTTTATTAAGTTTAGCAAGATGCAATCAAACAAAGACTTTTATTTAGCATAAAATTTCGAAATAATTGTGCACGGACTTGAACTAATACCATTATTAGCACGAACAAAGAATTGGCCAAGATATTTTTGTTTAAAACATAAAATGTACTATGACTCAGCTTGATCAAACCTATAACCTGCACGATCGCTGCACGTGGCCCTGCAGGTGCAAGTGCATTTGGTCCAGATGTCCTGAAGGTGGATACTGAGAAATGGAAATGACGTCAGAGTCGGAAACCACAAGTTAGATTTTATAACAATAATAAATCTAATTATTACTACATTGGTCTGCCTCTTTGGAGTAGTGGTTACAAGTGCGACTGCTGAGCTTGGTTTTAAGTTTGATTCCCGGGTCAAGCTAATTTTTACTTATTGGGTCTCTTTTTAACCTTCTACAAAAAAGAGGGGTGTTATTTTGTAGTGTGTATCTGTGTAACCGTCAAAAGCCCCCGACTCCACCTAGAAAAAGAGCTGTAACTTTTGAACAGCTGAACAGATTTTCATGAAACATAGCTAAATTAGTTTAAAAAAAATATGCATTGAAATTGGTTTATCCGTTTTGGAGCTACAATGCCACAGAAGACACAGATACACACTACAAAATTATAACACTCCTCTTTTTGGTCAAGAGTTAAAAACACTTCTGCCGAACCCTTTGGGGAATTTAGGCATGATGCTTTGTTATGTGTTTGTATGTTATGTATGTGGTTCTTCTCCATAGGATCTACTATTTGAACCGCGCACCTAGAGTCTCGACATTTCATAAGTGCCTGTATCTGGTTTACATTAAATAAAGATCTATTCTATTCTATATTTTAAATGGAATTATAGGTAAATAATTAAGTAAATAGTTTTATAGGTAAGGTGGCGACCATGACCCTAATATGGGCGAGCCATGAGCCCTTCAGCCACAAGATACCTATAGGTACCTAGTGAGTAAACAATTGGATTCGATCTTCGAACTTATTACGCATTGTTTACACGCTAAGCTAGACATAGGGAAAATAACAAAATGATACAGCAACTATAAAATACCTAATTAAAAAAATAACATTATCATTCTCCTGCCCTTATCCCATTTTATTTGGGGTCGGCGCAATATGTCTTTTTCTTCCATTCATCTCTATCAGACGTCATTTCCAGATTCACTTCCTTCACATTCATGTCTTGTGTCACACAGTCCATCTATCTTTTCTTTGGTCTGCCTCTTCTCTGATAGCCATCAACATTCATACTTACAACTCTTCCTAATAATTAAAATAAAAAAACACAAAATAAAAAAATAAAAAGAGGAAAAAATATGGCTATTTATAAGTTGAAGGAAAAATAAAGAAAATACATTTATTTCCCACAAAACGAGACACACTAGAATGATAGACATAGGTAATGAGATGAGGAGAAGTTGTAAATATAATATTATCTCTATAATGGTGATACGCGGTTCCAAATAGTATGTACTTAGTATTTACCATGGAGAAGACATAAGCAAGAAACTCTGTGGACACTCTACAAATAAATTGTAGCTAGATAAACCTCAGTTAAGTTATCCTTCAGTTAACTCCATACGAAAACTGTTCCAATTTATATATCGACGGTTGAAAGGTTAATTGATCTAAGCGACATTTTTTTCTGTATTCACTTGACTTCACTTGTATTTCGAAAACCAAATAAATAACTATTATAGCTTTAAAAAAAAACTAAAGAAAACGCTTTTGTCATCCAAACTAAACGTGTATGCAAAACAGCTCAATCGGAAACCGGGAAGTGGATCAAATTTAACTTCCAAGATTTTCTTACATAGTTAGTTAGTTAGTTAGAGGTGAAGCTAATAAAAGTGTATTAAAAAAATGTCACTTAGATCAAATGGACACTGTTAAGCAATACTGAGTCAACCCACAAAATGGTAAAAAATTAGATTTTGATGCCAAACACTTCTATAGGCGATTATGTACGTTTTTCAATACAGTGTTAACTGATTTAAATTATTTTACTACCAAAAATATTGAAAAAACACTTAAAACAAAACTACAATCTCGCATGTAGCATTTTACAATAATACACTATGTTCCATAACATCAATTTCTTCTTAAAACAGCGACACCTGTCTAAAGTAATAAGAGGTTATGAGGATTAACACATTATTGCTAAACTTGAATCAATCGATTCCAGTTATTGTCAACAATGGAGTTCGGTTTAATAAAGGAATAAAATATCTTGTTATTGTTATAAGTTAATAAATTTTGAGGAAAAGGTGAAAAGAGTGCGGATTTATAATATTATGCTGAAAGTGAGTCCAAATATTACGTATTTCATAGGTTTTAGTAAGAAAATCCTTTTCGAGTCTATTTTGCCGGTAAATGAATAAAAAATTGTTCGTACGGTTGTAATGAATAATGTAATTGAAGAAAACATAGTCTTATTTACCTGGAAAAGTAAAAATATTATTAGTTTCTTTTTAATATAAAGGATAAACTTAAATAATTCGTTTGACTTGTTATTGCAAAATAGTAAGTAGGCAAAATACTAATACTTGTAAGTGAGTTCTGCAGCTTAACACTTTATTGCATAATAAATTATCACTTCTAAGGTTTAATTTTTACATTAAATTTTCTTTTAAATGCTTTGACATGTTTTTGTAAAATATCAAAATAAAGCAATTTTAAATTGTAACACTAGTGTTATTCTTATTAAAAATATTTCATATGTAGGTAATTAAATCAATTAATATTTTTATAACTGCAATATGCTGCAAATCTCAAATCTTTTTTTACCATTGACATCATTCCAGACTGCTGCTGCCAAAATCAAGGGGCCACATGCTTGTGGATCTCGTGAAACCAAAGGAAGATCTTCCTAAAACTTCTATGGAGAATGTCTCATTAGACGGTTGAGCGTCTAATAAGATATTCTCCATAGAGGTTTCAAGTTCCTTACAGATCGATAGTGTTGCAATTAGATCTTCTGATGCAGATGTAAGACCTAATGGTAATGGTAACGCGGGCGAGTTTCCGCAACTCCACGTCGATGCCCGTATTTTGCGTAAGGGTGGAACTAGATCGTTTTATTCTAGCCAACCCAGCTCCTCGAGGAAGGCCAGCAGACATTTGATGTTGCCGGCGATTTCTCGGAGAGTACTCAGGTTACCGAAGTACATGGTCTGTAACTCCTATAACAGAGAGGTGTCTGTTAAAACTACCGTGGCTGGTGAGGGCTGCTGTTACCGTTCGTAGCTGTTGTTTCGTCAGTTTGAGTATTTGCCTGGTGACACGGACGTCTACCGCCGGTAGGGCCTCTTTGGCTTGCCTGCACTCACTGTGGTTCTGCCATGAGCTGTTGTGTTTTACCCTGATTCGTTGTCTTACCAGGGAGCGTAGGTGTCCGAAGGGGAGTGGTGCCATGG
The DNA here is from genome assembly GCA_932294325.1 of Allophyes oxyacanthae. NCBI lineage: Eukaryota > Metazoa > Arthropoda > Insecta > Lepidoptera > Noctuidae > Allophyes > Allophyes oxyacanthae. Next base: position 396,597 of record OW028635.1, on the reverse strand, counting down.
GTTCCAGACCCACAGCCACCGTGCTAAATCCCCTTCTAGTGAGCTCATCCGCTGCATCGTTGCCTCGGGAGTGTGACCGATGTAAGACCTAATAGTGAGGAATCTATTCTAGCAGATGCTTCATTTCCGTATATGAATATATCGGAACAGGACTTACTTAGGAAGGTCCTTCGGCTATTTCACCAGCTGTTATAGAGTTTGTCGACCAGGAAAAAACTTCCCTAGCACCTGGTATTGTCCTAGATCTTGAATGAACAGCAGCAATTGAAGCTTATTTTCCACCTTTACAAACTCGTAACATGATGTAGTTACTGATGAAAAATTATGTGATGCTGAATGTTTACGCGTGAATGAAGATAACCATTCAGATAGAGGAGAACGAAATTGGAATATTGTACGAGAAACTATTGATAATGAAGAAAAAGATAGAAGAGATAAAGAGAAAATGAATTTAGAAGATCCTGATTTTATACCCGAAACCAGAGACGGTGAAGAATCTGAAAGAGATGAAGGAGAAAAAAGAAGACTTAAAAGTGGACGTAAAAGAAAGTATCCTGACCTTTTGGCCAGGATACTTTCTTTTACGTCCGTATTGATTATGTCAGAAGAACCAGATCCGCCTCTACACTGCAGATGGATTACATTAATGTAATGGAGAATTTCAGAAAGAAAAACAAAACGGTCAAAAAACTTCAAACAGAAACTAGACTAAAAGCTTTCACCCTTTTCAAACGCCCTTAGTTTAGTTTAGTCCTGTAAAAGTGCGCAACAGAATCGACTGATCAATAAAAGGCTATTAATTAGCTGTAAAAGTAATTTTTCTTTACTCTTGACACTATTCCTGCTTAAATTTATCCTAATAAAATATTAATCAATACAGTGTTATATTACTTAGCATATAGCAAGTCAATTTAGAATTCGTAGTTTCCAGTTTACCAATAGTGTGTTATGAGGATTAAAACGTTTTTCAATATTAAATGGCCAATAAATGATTTTGTCATATCATATTTTGCACTTTTTACGAAGAATAAACTACCAGTAACTATTTATATTTATAGAATTATAATCTTCCTATATATTAAAATCATAATAAGTTCACATAGTCGATGTTTCATGATATTTTACTAACAAATTCATTAAAAGTATATATTATACTTTGAACACGATTTACTCAAAATGGCGAGAATGTGGGTTGACATTGTATTGTTTAACAGCGTCCAAATAGCCTTTCAATCTTCGATATAATTATCTCTTATCTGCCCATTGATAAATCAGCCCTTACTATTTTACTTAATCTAATACCTATATAATTATTATGATACGCGACTTAAGAAGAATAACTCCTTTATGACCCACATTTTCTGTAATCGACTGTCAACGAATCTAAAATCTATAATTATGGTTTATGTTATACCTAAATGAACTGTCCTTTATGTATATTTTAGTCCGAGTATAAATAAATAAATTTTAATGTAACATGACAAATTCATTCATGATATATTCGTTGTAAAATACTAGCAAAGCCTATTATAGTAGATACGTAAGTACCAATAATAATTACTTCATTGGGTTATGTGTCACCGAAGACTCAAATTATTAAATTTGGATTTCTTGAGAATTCAATGACAATCAGGAAGCAGTAGGTACTTACTCAAAACGTATTTAACTAATTCAGTATCTTCGTCCAATTATTTAATTGACAAATGTGTCACTATAGAAGTATAAGATCAATTACGTAGTTCCAGCGACTACGCCGTCGGTTCCCCGAACTGTGCGCGTGAGTCATCGTGCGCGCGCGCAGAGCGTAAAACATGGTGGCTTGTGAGAGGTGGGAGGCTGGAAAATTGGCTGGCTTCGTGTTGATTGATAAACGTTAGTAGTCGGGCCGAATCTTGTATCTTGTTGTTTTGAAGTGCAATGACTTGATTTTTATTAACTGTAATATTGTGTAAGTACGTATGTATGATGGTTCAAATTTTAATTTTAATGTTTTTCAGGACGCGCAGTTATTTTATATACCCAGTCTCTAAAAATGAAAACATAATATTATGATTTCTTCAATTATACTTATATAGTTTTCTTGTATTTAACTGAAATCATTAATTGTCGATGGGTTACCAGCCATAGAGTAAAGTAAATTTTCCGAAAACGGGATGTAAGGCAGCTTATACAAACAAAAAATATTTCTTTGGTTAACATTTACCCAAACTGTAGGAAGAACTTAAAAATACTAAAAACTATCATAAACAACGTGTAATTTAATTAACGTAAAACCTCACACACTCCAATTAGACATTCCAGTTATAAGCATAAGACAATAACCAAAAGTTAACTATTTATTAGAATTTAGATTTGAGCCTAGCAATACTTATTGCATTTAAAATTGAGTCTTATTCTGTTTCAATAAGATATAATGTTCTTTGGCTCGATCAAGAGTCTATTTGGTGAATGTGGTGAATTTCATATCTTTTGAAAAATATACCGATTTTAAAAGTAACTTAAAATTTACTGAAATCTATTCAGTAGTGGATTATGAACACACTTGTTTCAGGTTTAGCGTTTATTCAATTACAACGTGTATAGGTACAATTTTAAAGAAGAAAAAAATTTGTTGTTTTTAAAGTATGTACTTCATGTGTGTCATCCTTGTGTGTGTGTTCTCAGTCGGTATGTACCGACTGAGATTTTAACAGGAAATGTGTTTGTAATGATCGCAGCACGTGGCAGACTGTAGTTCTGCCCATCCCTATGAGAAAACGATGTGATGTATGTACCTACCTATGTATGGTTTGTCATACATACGTCAGTAATTAACCTCCATTATACCTAATGTATGTAACGCCATCATAACATTGTATGAGTCAGATTTATCTTAAGTTTTTATGAGTGTTTACACACGTAGAACGAGGAAGTGGGGGCATGAATGGGCGCCGTGAGTCCGTGACTCAGAGGAAGCAAGTCAAGGTCGCAGGTTCGATACTCGGAACTGCGAGTATACTCGTAGTACCGAAAATGAAGCGGATTCTGTAGTGGGAGAGGTTAATGAACTTGATTGGCTGGAATTTGTTCTAGTTATAAATATTCAAATTATGAGTCATACGTATCTACATAGTAGTATAGTAACCGTTTGTCCTGGTATGGGCATGTGATGAGGAGAGATGAGAAAGTAAGTATGTATGTGGATGGATGTAACAGAAGAGGCAGACCCAAGAAAAGATGGATGGATTGTGTGTTTGACATGGCATATAAGAACGTAAAGTTTGAGATGACGTCTAAAATAAATAAATCGTTTGTAGATTGATGGAAAAAACATTATTGCGCCGGGCCCAAATAAAGTGGGACGAGGGCAGGTCTTCTTTTACCCCGGGTTGCAGCTGAAAACCAGCGTTGGGTAATCAGTATTAACGTGCTGACACCCAACATTATGCTGAGCTGCTGGCCCGTTTGGCACAACTACTGATTTTATTTTATTTTTATTTTCTGTGTTTTTAGCATTTATGTGCCAATGAACTTTATTTCTTTCTTTCTTTCTTTCTTTCTTTGCATTTTCGCTAGTACGGGGTAGGATTCCAGTCTTACCAGATGCGGCTGAATACCGGTATTTTATTCGGAGTAACTCCAATTAATCCGGTTCCCTAAGGTTAGACCGAAGACTTTTTGGGCTGCCGGCAGCCCGTAATGTTTTGGACACTACTTATAGAAATATCCTGTATTTTCCATACAACCATAATAGCTGCACCCTATAGGGGCTTATCAATGCGCAAGAGTCAATTAAGGTAAATAGGTAACTATGGCACTCGGTCATGACTTTATGACTTGTTATCGACTTTAACGACTACCTACAATCATAGCACATATTAATAACACTCTCGTGTGAGAGATTGAGCTATTCTTTTCACTTCTGACAAGTCTTGAGATGCTGTCATTATTTGTTAAATGTATGAAGTTGAGTTTTTTACATTTTAACTTAAATATTAAATACTAGCTGCCGCCAGCGGCTTCGTCTGCGTGATATCTTTATAAATTATAACCTATGTTACTAAGGCTGACATTCAGAGACGACAGAAACGAGTCTAAGCGTGAACTTACGCTTCCATCTGTCAAACTTACGAACAAATTTTGACAGATGGAAGCGTAATTTCACGCTTAGACTCGTTTCTGTCGCCTCTGAATGTAAGCCTAAGTAATAATATAGCACTCTGCTGGTGAAAGAATTTTTCAAATCGGTCAAGTAGTTTTTGAGCTTATCCATTGCAAACAAATATATAAAAAATCAAATCTTTGCTCTTTATAATACTTATTGTTATATTAATTTAGATTGGATTATTGTACTCATCATTATGAACAAGATTTTTGTCGCGATTTCAGGGATGCTCCTGTTGTAAAAGTTGTAATAACCCCTTAAAAGGATTGGGATTAGAAAGGTACGAGGTAGGTAATGTTCATAATACAGATGCAGCTGTTTAAATTATTTCACTAGAATGTTTGTTGATCAACAAATTAATGGTATTAGTTTAGCCTAAAAACAAAATATCAGCCTAAATCCCTCGTTAACGAGAGGAACGTATATATAAATATTAAAACATTTGTGTCTACGTTGACAATCATTTATAATTTATTTGTTTTTGTAAATGAATAAAATACTTTTTCAACTAAATGTAGAATTATCATAAAAAGCGAGCACCATTTTCGAGTGAGATAGTGGTCAAACGCAAGCAATATCTCTGCTCTTCTCTCCATAGTATAAAATGAAGTTTCTTTCCGCGTCAGTCTGTCTGTATATCCGCTAACTCCTCTTAAACCACGCAACGGATTTTGATGCGGTGTTCACCATCAGTTAGATATTTTTCACGGAAGGTTTATATGTATAATACTTTGATATTTAATATAAGGATAGTAAAGAAATTGCACCCGCGCGACGCTGGGAGCGAGTCGCTAAATGACTATTTTATTTATTATTTTATAATATGTATTTAAATATATGTATAAAACAAATAAAGGAGATAATAATATACATAATTAATTTAAAATATGTCCCGATACTAGTGAGCTACTACATTTTATATTTAAATATTTTTTTTCCTTTATTTTAAAAATACATATAGGTAGATATAGGTATGTGCAAAGTTTGAATAAAGGAAATAAAATAATATTACTAAATTACTGTCAGTGGGTTTCAATGGGTTCAGATAAAGACATGCAGTCAAGGAAAATATAAAATGGATATTATCTGACAGTTTCTTTACTTGGTTACCTGGTGTTGTGTTTGTTATCTGGAGATAAATAAGTAAGTTGGCTAGTTACAGTGCAATACATTGTATTGCACACCACACCAGAAAGAAAAAAAAAAAGATCCAAGCTTTAGTTTATAGTTAGCTAGGTGGGTAAGGTATTCAGATTTTAGATTCAATAGCAAGTTTTGGATTTTCAACAGTAGATCTCTGAGTACTCGTTATGGGATCAAAGGCTTGTAACTTTTGAGGCACACCATGCCCTTTTGAAAAAATCGCGACATCGCAGCCTTTGATCAAACTTTAATAAATCGATAGAGGATTTTTATACAAACAAAAAATGTTATTTATACTAATATCCTAAACTGACGCGTTTCTGAGATACTGGAGGTTAATGTTAGCATTTGCAGAGTTCAAGATTCTAAGAATTCTCTTCTACGCAACCGAAAGTTCGTTGACCCATCTGAAATTACATGCAATACACACAACACGTTCACAACTTCGTGTAACCGGATTATGCAACAAATACTTCACTGAAACAAGACTAGTGGCACGTTGTTATGCAGGTATTGTAGTGATTCAATGGGAAACGGCGGGTTTGGTAAACAATAAGTTAAGTAGGTAAATACGTTCATTCATAAAGTTCGTGTTGTAGGTACGTGGGGAGTCGGGATGGTGACGAAATTACCATGATAGTTATGTTATAGGGAAAACTATTATTCTTTATTGTAATACCTACAAAACTGTGAAAATACGCATCAATCTATCTTGGCAGCGAGCTGACAGCTGCTGTTATAAGTCCATATTCAGCTCAGTTTAATTTAGGTACAGATAAGATAAATATCGTTATTGATTGAAAAAGAAAATTAGGGGTACGGGCTGTAGCTTTTATCACGCCTAAAATAAATAAAAATCTTTTATTCTCAGGCATAGGCCCATAGTATGTTAGTATTACAAATAACTTAGAAAACTATTTTAGTAGAACATGTAGGTATAACAAATATCACAATATAACATTACAAACAGAGATCACCCTCACAACAAGGTTCATCCAGCTCCATGTCTGACAGACTGATAAACCTCTCTATGGTCGGCCCATCCAGCCTCTCCACAAATACCCTCAAGACGCCGTTGGCGCTTCCCCTCACTCTGCGTATTATCGTTGCAACTTTTTTACGCATATTGGCGAAATAATCATTATTATGCGCATCAGCGAACATACCTGATGCACTACATAACAGTAACGTGGAAGCCTCAACAACGCCCTGAACGCATTATTATTTATTTTTATTTGGGTTTTTTTTTTTTTTTTTTTTTTTTATTGGTCTCCTTGAGACCAGTGCAGGTTGTGATATTTTTGCTAATGAATGGAATAAGTTTATGTTAGTATATCTGGAGTATTGAGAGAAATCTGTGTGCTAGTTGCGTCTTTATTAGTGTAAGTGGCCTGTGGCCGTTCTAATAAAATAAAATAAATAATTATTGTATTGAACGCGGAAGGTGTTGTCCGTTTTTCGTAATACGTTACTTTGTTATTTAACTCACTTCTTCTACCAAAGAATATTGGTGCGAAAATTGTCACGGGACAGATCAGATTCTGACTAAACCCACAAGTGAGTACTAGTTGATGCGGCGGTTTCACTCGCATCCTAAGGAAACTACTTCGTATATTCGGATAAAAAATATTATTTGTGTTAATCCAGAACATGGTCTATCTGTGTGCCAAATGTCATCCAAATCGGTTCAGCCGTTTATGCGGGATTGAGTAACAAACTTCTTCACAAACTTTCACATTCATAATATTAATTAGTACGATAGGATAAAATTTGATTTAGTCTACCTAGTACTACTTAATAATACCGCTATTATGCTGATGCTATACTGCTGAGCAAAGGCCTCCCCCCATGACTTCCAGGTCTTCCGGTCCAGAGCCAGTGTGGACCATTCTTTATTAGTTCTATCCAGCTCGTCTCTCCATCTCCTTCGTGGTCTGCCGCGGCGCCGTCTAGCTATGTCAGGGTTCCACATAGTGACAATTTTGGCCCACAGTTCATCAGGCATACGGCAGATGTGGCCAGCCCAATCCCACAATCCAAATAATAATAATAATAATTCCAATTATTAGGTAGTAAGTATAATTATTTACAAAATCCCAATATTGCTGCAACATTATTTTATAGTAAATTAGTTGTTACCGGGAAGTCCTAACCAAAAGAAAGTGGAAGTCTCAGTTAACAAATTCGCCTTTATAGGGAAAACCCTCAGTTTTCCCCGCCTTGCATAAACAAAGGAAGTGACTTTATTAAATTCTAGGAAATGCGGTAATAGTGGTGTGTTATTTACTAATCATAGCACTTAGTTGGCAATGTCACCACAGAACATTGTAGTGCGAAAAATGCACGTGTGTATTAAATTTAAAAAAAAAACCCAGCCCTTTACTGTCCCACTGCTGGGCACGGGACTCTTCTCACGGTGAGAAGGTTATGGCCTTAGTCCACTATGCTGGCTAGTGCGGGTTGGCGGACTACACACACCATCGAGAACTTTATGAGGCCCTCTCAGATGTGCAGGTTTCCTCACGATGTTTTCCTTCACCGTTAACGCAGTGATAATTAAATTCTGATCCGTGTGTATTATCACACCTGTATCCCTAAAGGGTTAAGCTGAGGAGTACTTATTTGTACGTTTCACCCAATCTATAACAGAATTAACTTAGAATTCTGGACAGCTGAGACACAATTTTTTAAATGGAAAACTACATAAATCTCTATTAGACTTGGGTATAGAATCGTACCTCCCAATTTACTGACAGTCCCTCCCACCCCGGGCAGGGCGGGAGGGACTGTCAGACTTGTACTGACTAAAATCCACGGTGTTCCTTCAATAGCCCTTTATGTTCCGGGGTCACGGTAATGAGATAAGTCCCGCGACCACCTCCCACTTTACTTGCTGCTAAACTAGCTAATAGGTTTAGTGATCCCATGTTAGTCCTATTAGGCAGTGCTAGGCACGTGTCTATGACCGAATAGCTTCAGTAAACAATGACGAAAAACTCGGCGTAGATTTGCCAAAACAGAAGTTAGATAGATAAGATTGATACTTACTTGCCCGAGAACTAAGGTGATACTGCTCTTGCCGTTAACTTAAGCCTCTTAGTTGTGGGGCTGATAAGACCTAATAGTAAAAAGGATATAACAGCATTTGATTTCTAACGTAAGCACAGGGTTTTCGAAACGCGGTGATAAATCAGGAATATTTTTTTAGTAACGAAGTTATGCATATTTATAAAAAGGCTGATATAATTATTGTAGACAAGAAAATAGTCTGTATAAAAATATATATAACATACATTATATATGTATGTCTAATAAAAAGGAAAATATCTAGTTTATGTAAGTACCTACTACATGAGTAAATATTTTTAACGTATTTTTAGTATAATAGTTAAAAAAGCACGTATTGAATTGCATAAGTTACCTGCATTCTTTGTAGGTGTAATAACATATTTAAAGGTCACTAAAATCATAAATCTGCGCCTTAGTGGAATTTTTGGGAACTGTACATTTGTATTAATATGATACAGCCATAGTAAATATAAACAAAGGATTAAAACTGCCTGTCCCCATACCAGGATATCATGTGTCATAGGATCCATCAACACACAAACCACGTGCTCAAACATCCTGATTGGGAACAATTAGTACCTGCCAGCCATACAAATATGGTACCTGATGCGACGCTGAACGGAACCTCTTGTCCAAAAGGTAGATGCACTAGCTTTTAGTCCTTTAGAAGTCCTATTATGAGCGCATGGAAAGAACATCCTTGACTGATGATATGTTACGGATATTCGGCACATGTTGCTCTAGAGTCTCAACAAAATGCTATCTACAATAGAAATTCTAGTAAAATGTACTGAATTGACATAAATATGGTGTCGAATAATCTTATGATTCGTAAAACTCAATCCCATACATTACAGTTTACCCTGGATGTGCCTCGGGGGTGGAAGACTCTTTACAATCTACCCCTTGCCCTAAGATGTGCCCTAACAGGCTTCGGCGTGGTCTTTAAGAGTTCCCGAAGTCCAACATTAGGTGCCGAAAGTGAACTACCCTGGTATGTTTAGCAGGTAGGAGTCCGGCCCCTCCGCCCCTCCAGGCAGAGGAAAGGTTCTCAATACGCTAATCAATAACATAACCATCAAAACTCCTGACTCTAGCTAGAAAAAGAGCTGTAACTTTTGAACGGCTGAACATATTTTCATGAAACATAACTAAGATGATACCCGATAAAATTAGCTTTAAAAAAAAACTTCATTGTAATCGGTTCATCCGTTTTGAAGCTGCGATGCCACAGACAGATACACATATATACAGATCCACAGATACACATTACAAACTTATAACACACCTCTTTTTTGTAAGTAGTTAAAAATGGGGCTGAGCAGTCAGCCCCATTTCGAACCTTGCTGATTGGCTAATCTTTCTCCATGGCACGATATATTTCTGATTCTCATGCTGACAGAGGAAGAATGCGAAGAAAAAAAAGGAAAGGAGAAATCTGTCTGACCAGGTTGCACCGGACGTAGGTAATTATGTACCAGCACTTGGCTGGTTCATTCCTGTGCACCCTTTTGTCATTTCTAACAAGTGGATTGAAGATGGCATGATGTCATTTGATGTCTGGTGCTAATTCACTTGACCACTTAGTATTGACCTTTCAATGACATATACAACATTGTGCGAACTGAATCATTGAACATATACTTTTTTTATCAGTAAATAAAAATCATACAAGTGCGTTTTCACACCTTATAATATAAAATTGACTTCTCAACTACTCAGGATTATATTACATGTTATAGTTAGCTATACTAGTTGACCATACAATGGGCAGCCTTGGAAAATTTACAGCACACCATAGATTAGTACTCGCTTCATGTATTGTGTCTATAATAAAAACTGTTTATTGTTGGACGAATTTCTTGCTTCTGTGCGTTGTATTTCAAGTATTCGTTGTATCACAATGGATCATTAATATTATTTATTGTGTAATTTTTTTGGCAGTTGTAGTATGTTGTTAGCTGTCACGTATGTTTTACGCAAATAAATATATTATTATTATCATGACCTTTATTCAATTTTTATACTTACATTCATTCATATTTTTAAATAATTTTACAAATAAAAAAAAATAAAAACATTTAAAAATACAAAAGAGTAGGTAGTAGGCCACCGGCATCGGGAACAGGGTCCAAGCCACCGGCGGCTAGGGCTGCAGAGAAAGGAACCTCCTCACAATGCGTGCCGTGTCGAGGAGTACCGCTTTCTGTATCAAGCCCTTGATCCAGCCCCCCAACGAGAGCCTCATAAGATGTTGATCGAGGCTCTTGGCAATTAAGCCATTGGCCGTCACAACTATCGGCACTATGATTGCTGAGTCCACATCCCACATGTCGACAACCTCGTGAGCCAAGTCAAGATATTTAATTTGTTTATCTTTCTCGGCTTTCACGAGATTCTCATCATGTGGGATAGTAACATCAACAATCATCGTGCGGCGCGCTGACCGATCTATCACCACTATATCAGGCTTATTGGCAACAATAGTCCTGTCAGTGATGATAGATCGGTCCCAGTACAACGTGCATGGCGTACAATTATTATTATTATTATTTGAGAAGGAAACAGAATTTTTCCGTCTCACTAATAAACTAATGGTCACCCAGTGGTGGAAATTCGACCATAATTTTAGCTTTCTGCACTCCTTCTCCATATAAACTATAACAATGCCAAAACTCACACTCCTCCTTGCGCGCAATATGCTTCACGTATTAATATAGTATAGATATCCCCCTATTTTTAAAGAAACGTATTATACTGCTAATCTCGTCGTTCGCGTAAATTTTGAATGTTATTACTTGTTTGTTTCTGAATGTTTATTTTTATTTGATTGTTGTGCTTTAGTAACCTGACATTATTTTACTTTAAGATTTGACATTTAGACATTGACATTATTGTATTGGCGTGCGTATTTTTTTATGGTAATTTTATTATGATTTGACATTTCTAAATAATAATAATTGTAATAGCATGGTTTAACATTTTGTATGCCTATCGGCGAAACATGGTGGTCTTATCTTTTATCTTATAACAACTCTGTACCTGTGTTTTACAAAATAAATGATGATTGATGATTGATGATGATTAATCTTACTATTTTCCTTTGCATTACATAATTATCGTTAATAAAATCAGGAAATAAAACACTTATTCGTACATCCGATTTAGTGTCCATTTATCCCTATAAAATATTTAAATCGATAACAGGAAATATTATTAAAGGAAGACACGTTATTCTCAGGAAAAAAATAATAATATCAAAAAGTATATTTTCTCACAAAGAATTGCGTCAGAAAGTTATTAAAGTTACGTGAATTATAATTAATTAATGCATCAGCTAAATGACATTCATTTAATAATTACAAATATTCCTATTGTAATCAGGGCTAATAATTAAGGAAACACTGACAGACCATCCTTAAAATGAACGATACTTAGTGTTTCGTATCAAACAAAATAATATAAACGTCTCTTTGCTAATAAAAATATTACTATGACGTTAAATAAAATAGATCAAAACATGTTTTGCAACAGGACGTCAGAAGTAAAACCACATAAAATTAAATTAAAGCGTCACCGATAACCCTATGGTACATGAATCACCAGTTTATAGGAAGAAGCCTTGATCTGAGCCAACGTTATAAAACCAACCGGCCGCCAAACCCCGCCATTCAATTGTGAACGTTCGTCCGTCGTACACGTGCCGCGAGTTATTAAACAAACATGGGTTCTACTAGTGCTTCTTCCGTCCTCCTGTTCATCCTCAACATCCTCCACGTGCTCTTCGGCCTCGCGATCACCTGCACAGGCATCTGGTTCTTCGTTGAAGTCCACAGCATCACCAGTTTGAGGAATGCGAACCATTATCTTCTCGACTACAAAGTGTACTGGCCTCAAGCTATTCCTTGGGTGTTCATCCTGGTTGGTGTTCTGGTGATATGTGTGTCGTGCTGCGGTTTCGTCGGTGCTAAGAAGAAGAGCAATGGGCTTGTAGTGATGTATATCGCATTCGAGGTCACGGCGATAGTGGCACTTGTTGCGGCTACAGTTGTCGCTTTAGTGTTCGCTGATACGAAATCGACCGACGAATTCATTAAAGACACGATGTGGGATGTGTACACTACAATGAAGAACGACAGGGATATTGAAACAGGTTTCGGGAACATGGAGAGACGTATACAGTGCTGTGGTGCGTCTGGGCCCAGAGATTACATCAGCTGGCGCCGTGAGTTCCCTGTTTCATGTTGCGACAGCTACTACCACGGCTGGATTGGCAACTACGCTATCGACTGCGACTTCACGAACAAACTGGCCAATGAGAGGCACGGGTGCACCGAAGTAGCGATCAACTACGCAAGAATTATCATTAAGATCCTGGCCGGCGCGTCCGCATTCACAGCGTTCATTGGGATAATGAACGTGATTGTAGCGGTCACTCTATCGAAAAGTATGAAGAGGAAGCCCAGACTACCAGTGCAACTAGAATCTGAGAGCAAAAAGGTTTTATTGTAAATTAGATTTTGATAATTATTGGTGTCCCGCAAGTGTCCATTTTGGACCATTAAAGACTTTACACGTTTTCCTTTCTTGTCGAAGAGAGCGATCAATGTTGTACACGAACGGTTGCGAAAGCATGTGTGAAGTGTTGTAACTACTAGTTTGGCGACAGTATTTTTAGTGATGTATTTATTTTAGTTCGTAGAATTATTGCACATGAGCGGTTTTAGCTTCATTCCACCGTTGTCGCTAGAGCTTAGAGATGTATCTAGTCTAGAAGCGACTGAGTGCATTAAATGCATTACATTACAATTTTGAAACGTGCGGTCATGTGCAGTAGTGAACAAAGGACATTGAATGAGTCAATTTAAGTGCCCTTAATAGCATTATAATTGCACTAACTTAGTCATTTATGACAATAAAAGTCCGTTATTTAATGAAGTATAAGAATAATGACTGACTCTTGTATGTTTGAACCTGAAGATAATTATACCTTTTTTTCATGATTGTTATAATTCGATTATAATAAATTAACATGTACCTGTTATATTTTCTACATTTTAAATAAAAAATGTTCGCAAAATATTTCAGAAGTGTTCATTTAGAAGGACGATAAATTGGTGATGGCACCTCACTGTGAGGTGATAACACCGGTTATCGGAATATGAGGAATGGAATATAATTAACGTTAATTGACTTTATACCGATCTGATACCAAATCTCGAATGTAACGATATAATAATAGGTTTTGTATTGCATGGTTATACTGGAATGTACCCACAGCATTAAACCAGTTATGTATTTTTCTCAAGTTTTTCCTTAATTGTGGTATAATAATAAGAAAATACAAACTTATATTGCAAAATTGTTAATAAATCCAGCCGTTAGAAATATAGTGTTTAGTATTAAAGATTTTAATGTATTAAATTGTAGTAATTTAAGGAAAACCAAATGTATGTTTAAGAAAAATAAGTTAGTTTATAACAGGCTTTATTTTACAATATAAAAAAATATAAACATTATACCAAGCTAGAGCTAATATAGGGTTTGAGTAAGTCTCTAGGCTAAAACTTAGAACTCTACTTAGCTCAGTAAACATGACCATTCCGTGTAAATATTTTTTTATGCTAAAATGTAAAGGTTTTGAATGTTTGTCTGCCTGTTTGAAACTACAGTCCGTCAGTTACGTTATAGTAACACAACTGGCAATAGCAACATTCAAAACCTATTTTGAACCTTATATGATCATATTATTAAGGACTTAAATGGAATCGCAACATCTTCTTAAGTAATATTTATTTTTCTGTTCGGTTATCACATCATCGTGAATTATAGAAACTTTATTAAGTATGTCGTACCTGTAGAGTTGCGCGAGAGTTGAGGTCCAAGCGTTAGGCCGGCTACACGCCATCAAGTATCTGTAAGGCTAGCTTGATAAAAGTATTGTTATAGAATAAGTTAAAATAATGATTTATGATGATTAAGTAATGGCTTTGTGTATTTGCATTTAGTGATAAAATAGACTGGATGTTTTCGAAAAATGATTTTTATTCCATTTATAAAACCCCCAATAAGTCAAGAATCTAAGAAATGAGTACCATGTCAAAATAACATTAATAAAATGTTACAACGAGTCACAAAATAACCTATTTTGTTTTTCGTTAATGACAAATTAAAAACAAATTAGGAATATCTGAAAATAATATCAATACCAATACCTTTTTAATCGCCGAATTCTCAAGTCTAAAGCTGTCACTGTCACTTGGTGAACTGAACGATAAAATAAATTCTGAGACAAGTTAAATGTCCTCTTGGGAATTCGAAGGTAAAAGAGAAAGTAATAATAAGAATCGAATACCTATTATGCAATTATAATAATTGACGCATTACTATAGAAATCACAGGAACAATACATAATTATAATAATTCGTCATCGCATAAATACTCACACCACACAAATCAGGTCAAACAAAAAGATGAATAATCGAGATCTGATCAGTAATGCCTGACAGGTGCGACTGACGTCTTGCAACCTCAGATTGCGCGCGCGCAAGGCAAGGCGCGGCCCAAGTTTATAAAACTAGTTGCAACACATACACGCCTCTCATTCCGTTGTCAACCTCCCGCGCGTACGGACCTACACCATGGGGAAAGACGATCTTATGAAAAACGTTCTCTACGTTCTGAACATAATATACGCGGTGTTCGGGCTAGTGACCGCTGCGACCGGGATATGGTTCTTTGTGCAGCTAACCGAATTCGTCGCCTTGAGGAACAGCAACCATTACCTCCTGGACTACCGGGTCTATTGGCCTCAAGTCGCGCCATGGCTGTTCATCCTCCTCGGACTCTTCATCATGATTGTGGCGTTCTGTGGCTGGTGCGGAGCCAACAGGGAGAGTAGAGGAATGCTCGGAATTTACGGACTCTTCCTCATCCTGATCGTCATCGGACAAGTGATATCAGCTACCCTGATCTTCGTGTACGTCGATGGAGAGGACACCGACCGGTTCATCAAGGATACAGTCTACGATGGCTACTACAACTCGCAGTCCAACCCAGACGTGTTCAAGTCCTTCGGAAGGATTGAAAGGAAGCTCAAATGCTGCGGAGCGAATGACGCGAGAGACTACAGGAGTTGGAGGAACGACCTGCCTTTAACGTGTTGTTTGGACAGTTACTATCGAGCGACTTGTGAGTTTACTGACAAGGAAGCGAACGAACGACTTGGTTGTGCTAAAGTGGCTTCGGTTTATACTAAGATCATCAGCTCCTCGGTCGCTGGAGCGTCTTTACTCATATCTCTGGTGGAAATATGTGGTGTGGTGCTAGCGTGGAGACTATTCCATTCTCTGAGAGAAGTGGAACACTATATCACGGAGAGGAAAGAAGGTGAAACGGAGTGCTAGGTCTAAGTGCCAGTATTACTATCGATACCGCCGATCGATGCCGCACGGTACGAGATTCAGAACGATTCAATACCGACTCCCGCTGCCGGAAGTAACTTTCCCTTTCAAAGTTTTCTTTCTTTCATGGTGTCTTTTCCCTACAGAATAAAGTTCGTTTCCTTGTCTAAAGGAAAGCCTGAAACCTTTGTTCAATTAGATCTGATTATGATACATTCCATCTGATTTTCGGTTAGTTTTAAATCGCTTTAATTAAGCAGTCTCATAGTGTAATTCGTGTTGATTCTCTCCGCCACGCCTTAGGTCAAAGTGTATTAAGATGGTATTCTTCGAGTGAGTGGGCCTAATCAGTCGTTTCCTTCTTAACTCAATGATTCATGAGTACCTGCACTGACTCATTATAATCCTCAATTGTACTACCTAAGACATGGTGAATCTGTCGGCCTCGCCCCCCCACCAAGTGTCTTCGACACACACGATTAAGTAATATTAGGTATACATAGCTCTGTATGTAAGTTTCGTAAGATATATTTCGCGTTAATAAGCGTCCATGGACGACTGGAGATTGTTCGCTGATTGAAGGTTGTCTATGAGAAAATTGTGACCTCATATTGGGTAGTAGCTTGTTGTGACGAGTAGTTAGCAGGGTACCTACTTGTGCCAGATTTTGGCTCCGATTTGAGGCCGCGATGCGTTGTGTAATGGATGTTACCTGCTAGGTGTGTCATAATGGGTCCGCTCGTATTTGTCGTTCGGAATGGTGCGTTTATACAGTTCGGTCCATCGAAATATGCAAATTTTTACGCAAGACGTATTGTGAGCGTATAAAGTATGCTCAGCGGAACATATGGTAATTTATTACGACAAATATTTGGATTTCACAATTTTATCAAACGTGTTTGTCAAGTAGAATAGAGTGGAATGGATGTGCCAAGAATTGGTGTTTTTACCTTGTTTTTGATAATCACAATAGTAATATATATCTTTTGTATCGAGTTTTAATTATAAATATAGTTTT
This sequence comes from Allophyes oxyacanthae, assembly GCA_932294325.1. Lineage (NCBI taxonomy): Eukaryota > Metazoa > Arthropoda > Insecta > Lepidoptera > Noctuidae > Allophyes > Allophyes oxyacanthae. The sequence continues at coordinate 379,820 of OW028635.1, read as the reverse complement.
AAAGTAAGATTTTGGAACGAATTTCCGTCCTTTATATAAAAAGCCATATTTAAAATATTTTTAATATATAAATGTGTGTTTGAAATAGTGTGTGTCCAATTGCCAAAGAAAGTATAGGTACAAACTTTCAAGAAAAAATAAGAAAATATTTTTTGCATGCAAAAAAAAACATTATATCATATAATTAGAATAAGTGAGTAACCACAACCATAATTACCGTAATTAAATAATTATTAGCTAATAATTATAAGTTATTTTTTATAATACCTAATATTAATGACATTTAAGTCGAAACTAGTCTTAAGTCGTTTCGTTTGTAATAAAAAATAAATGTTTAAATATTTCAACGTTGTATTTTTAATTTATTTCCTCAGTCTCAACATATTATATTTAAATTATCATCAGATATTACGTCAGTAATACTTACCTACCTGAGGTATTTGTAATTCAGGGAATTTGCATACTATTAACATTTGAACTAATCATCTATATTATTAGAAAATCATTTTGTAAAAGGTAACTGTAAAAAATTAAAAATCTAATTAAGTGTGCGTAATTATTAATCATAATTACCTCAAGTGTCTCTAAACCCATTAAAAGGGCAACTTTCCTAAAATCTTGAACTCCAACGAGTTATTTCCTGTAATTTAAATAATTAATATTTCCGTTTCTCATTACATAACTTGGAAAGTTATTGACACCCACACACACAAAAAAAATGCACACAAAAAACACCAACCTATATCATGTCAATATAAATAAACTATACAAATTCGCACACAAACAAAAGCGCATCTATGTGTGCGTAAGTTCGTTTAATAATATTTGTAAATAGGTTTCTAATTTTCGAATATTTCTCGAAGACATTTGGAGAGAAAACGTGTTTGTCTATGGGATTATGTCATCGCTTACGAGTAGCCCTTTTTCTATAGCCAAACGAGTTCCGAATAAACATGTGTTTCGTCATCGCATTCACTTTATCTAGAAGCAAAAGGAAAACAGATGGTACCGTGCGAAGTAAACTTTGGCGACGAATATGGAAATGTGACAAATCTGTAAAAAAATGTTTCTATTGAATTCTAAAAACACGCTGTATAAGCATTTCTTATAATGCGTTGGAAAACTTTTACGGGTGATAATGGGTTGTTACAAAAATCAAGATTTATTATCAACCTTGACTTTTTCAATTAATACATAGTATATAGTATTTTTGTCAGCTTTATTAATATTGTTGTGCATGGTTGTGATCGTTAAAATGTCTGTTAATTTTTCTACCACTATCCGTGGAAACCTGTTATGCTTTCTGTCTATTTACTTTTATACAGCTGTTGGTTTTCCTAATTATAAATAAATAAGGAAAAAATAAAATCTTGTGATCAGCTTGTCAAGATGGTATGGGAAGATGATTTAATTCTCTTGTATTCAAAAGTTAATTTTTCAAACGAGAATATTTAACTCTAAATCTTTTTTATCTCATTGAGTAACGGCTAGGAATAGCGGGCAAGCAATAGGTTGGCCCTTAACATAATATATATACACTCGCGGACAAATAATACGGGTCGATGACGAAAATCCCTGTAACTTGCAAATTAATGATGGTACATGCATGAAACTAACTTTATATTAGAGAGAATTTTAATATCAAATGAAATAATACCTTAAATGATATACAACATAAGTAAAAAAAGTTAAAATTTTAAAAACCCCGTATTTGGAAATAAATTCAATTCGCAGTTGCTTTAATTTTGCTTGTTTTTTCACTTTTATTTTCAATCTATCAAATCCAAATGATAAAAGGCGGTCATTGTCACCTTTCACCATCATTATTTAATTACTATCATGTCGCTAACACCAAAAGAATGTACACGTATCGTCACTATGTTAGAAGAAGGCAGAAGTCAGCGAAGTACAGCAAAAACAATAGGCGTGTCACTTTCTACAGTGCAGCGAGGCGCCCATCGTTTCCGAGAAACTGGGCAGAACATACGATGACCAGAAACCAGCAGACTGAGATGTACTACGGCTCGAGAGGATCGATTTATTGTTACGACCAAGCTCCGAAATCGGCACCTCACGGCATTTGAAGTAACAAATCAACTTCGGGAGACACGTATAGACAACGTAAGCAAGCGGACTGTAAGGGGGCGCCTCCTTGAAGCTAATTTGGACCCACATAGACCCGCAAATCGTCCAAAACTTGAAAGGGAACATCGGGTAGCAAGATTACGTTACGCCCGCGAACACGCACAGTGAGGAGACGAAGAATAGGCAATCTGACGAATCCAAATTTGTACTGTATGCACATGATGGGCAGCGAAGAGTCTACAGACGGCCAGGGAAACGTTTTATTCCAGCTTGTTTTGAGGAAAAAGCGCCGTTCGGCGGTGGATCTTTTATGGTTTGGACTGGAATCTCTTCAGAGAGTCGCACGGAGTTACCGCTGATAGAAAACGGTACGCTAACTAGTGCAAGATATGTGGTAGAAATTCATAATGAGCATGTCGGCCTATATTTAATTAATATGGGTGAAAAATCAATATTCATGCTTGACAACGCCAGTCCACATACAGCTCAAATTGTAAATGAGTATTTTCAAGACGTTGGCATCAATCGCATGGACTGGCCCGCGACAAACCCGGACCTGAATCCAATTGAACACGCTTGGGACGAGCTTGGGAGGTGTATAAAAAATCGAAACCTCGCTTTAGCGACACTTTGAGACCTGAAACATGCGTTAGTGGAAGAATGGACCAATATCCCGCAACATCGCATAAGAAACTTAATAAACAGCATGCCCAATCACCTGGCAGCTGAGAAAAGAGCCCGTGGAGGCAATTTAGAGTATTAATTATGTGTTAAAGTTCGTTTTTGTGTTGTATGTGAGGTACCAACCAGTATTATTTCAATGTAAAAATTCTTGATATTTTGTTTTTTTGTGTAATTTTGACAATTTTACTAACAATGTTTCCAACATTTGGTGTCGTTTTATTAACCGTTAAATTATCTACAACATACAGTTTCAATCATACCGCTAGCTTTATTATTTTAAGAGTTATTTTAGTTTTTCGTACCGACCCGTAATATTAGTCCGCGAGTGTATATATATATTTTTTATATAATGGACTGCGTGACAAAAAAGTGGCTCTTTCCTAGCAGTCAAAATGATGTGGGCTGAGTAGACACATAGGCCAAAAATAATAATTGAATGGCTGTTTTATTAATCAATCTGTCAATCTGACAATCTGTCTCTCTACAACAAGCTTTCCGAACGTTTCTTTCAATTCAAGCAAGCAGGCGATTACCGTTATACATGAACATCTGCAACCTAATGAAATAAATTGTTTATTTTGTAATTAGGATTTTTCAATCACTTTTACACAGCGCTAACATTAATCATTGACAAGAAGAAACACCGAAACAAACTTTGGGGTCACAGTCTATTTTAAAGTCCAGACAAATTTTTGAAGGCTCTATGTGTGAACAATGTAGGGTAGCGTCTTGAATGAGGAAACCGCCATAGCAGTTTCAGGAAAAACACGTTTTCTCCATCTTTTGTCTCCTTTTTAGAAGAGAAAACGAAAAATCGAGAGAGAAAACGGAAAGAGATGGTTTTGTCACCGATTTTGTCTCTCACCTTTTTTGCCGTGGAAAACGGTTCATTTTCAAGGCATTCTATATTAAGTTTGATTCGTATTTACTTCGTACCAGGGGGCTTACCATGATCTCTTAGAGCAGATCTGAAATTGAACTGCCTAATCATTTCCAGTATGAGCTGACCTCGCACTATCTAGGGTTTTCGTACAATAAAAGGTCAACTTATTCTGGAAAATTTTGGGCAGTTCAATTTCCGCCCTGCTATAAGAGCTCGTAAAGCCCCCAGGACGTCTGTAAATCAAGTCTGATTTTAGTCTGTTGAACGACAGAACAAGTGTTTTTGACCGCATTTTGGGTTATAGCGAGTATAGCGAAAATTTAACAGGAGAAATTTCAAATGTAACGTCATGGTACGAAAATGAGTGAACAAAATTTTTCTACATCTTCTACGCCATCAACTTAAAAATCCTTTAACCGAGACATCCTGGTACGAAAAAGCAGAACTATTCATTTGAATCCTTAAACATAACTGCAATAAGAGACGCTGGTAGGCCCCCTGTAACATATTCCCTGCATTTCTTGGCTAGAAAAATAAGCATTGATTATAACTTGCACCACCTGCAGTTATAACAAGAATATTACTTATTTTATGTATGTAAACATAAGCCACGTGGCCGCACTCACGTGTATCAGAGTGTACCGTTACATTTTACTACATAATAACTATTTCACGCATGCTTGGGAAAGTGGGACCGAGCGGTGCGTCAACTGTATGACACATGAGCCAACGGGGAAAATAATCCAAGATATTTTTTTAAAGCGAAACTTTCGAATTAAAGTTATCGGAAATATTTATCTTAATCATCACATTAGGTATCTATTATTATCATTATTATTATTACAAGCCTATGTTGTCCCAATACTGGGCAAAGGCCTCCCTCCCTTTCCTCCACTTCTCTAGGTATCTATACTCCATTTAATTTAATATACTATTTTGAATCCCTACTGGAAGTAAACACGTAGGTTATTTCTATATTACTTTGCTAAAAAGTATAAAATAATTTTCTTAAAAAACTTAACAGTTTCTGAAGCTCGGTGCTCGGTGCATTCAAGAATTAAAGGCCCCAACTTCAGAAGCTGTTAAGTACTTTAAGAAAATTATTTAAATTATATTTACTCGAGTCATATTGAATTATTTGTATGGAACAGCAGAAAGAAAGAAAGAAAATTGCGTGTATTGGCACAATTAAAATTAAAACACATCACATTTAATAGAAAAAAAAGTATATTTATGCCAAAAGGGCCTCAGCTCAGCATAATGTCAGATGGCAACACCAGGTGCAACCAACTGACGCTGATTTTCAGCTGCAACCCACAGATCTTTCAGGAGATATTTTTTTCGCGTTTTCAAGTTAGTTTCCGTACTAAAAGTTGTTCATAATGATGACTACAACTAGAAAGCTTCGAGATATTATATAAATAAATAGATTTTCTCTGAATAATTCTATCTTACTTATTTATAAAATACTCACGTTGTCAACATAACCTAAAAAGACTATGTTTGTACACAATGCGAATCATTGTCAATGCCAACTATGGCATAACTAAACTAGATTAGTTTTTTATCTAGATCGGCCCACTATGCACGGCTGAATGAATTCCGTTGACTATGCCGAGCGATGACGCGGCAAAACCACAGTGTTACGTGTTACTGAGAATGCAATAATATATTAAAGTAATTGGTAATTTATTATATTAATTTGTTATGTTATCCTAATATGTTATTTGTAGGGGAAATTACAATTAATAAGTATAATTAGTTAAGGAAAATTGTTAGGCGGGGTGGTCGGGATTTCCAGAAACGAAAATCGCATTCATAATTTAATTCGGCCTAACTCTATTAATTCTTCTCAGAATGAAAAGAGTTAGGCTTTACTCCATGAAATAAATGAAATCCGTCGCGCAGCGCATGTTTTTACATGGATTACCTAATATTTTTAGTTTGAACTAGTAAAGTTAATTTTTAAAAAATCATCATATTTTAATATATCATATTTTTATCATATTGTTTTAAGTTCAAATGAGACTGATTAACTGGTTGTACTAGTTGCATACTAGTTTAATAAATATTGAAGACTTGTAGATAATATTTATGTTTTATTTTTAAATAAAATTATTCAAGAAAATCCATAGTTAAAAAGTTTTTCGAAGACTGAATGTCCGGATATTTCCGGATAATTCCGGACGGATGGAAACCCTAACCGCACCGCACCAGCCCCGCGTGGTAGGTTACTGCCCCATCCTCTCGGAGAATAGGCCTGACTCCAAGCAGACAGCAGCTCCAGTGGACACATAAATAAGACTAACTAGCGCCCCTTCACAGGTTTCGCACGGGTGCAATTTCTCTACTATATCAAAGTATTATACAGATTTTTTTTTTGTGAAACATTATCTAAGTGATGGTGAAAACCACATTAAAATCCGTTGCGTGGTTTAAGAGGAGTTAGCGAATATACAGACAGACAGACGCGGAAAGCGCGGATTTTATACTAATCAGAGATGATGATGAAGACTGCAAATACACAAAGAATTCGTTATTACTTCAAACGAAAATATGTAATATTAATAACCTTTGTTTATATAATAGTTAATAATTACGTTTTTACGCTAGATGCCGTGCGCATACTTGCACGTACACTTGTAATTAAAACGCAGCGGTCACGTCCCAGCTAAAGTTGACATTTGCATAGCAAAATGTCACGTCAACTGAGGATAACTTGTTATTATTAACACAAATTTTATTAATAAGGTAAACAGTTATAGCCTATTCGTTGAACATTTCCATTCCATACCATGCCCGAGTCTGATCCCGGCTTGTATCTTGGACTTTCTGAATTTCAGAAGAGGTAGGATAGCGGGGCTTTATGCTCAAAATTGTTTCTGCCCGACTGGGGAAGTACCTCCACCTTGCAGGATATCGTAGCCAAATAACACTGCTTTTTTGCAGTGTTGTGTTCCTAACGGTGAGCAAGGTCGCCAGTGCTCCTTGGGGAAGCCTCGTGTTGGCAATAGGCCACCCATATTGCGAACACGACGAATGTTAATTCGTTAAATATCAACTGACAATAAGAGTGGTTGTGAGTTAGCGAGTTGGTTTACAGATTGGATATGCTGTAGGTAATCCATCGAGTCTTGCCACACGGCACCGCTGGACCGCGCACCGTACCGTGCCGCAGCTGGCGGCACCGCACCGCGTCGTGTGTTCACCTAAGTAGAATTCCAAACTATTGCTGGTCACCATATAGGCTGTTCTTCTATCAAAATGGCTCTATAACAAATATAAAGAGTTATAAATTGCCCAGTCGAGTACGTGCAGCGCACTCTACGGGTACTCAGCCTCAGTAACTGTAAGGTTTTACAGCAGAAGCCAACCTCCTTCAGGGAATGCTTGGCAATCGTTAATATGACACCAGAATTTGAATTTAAAATATTTAATTTGAGTGTAAGCGAAATTCAAAGTCTATGTACAGTGCCACAAACTTATCTGACCGGTAATGACGTCGCTGCCGTCGCTTTTACCAATGTCACCTCTAAACAAAAAATAAATTTTGTAATCATTTTTGTTCTGTAGCGACGTTAGTTCCAATGTTGGTCACGGGGTCAGATAAGTTTGTGGCACTATATTTAATAGTAGATTATTTCAGAAAGTGACATACTGTGTAATTCGGAGATAGTTATTGGAAGTGAAAAATCGAAGAAACCATAATTATCCTAAACTTTAATGTTGCTTCATGTCCCCAGTACAACAGTACCACCACGATATGATCAGTTTCCATGCAAGAGTTCAATACCGGCAAGACAAAAATAGTATGTATCTATGTAGGACATAGGGTTTCGTAAGCTCAGCAGTGAAAGGGCCCAAAAGGTACTATGAGCTTAACATTTTAAAGCTTTGGTAACCTTGGGCAACACAACAATAAAAACTGGTTTCTACCATAATGGTACCATAGAGTTTAATATTGAAGACATTTGGGTAGTACCTACACATTAAATAGTTATAATTAAGTAGATATAAGTGGTTTTTACCCACTAACTTGATTTCTTATCTTTGAAATGGTAATTAAACAAGTCATTTTAGCTTTTAGTCATAATATTCTGAGAAAAAATGTGTCATTTGTAATCATCATCATTCTCCTGCCCTTATCCCATTTTATTTGTGGTCAGCGCAATATGTCTTTTTAACCGACTTCAAAAAAAAGGAGGAGGTTCTCAATTCGACGCGTTTTTTTTTTTTTTGTTACCTCATTACTTTCGTCTAGGTGAAAAAAAAACTTAACAGCTTCTGAAGTCGGGGCCTATAATTCTTCAATGCACCTAGCTTGGCAGTGGCCCCGACTTCAGACTCTGATAAGTTTTTTCTTTTTAGATTTTTGAAGTCGGTTTTTACTTATTTTTTAAAGTTTATTCTTCCATTCATCTCTATCAGACGTCATTTCCAGATTCACTTCCTTCACATTCATGTCATGTGTCACACAGTCCATCCATCTTTTCTTTGTTCTGCCTCTTCTCTGATAGCCATCAACTTTCGTACTTACAACTCTTGTCAACTGTCCTTGGAAGAAAGATAGAATAGTCTTTTCTGAAGCCGTGCAGATATTAATGATTTAGCCAAAGCATTTGACACAATATCTGTCCCTATCTTAATAAGCAAACTTGAGCACTCAGGAATCAGAGGATTACCACTTAAGCTTTTTGCAGATTATCTCCGGGGCAGAAGGCAGGTTGTAAAGATGGATGATTGGATTAGTGATGAGCTTCCTAACGAGTACGGTGTTCCGCAGGGCAGTATCCTCGGTCCAACATTGTTCCTAGTTTACATAAATGATTTATGTAAAATCAGGCTTACAAACGGAAAAATAATAACATTCGCCGATGATACTGCACTGTTATTTCATGCTGATACTTGGGGGGAGGTAAATCACTTTGCCCAAAAGGGGTTCGATAAAGTATCCAAGTGGCTCTATGAAAATATATTAACCCTCAACGTTATTAAGACTAAGTTTATGTCATACAGCTGTAGGAGTCGGGACCAAACTGATTTGCATATTATTGCCCATTCCTGTGATTTAGTGTCTACCGATTCGTGCAACTGCCCAAAGTTATCAAAAACCAACTCTATAAAGTATTTAGGTGTAACTATTGATGATAGACTTACCTTTCAACTTCATATTGACGCCCTAGTTAGCAGAACGCGCAAACTAATATACATCTTCAAGACTCTCCGTCACATCGCTGATTCCACAATAATTAAATCCGTGTATTATGCGTTATGTCAGTCGATTTTATCATACTGCATAACATCATGGGGTGGAGCTGCTAAAACCTACTTGTTGAATCTGGAACGAGCTCAGAGGGCTATACTTAAGGTAAGCCTATTTCTTCCCATACGTTACCCAACGTTTGACCTACATCAACGACTAAAAATATTAACTGTACGCCAACTCTTTGTCCTAGCAATTATTCTTAAGAAACACTCAGAATTAAAATTTGACTTGAGTAAACTCTCCGATAAGAGAAGAACCACTGAAGTTTGTACAAAAATACGCTGTAATAATAGTCTATCCCAAAATTTCTTTGCCTTCTTGGGTCCATATTTATACAATAAAATTAATAAAAACCTTTTAATCTATCCATTACCTCAATTTAAATGTAAAAAAAGAGTTTGTTCATGGCTTCAAAGCCTGGACTACACTGCTACGGAATCATTACTGAAACCACTGTCGTAAACAATTGTGTTGTAGCTATTAGCATGATATACACATACACACACCCTACCACCTAGATACATTCATTATTATGTACACTCACAATCCTCACAATCATACACTCACTAACAATTACATTACCTATTTACTCACACTCATACACACTCGCACTAACGATTATGTCCAAAACTTCTAAATGTGTTTTATACTTATCTATTAAGCTTCTTTGTTTTGTCATAAATTTTGCTCTTATTTTTACTTTTCTTTTTATATTCTTTACGATAATTGAAACATCGAGAATCTCAGTAGGTGCAATAAATTAGTCTCTTCAGAGGGTAGCCTGGTGATCTGTAACACAGGTTTTACCTATCACAGACACCAGTCTCTATTTAAATGTTAATTACTGTGACTGTATCTATAATGTGATGATGAGAAAATAAACTTTTACTTACTTACTTAAAAAAAAAAAAAAAATGTCTTCCCTGTTCGTAATACAATCTGTAGCAATATTTCTAAGATAAAATGATTATCTGGTTATTCATTTCCGTTATCTTTAAGATTACAGCACAGAAATGTTAATTACGGACTGAGGACTGTTTATCGACAGAATTTGCCCTGAACTGGCGACCTTACTGCCTTTACGTATAGGTAGTTACTTAACTGCGAACAGTTAATCGGCTGATTAAATAATACGATTAGATTGAAGTAAAGTAGACTTTATTGTTACATAATGTTAGTATTAGATACATACTTTGGGCATAAAATAATTTTATTTAAGATATACTCTAGGAAGAAGAAGGAAGACTATATCTAGGATATTAATAATATTAAACAATATCTGACTTATTTATTACAAAAGATGGTTTAAAGCAAGTCTTGTAAAACCCAGGTTTTACGATGGCATTTATAACAAACATTTTACATTTATGTAAATTATTTACATTTATTTAATAAATCGTATAAAAAAAAAAATTCTGTTACTTTAATAATGTTCCTCTTTATGACCTACTAGGTGTAGCCCGCGGTTTCACTCGCATCCTAGAGGAACAACTTCATGTACCGAGATAAAAAGTATCATATGACCTAATTCAGGCCATGGTCTACCTGTGTGCCAAATTTCATCGAAATCTGTTCAGCCGTTCAGGCGTGATTGATTAACAAACATCCAAATTCACAAACTCACAAAGATCCAAGCTTTCACACTATAATATTAGTAGAATAATTCAGCCGGGCTTCCACTGCGATAGAGTAGGTAATGCGCAAGTAATAGGCAACGGGAACGAAGTCCAACTAGCTAAAATAGGTTTTACCTTCCACTAAAAAAGAGTTTCAACCACTTTTATGATCTACGTTCCACTGCAAAAGAGAAATGAAAGCGAGGAATTGCCGTATAATTAGCGTCACATGTAATTTTTGATTGGTAGTCGAATGGAGTCCGTATGGACACCACTCCCGTTTGCTTAACTGGAACGAGTTCGTTATTAACTATTTTTACTCGTTCAGTCCGCTAGATTCTTTGTTGGAGGAAGCACTTCTATGAAGTTTACTGTTGCGAGTTAAACGGAGTCCGTACGGAGCCCGCTCCGCTGCCAGTGGAAGCCCGGCTCTCGTTTTTCATACGTAAACTATAATATATTTTCTGACTATCAGGGTCCATTGTTAAACCTCTCCTAGTTCTAACCGCAAGAGATCTCACGTGAGAATTTTAATGCCGTGCCGAATATATTAGCTGATCAACAATGTTCCAAAAGAGGCTTGACTGCTCGGGTGCAATAAGGGACGTACGAGTACTAATTTATTTATTAATCTCTACATAGTATAAAATAAAGTCGCTTTCCGCGTCTGTGTCTGTACTCCTCATAAACCACGCAACGGATTTTGATGCGGTTTTCACCATAATTTTGGGCATTTCTTCCGGAAGGTTTGTATGAAATACTTACATATATAATATCAGTATAGTAGAAAAATTGCATCCGTGCTATACCGGGGACGGGTGGCTAGTTATGAAATAAACAAGTTATTACTATTTACAACGGAATAACTTGTTTCGGATGGAGCCTGCAGTCGTTTTTTTCCGTGTACCATTTAAATGTCAAGCCACCATAAATTCGTTCTTGAACGATATTTTTTTTAGGCAAAACATTAAACAACTAAACGTCACGTATTGTTTTTTTTTGTTAAAGAAAAAAGGCAAAGGACAGGTCACGATACGGCCTAGTTCCTCTATGGTGGAGGCTATGAACAAAATTGTTTTTTAAGAAAATATTGTATGCAGAGCGAGGCACACAATCCAGATACGCCATGGTGACATGATAATCCTCACGGTGCTCCCTGCTGCTGAGCAACGAGGGTCTGTTGACCAAGAAGATGGTGAGATTATCAATAAAATTTTACTCTGAGAAGGCTAGGTTGTCATCAATGCTGATGATGGTGTTGAGAGCGTTATTTAGGTACACATTATTATTTTCTTAGCCCGATTAAACAAGCTTTCAATTAATAAAAACTGCATTGAAATAGGTCCATCCGTTTTGTAGCTATGATGCCAAAGACACACAGATCCACAGATACACAGATACACACTACAAACTTATAATACCTCTGTCTTTATAGTTGCCTGGCTGGAGGTCTTCTGGTCTCGCCACTTGACCGATAGATCCACAGATACACAGATCCACAGATACACACAACAACCTTTTGACACCCCTCTCTTTTGTCGGGGGTTAAAAATTAATTCTGGCCTGCCTGGAGGTCTCCTGGTCTCGCCGCATCATCGATTAAGCAGAGAAGGCTTCCGGAGAAGACAACTAGCGCCATGCGTCAAAAGAAATCTGCTGCCCATGTTTATAATATACCTACTTATGTAAACGGCTCGATACTTAACCGAACGCTAGTCTGATGACGAGGTCACAGAACGACACAGTTTCTTCAAAACAATAGCCAAAGACTCGCGTAATGCCGCGTAATTTACGCATTATTACGCATTGTGTGCGCATGCGTCGGTTTACGGGGTTTTCGTGTGTAGGCCATTGACTGCGGTTAGATAATATTAAATAATATACTTGTTTTTGTTGTACAATTTAATTGTGTTCTATATTCTACTTACAAATTAACCTATATGTTGAACGCTTGCCTTTATGTAAAAATACTTGAATTCGATTCTCCACAATTCGACTTTTCAAATTGATGTGAAATCGATTATCAGTTTGCATTATCGGTGATAGAAAACAACGTTAACATGCACTCCTGCTGTGCTAGTACGGCGGGTGGACAAACTTGTTTTCTCCACACTTTGCCTCCTAGACAGAAGACAAATCGAATAATCAAATCAACGAAATCGAATAATCGAGAAAGAAAATGGTAAAGAGATAGTTTTGTCTCAGACTTTTCCATGGACAAACCTGTTTTCTTCACCTTTTGTCTAAGGAGACAACTCTAGAAAGGGCCAAAGGACAAAACAAAAAAGGCAAAAAGCAGGAGGGCCTAAGTGCGATTCTCCTCAATTAGACTTTTCAAATTGATGTGACTTCGATTATCAGTGAAGGAAAACAACGTGAGGAATTATGCTCTCCTGGGAGGGCTTCACTTCCACAAGTTCTCGATGGTGTGTGTAGTGAAAGAAATAAAGAAAAGAAAGAAAGAAAGAAAAATCATTTATTTGGACTAGACATCAGACAACACAGTGCACAAACATAAAAAAGTAAAAAAAAAGCAAAAAAAGTAACAATAAAAACAACGTGCTGTCAGTATGCCAGTACCAAATGGGTTGCCAACTCAGCATTTGCTGGGCATACGAACACCCAGCGCTGATTTTCAGTTGGCACCCCTGCAGTGACACACGGACGGAGGAAACATAGTGCGACAACCCGTATTAGGAAGGTAACCACGATACATGCTCGTAATAGGAATCGATTCAATTTTGACTGTTCAAGAATGTTTATTGCGTTGTTCCAAATGTCAAGCGGAGTATTTGTATTATTAAAATTATGTATGTTTTTTTGAATTTGACATTTACTTACTTACCTACCTACATTGTTAAAATTTTATTATGTCTCGTTATTATTAATTTAATTTTGATTTAATTTGTATTATTACATGTTTTTTTTTTTTTTTACATTTTCCTACATCGTTTTTAATTTATTCTAATGTTTGCATCCGGTGTTGCCAGAATGTAACTTTGTAACATTTTACGTTACTTCTGACCCTGCCATGTTAGTTCCTTGACTCAAAATTTAACTTTTCGCAATTTTATTATTAACTAAACATAGGTAATTTGAAAACATGAAAGGTTACTTTTCTCTAAGGAATGTTAGTTTTCAGGCACATCCAGGTAACTTTTGACTGGAGCCCACTGGCAACACTGTTTGCATCCCTAAATTAAGGTAGAATGTACTATGATAAGAAAAGTTTGTTAACATCTATATTTATGTACCTAAATTCTATGCAAATTAACAAATATTCTATCCTAATCTATTCTAGTGATTTAAAAAGCTTACTACGCAATGTAGATCATTGAATTGTCATAATTAAATCGATTCCGATTACGAGCGTGCATCGAATTAATACGAGGTATTCCACGAAGAGCACTGATTTGAACTGCACTGAAACGAATAGCACTAAAGCTATTCCACGAACGAACGGCACCGATCCAAATTTTGGTTTGTTGCTCATGGTGGAATACTTACCAATGTGCACCAACGTAAAATATGCTTCTAGTGATGGGAACAATATTTGTTCATAATTATCCATATAAATCAGTAGTAAGTACGTTTATTGATCATATTTTCTTTATGTTTTAACTAAGTTGTTTGACGACACGGTTGGCGCAGTGGCTAAGCGATTAGCCTTCTGCGCTACGTGCCGCGGGTTCGATCCCCGCACGGAACAAATATTTGTATGATCTACAGATAGTTGTTTCGGGTCTGGTTGTGTGTGCATGTTACATGTATGTTTGTAAACAGTACCCTCGATACAGGAGAAATCCTAGTGAGGGGCAATGTTTTTTTAAAAAGAAAGAAAGAATAAGTACCTATTTGGTTTTGATTGCAAAATCTATTTATTACCTAGTTACTTACTATAAATACCTAAAAAACTGAATACCCTTCAAGCCAGCGCGGGTCACGAGGCGAACCGTTCTAATTCTAAGAAGTCTGTATTATTATTTCCTTTATTCATTTGTACCTAAAAGTTTGTATGAATGAAATATGACATCATTCGTATAGATTTTCATTAGGTTCGTAATATATTTTTGATGATTCTTTTAATTTGTTTATCAATTTCGTTAGTATAATTAGTCAATTGTTTGTGGCCGTTGAATCACTAAAAAAATACCCATTATTGTAATTTTCAAATGTAATTTCAAATACGACACCGACATCGACGACGATCATAACACTTAACCATTAATTTAACTTGCTATTATTAAAATATTTAAAATAAAACACATTGCATGCTGTGTTTACCTATAATTGACTGTGCAGTAATCTAAAAACCTTATTGTATATGTAATATTTATCATGTATTGCTGTAACAGATGTTGGTAGACCTTAAATAAATAAATAAAAATAAATAAATTTTACCTAAAATGTTAAAAAGTCGCTTCTTCCCTGTTCCTCGCAGACGCAGTCGCGGGCATAGCTGTTAGTTTTTTAACTAAAAAGAGGGGTGTTATATGTACGTAGTGTGGATCTATGTATATGTGTATCTCTGTATCTGTCTGTCTGCATCGTAGCTTCAAAACGGATTAACCGAAATCAATGCATTTTTAAATTGAAAGCTAGTTTAATCAGGTATCATTTTAGCTATGTTTCATGAAAATCTGTTCAGCTGTTCAAAAGTTACAGCTCTTTTTGTAGTTGGAGTCGGGGGTTTTTTATAGATATCCATCGTATATTGTGTAGTAAGCTCTGATGTCAACTGTCTTTTTGTTCATTGAACAAGTGGTGTTTACCTAAAGTGGTTGTTATGCTATAAATCTGTTTTAGTGTGTTATTATATTTGTGCATGAAAAAGTGTAAACAACTGTTTGTAAATGAAATAAAAGCAAAATAACCTTTGTTCATATTTGGTACAGTACGACACAACTATAAAGTCGCATCGGCAAACTTCGTAAAACCGATCACTTCCGAACTGCGTGCGACTTCAAGACAACGAATGTTTATAAGTAGGTACCTACTACAGTAAAAAAATGATCTTTACGCTGACGCAACAAGTTGCAAATAATCATTGGTAGTTCAATTTGTAGGCCAATTCACTTACCTAACTAAAGAAGTGCAGTTGCCGCGCAGTTGCAGTAAAATTTTGATCGAAACAACACATTTTGTATTCTCCTAGCTTTAGTGAGATACGCTGGCGTCAAATTTGAGAATCACTGCAATATGACGTTTCGTCTCATAATGACAACTTCTCAAAATGACAACCGGACGCAAAATGTCCACTTCGCACAATGACAACTTCTTAGAATGTCAAATTCGCATAATGACAACTTCTCAAAATGTCTATTTCTCACAATGACAAATTCGCATAAGGTCAACTTCTCACAATGTCAACTTCTTAAAATGACAAATTCGCATACTGACAACCGCTTAGTTTCTACTCTAACAAGCTAATTTGAATGTGGTATTAGGTATCGCTTGCTAAGGGTATGTAGGTAGGTATCGGAAGATTTTGAAAATAAAATATCAAAATTTATAATCAATCAACTGTAATACTTTAAGTCACCATATAAAAATAATACAAAAAATGTCACCATCATCAAAATGACGAAAACCAAACATAATACAAACTATATAAAAAAAACATTGATTCTCCTTCTCACAAGAAAAAGTGTTGAAATTTACTTTTTGAACAAAGAAAGTCACAAAAACGTAATCTTTTTAAAAAAACGATGACATATTCAGAGTTTCATTTTGAAGTTCAATTAAATATTTTTTATCAAAAGTTATATCACTGAGTCGTCTCCTATTTCTTAAAACGTTAAAAAGACTATTCGTTATTCTCCGATCCCAATATTTTGCTTCTTTTTTTAACAGAAATAAAAAGTAATATAAATTCGGTTTTTTTGTTATACGTCCATTACATACGTCCATGTTGTGCGGTGGCGCTGACCCTGTTGTTGCTGTTGTTTGCAAAATATTGGGATCGGAGAATAACGAATAGTCTTTTTAACGTTTTAAGAAATAGGAGACGACTCAGTGATATAACTTTTGATAAAAAATATTTAATTGAACTTCAAAATGAAACTCTGAATATGTCATCGTTTTTTTAAAAAGATTACGTTTTTGTGACTTTCTTTGTTCAAAAAGTAAATTTCATCACTTTTTCTTGTGAGAAGGAGAATCAATGTTTTTTTTATATAGTTTGTATTATGTTTGGTTTTCGTCATTTTGATGATGGTGACATTTTTTGTATTATTTTTATATGGTGACTTAAAGTATTACAGTTGATTGATTATAAATTTTGATATTTTATTTTCAAAATCTTCCGCTACCTACCTACATACCCTTAGCAAGCGATACCTAATACCACATTCAAATTAGCTTGTTAGAGTAGAAACTAAGCGGTTGTCAGTATGCGAATTTGTCATTTTAAGAAGTTGACATTGTGAGAAGTTGACCTTATGCGAATTTGTCATTGTGAGAAATAGACATTTTGAGAAGTTGTCATTATGCGAATTTGACATTCTAAGAAGTTGTCATTGTGCGAAGTGGACATTTTGCGTCCGGTTGTCATTTTGAGAAGTTGTCATTATGAGACGAAACGCAATATGATAGGCGCATCAAAAAATTACGTGGATTAGCACTCTCCATCGATGTAACTTCTTAGTTGTATCGTTCTATACGTTTACCTCTGATCGGATATAAACCTATGTGTATCCATTTTTTTTTAAGATAAATATTTTTCTTTTTTGTTTTACATGTTTTTATTCTTTTATTTTTCTGTTATATTATCTTTAAAATCGTTTTTGTGCTGTGTCAAATAAATACTTTTTCTTTCTTTTCTTTCAGCTGTAATAATGCTTCGTATAGGACTCCTCTGTATTCGCGGAGTGATTATAACGAAAACCAAGAGACAACATTGCCCCTCACTAGGATTTCTCCTGTATCGAGGGTACAGTTTACAAACATACATGTCACATGCACATACAACCAGACCCGAAACAACTACCTGTAGATCATACAAATATTAGTTCCGTGCGGGGATCGAACCCGCGGCACGTAGCGCAGAAAGCTAATCGCTTAGCCACTGCGCCAACCGTGTCGTCAGACTTATAGTGCCACAAACTTATCTGACCCGGTGACCAAAATTGGAACTAACGTCGCTACGGAACAAAAATGACTTCAAAACTTAGATTATATAATGCTTCAAAATGTCATTTTTGTACGGAGATGACATTGGTAAAAGCGACGGCAGCGACGCCATTACCGGGTCAGATAAGTTTGTGGCACTATATAGCTGGCATAGAGATAATAAATACTATTTCTTTGATATCTGGCTATCCAGTAAAATGATACTGTAACCATGACATCATACCGCCTCTTTAATCCGACTGTCAAGGGTAATAATCTTTACAAGATCCAGGTAGCCTATTCTGTAAACTAACTCGCATCTGGATTCGAATCTCACTCACGAAAAATCATACACTGGCTTCCGCCAGCGGCTTCACCGGCACGATATCTTTATAAATTATAGCCTTTTAGCTTTTTACTCAGTGATAATATAGTACCTATTATGCTGGTGAAAGAATTTTTAAAATCGGTCCAGTAGTTTTTGAGTTTATCCATTACAAACAAAAATACAAAGAATCAAATCTGTTGTCTTTATAATATTAGTATAGAAAAATGCTTCCTGTGACAAGTTCGCACAGAACAACATTATTGCTAAATAATCAGGGATTTTTGTCAGGAAACATGAGTTTTTTATCTAGTAACCCTACTTGGGGGCTTACTATGAAATCTTATAGCAGGGTGGAAATTGAACTGCTCAGACATTTCCAGTATGAGCTGACCTCGCACTGTATAGGCTTTTCGTACAATGAAAGGTCAGCTTATTCTGGAAATTTCTGGGTAGTTCAATTTCAGCACTGCTTGAGCTCGTAGTTAGCCTCTGTTATTATTAAGCTATAGTGTGTCAATTTGTCGAATATCAACCGACACTTAGAGTGAGATTCGAAACGAGATTCGAGATCTTATAGAATAGCTATGCAGTGCTCTAACGCGCGTAGGAGGGTCTTATTGAGCAGTCTAGGAGCAGGCTATCAATATCTGACTCCAGACATAAAGCCGGCAAATGTCCAGTGCTGTATATAGGCTTCCTCGACGACTTACAATAGTACATTATGATATAAGTGCGGTAAGTTGAAAATTACAGCCGAGGCGATATTGCTAGCCCGAGCCGTAGGCGAGGGTTACAAGAAAGCAGAGGCTGTAATTATCAAAGCGCACGTATGTCATACGACGTTTTATAACATATTTGCGAGGAATTTTCAAATAAAAAAGCGAAAAGAAAAAGCGCGCGGAATAATTTTTACTTGTTCACAAATTAGCGATGTGCGCGCATCAGCCCTTTTTTTTAAAGACAAAGGCATAAAAACAGCCAGTATTACTAATAAAGTAAATTAATATTTTTTTGTTTTTGTTACAGATAAATGGTTGTAATTTATTGTCAAAATTAATTAAATTAGAGAATTAAACGTTTATTTTTATATTTTATCTCCCAAAGTTAATTTTATTCATAAAATGTTGACCACTTTTCTGACATAAAAACTCTTTGCTAAGATTTAAAAAAGTACCGTTCGTTTTAGACAGAGCATCTTGATAAACCGTGCGTTTTACATTACAATACCGCACAAGTACGTAATGAGATACATTACGATATTGAAACTGGTGAAATAAGAGACCCTTTACGAGCAAATGTGTTATAAAATAATGAACGGTCTTGAGGAGTTAGTGACAATGATTACTTTTTGCAAATTTTTTGGTGTTTTAGCGCACTGGAGAATATTGCCCTTCCTCTTGATAATTTATGCTTTAGTTGCCTTTTAGATCACCCACGAGAATAAATAAGATGGCACTCTTTGGCCATGGAACCACAAAGCCGAGTTCCGACAAGATTCGTAGACTTCTGACATCCAACATTACACATTGTCGACATTGTGTGTTATAATGAGATGGGAGCCATTTTTGGTCTCGTTCAGGTTGCTTTGATTATTGTTTTTCTGTTGTTATTTTTTATGTTTTATTTGTTGTTTTATTTTTGTACCTTTTATACTTTTATTCGTTCCTGGCGAGTCCAGAATAAAAATGTTTTCTTTCTTTCTTTTTTCTTTCAATATTTAGCATTGGACGCCCAGCAGTGGATGATCACGTTGGTGATTCCGCTCTTGGTCTCAATGTCAGCAGTTCTAATCACATTACTGCAGTGGAAACTGTTCTGCTAAATGTCAAATATTTTAAGAAATAGTGAATGTTGGCACACTTTATTTTCGGCAAATATTCTGGCATTTAAATTGTAACGAAACCTATTGATTTTATTATGTAAGTATTACTAATTATACACGTTTATACACGTTTAGTCGGAAAGGTTACCTATATGCCTATATGAAGCCGCAAGGGGGTTATTGTACTTATCATTATGAACAACTTTTACTATTGGGACAAACATAAAATTACAATAAAAAAAACTGCTGTTCCATACAAATAATTGAAGCTGTTTTTTTTGTAATTTCAAGTTTGTTCCCATAGTAAAAGTTGTTCATAATGATGAGTACAATAACCTCCTTTTGGCTTTTAAAACCTTTTCTTTGTCTAGTATTTGCCTGGACCTCACTCAAATTCAATCAATACATCTAGATCTATGATCTAGCCTACATGCAACTTGCAGCTTTATTTAAAAAAGAAAAAAAGAAAGAAAAAAGAAAAAAGTATTTATTTGACACAGCACAAAAACAATTTTAAAGATAAAGTAACAAAAAATAAAAGAATAAAACATGTAAAAGAAAAAAATATTTATCTTAAATAACAAATGGGTTGTACGTCGCAGCTGTGTCAAAAAGGCTTCCGCTCAGCTTAAGCTGACGCGCTGCGAGCAGCCCGACAGCGCTGGTTTTCAGCGGGAGCCACATCGAGTGACGTTATGTGTGCCTACGTGTACAGAAAATATATTAATTGAATATGAATTAAATAAATAACAATTATAAAAGAACTTGTGTGTGTTGAAGTGATTATTGTATGAAAATAAAACGTGAAGGTAACATTTTACTATTGTACTATATCTAAAATAGTAATTGAGTGAGGGTAACTACATAATAATTTTTAAAAAACAACGTGTGTTATTATAAAGTAGTGTATTTTTCACGCTGCTGGACCGCACAGTACATTCCATCTCGGAATGGCTGAAAGGAAACCAGTTTGCCATTCCGCCTGCGCCCGCGGCCCGCGCAGCGCGCGAGTTGCATTGATCGCATAAAATTTTCAGAATAATAATAAATATGAAATATAAAATAAATTAATAAAGAGGTCAACCAACAACCATGGATTCAAGAAAGTAGGTACATAAAATTTATAATTATGTTTTTGTTTAGTGGAATTAGGGACATTAACTTACCCTTTTTGGCTTTGTCTTTTTCAGGCTATTTTAGTTGATTTGAAAGTTTCGGCAGTACAGAGCTCAGTGAAGTGCTTATGTTGGAGTGACGACACCCAAAAATGTGGATGCGGGACGAAGGGTCATGACGCCCCGAGCGCTGGCCATAGTACCCCAATTACCCGTAGGCCAAACTGAAACGGTAAGTGAGTTGTTTCCCGATACGATTATTCCTGCTGCTTTTGCAAAAATAGCTTTTTAAGTTTATAAATGAAGTTTTGTTTTGTTTTTAGGTCTCTTATTGGCGGTGGGATATTGTTCCAGCAGCTCGTGGCGGCATACCTGAAAGACCCCCTGAACGCTGCAGTTCTATACTTAGGTATCGTCAGTGGACTCACCGTGGGTCGGATTGTGTATTTATAATGGTTGTATTTCCATTCCAGTTTTTGATGCAAGTAATGTGGTTTTTTATTATTTATGACCCCAAAGAGCAAGCTCGCCAAGTGTATCTTCCGTCTGGCAGCCATTTTCAAAATGCCGTGTTTGTTTAAAAAGGGTGTGACATGGCTTCTTCGCGGTATGGAGAAGCAGTACCTGGCGCATGCGTTTTGCACACGCTGTATAAGTCGCTCGGTTCTGGACAACAAACATGGGCCATATACAGTGTCACAATAATTAAATTTTGATAAAACCAGGCTATCTACCAACCTTTTCCTTAATTTAACGTTTATAAACTCTCTTATTCTATATAAAATCTTAAGTCTATAAAAACAGTTCCTTACTACGCTATTAATGTGAGCTTCAAATCTAAGTTCTGGATCTGTGACAAGGCCTAAATTACGTGCTGCATCCACTCTTTCGATTCCATTTCCCATTAAACGTTATTCGTGACCAATAGCATATAAAATCACAAAACATTAAACTTTATTTCGATCAACACTTCATAACAAATATTCGCGTCATGCTATTTTCAATCCTATTTCAATAATCATACAATTTAAAATTGTTTGAAAATAAATCCGCGAGGAAAACACCTGATTAAGCTACATTGCAATTCCATCATTATTTTTCTGCAAATAAAGTTCAATATCGTCTGTTTGTTAAACTTGTTTACAATCGAAAGCAGTCAATCGTCAAGTATTGCAAAATCGATATAATGTGACTGAATTTAAAATTGACTCAGAATGCACAGGTTTTGTAACGGGTCGCCCATCCGAATTCCGACCTTGGCGAAAGTAGGTGTATTGCATCTTGATTCTTGACGCCTAGCTGGGTGGTGTAATAGTACGAAATTATTATCTTATTTTATAGCCAATTTTAATGATTGCTTGAAGTTTACCTTGGGGGATCAATATAATTTTAAGTAGTTGTAGATTCTAGAAAAAAGGCATCGGAAGATCGCATGCATTCTAATTCTAATACAAAATGTACTTACTAAAAACAGATGTCATAGCGACAATATCGGCGTTATAACGTGGCTGTACCCGCCTTAATAATAATAGAATCAATGGCGCCGATTCATATATTTCAGTATTTTCAAATTTGTCTTAACTTAAGTTAACTTTGATTTGACTAAAATCGTAGAACCTCAACCACATGACTGATTAAGAACAGTTAAAAACCTTTTCAAATAACTAGAGTACCAACAAATAATAATTATTATGATGTTGCAGACGTTAATTAAGCACCTGGCTGCTAAGTTGCTCCTGAAACCGGTACTACAGATTCATAATACCTACTAAGCTATGCCAATACGTTGCAAACTGATTTAGTAGTTGAGAATTCAAGGTGGCAAAAGCTATAGAAATATACGTGTATCAGAAATGCGTGGTCATATTTAAGGGTACTCGTAAGAATAAGAATAATTTATTTTGCATGATAATGAGTACATTAAGTTGGTAGGTATAATAGCATTATATTAATATTTTGTCCGTCATGATCAACCAGAATGTGGTGTACAAAAATGAAAACGGGTGATGATGGGTGTGGATCAGACCATCAAACTGAACAACTTTCTCTATGGGGATACCTTCGTAATTGCTAAAAAATATCAGCCGTCCCATACAATATTATCTACTCGACCCAAACGTATTACAGCTGACAATTTTTTCGCGATTACGATGTTGGTCCCATAGAGAAAGTTGTTCAGTGTGATGGTCTAATCCACACCCTTAAATATGACTACGCAAAGTCATAATAAAATAGTAACATTGATATAAAAACCCATAAAAAACGATGCACAATTATGTAAAGTTTAACCTTAAATTGATTTTCTTTTCTTTCTTTTCTTAAATGTTCAATAGGTCGGTGGCTAAGGAGTCAAAATGGAGGATTAGTGGGAACTGTGCGTCTTGAGTATTTATATCAATGCATGCATGCCATGCATAGTAAGCATTGATACTAGGTACAAGCGTGTGATCTCCCACACAATCATGCATAAATTACATAGGTACACACAAACAATACGTGCTATTTTAACCTATTCTTAAGCTCTTACCGCATCAAAAACTACCGGTTTTTAGACAACCGATTGTTATCGCTGAATACTGTGAAAACACCGCAAAAAGTGATTATTATGCAATTACCTATTATCTCCGGACATTGTCCTAATTGACTGGACGTTCTCCTAATTGCCTGCCCATTACCAGTCAAGGTTGCACATCCATTTTTGGATAGGTCTACCTTTAAAAGGTCACTGTTAATGGAGTACGGGATAAGAATACTAATTTTGGAGAGAAATACAAAATATTTTTCAGTGGTAGAGTTGTTTTCATTGAAAGAATTCAACTTGTGTTCTGTAAAAGGTTATGCATTGGTGTATAGTTGTACACACATTAAATGATGCTGTTATTAAGTCTCATGTGGGGAAAGCCGTGATGCACTGCATGGTGCGGCTCCGCACCGCACCGCACAGCCCCGCACCGCACCGCAAGGTTCCTCAATGCACTGCAAGGCGCTTCACTGCACCGCAAGGCCCCACCTGCACCGCGAGGCTCCACACAATACCGCCCGCACCGCACCGCACGGCACCGCACCGCACGGCACCGCACCGCACCGCACGGCACCGCACGGCTTGGTCGTGGGCGTAAAGACTCATGTATGTTCGATCCACCGTAACGCTCCACCATGCAGTATATTACATTTATGATGAGTTGATGAACAATGACCTAAATCAACTCTTTCGTAGATATAATTAATAAAAAAGAAATGTGTGCTGGGACACATAGTAGAAGTGAAACTTTAACGGACAATATATCGTCACACCACGCGGCCGTAACGCTTTTTCGTGACAGAAAAATCCTAATACCCCCCGTCTATATAGAAGTTTCACTTCAATAAAAGCTTTATATAGCTAAGCCACATATATTCAAGGTTTCTCCAAAAGAGGGGGAAATTATTCTACACACCATTGTTTTGATACGTTCCTCCAATCGACGCGGTATAAGGATAACGGTTAGTATATTATATTATATAAAACAAGTTTAGCTGTAGTAGGTGCAAGGACATTGTGCAACATACTGATGTGCTTATAGGTACTGTGCTGAGCCGTGATCTTTATAACCTTGGGTTACGTCATCGTGGTGTGTATGTGTGTGTGCCAATCTTCTAATAGGAAGATTTAATATTCTTATTCTCAGAAGCGATTTCTTGACATAATATATGTGTCGTTTTGAGTGAACGAACGGTACTGATAGTCCAGTCCTAGTAACCAACTTCTGGACTAGGACCATAATATTATATTTTTTTATGTAGTGCGCAAAATTTGCAGAGTGATTCAGTCTGTTCCCAAATGCAACTGCAGTAGGTACTAAAATTCAATCCAAAACAAAATAAAAACTTGATTTTGTATAGCTTGCGCTAGTAAATTATGCGTGTCCCCCATACTAAGTCGAGTTTTCCTTTTGTTTTAAAGTGTATCCCAATACTGCGGTTGCATTTAGGAACAGAGACTGAATCACTCTACAAATTATGCGCACCATAATATAAAAAAATATCCTGTTGATCGTTATATCTCTAAAAATGCATTCACACGGTTTGTATATTAATACGTGAAGAGAAAACTTTGTACCCCTTTTTAAGCATACTGCGCACACGGATGAGTGTGAGATTTGGCATAATTAAAGTTTATATGGAGAAGGAGTGCAGAAAGCTAAAATTATTGTAAAATTTCGACCCCTGGGCGACCACTAGTTAAATATTATCGTAGCAGAACGTCGAACATTCGTCGTTGTTTTTTACAAATTACGAACATTGTTTTGTTTACGTGGTTTTCCTTACGGCATAACAACTTGTTAGATCGTTACGTAGAATTATCTTTAATTGGATAATTATCTATACTATACAATATAGTCCCACTTTATTATCGGAGGTCCTTTTAAGGGATTATAGTATTCATCATTATGAACAAGTTTTATTATCGGAGCAACAGAGAAATCGCTAAAGAAAATCTGCAGTTCCATATCTACAAATAAGTAATTCAATATTACCTACTTGATAATATAATATGGAACAGCAGATTTTTTTTTTCGCGATTTCTTGTTTGATTTCATAGTAAAATGGCAAAACGGAACACTTATTAGTATTACCCGACTACGGAGAGGGTTATATGTTTGACCGGTATGTATGTATGTGTTCATCCCTCATAACTTCTGAACTACTTAAATCATAATTCGACAAATGAGGTATCGTTGGAAGCGTCTTGATTGTCCGCTGGTTATAGACCACGGCTATCTGAACATTACTATGAATTTTTATTAATATTTTCTTGTTTTAGTTTTAGTTTTTGAACTTAATTTTATTTTAGACTAATAATTCGAAACTTACACGAGGCCTCTGGAGTGTGAACTGTTTATTTAGAGTAATGCTCTATGGTCCAATAGAGTGTGTCAGCGTATCTACATGGTTCGCTTGCATCATGTTGAGCAACTGCCGGTGCTGGGCTCGTCGAGTGCCGCATTCATGCAATGACTCAATGAAATCAGAGCTTACGTACTAAACAAAATAGCGTAGTCCTATTTTATATAAGAACCAGCTTTCTCGTGCAAGCGGAGATAACTTTAAAAGGTACTTTTTACTATGGGACCAAACCTGAAATCGCGAAAAAAATATCAGCTGTCCCATACAGTCAAGTAATATTGAATTAGTTTGAGATTTCAAGCAGTCACCCTGTATAATTTTTAATAGCAATGCGGTTTGCACATTTGCATGACCTCTCGTTCGTCAGTCCTGAGCTGTTGGGCAATTGCCGCTTATCTGGTAATTTATATATTCTAAATAATATACAAATGTATAATTTGAAATTACTATAATGCGCCAGTACCGATGATAAATTAGACCCTATGATTGACGTCACGGGAACCTAGACCTTGTGACGTCCTTATTTCATCTTAAGAAAGAAAGAAAGAAAGAAAAAGAGTTTATTAGCACAACAAAAGATAAATAAAACCAATAACAAAGAAAACATATAAAATAAAATGAGTTATTGTGCCAAAACGCTGCAGCTCAGCATAATGTCTTGTTGCTGTCTTGCTATGAACTTTGTTTACTTATATTAAACGTGAGCTACTATTACATACATAGCTGTATGTAGGTATGTGATACATAGATGTAATTGTTGGAGGACACTAATATACTGGTTAAACAAGATTTAAAAAATACACGTTTAATCCATGATATTTTTTTGAAAATATATTCAGTATTGTTACATTTTCATGAAAGAGGTGTGTATGTCGCATAGAATTGAAAAGAATACGATCGATTCATTGTATTACGAACAAATTTTGACAGATGGAAGCGTAAGTTCACGCTTAGACTCGTTTCTGTCGTCTCTGAATGTCAGCATTAGACAAAATGACAATCTTACATTGCTGGGGTATAGAAAGAACAATTCTCAGAGGATTTAAGTTAATTTTCTAAAAGCTAAACTAAAACGAAGCTAACACTAAACTAAGCTTGTACCTAAACCGTTACAGCCTACAATATATCCCATCTGGTGCAACGCCGCGCCATCGTAATATGAATTCCATACAGGCCTATACCTTCAAATCTTAAAATAGTTACCCATCAATAGTTTAACTGTCATCGTTAAATATTTCGCGTGTATCACGCACAATTCCTTATTGCCGTTTGAAAGTAGTTCAATAAATAAATCATTGATCAGACAGGATCAGACATTGATAGACCAATTTGACGTTCTAACCACATACAGAAAATGTCAACTTAAACTTTACTGAATCACTCTGCTTTGCGTACTACATATGTACATAATATAGGTATTATAGAACTCGTACCTATAGGAAGGATGAAAAAACATCGTAGGTAGATGGAATGCAATGTTTTAATTAGTATTTGTCTGCCGTACGAGTAGGCAGACAAATGACACGTACTCAGTGACTTTAATTTGACTGGGTGAGCTGGTATGTCAATGTCATTTTTTCGCATTATATTATCCTCAAGCTAATTGGTCACACAAGGAGAGCAGCGATACATCATTGAAGCAAGCAACACACGTTTGAAGCAATTTATATTCAGTTTTACTTGTATCTATGAAAAAAGCCCGTAAACTAATCTAACCTAGGTGAATGCGCTAAGGTAGCCCGCGAAAATCAGCGCTGAGTGTCCCACATCCAGCATATTATGCTGAGTTGGTAACCTTTTCGGTACGGGTATGCTCGACGGCATGATTTTTTTATTAGAAGTGTACTTATTACCCATTGTTATATGTGTTTCGCTTATTTTGTATGACACCGCGTCATTATCCCGTACGGAATCAAATTATTCTTCTTTCATCGTTTTTTTATTTCAAAATCAAATTTTATTACTTTTTTTGGTAATTGCAATTTTATTGGGTCTTATAATAAGTTTTCTACATAATATCATACTGTTTTCCCACGAAGGTTTACACATTTTCATGTAATACACGGGGCAAGGCTATTGCCATGGCAGAATTCCTAAATTCGGTTTGTTTGAGACTTTCCTAAGACAAAGTCCAATGAAGTTTCTTTCTTCTTTCGTTTGAAGAGCTCTCAAAGAATCGTTCATGCCGTGGTGAAAAGATTAGCCGTCTGACTCGCCAAGTCAGCGAGGATCGTAGTGGGCCTGACTGCCTGGGTGTGCCCGACATACTTAGGTAAGTATGGCTATATACATACATATTCAATACCAATAACGTGACAAACGAGCATACGGCCCGCCTGACAGTAAGCGGTTACCGTAACCTATGGACGCTCGCAACACCAGGGGCATCACTCGCGCGTTGTCGACCCTACTACTAGGGTCGTGTTGGGAGTAGGAGTACCCCTACTGGCACACGACGCTTCTCTAAGGAGCATGGCGACCGTGCTCACCGTTAGGAACACAACACTGCAAAAGAGCAGTGTTACTTGTCTACGATATTCTGCAAGGTGAAGGTACTTCCCCAGTCGGGCAGAAACAATGTAGAGCGGACAGTCCCGCTATGCCCTACCTGTCTTATTTCATTTCAACTTTCTAAGTACCATAGAATAACCTATAGTGTTCAATAAAGCACAAAAAATCAACCAACACAACACTTAACAGCTAATATAGGCCATAATACACTGCTATAATAACTAATATTAAGGTCTACGCGAGCTAACTGGTGCAATTAGTCAATTATGTGACCGTTTCGGTGACAGTCGGCGGGTAATTGAATCATTGTAGTTAATGTGTGGGCCGCAATACTGTGATGAGCGCCAGCGGAATAGCGTAGCGCCGCGTCCGCGTTTGTGAATCTAGCCTTACTACAAACTACCATAGGATAATTTTTTTAATAGTACGCATAATTTGTAGAGTGATTGAGTCTCTGTACCTCTACCATGAGTTTTCCGTGCCGTCTAAAGTTCACGTTCACATGCAATATTTATATGGGAATTTTTTCAGCGCCTCTAGCGGTATAAATAGTGAACTAAAGTCACTATACAAATATTGTATGTGAACGTGAACGTTAGACGGAACGGAAAACTCATGGTAGAGGTACCTACTGTTCCTAAATGCAACCGCAGTATTGGGATACACATTTTACACACATGCATAATTTACTAGCGCAAGCCATACAAAATCAATTTTTTATTTTGTTTTGGATTAAATTTTAGTACTGCGGTTGCATTTGGCATCAGACACTGAATCACTCTGCAAATTTTGCAAATTTTACATAAAAAATATACTACATATTTATATACTATATTACATTAAAATACCTATAATATATTATTTGAAGCTAAGCTAAAACCAACTCCGGTTTGGTAAACCGGATTAAAACTAACAGAAAAACAAAAATGTCTTTCAAGCTATCCAAATAAGCATAACCTACATCAAACTGCCTTCCTACTCCCACTCAGTTCGCTACCTTACGACTTTCGTTTTCTCTGGCTTACACCTTAGTACGTACGCAATAAGGGCCACTTTCACTGGGCGGGTCAAGGTTCGATCCCGAGTGGGGAGCACATGTAGTTTGTAGTATCTACTGATGTTGCGACATGTACAGTTGGCATTTTGCTGTCGACTAGTTTTTGAGCGTGGCACTGTTTGTTTTAATTTTAATGGAGTATTTTTGTGGGCTTCTTTGCTTAGCTGTCTCATTTCGTGTTTCGACCTCTTTACGGCATGTAGAGAGGTTCTTGCACCTAGAGTCTCGACATTTCATAAGTGCCTGTATCTGGTTTACATGAATTATAGATCAATTCTATTCTTATAAAAAAAATGTATTCTATTTTATTAGTATGCACTTCCTAGCCTGAAGCACAGGTTCAACCTAGTTCAGGCAAATATGCAATTGTGCTTTATTTTAATGTAAGTCACTTCTTGTTAAATGTATCTTTTTCTAAATAAACAATTTTATTATTATTTCCTTTATTTAATTATTTTCACACACTTTTTTAAATTTATAAATATTTTTACAATTATATAAAAACATTTAAAAATATAAAAGAGTAGTGGTAGTAGCCCACCGGCATCGGGAACAGGGTCCAAGCTACGGCGGCTAGGGCTGCAGAGAAAGGAACCTCCTCACAATGCGTGCCGTGTCGAGGAGTACCGCTTTCTGTATCAAGCCCTTGATCCAGCCCCCCAACGAGAGCCTCATAAGATGTTGGTCGAGGCTCTTGGCTATTAAGCCATTGGCCGTAACTTATTGATTGGTTGTCGCAGCCGCTCCAACTAGATTCCGCCGGCGTACTAATAAAATGCGGCAAAACATACTACGCAAGAATAGGCGTACTCGAGTGAGTCGGTCAGATTAAAATGCCGGTTTGCGTAGTAAAACTGTGAAAAAACAACACTATCAAAATTTAAAAAACACTGGGATATGTACCATCAGTAAAGATTGTATAATTTCCGAAATAATTTCAACAATAAATAAACAAACCATGAATGACAATCACCACATGACAATCAAATGACAATCACAATGTCAAATGAGTTGACGCATTCAAAGAGCCGTTTTTCTTAGGTAGTGCGGTATCTAGTTGGAGCGGCCGCGACAACCAATCAATAATGTAAGGACGTATTATTATTATTTTTCAAAATCTTTTATTTTTTACCTCTTCCTTTTGGGAGGGTCAAAAGCCTTCATACGCGGGCCGGAACCAAGCGTATGAGGGGATGATTATATTGAATATGTGGCAGTGTGACAGTGTAGAAGATGATAGGAATTTCCTATTATTCTATTCATCTTGGCTTACCTTACACTATTGGCGCACTGGCTAAGCATTTAGTTGTCGTGCTATGTTTGCAGGTTCAATTCTCGCACAGAGAATAAATATTTTGTATGGCCTACGGATAGCTGTTCCGGGCTGAGCGTGTTGTGTATTGCATATGAGATGTATATTCGTAAACTATACCAATGATACACGAGAAATTCTAGTGGATATAGTTTTAACCCCTTAAAAATTATTTGTGCTGTGTTTTTATTCTATTTATTTTATTCTTTATTTAAAACATTTAAGTTACGTTATACATAAAATTTTACTCACCAAACTACTGATACAGTTTGTAGGCGTTTTGCTCTTTTTAACAGTTTTTTAAATTAAAATGCTACCTTTGTTACAATAATATTTTTAAATATATCTTATCCACTACTATAACTATCTAGTATATCAAGTGTTATTATTTAATAATAATAATAATAAAGCCTCTTTATTCCTTAATTTAAAAATACATAAAATTTAAAAAAATACACAATAGTTTTAAAAATTAATTAAGGACCCCTCTTTGGGTAAAGACCTCCTCCATTTGTTGCCATCGTTTACTATTTTGTGCTGTTGTAAACCAATTGATTGATGTTATTAATTACTGTTACTTTTTTTCATAACAACATACAGACACAATCGTTTCAAGTTTTCTATGTTAAAGGCACGTTGCCTTGGAGTCTCAAACCAGTTTAGCTACTACACTATAACTGAGCGATGCAATGTCGCAAGCTTGACGTAAATGTTTCTTTGAGTTACATAACGTATGCACTCGGTATGTACTTGTATAGTGAGTAGGTAGGTGCTTGTTTTGAAAACAACATGTAGCTGGAGAATTCTTGTTGTTAAAGTGCATGAAAAAATGTCTGAAATTACTAAGGAGTTGAGATATTTTTAATATTATTTGTTACTTTGTGCATTTATAATAATGTATTGTTAAGAATAATGATTCCCGATAAAACTAGTTCTCAATAAATAAACTGCATTGTAATCGGTCCATCCGTTTTAGAGATAAGATGCGGTGAAGACAGAGATTATGAGAAAGAGTATTTTTTGCATGGGTCCTAAAATATTTAATAAATTACCAACAGAACTCAAAACATTAAATATAATTATATTCAAGAATAGATTAAAGAACATGCTAATGAATAAACGTTATTATAATTTATACGACTTTATGAATGACTCACTTTAGACTTATGACCATGATGTATTTTTATTCTTGACATTTTAATTATTACTCATTATTTTATTTTTCTAATTTCGATTGATTTTATTATTTTGGTTTTCAATGGAGATTACTCATTTGTACACCTTCATAGGTAAAACATGTTGGACTCTAATTTCTTATACTTACATCAAAAATACTTTGTAACAATGTATTATCATCACCCATGTTTAACACAAATAAAATGATTTGATTTGATGCCACAGACAGATACACAGATACACAGATCCGCAGATTCATAAGTCCATATTACAAACTTATAACCCCTATTTTTTTTCGGGGATGAAAAACACGTCAAAAAATATTTATAAAAACGTCAAAATAATGTCATAGATATACGGTGAAAATAGTTGTTTGGAGTTCATTATGATACTTATTAATAATGATACCAGTTCAGAAGTTATTGCACTTGCGTTCAAATAGCTCCATCTGGCTATAAAGGGCTTATCTTGAAACGAAACAACTGCGCAAAGTCGCTTAACTTAGCCGCATATGAGGTCGTAACTTAGTTACAAGTGTTACAACACCTTTACTTTGTTATTGTACTTACTTGCAGAGTATTGTGCAATGTTAGCGTGTCTCGCGAGTGGAATGGACAATTATATTGAATGCTAAGTGCAGATGGAAGTAGCCTAGAGTTACTTAGATAAAGACTTGAAACCGTGTCTAGGTGATCGTTAAATTATTAAATTATTTCGTGAATTGGTTACTAAATTATTAAATAACTAGCTTCTGCCAGCGGCTTGTCCCGCGTGATATCTTTATAAATTACAGCCTATGTTACTCAGTGATAATATAGCATACTGCTGGTGACAGAATTTTTAAAATCGGTCGAGTAGTTTTTGAGTTTATCCATTACAAGCAAACATACAAAAAATCAAATCTTTTCTCTTTAGACATATTGCCGACGCTTTTTGGCGACAACCGATGCCTTATGTTGAATGCCCACGGTATATGATAACAGGGGAGTTATCCTGTAAGAACGTCTCGGATATCCATTCGGAACAACTATGTACCTACGCTTAGAACTAGCGCGCACTGCGTTGCCGACCATTTTTTTGAGGTAAGTATTGAACATAAAGAATAAAAAAATAATAACGTAGGTACTTATAGTGCCACAAACTTATCTGACCCGCACTTTGATGTAATTTTTGTTCTGTAGCGACGTTAGTTCCAATTTTGGTCACGATAAGTTTGTGGCACTATACTGCTGATTTATATCGATATGTTTTATTTAATAATTTCGAACAAAAAATAGTTCCCATCACTGAAAAAAACTTCGTGGAATAAAATTAATATTATTTTACTGTTCCACGAAGAGCACCAAACCGAAATTTGGATTTGTGCCGTTCTTGAAATAGCTTTGGTGCTACTCGTTTCAGTGCCGTTCAAATCAGTGCTCTTCGTGGAATAACTCATTTTTCGCTGCAACGAATAAATTACTGCTTGCTTTTAGTCTGCGATTTTTTTATCTCAATAGGCGCGGTTCCTCATACAAACTTCACGGATTTTGCGGAAAAATAACGCACGGAATTTAATCGCACTGTGTTAGGCTTTACACAGTTGATCTGACGGCTGAAATTAGGACCCTAGAGCTCGTCACAGACAACTATGCTACAACTAAAAAAGTAAATGTATCGAAGACCTCAGAATATTGAAAGAAACAATGAACCCGTTTTAAAAATCACATTTTAGTACAAAAGAAGACTTTACAATAAGTCGACCATGGTCGTAGACCTTACTTCCAACTTTAAACTTATGCATAAACAATAATAATAAGTAGCTGTCCTTATGTAACGTGTGGTCGTTTGTCACACGATTATGTTCAAGGACCCTACCGTAGGAACAAAGCAGAAGTGTAGATAATTTAGTAGCAGTGTGGGAATTGTGAGGAATTTGAAATAAGGTTGTATGTAAGGAATGTATGTAGATAGAATTGTTAAAAATAGGTATTACAATTGATGGATCAAAGACTATGTTGACGATAGAGATGTATGGAAGTGATTATCTTCTGCACATGCGGCTTCCCTGGTGACCCACTGCTTCCTGTCTTCACACACTAATTTTAACGCTTCCCTTGTACCTTTTTGGTACCCATTTTTAATTGGGTGACTGACTTGAGTGTTAAGTACGCACCTACTAGTATTGTATAATTATAATATTATAGTGGTACTTATGATCTTTGCTGTTCTTTTTTTTATTGTAATATTGTGTAAATTGAGGTCGAATTTTAGCCGGGGCCGCTCCCGCGGCCCCACATTTGTTGTGTAGTAAGCTTCTTTTATGAAAAGAGTATACATGGAGTATCTTGCCGGTATCTTCTCCAGAACCAACCCACTTGGAACCGTGCGCCTAGAATCACGACGTTTTGAAAGTGCCTGCAAAGGCCCAGTTGAAATAAAAATCTTTGAATTTGACTTTGATGAAGTTATTAGATTACCTACACTAATATTATAAACTATTTTTTTTGTAATGAATAAACTCAAAAACTACTGGACCGACTTAAAGAACTCTTTTGCCAGTAGAATGTTACACTATCCCTGAGTGATTATAGGCTATATTTTATTTTGATAAAAATAAAACGCGCGAGTGAAACCGCGGGCAGCAACTATCATAATAACTGCGGCACGGTTGGCGCAGTGGCTAAGCAATTGGCTTTCTGCGCTACGTGCCGCGGGTTCGATCCCCGCACGGAACAAATATTCGTATGGCCTAT
The DNA here is from genome assembly GCA_932294325.1 of Allophyes oxyacanthae. Lineage (NCBI taxonomy): Eukaryota > Metazoa > Arthropoda > Insecta > Lepidoptera > Noctuidae > Allophyes > Allophyes oxyacanthae. The sequence goes on along the minus strand of OW028635.1, from coordinate 345,233 downwards.
ACTCCGTTTACTATAGCATTAGAAAAAAGAGGCTCGTAGAAGCAGTAGTGCAAAACCTTTTATTTCAAAGTTAAGTTATAACTTTGTTGGATAAATCTGAGACTACTAAATACTGAGATAAACGAAATAAAAATCATTTTATTATAAATAATGCTTTATTTATAATAACATCTTCATCACACATTACAAACTTACAACAAAAGGAATGAATGAAACAATAACAAAATCACAGAATATTTACGTCAATTTCACAGACGACATAAACCGGTAAAATTAGAAAAACCCGGCTGTCACAGCTTATGAAGGGACTAGGTGACATTTTAGATTTGGTAGAATTATAGTGAAGCGAAAAACGTTCTCGATATTGTTCACTCCTGCTTCTTTTAGGTTTTTAGCATTGACACTTTAATTTTAAGTTGGAATGAAATAATATATCTAAATAAAAGCCACTTAATTTCATAAGATAAATAGTTCAAATGATTACAATGAAGTGTGACAGCTGGTATATTAATAGATATTAATACATTTGGCGTTAATCGTAACTGTAACAAATTTAATGTACTTTTGGTACAAAGTGTACATTAAAAAGAACCTTTTTTAACTTCTGTCTAATGCTATTGTAAACGGAGTATACAGATAGTTGTTCCGGGTCTGGGTGTGTGTGCATGTGGCATGTCATGTATGTTTGTAAAAGTGTACATACGATACAGAAAAAAAACGTAGTGTGGGGCTTATAAAAAAGAAAGAATAACTCGGCCCATTTCTCTCCCACTGCTGAATATGGGCCTCTTTTAACAACGAGAAGGGTTAAGACCTTAGTCCACCGTCGCTTACTGCGGGAACATTTCTGGTGTGCAGGTTTCCTCACGTTTGTTTACTACGTCCAATATAACTAAAGGCGAATCTAGTCACTTTTATCACAATTCAACATTAATTAACAATCATCATCATCATTAATCAATTATTATTTCAACATTATTCTCACAGAAAACCGATTAGACCATTAAGTCACACCAAGGCCAATCAGACGATCATCGATGTAAACTGTGACGTGTGTAGTAGAAATAGAAATAGTTATTTGCCATAAACTAGTGGTTGTGGCAAATAAAGAACCAAGTAGTGGCTGGAAATAAGCACACAGTTGAAGTGTTGTCACATCAACTGTGTGCTTATTTCCAGCGACTACTGAGGACTATATTGGCTGATAATAATGAATCATTTCTACATTGATCTGGAAATGCTTCTTATGAATCATGAACCGCAGTTATGTATCTCCGCTTATAAGGACTATAAGCGCCGTAATTATATATTTTTTTCCTTAAGGTATCTTATTATGTGATGGTATGTTTGTTAGTCATTCTTTTGCCATTTTCCTTTTAATTCATCACCTTTCGGTTTCACCCAACTTTGCTTCTTTAGGTAGGTAGGTTATTATTACAGTAGAGAGCAGTGGTCTCTTTGTATGTCAAGAGAGGGCCGATCCCGCTAGGAGAGAGTGCCGAGGAGCTACCTCCCGACTCACATTAACTAGTGGCTTCTGGGGTCGCAAGCATAAGCATACATAATATGGACTCTGTTGCGCTCTCACTAAGTGGCTCTCGATAAGACGGCGACGTATTGTGGTCATGCTTCCCCGTGCACTGCACAGCGATATTTACAGTCTCCCCCCACGAGATGTGCCCTAACAGGTGTGGTATCGTGTTAGGCTACAAGTTTCCGAAGTCTAAGCGCGGCTGCCGAACGTGAGGTCGAGGGTTCGAGTTTAAGGCCAGGCGGTGTTATTGGGTTTTTTTTTAGACTCTCGGTATCACCCGGCTGTTAATATCAATAGACTTGCCTATACATGGGACACAATCATCGGCAAAATATGGGAGTACTTAAACGGGAAAAACTACTTTTAAGGATCCATCCCAACCATATCATAAAGTTGTAAATAGCGATGACTTGTGTATTTCTAGTCGTTACGTATATTTCGGTGCTACCTCTTCATATTCTTTCACCCTACCTGTTCTCATGTTCAAATGTGAAACAATAATAGACAGCGCGTGATCTTCACACCCTAACAGGGCAATATCATAAAACCCATCAAATGCTCGCGTCAATTTAGTTCAACCCTTCTGCGCAGATCCCAAAACTCATGTCACATATTACGAACACTTCTTTATATTTAAGGTAATCCTTGAAAAATCGGGAACACGCGTGGTATAGCATAAAACACACATACCTAGAGATACTTAACTTCCGACAATCCACGCACACATACATACCGTACCTTTAAAATACATTTTCCGAACATCCTGAGAGAGTCCCCGACCGTACCATTGAATTCCGTGTGTTCCAAGTGGTGTGTATGTGTGCGTGTATTGTAGATAGATGTGGGGAGTTAAGTGTGTGTTATGTGATCTGTGCATAAGATGTGTATGCTAAGGGTTAGGAACATTTGTATGCGTCCTTTGTTTGCGGTCGGGCGCCTGTTTGGGTGACCTTTGGGGTTGTATGGTGGAAGTCGAAGCGGGAATCATATTTATTCAATTTCTTCTAAAATCTTACTAATTTTATAAATTGTGATTGTTATGTTGGGATGTTTACATTATTTTGTGAAGCTGCCAGTGGCGAAGGATGACAGTTTTAAAAGGGGAAGACGTCCCAAAAATGCCCTCTAAAAATTGCTGTAATTAATACTGCAAGACAAAAATCCATACCGTCTCTTGTAATCTATATAATTAGTCATGTCTGGAAGGGCTCGATCTCACTGAAGCCATATTACGTTGGTCTATGCACTAACCAATTCCTAAAGGGAAGCCGTTGGGAATCGGGTTGTATGGGCTCTTCGCCACTGGTAGCTGCACACAGATAGACTTTGTCCTGGATTACTACAAGGATACTATTAAGAGGGGAACAGCGGGAATTTCCGCTCAAAATTGGAACTGCCTGACTGGGGAAGTACCTCTACCTTGCAGAATATCGTAGTCAAATAACACTGCTCTTTTGCACTGTTGTGTTCCTAACGGTGAGCATGGTCGCCAGTGCTCCTTGAGGAAGCGTCGTTCTGGTAGTAGAGGTCACCCTATTGCCAACTCAACGCTAGGTCGGCAACGCATGATTGTCCCCTGGTGTTGCAAGCGTCCATAGGTTACGGTAACCGCTTACCATCAGGCAGGTCATATGCTTGTTTGCTACCTTAATGGTGTAAAGAAAAAAAAATCCTTTTTATTCGGGTACATGTCGTGTTCCCCTAGGATGCGAGTGAAACCGCACGCAACAAGTTATGTGCGTAGATAACTTATGAATTTGTACCGAGAGCGTCGCGGGGTGTTTCAATTAGATTGCCAAGTATGGTAGAAGTACAATACGTCCATATCAAAGAAACATAATTATCACTGAGAGAAAGAGAGGTCTTAAGTCATTGATAGGTCTCGCTATGTTAATCGAATGGGCAATTTAGTTGCCATTTGTTTCGTCACTTGATCACATCACGCAGTTTATCTCCGACCTAACAACCAAGAATTTTTAATTAATTGACGACACGGTTGGCGCCGTGGCTAAGCGATTAGCCTTCTGCGCTACGTACCGCGGGTTCGATCCCCGCACGGAACAAATATTTGTATGATCTACAGATAGTTGTTTCGGGTCTGGTTGTGTGTGCATGTGACATGTATGTTTGTAAACTGTACCCTCGATACAGGAGAAATCCTAGTGAGGGGCAATGTTCTAAAAAATAAAACATAAAATTGTTTTGGCAAACCGACAGCACATTGTTTTTATTGTTATCTACCATTTGTTTCTTTTTACTTTTTTTATGTTTGTGCACTGTGTCCTCTGATGTCTAGTCCAAATAAATGATTTTTCTTTCTTTTCTTTTCTAATAGAAAAATCATCTCCATATTACTATTAACAAAGTCATATTATTAAAATGGAGTTGTAAAAGCCATGCTATCGATTCTCTTGTAATGATTTCGTAACTGACATTTTGTGGTACTGTGGGCAAAACTACAGCTTCATCGAGTCGAGTCGATTGTTTGTGCGTAATAGAGCATACGAATATCGATCAAACGTTTATATTCAACATAAAATCGGTTGTACAGTATAGGTACATAATTATAACTCGTTCAATTCTCTCTGAAATGTTCAGACATTTCAGGGTGAATTGAACGAAAAAAAAAAAAAAAGGATAAATAATATGAACTGAAAAAATTTAAATGAATTTAATTTAATTTCAATCATTTCATTCATTTCAACCATTTCATTCATTACGTTCATTACATTGATTTTATACATTTTATTATTTTTATTGCTAAATCTTTTAGTTCTTTATGTCCCTACATTTGCTTTTTCTTTCAGTTGATAAATGTACTCTCTTATTGGTTTTCCTCTTTTTCTTTTTGCTTCTATTTTCCGTTCCATAATGGTGGCAATAAATTGTATGTCTTAACAAAATCAAACAACATCTATTAAATTAATAGTTTAGTTGTAAAATATTTGTAAGTTTCACAAGCGCGTTTATTTAAAAGAAAATATATCGTATTATTTTATTTTCATTTACTTGATAAAACACTGAATGGTTCACACTGGCTCTAGACTGAAAAGTCTGGAAATCATGGCGGACGCCTTTGCCCAGCAGTGGGATGATGCAGACTAACTGTAACAGTAAAATATAACCGTAAATTACTGCAGGTGGTTCAGTTTACATAACTGCGTGTTGGTGTCACAATCTATCGTAATATTACGGAATCTATATTGTAAATGGCAAATACATAAAAAGTCTTTAGCGATAGATCTAATCTTGATAATTCTATTGTTGTCCAATAGATAGCGGTGAATATTGTAACGCCATTCATTTTGACATCGAGTCTACTAAGAGTGACCTTACGAGGCTGGCATAGTCACCACGGTGAACTGAAGCCTCAATAAAAATTTGATTAAAAAAAAAAAAAAAGATGGAAGGTGGATGGATTTTCCCACGCTATAGCTATTATTATGTAACGAAGTACCTATTATTGAAACAAAGACAGTAATAAACAAAAGATGCAATACGATGGCTTCAATCATTGACCTACTACTATTACAGTGGATGGTGGGTATAGAACGAAATTCACGAAAAATATCCGAGTCAACCTATATAAGCGTACATTTAAAGATATATAAAAACTATAACATCCTAATTCAAACCGTATCGTCATTAGTAAACAGCATAATTTTACTTGCGACAATTATTTATCAGCCTATTCAACTTTTTCACAATACAGTACGGCATTTTTGACGTGTATTCTGCATAAAGTTATTATTACTAGTGGTAATAACTTTATGGTATTCTGTCGGTTGACAAAACAAAGACTGGCGCGCGATTGGAACTCTTTTTCCATTTTGGAACTCTGTTGGCTTGGATACTTTTGGCTTCAATGTTCCCTTTTTCTTTCATACTTCCTAAGTGTCAAGAAGCATACGGCCCGCCTGATGGTAAGCGGTTACCGGAACCTATGGACGATTGCAACACCAACAGAGCTAGTACGGCGGGTGGACAAACCCGTTTTCTTCTCCCTTTGTCTCCTTGACACAAGACAAAGCGAAAAATAGAGAGAGTAAATGGTCAAGAGATGGTTTTACCCCTATTTTTTCGTACTAGCCCTAGGAGCAATAATCGCGTATTGTCGGCCCTGTAAAAATCTTATTAGAATCTTGTTCCAAGTGTTCGCACCTAGTTTGTTTATCTACAGTCTTGAATATCGTTGCGCAGACGCTTACATTGTTAATTGATTACTAAATTAAACGAACTTACCGAAGTGAAGTTCTATTGTAATTATACGCGATGTTCAGTCCCCGACACTACGATATATGTTACATGATGTTTCCTTGTGTGTACATAAATAAATAAAATAAATAAATAAATATATTTTCTAAATTAAACGAACTTACCTAAATGATTTTCTGGTTTTTTTATTTTTTATGTTTGTTATGTGTGCAATTGTGCATGCTCGGTGTCCTGTGTGCAAAAATAGATTGATTTTCTTTCTTTCTTTCTTCTTAAATGAATGATGACAATTATTAACTATACAGTACATTGTTATTATATTAGAGTATCAATGAATGAATATAAGTTTATTAGAAAATGATTTAATTTTGTTCGAAGACTTTCCCGCCGTCACTGCTGCCACACCCTTACTGAACGTTAACCGCCCCAGATATGGGAGATTTAGCTAAAATGTTTATCAGACTAAGAATAGATGTAATAGTTTAGTGAGGTGCCTTCAAACTGTGGGGCGAGCAGCGCATACTAATGGGAGGTAGCTGCGGTAGTTAGGGGCCGTTAGGGGCCGTAAGGGGCTTGTACATTTTGCGAGGTTTTGTCTAGGGGAGCATTGAGACCATTGTTTAAAAATATGTAGGTTATGTTATATTTTTTTTGGAGAAAAACTCCATTCTTTTATCTGTCGAAGTTTGGGGTATGTTACATTTTTTTTAAAGCCGATCGTTTTGCTTTTGTTTTCTAAGGTGTTCTGGGGGGCTAAAAAGGCCGCTTTAGATGAATCACAATATGATTCATATTACAAATGTCAAAATTTTTGCTTATTTGACAACTCTTAATGTCATGTCTCTTAATGTCTTACTGTCAAACAGGTGATTACTGAATATGATACCTTATATCCATAGAGATAATACATAGTACCTATAACTAGAGAGCTTACTGCTATAATTAGTTGTACGAAATTTTGTGCCCACATGAAAGTCACCCGAGATTCAGCGGTGTCCCTCTCGCACACATGGCCATTACTCATCAACTTAGTAATCTACTAAATTGGTATTTTCAGAATCGTTTTTACATACATATTAGAACTAATGAAACTTCTACCCACGGCTATCAAAATAAACATAATAAAAATTATAATTGACGTGCTTTAAATATTATATTAAATATTATTATTTCCATACGTTATTCAATAAGATTGATTATTACAATATTTGGATACCAGTAGTTAAAGAAGTTTGCATGCGGGAAACACTACATCATTCAAAATGGCTTACATTGTCAACTTAGTTGTCAACCTATTGTCAACATTCGTGGTTTTCATAGTTCAGAAATAAACGTGATCAAACATTATTTTTGTGCCTAGAATAATTTTTTGGCGACAAGATGGTAAATACTTGAGTTATGATTGGGTGCAAGCGAGAATATTATCCTGGTTGTGGAATATCGTTCCATAGGTAAGTTTCATTGAGTAGTGTGACAATATATTTTTATTTTGTGGGATATAGTTGCTCCAAGTACTTATTTTAGATCGTTTCACATAACATACAGTCCACTAAGTTAAATAATTTACGTACTTTAATAAATTTGGATTTGTTTTCCATAATCTGTAATGCGTAGCATATTTTCGATGCATTTATTGTTTTGTATAATTCGAGTGATTCCAAGTATAGTATAAGTATACATACAGGGTTATTTGTAAAACATCGGCAACGCTTTAAGGGGTGAAACTACTCATCAATATGAACAACTTTTACTATGGGAACAACCATGAAATCGCGAAAAAAAAATTAAACTTTTCATACAAAAGATTAACCTTGCTCCATCAAAATGTATGAAAAGTTTGAATTTTTTTTCGCGATTTCATGGTTGGTCCCCTAGTAAAAGTTGTTCATATTGATGAGTAGTTTCACCCCTTAAAGCATTGCCGGTGTTTTACAAATAACCCTGTATATAGTTTAAGTTAATTTGTTGAAATCATTTGTTGTTTGTTGTGCCGAATAGATAATAATGTTTTTTTGTATCTCTTATAAAATGATAGACTTTATTAAAATTCCATGTTTGTTTTTTTCAGGATTCCAGCTGATAATAAGCAGAGGGTGTTATGGATAACAGCCACGAACCTTGACATTAGTGTGTAAAAGTTCGCATGTGTTTGTGGCGTAAATTTTAAAGATAATGAATTATTTAACAGCAGCAAAAATAAAATTAAAACCTGAAGCAGTTCCTTCAATATTACCATAGGTACTATTGTAATATGTTTAATAATTATCAGTTGTTGTATGTGTCTGTTGTATAATGTTGTGTGTAATTGTCTGGTCTGTAATAGTTTATACTAATATAAAGTATAACACTGTCCCGGAATCCTCCCTCTATGCCTCAGCTTCACTCAGTCGTTAGGAGGGAGGACTCACGGAACAACGTAAGAAGTGGAACAGGAACGATAGGAGTGGACAGGAATAAAGTGGACTCGCAGGAGAACCAGTAGTTTATTGATGCGTTGATAAGAGTCTTACATTTCGTTTTCTTTCACAAATATATTATAAATAATATTTGATAACATGATTAACTATGTTATAACATGATTTAAAAAAAATAGTAAATTAAAAGGAACTTGTATAAATTTAAGATAGAAATCACAGCTGTGACTAGCTTTAAGTAAAGTCTCGAGTCGAATGCTGATGAATAATGAAAATGTGAGGCGTATTGATTTAATTTTGAATTTAAATTTGGAAGGTAAGATGGCCAGATAGAAGATGATTGCCAGGAATAAATGGTAAATGAGGTGATAATAGATGACATCGTCACAACACATTGCCCAAACTTAAGATTCACACACTTTGCTTATTGTTTATTTGTGTTTAATATTTTCCTATTAGTATAGTTAGATGGATTAAACTTTTACTGGATTGGATATTGTACTTAGATATTGTGCCATAATGAAGATCATTTTTGACATTACAGATAGCCACAAAAAGAAAAAAAACTGTACGTGCAAAATAAATTGTACGTGCAGGAACATCTGGTGAATCAGGGCATGTAGGATCTTGTAGTAAATGGGAAGATGTTGCAGTTTCCAGTGAACCACCAAATAAGAAAGTAAAGCAAGAGGAAACAAGCACATAAACCCAAAATACAACTATAATGCCAACACAATTAAAATTACAATCAACCATTAAGTTTCTAGCCGGTCTCTTCTCCATAGAACCCGGCCCACTTTGGAACCGTGCATCTAGAATCTCAACGTTTTGACGAAACGACGACGACCTTTTTATGCCGATTTGAAATTAAAAAAAGTTTTGCTTTGACTTTCATTCATTGTGTTTTATTGCTTAATGTTGTGAATGATGATTATACTTGAGTTTGCCAAACAAGCATATTATAATAAGTGATATTCGATTCTGCAGCACTAAGCATGGGTTACCCTTTCTGCTATAATAGGAAAGATCTCATAAAGAAAGGTCGTAGGATGGTCGCAAAGCTAAAAGAGAAAAAGAAAAAAGAAAGAAAAAGTAGAAGAGGAATTAAATTTGTATCTTAAAATTTTAAAATCTAATGTTTCCTATGACTAGAGCTGCCAGATGTCCGGAATATTCACGCATGACATTTTATTATACACGTAATCTGTGTATAAGAAAATGTCCGGATTTTTCCGCAATGTCCGAAATTTTCTCTAAATTTTCTTTTTTATTATATAGTAACCTTGCATATGCCTATTTATATATTATGCCTTGCCTGTGACTCTAATTATAACCAAAAGGGTGTATGTATATTTGTAAGAACGTTTAGATACACTGTATGGACCGTATATTTCACTATTTACTAGGAAAAAAACAATTCTTACTATTCGATATCAGTAGTTAATTACCTGATAACTATTCTCATAACATAATTAAATATTTCTATCATGTCCTACTTTTAACTAAAATGTATGGTTACCCTATTAGGCAAGGACACGGCTACCACAAAGTATTCTCCCTCAGACCGGCTTTACGGCACTATTAAGCGTTCCAGTACTTGTACTATTTCTATGCTTATATCATATTCAGTAATCACCTGTTTGACAGTTACTATGCAGATCAGTAGATGAATTGCTCAATGTGGCCTTTTTAGGCCCCCAGTACCTCTATTGTGATTTTAGAATTATTAAGTCCCTAGCTATTGTTGAATAATTTTAGCATGAATCCAAGCGCGGCAGCTCTAGCAGTTATTACACTAAATTAAAAAATCATACTAATATTTTTCGATAATTGCTGGTGAGTATACAACGTGTATCAGAAATGCGCGGTCATATTTATGGGTGTGGATCATACCATTAAACTGAACAACTTTCTATATGGGATGAACATTGTATTTACGACAAAATAATCAACTGTCATAAAAAGAACCAAATGTGTGCTGGGAGACATACTCGTAGTAGAAGTGAAACTTCAACGGACAATATATCGTGTACCCCCTCCACGCGGCCGTAACGCTTTTTCGTGACAGAAAAATCCTAATACACTCTCTCTATAATATAACTAGAAGTTTCACTTCAAAACTTCAATATTTACTCGAACCAAACGTAACTTTATGATTATCGTTTATAGGTCGGGAAAACGAAAATCATAATTATAAGGTTTTCCCAAGAGACTACAGCATGGGGTTCTTCAAAGAGGTATTGGAGAGATTTTTACAGGCCCGACAACGCGTGAGTGGTGCTCCTGGTGTTGCAAGCGTCCATAGGTTACGGTAACCGCTTACCATCAGGCGAACCGCATGCTTGTTTCCGACCTTCGTGGTTTAAAAAATAGGATCATTGAAGGATTAGTTGACCTAAAGTTTGACCTCCAAAGTCAATGCCTTTATTTTGCGAAGGTCACTCAGGTGTCTCATCCTTTCAAGCATGTTAGGTCATTCAATAGCATGCTTAGAATTACTAAGCGTGAGAATTGCCTCACATTGTATTCTTTATTGTTTCCAGTTCGAATTGTCAAAGAAATAACAACATACCCGTCATACATAGTCATAGTAGGATTGTGAACTCTAAATAATCTGGTAGAGGAGTAATTTTGTACACTTATACTTAAGTTTAAGTAGGTATGTCAGATAGACGTCGGCTGCGCTAAGCTAAATCCAAGCAACAATTTTTTTTCAACTAAGTAGATTTTTGTACCTTGCAATTTCTAAGCATAAGTAGTGTTGCTAGGGAGTATTTTGCGCCGATTCTTCATAGCTAAAACAGTAGGAAGCGGTGATAGTTGAGCGATTTGGGGGTGCTGTGTTATGTTGGCGTCAAAGAGTACTAAAATAAGTCTAAGAATAAAGCTTTTGAATTTGAATTATGTTGGGGTTACCTTTCAGTAACACACAAAGCTGGTAATCATTAACTACGTAATTTTGTTTTACACATTGACGTGAGACCTCTTGAACCGCGACAAAATGTATGGGACAGCTGATTAATTTTTCGTGATTACGATGTCGGTCCCATAAAGAAAGTTGTTCAGTTTGATGGTCTGATCCACACCCTTAAATATGACCACGCATTTCTGATACACGTTGTATAATGTCTCTACAAAAGTTTATAGGTACAATCTGACCCATAAACAACTTTATATTAAACTAGGACAATCATGTCCTGAATATAATAATTATATCTACATCCCTCATTAACATAGCAACGAACCGAAATCTAAGTTAGTCACGTCACGCAGTTTCTATCGTAAATTTTTGCATGGTATGCACATTAACCTATGGGATATGGGTCACCATGGCCGTAGTGGGCGATAAGCTACCGGCCTACTTGCTTGCATTGTAATCTACTTTATATACTGCTGCAAGTCTAAAGGCTCGGTCACACTTATCACATCCGACGCCACCCGACGACGCGGTGACGCCGACGCCATTGCCACTCCACGCGTGGTTATTTGCCGCATGGCAAAATTCAGCCCAACATTATGAAATACAGTCAATGAGCACGCGTTATTTGCGTTGCGCTTGCGTGGCGTGGTGTGTTACAAGTGTGATTCTTGCTTAAAGGTGGTATGATTACCCTGCTGGTCTATCAGCACCTTTAAATAATGCATTCTTACTTAATCGTTTTGTTCACGACAACCTTATTTCTTGACGGCCTGTTAATGGAAATTCAGCAATTTAATATTATTTTCAGCTCGTAAACGACTGTTACTATTAACAGTCGTTATCTAATAGTGATTTTATTAATGGATGGGTCACGTAGCTAGGTCTCTGCCTAGATCTCTGCGCTCGATCTTTGGATTTTGGCCGTTCCGTATATTATCGAGATGAAGATGCTTCGGTGCCTTGAATCAGTCCCGGCTGTCATATCAATACCGATAACAGTCTTTACGGGCACTCCAAAAAGTCTAACAGGCTTAATTTTAGAGTATCTGAAAAAAAAAAAACTATCTATTTCCAGATTTTTCTTTTTTGCTGATTTGAGCCAGCCAGACTATTGAGCACTGTGCGATGATGCGCACGAATTGCGTTTTCCCGCCAATTTGTTACCGCGCCGCCGCCAAGGCAGTCGCATTGACAGCTGTCAATGTCACATGCAGCCTAAGGGCGCGTTCGGTTTATCGTTCCATCGACTTGTTAGCAAGTTTAAAGACATGACTTAATTTTACAACATGTACTATTAATACTTTTACTACCCTTTTTACTGAATAAAGCTAAGCCATGAATAACGACATTTTCGTGCGTATTGGGTGTATACCTGTGAAGATGAAATTTGTTGTGGTTTTTTGAGCGTTTCATCGTTTATTAGTAGAGAATATACAATTTATTACTAAGGATTACAAGAAACAATAAACAAACTTCCTCAATGGTCTAGTGGTCGCAAATGTGGACATACATATAACAGTAGGTACACTTCTGCATGCCGATCCCACTCGGAGAAGGCGTCTAGGAGTAACCGCCTCGGTGCTAACAACTCTATAACGAGGCAGCCTCACACTATTTGGCAGCTGGCATCTGGAGTCACGAGCGCACAGAGTGGGGATTGTTGCGTTCTCACCGACAGCCCCCGAGAAGACGGCGACACAATAGTCTTGTGTCGCCGTGCACTGCACAATGAGCATAACCGCTTTACAGTCTCCCCGTGACGTGTCTGAGGGGGGGCTCTTTACAGCCCCAAGAGATATGCCCTAGGGCGTGGCATCTTGGTGGGCTTCGCCACGGTCTTTAAGAATGCCCGAAGTCCACCAGCAGGTGCTGATAGCAGACCACCACCGTTGCACCACAGAGTAAAGATATAGTATCTGTTCTTTATAGGTACTGTGGCTGCAAGTAAGGGGCGGACCCCTTCGCCTCTCCCAGACGGAGAATAGCCCATGATGGGTTCTCAACAGTCTTAAAAAATAGAAAATAGTACACCTCTGCCTAACTCTTCAGAGAATACAGGTGTGATGATACGTTATGTTACAGGAAACAAAACACGGATATAATAATTAAATACAATTATTTAACTTGTGAATTTGAAACGGTGAGCCTCTTCCGGTTCCAATGACTGGCAGGCATGAAATTTTTAATTATCCTTCTAATAAAAAACCGCGTTTGGAATTTAATAATTGTACTGTATTCTTAGTATTCGTATTGTGTAATGATTTTTACTTTCTTTTTCTAGAATGTCCTGGTATGCATATAAACATGCACACCAAGCCTAGTAAATCATTCTGTGAGTGCAATTACATACACCAATCACGTGCAAAAATATTGAGACACGAAACAGCGGGTCTACCACGTCACTAAAATGGTAATGAACATCGACACTAGTAATAAACTTCAATACGATAGCGAGAGCCTAAACTTCGAGCTACTTTATAAAAAAATACCAATCATGAAGTTAAGACTGCTATCTTCATGATCAGTATTTTTTTTACAACATAGCTCGAAGTTTATTCTCTCACGATCGTATTGAAGTTTATTACCAGTGTCGATGTTCATTACCATTTTAGTTACGCGGAAGACCCGCAGATTGTAGTTAAAGAGCCTACAAAACATAGTTAATTTTGATAAGTTAAGTGACATACATAACTTGAATACTCGCAATAGAAACAAGCTAGTTGTACCTGGTATTAGACTTAGCAAAACTAGCAAGTCGTTTATGGGAAACAGTGTTAGGTTCTATAACAAAATTCCAACTTGCATTACTGAATTACCAGATATAAAGTTTAAAGCATTTATTAAGCAAACTTTAATGTCCAAAGCCTATTACACCATAAATCAGTACATCGAAGATAAAGATGTCTGGCGTACGATTCCGTCCTGCACACTGCGACCCTCTGGCACTGTCTGAAATTTTGTATGTAGGTATTTACATAATTAAAATGCGATTAATCGCATTAATCTTTACTATTATTACGATGGAGTAATTTATTTATATTGGTGATTAAATTGAGTATTTAATTGGTTTACAAACTTATTTTGTGACATTGTGTATAATGTCCCTATTAATTTTTATATTTTGAAATTATTTTTGGTGTACCAAATGTTTTATTTTAATACCTAATCTTATATAATTGTAAATTCAAATGCATACAAAAACTTGTAAACTGTGAGCATGATGTAAGTAATAATGTTATAGATATATTTACTAAATACCTACCTACATGTTGTCTGGTACTATGAGTCTGTCATGCTCACTAAAATGTCTCGCTGATGGTGGCGTTGTGTGTCGGGTCGTTGAGTTCCCTTCATTGTGGTCGAGCTTGGCGAGGCTGACACATGCGTCATGCTCGTGAACGGGTGCCGTCTGTCGGAACTGGTCAGCTCGTAACTGCCATGGCAATCTTATTCAGAGGCAATTCATTATTATCCTAGTTTTATTTATATTCGCATTGAATTGCATTATTCTCGCAGATCTTACCACAACATTGTACTGATAAAGATTGTCAAGATCTATTATTTATTTGAAAAGAGTTTCCATGGAGTTTCTTGCCGGTTCTTCTCCATAGGATCTACTATTTGGAACCGTGCACCTAGAGTCTCGACATTTCATAAGTGCCTGTATCTGGTTTACATGAAATAAAGATCTATTCTATTCTATTCTATTCTATACAGAAATGCTTTTTATTGTCACTTACAATATTATTAATTGCTTATTGCTGTTTTTTTTTTATTCGTGTTTGTAATTATTTTTTTGTTTCTTTGTGATCTCAAATCAAATCAAAAATCTCTGCGTTTCATTTTTTTTTGGGCTGACTATGTATGTCCTTTATCGAATAAATGTTTTCTATTCTATTCTATACTTAAATCAAACCAAAAAAGCAAACAACGAAAATCAATAATGCAATTAATGTGTAAGCACCTAAGCACCTTAATTAAAAAGATTTTTTCTGTTTGATGGGTTGAACTAACCCAATCAAAGAACTCAACACCGATAGATATCTTCTTCTACCACTGCGCCAAACCTAAATGAAAAAAAAAAGAAAAGAGCTGATGGAAATACGGTAATTTCAATACACAATACAGATAGTTGTGCATTATTTACTATTTTATAAAAACTCTTGACAAACTACCAGTCATTTTGCAAATGGACACGTTTTTGTTCACAAAAACAAAAATGATTTACTAGCATAATTTGCTGTTAAATATACATAATAACAATACATAACTATACAAAGACGTGCAGAACTACTTTATAAATACTAGGTATATGTGTTGCAAAAAATCTGTCATGGCTGACAAAATGACACGTACGAGTGACGCTACGACAACACTGGTAACAGTTGAATACTTCCTGATGTAACTGGTAGCCTATGGTCTATATAATGTATTGTATACAATCCTGTAAGCATAGCCTACAGGATTGTATACTTAATAAATAAATAAATAATAAAAACTAAACTAAACTAAAAACTACTAACTAAAAACTAAACTAAACTAAACTTAATAAATAAATAGAACCACCTTCTGAAATCTATACAACAATAAAATTTTGAAATAATCCAATTAAAATTAAAATCCAATTAAATTATATAATTATGTATATTATTATTATATATTTATTTATTAACTTTATTTATGTACGCACAAGGAAACATGGTAATAAAATTTTTACAGATATATATAAGCACAATGGAACTACTTATTTCTAAGTAAATTTCTTCCAGTAGTCCCGCGACTGGAAATATGGATGATAGACACGTAGACACAGTGTGTAAAAATGACAAAAATAACTTATTTAGACTACTTGAACTTATGGTATAGTAAACTAATCCAATAACCACACAACTATGAAATACGAACTACATATACCGTACAAATAAATACCTATCTAAATATATAAAAACAAATACTTATACATTTTATATAGGAATTATGTATATAAGTATATATTTTCTAATGGACAATCATTGTAAAGTAGAAAGACAATGGTCTTTGACAATTTTTTTTATACGTAATAAACAACACTATAAATGTTTTTGTTTCTCTTTATTCTCTGTAACCAAACATACTGCCTTTATGCTATGTTATATAAAACAACAGACCTAGAATTTTAAATTAGAAAAAGCAACTGTTTTTTTCTTTGTCCACAAATACCGCGTATTTTCTCCCGCAATGATAAATAAAAGCCTTTTAGAACAAAGAATAATAAAACATTTGCTTCGACATTTGAAATTCAAATTCAATCGTGTTGCAGTGTCGACGTAAAATCGCCAGGCTTTGCGATTAATCTCGTCTGAATCAGTGACATGCGACAAAAAGTCGCAGGCAAACGCAGCGTACCCAATACAAGGGATTGGTTGGTGCGCTTTGTGAACACATTTACAATTTAAGTTGCTGTTTCATAAATGGAATTCAAGCAATTTAGAACCTTATGACAATAAGTAAAAAGATTAAGGGATTGGTATTGGGTGATAAATTAAGTTTGTAAAAGAATAAACGAATGAAAAATGCTGGTATATTTTGAGTTTTTGACTACGTCAGTCGTTTTCACGCTGGCCAACGTTCCGAAAGATTAGATGCTTTTTGTGATACAATGCCGTTTGAAAACCGAAGTATTTGAGCATTTTCCTTTGAAATTCCAGTGTATTTTCAGATGTCATTTTGTCAGAACAAATTGTTTTTTGCTTTCAATCAAATATTTTTCATTCAGAATAATTACAATCGAAATGTGTTTGATTGACACCACATCTCGTTTTTTTACGTAAATGTTATTTCTATTTTAATAAAATTATAGTAGATAGTACTTATTTTCCAAGAATCGATATTAATCGATTTTTACGTGAACTTAAACTAAAAGCAGGCTGATTAGAGAAAAAAAGAATAAAAAAAATTGATCGGTTGCAAAATTAAGATTATTGTTAAGTTTCATGTAAATGGAGTATATTATACCCGAAACTAGTGTGTTTATGCATCGAGCGCGGGATTACAACCATTCTTTGTTTTTCATTGACTCCCAATCAGCGAGGCGGTGGAGAGCCTTAATTGGCGCAAAATAATTGGCATTTGTTTTCAATGTTTTGTTCAGAGGACTTGTTCGTACGCTCATTAGTAACACGTGACTATGCCAAACTTCACACGATTAGATGTTTTTTAAATTCAACACTGAAAATAAACAAGCACTTGGTTCGGATGGAGCCTGACTGAAACAGCGTAATTGCTAGAAATAAACAAGTTATTGCTATTTACAAACGAGTAACTTGGTTCTGATGGAGCCTGTAAATTTCGTTTTTTCTGTGTAGGTAGAGTAGAGAGCCTACTAATTACACAATAAAAAAATTGCGCTCGGAACAAATAATTATTTGTATGATCTACAGATACTTGTTCTGGGTTTGTGTATGTGAGTGTGTGAACTGAACCCACGATAACAGTTACGTAATAAATTCAAAAATTCATACATTTATGAGGTACAGTCATTAAATTGTGTTTATTCGAGATTACTTCTGAGAAACAAAATTGTTGTAAAAATCTCAGTACTAGGTAAATCAATAGGTTAATTATGTTAATTTTAATAATCCTTAATTAGCTTAACCCTCTGTTAATCTCCACTTCCGTAAGGTTGACCTTTACTTCCGTAATAATAATTATCTTTTTGAGTTTATTCGTTGAAAAACATTACTGATTATAATAAGTTAATATTGGCTCCCTCTCAATATTATCCTATTCTTATTTTTTATTCACATAATACATTATACTCGCAACTCTTACCACAACATTGTAATCATTATTTTAAAAGAGTTTCTATGGAGTTTCTTGATGCCGGTTCTTCTCCAATAGGACCACTATTCGAAACCGCGCACCTAGAGTCTCGACATTTCGTATGTGTCTGTATCCGGTTTACATGAAATATAGATCTATTCTATTCTATTCTAAGTCCTTTGTAACAGGGTAAGCCTACAGGCATAAATCAGACTTAATTTCGGACCCTGGGCTGCCCCTGAGAATCAAATTCTGGATCTCATGATCAGCAGCGTCCTTGCAACCAATGTAGCATTTAATCAATATAATATCACATCTATATTTCCTACAATTCTTAATACAAGTTAATTGAAAAGGGTACTTAAAGCCGAAAGGGAGTTATTGTACTAATCATTATGAACAAATTTAACAAATTAATATAAATATTTGCTGTTCCATACATTAATTTAATCGAGTAATATTTAATTATTTGTTGATAACAGCTTACTATTGTTTCGCGATTTCAGGATTGGTCCTATTATAGTTTTTTATCAGTACAATAACGCCTAAAAGGGATCGGGACTTAAAAGGTTGGACCTTATAGTATAGATATTTATATAAGAAGAGAGGTTTCAACGATACAGCAATCACAATCCCTTTCAAAAGAAAAACAAAAAAAGACAAATGAAAATAAACCAAGAAACGTGATCACACAACTTCATTTCTTCTTTTGTTTGGCAACCCTAATCTCAATATATTACCAGTAGTAAACAAGAAACAGTATTACAATAGCTGCGAAGATAAAATTAACTTTTCGAGCGTTTGCCCATAAAAAGAAATTCACGAGATAACGTAACATGACAACCCTAGCAATACAACCAAATTGCCAAAATGTCTGTACATTGCGGCTTTACAGTGTAACTCTTTTTACATCCAATGTACAGAAGCACCAATGTATCTACAACGAAATAAAGTGTGGTAGGTGAAGTTGGACGTTGATAGGTAGACGTCAGATTTAGCAGAAAACCGCTACTGACGTATTACAAGCAATCGTTTCGTTAGGGTCGATTTGCACTTCATTGGAGTTACTGCAGTCCTTCGAATTGAAAATAATAAAAAAAATTGTTTTATGAGCAAAATCCTAGGTACTGACATAAATATTTTGTAAGTTTTTCATGCCGATTGTTCGGTGAGACATGTTGTAGTGCAACATGTCTCAACCAATGTAACATCCATAAAACCATGTTTCCAGCAAATAAATATTCTTATTCTTATTATTTCATAATAAATATATGATCCTTATGATTGACCCTATCGATAAAAGTACCGGATGCAATTTTTTCGGATTTTAGTCGGTTTGATTCCCGGGTGTGGCAACCGTATTTAAAAAAAACTATAAATGCAGTTTTGTTTCTTTTTAAAAATAAAGGAATGTTTCCTTTGAGTAAAATTTGCTGACTTCAGTATTTTGAGTACTTTTCTTCCAGGTACGCTTCGAAAATTCCACCCTGTATACTGGAACTCACTTTCACTATGGAATGGAACTCAGGACCTTAATCATGTTCCACAACCGTACTCCCAATTATCATCAAGGATGTGGTTAAATTGAAAATAAATACTTATAGGTACCTATGTTGAATATTCGTCATCGATTTTAATACGGATCCTCATCTTAACAAATAAGTAAGCAAGATTTTTTATAAACACGTTTTTAAAACAAAATAAATGTTTGTTGAGTGATGTAATCATGTAAAGTTATTGAGTGACGTCATTATCTAATCGATTATTTATCATTAAAAAGTTCTTTAAGCTGTCAATTTTTTAGTGTGTCGGAGGCCGATAGGGCAAGAGGCTTTAAAATTATGTTATGTAGTTACATAAGAGCACGGAAATTATTCTCAAAATTTCTTGACCAATTTTTGCACAAATGCGACGTATAATGCTAAAGAATCCCATTCATTTAGTCATCGTTATTTTATTTAGTTTTTTTCTTGTTGATATCTTTAATGGAATATGTATTAATTTTGCCTTTTGTGTGTCGTAATTTGTGTGATTTTTTTTTCTTCTCTTCTTTAAAAGAATCAATTTGTGCCAAACTTTATTGAGATGATTCTACTGAATTTATTCATAACTAGTCTTTGCCGACTTTGTGCGAGTAGGTTTCCATACTAACTTTGATAATCGGGTTTGAATTTCCAACAATCCCTTCTTACTGCTAGTCTCCATTCTATGTTTTATGGAACCTGCCTAGCCTTTTCCCAACTAAGTAGTGGTCGGCTCCCAACCTAACCAGATGCATCTGAATATCAGAATTTTACACCGAGCGACTGCCATGTGACCTCCGCCACCCAATTATTAGGAGACACTGATACCGTAAGGTTAAACCGATTGTTAGGCTTTTTGGGCTGCTGACTCCCGTAACGACTGTCATAGGTATTCGTATGACAACCGGGACCAACTGCTTAACGTGTTCAGTTTGTAAACGTTCCCGTTGAACATTGTGGATTTTTATTTATTCGACGGTTATTTGTACAAAGCGACATTTTTTTTTGTATTTTTATTTTTATTTTTTATAATTCTTTTTCGAAAAACAATGGAAAAAAATATGTCGCTTAGTACAAATAGCGTTTCAACCGTAGTATTATTGATGTTTATCACTAAATGAGCGTGAGAGAAAAATTCTCACGCAGCGTAAAACCCAAAGGTGACAAATATAAGGTAAAAGGGCCCAATGACTAACAAATAACAATCATACCATCATATAATAACCCTACTGAATTAGTAAGGATATTATGGCGCTTATAATCCTTATAAGATGTACAGACATAAAAAAAACCACGAAGTAAATACATGCAGAAGATTCATTTGTTTATACTACTATCGAGGCCAACAAGCATACAGCCCGCCCGATGGTAAGCGGTTACCGTAACCTATGGACGCCTGCAATACCAGTGGCATCACTCGCGCGTTGCCGACCCTACTACTTTTTTTTGGGTGTTAAAATACACCCCTTAGGGATAGAATTTTCGAAAATACTGACACAAGTTTTGTATTTTTTATCGAAAGCCCAAATACAATTTATTTTTGGAATTAACTTAAAAAAGTCTTCTATGTACTCTATGACTCCTTTTCATCTATTTAACTTGAATATTTTTAATTTTTATTTGTTGCGCACCACGCGGATTCACTATGTGGAATACTACTGGTGCGGTTCGAATTGGTGCGCTAAATGGCATGTCTCGAGATTTATGCTTAGCGATTGATGTGCATGCTTCAACTAACGTTGTTCGTCGGTTATCTATGCGGCAGCGATGTGTTCTGTGAGATGAATTATGAAGTATGAGTGGCCCTTTCACAAATTGTGTGATGTGGGACTACTGAAGTATATCATTTTGTGTGTCACCGTGATTTGTGACTCATGGTATGCATAGCATGCTAAACGATGGCTTCGCGCCATTTTCTGATGTTAATGTCGTGGCGCTGCTAATTCTTGAGGTATTACTAGCGCGAAGACTTAATCATAATTGTGGGAAAATCTAACGTTTTTTTTCTACGGAAATATCAAGAATAAGTCATTAGTTTAATTATGCTACTGATTAATTAGTATTTTCCTACTTAAACTTTTTTCTGCGGCTTCAGTTTCGTGGCGTAGCGTCGTATTTGTTGCTGGCGCCATTTCTGTTTTTTTCTTTTAAAAATAATAATTATCTGATAATATAAACCGTGAATTTAAATAATTGTAATCACCTAAGTTAAATTTAAAGGGGAAGGATTATGGACAATGATTAATTTGGAAACTGAAAACTAAAATTTAAAATTAAAAAAAAAAACTACCATTTTAATATCAAAACTAAACAAAAACACGTTTAAAATTAATAAATTTAATAAACAGTTTCGTAGGCATACGATTTCAAAATGATTCTCCCCGCAACCGCTACTTTTCCAGATCCCAAAAATCACGGGTCGGTAAAGTGTAAACCGACCCTAACAGTGACGTATCACCCCAGTCATCCCGAGCAAGGTTGGCATTGACCCGAAATTGAATGGAAATGGCCGCCAGAGTAGCGGGCCATTGAGCGGGCCATTGAGTGGGCCAAACAATAATAAGTAGGTACCTATTGTACATCTTTAGTACAATTTCATGAAGTGGAATTCTAAAGTTGGGTATCTCAATGGTTCAAATAATAGTATTTATACCTTTATTGTTCTCTTAAGAAACTTACTAAATTATTAATAAATGCTGAAAGATGTACAAGTTCAGAATAGAATAGAATAAAAATACTCTTTATTTTACACCTGATAAAAAAGGAGCAATAAACATAATAATTACAATCATTTTATGATTGTACAATGGGCGGTCTTAACGCAATCGGCGATTTCTTACAGACAACCTTTGGATGGACACAGTACAGTACAGCATGTAAAAAATGAGGGTAGCTCGCGGTAGGTATAGATAGACCAGACCAGGGGGTCTACCGTTTAACAAAATGGTAATGAACATCAGATTCTGGTAATAAACTTCAATACGATCGTGAGAGCCTAAACTTCGAGCTAGCTTGTAAAAACATTACCGATCATAAAGTTGGGACTCCCATCTTCATGATCGGTAATTTTTCTACATCGATGTCTATAGATACGCTCTGTCATACAAAGGGAAGCTAAAAAAATGAGACGTATTTTTTGAAGACGTCAAATTCTAAATTCAACAATGTTCGAATTATATTTAAATAGAACAGCGATACATGCACTAATGGAATAGCTATTGTTATTATATATATTTTATTCAATACACAAATTAATCATTATTATTGTAAACAACATTTGACTGGTGATCAACCACTCTATTTTTCTGAAAATAGATTACCATTTTGTTACGCGGTAGACCCGCAGATTAAATTAGATTATTTATTGGTAATAGTAATTACCAAAAGGAACATAGAACTGACGTTATTCGGGTCTTCGGGACATCAATTTATTCCGCGCAGTCTAAAGTGGTATTCTACGGTCCATTCTTTAAACTTATTTGATAGTTACCTTTGGCAACATTCTCAAAAAGGGATGGACTTCTAATCATGGAAGCCTCAGTATTCTTAAAATTTTGCAATAAATGTATTTTAGTAACCATACACTCGTTTGCACGGAATGAGCATCCCCGACAGTTAGTCCCGTTAAAGACTTTGCTGACCAGGACATGAACAATTTCCATATCCAAGCTCATGCTGGAATAAGAAAAATAAGTATAAAAAATCATTACCACAGTAGAGATGAAAATCACAATACATAAAGCGCAACAACCCGCCATTTTGTGCGGCGGCCATCTTGACGGGTTGGCGCGAAACGACCATAGACGCGATTCGTCTCCCTTTTATCGTTCTATTAGGATTTTGTCGACGATATTTTATTAGAAGTGTAATGTTAAGTGGATAGCTCTGAGGATAGCTTTTTTCTTTGGATCCCCGGAAGATTGGGAGCTTTAAATTTTTAAAACGATCGTTGGATTCCGAATTTCTTTGTTTGGTGCTGTTGGTTTATCTTTTGTGACTAAATTGAAAGCTTGGGAGTTTAAGTGGTGGCGAAATTTTGGGAATATATCACTAAAGATTATCTTTGGGTACTGTTTTGTATTTTTAATTTTCAATGAAAAATTCGAAGGAATAAGTCAGGACATGATTGATTTTTCTTCTGCTAAGGGTATTTATCAGAATGTGACTGATGGGGACATTGTTACAATCAATGGTGATAAATCACTGTTAGTTTCCAAAACAGGTGCTCCGTATGGATAACCGACCGAGTGCATATTATATTTGGTATAAAATAGTTAATTTTTAAATATTTTTTCATAATTTTGTTTTTTCGCGATATATGATTTGGTCCCACAGTAAAAGTTGTTCGTAATGATGAGGAAAATACCCTACTTCAATATGTCTAACGTTAAACCAGTCACCCTGTATAATAATGTCAAAACAACATAATTCATAATACGATAATATTTTCAAATATTTCTTACTTTACATTTCCTCATTGAAACAACACTCATATTTATTCCCAACTTAAAGTTTCCAACTAACATTAAAATCATCAGAAAATGAGAGATAAGGGCAAAAAACGTGATTAATTAAAAAGTTGAACATAATCAGTAGAGGCAGAACTAATTTAGGAGATAAACACTCGCAATAAAAGTGACAAACAGTTCGGGCAACACCCACTGCCAAGTGCCAACAGGAGGAAGGGAAGTGGCTCACAGAAGTACAACACAAATACGACTATGCTATGTATAGGTATATTCGCTCGTATGTCACTGCAGGGGTGCCAACTGAAAATCAGCGCTGGACTCTACGCGCCCAGCAAATGCTGAGCTAGCTGCTACCCTTTCGGCATGGGCATACTTGACAACATAATGCAATATTTTATAGTCATCATTTTCATCATGAATGGTATAGGAACGCATAGAAGCTGAACAAACAAACATATTATTTTTATATAAGAGATAAAAATATCAGATAGGATCCTTGTGTGGAAACGGATCCAACTAAGTATTGTATCACTGATTATTTATCAGCTGGTGCCATGTATCTTGTACCTTTAGTGTGTGACAAAATAAATGGTGATAACGATGTGTTGCCAACCCTTTTCAGAGAGGCCGTCAGAGTCTATTCAGGAGGTTTTCAGAGAGCTGCTGCCACCGGGGTCCGGGCGTGGAAACTGTAAAATTATTGCCCATAAACTGTATCTTCGGTCATAATATGGAGCAACACTCCAGCTCTGTTGTATCATCATTCATCATTTTATTTCTGTTAATTTTGTTTTCATTTAAACTTAGCCTACTGTTCTTAATTTGTACTGTAACAGTGCTTGCTAGAATTGAATAGAATACACAGTGTTCGTTAGTAAATCATGTCATATTTACTATGTAGTCCTTTTGTTTTGGACAAAACAAATGCACCTACATTGTAGGAAATGTTTCTTAGATTTTCGACAAAGATTATAAAAAATATATAGCATTACGACTGTATTCCCCGAAGGGCTGACAGAGATGTAGGAACTAATGTATAGTCAAACAAATATAATTATGAGTACCTAACCAAGTTTTCTCATGGAAATTATGGATTTATTTCAGTAATAAATATATTATTTAATTAATAGATGATCTAGGTAAAATGTAAAACTTTATTTAAAACATCCATCATAATGAATGATTCAGTGTCCGTTCCCAAATGCAACCAAAGTACTAAAATGCACATCAAAACAAAATGAAAAAAATGATTTTGTATGGCTTGCGCTAATAAATTATGCGTGTCCTTCATACCAGCTACTAAGACGAATTTTCGTTTTGTTTTAAAATGAGTCCCAATACTACGGTTATATTTAGGAACAAACACTGAATCACTTTGCAAATTATGCGCACATAAAAAATATCCTATACACACCTGTTTATCTGTGTGTTATGCCGTGATCGTCTCACTTTTCCGGCCCTACAATTCTAAAAAGTCCTTTTTTGTTACTAATAAGGACCACTTACCTACATCAACAAATGTTTAAAATGTAATCAGTTTCCAATAATTCCGGAACTCATAATTATAATAATTCATCTTTAACTGGCTGATTTTGCACTAATCGTCAGTTATGTTGTCGGGGAACTTGGACCTAAGGGCTAAGTATCTAATCTGTTTTTTTAACTGTACATCAGTACACCTTTGCTTGATTTGTAGCCTGACTGTACACCTCGTTGGGTGCCAATTAAAAGTTATAAGAAGAAGGTAAAGGTTATCGTCCTATCGTCATTGAACGGACTCAATTTTTGACTGTATCTACTGCAAATCAGACAAACAACAAAATTTAGGCTAACCACAAGATCAAAAAGAAATCTATATAAATCCATGTCGTCAGTGGAAAGCCAAAACTACTAAAGCGCCAATTCGTTGCCAAACCAACTTAAACTTTACAGATGCACATTTTAAAGTTTAAATTAGTTTGGCAACGAATTGGCGATTTTGTAGTTTTGGCTTTCCAGTGACGATGTGCTTTTTTGTTTATTTTTTGTGATTTGTTCTTAAAATCGTTTTTTGTACTGTATCAAATAAACGCTTTCTTTCTTGTTTTTTCCTCATTCCTTCCAAGATCCAGCACTCCTAACGTCAGGATTGAGAGTTTGAGAGGATTCAAGCCAATAACTTTTTGTGTGGATCTTATAAATTATCGGGACTCGTCTACATTATTTTGGAAGTCCTTCGCAATCAAAGTCAAAGGTTTTTATTTCAACTGGGCCTTTGCAGGCACTTTCAAAACGTCGTGATTCTAGGTGCATGGTTCCAAGTGGGTTGATCCTGGAGAAGATACCGACAAGAAACTCCATGGACACTCTTTTCATAAATCAAGTTAAAATACTATGTGGTACCTACTTTCGACCTAAATTTACACAATATTACAACAAAAAAAAGATCAGCAAAGATCATATATTAAGTACCACTTTAATTTAAACAGTAGGTACAAGTAGATAGGTACATACTTAACACTCTACTCAGTTTCGAAAACTTGCTGCAGACAGAATCTACCTACAAGGGTGGTGCCTCGGTGCGGACATAGATATTTTCTTTGGTTTAGATGCTGCTATTTTGTATTGTATGTGTGTCGTTTTTGCTGCAGAAATAAAATATTTTTCTTTTTTCTTTCTTTAAAAAATAGTTCCACAAATAACTACGTCCCCTTTAAACTTTTTACTTCCAACCTCGACTGCGGTAGTTAAAGAATGCAATACTAGTTTCCAATAAACCCGCCCACTATGTCTGATTTATCTCAACGAACAGGGACAGTAAAAAGTTGTTTTTGCACTTTTTATTGTCCTTCGAAATTGAATTGTTTAGTACGGAGAGAGATGAAACGAATTCACGGATATTTTTTATTGTAGATGTGACAGACCTTTGATACCATAGATAGACCAAAGTGAGGTAACAAAATGGATAATATGGATTTTAAAATTAATTAGTATTTGAATCAACAACAGTACGTAATAGCCTAGAAGTTGAACGCTTGCTTTCCATGCAGAAGGGTCTGAGTTCGAACCCGACTTGTACCTCGGACTTTTCGAAGTCATGTGCGGATAAGTCTGTTTATCATTTGTATGAATGGTGAAGGAAAAACATCGTGAGGAAACCTGCACATTGAGAGAGGGACTTTAAAACAAAAAGTTACTTTTTTATTAAAGTTTCGGAACGTTTATTTTTCGTGAACGAGTGCCGTCTGTCGGGACTGGTCAGCTTGTAACTGCCATGGCAGTCTTAATCAGAGGGTAATCATTCTTCTTCTTTTAATTTTATGGCAAGGGTAATCATTTTTATCATATTCTAATATTTTATTCACATTAAATGACATTATTCTCGCAGCTCTTACCACAACATTGTACTAATCAAGATTGTAATATATTATTTTAAAAGAGTTTCCATGGAGTTTCTTGCCGGTTCTTCTCCATAGGATCTATTATTTGGAACCGTGCACCTAGAGTATCGACATTTCATAAGTGCCTGTATCTAGATTACAGGAAATAAAGATCCGTTCTATTCCCTACCATTTTTCAGGTCCTGAAATATTCAGTAAGTCCCTACTTCTGAATTAAAACGGTGTCTATATCTATTATGATATATGATAATTATTATTATTTACAGCCAAGATATAAACTTAAATATGTAAACTAATTATTGTTAATTATATAAAACATAAAATAAAAAATACAAATATAAAACAGAGCACCTAGGCGTCAAAGTTCTCCTCCTCATCGCTGTAAATTGGCAACGTGCCCAGAAGACTGGCAGCATTGCCACGTTGAATGGTAATGCTTATTCTTTGGCCAAAGAATAGGCCAGCCCTCGGGTCACGCGTATTGTCGATATTTTCAATACCTACTCGTATAATGTTTCTATTTTGACAGTAGATAAATGTTTCATCAAAACAAAACGGTATAGATATCATTTATCTACCGGAATTCTTTCATAAAGCTTCAATCTTAATTAGTTGTACTACCCTCATTGTAATCTTTATAGTATCTCTGGAATTGCATTGCGCTGTCTCCCCTATGAGGGGAAGCAGTCTTCGGTGAAATCAGACATGAGGAAGCAGGACCCTAAATATAATCAGATCAGGGTATATTTACTGCAGGAGGTCAAGCATGGGGTTTAAAGTCATTGTGTATAAAATAATTACCAGATCCTCCCCATACAATGGTGTGTTAATTGTTACGGTTGAGTAACTTGATGTATGAAATGTGAAAAGGCGATGCCAATTTAGAACAGAAAAGTAAATGTTAGAAAGACGAAAAAATAAAATGAAAATAATATATAGCAAGTCCGCCTCTGTACATACTACATAGTGCATAAAGTACAAATAAACAAATAATATTATTTTTATTATAATAATGTAATGTAAAATATTTTAGTCTTTATTATGTGTGTATTTGCATGCATGATCATAGCAAACTTGAAATTTTAAAAAAGGACTTTTTAAATTACGTATGTATAGTCTGTCAAGAAAGTCATGAAAAGGATTGAGGGCGCCACTTGTATATTCTCTTGTTTATTTTTAATATATTAATGCCGAAAACATTGTTTTATCACAAAAAAATTACACTGAATAGTAAAATAAACACATCTTATGTAACGTACTTATTTAGGGTTGCGAGCGAAGAAGAATTTTAGTTCCTTCAAAATCCTTTTCATGACATTCTTGACAGACTGTACGTTTTACTATGTAGGCTTATTACAAATGATATTTACTATATGGGCGGGGCCTGCGTGCCGCAACTATGATCAATCGATCATAGTTACTAAACAAAAGACAACAACTAAACGCAACATCCGCGGATGTTGCGTTTAGTTACTCACAGAATGCAGCGCCGTGTAGACCTGTTCTAAAACAATTGTAATGCCGTCCTGTGCAGTAATAACATAGATAGCACGAAGCGTATTTAACCAAATAGTAACAGTCAAAATCAGAAATACATGAACAGTCAGACGTCCAACTTGTAAATCAGTGTTCAATAACTTGAAATTTTTACAACAAAAGAATATTTATTGAAACACTTACCAAAAGCCGCGTATAGGGTGCGCCACCTCCACGTGACACTGGACACTTCACAAAACTATAGTTCTTTTCACTAAGTGATGTCTGTATCGTCACTAACACTACGAATTATGCGCAACCGAAAACTCGCGTAACAATAAAATTATAGTCTAGCATCAACGCGTGCGCACACCAAACCGATTGCCGAAGGACACACGAATCCACTCCGAGACCGATAGCGATCGACTGCCAAGATGTCCTTCCAACGACGAACTACCCGCGACCGCCGAAGCGCAATACAGCCGTACCAAAAAATATCAAAATTGAGGGTAGATTTTTAAACATTTAAATCATGTCTACCCGCACTACCCGCATTATATTACTTCATTAATAGTTCCCAAAGCAAGAAAACTCTTTCTAATGGATATAATTCGAAATGTTTCTTTTTTATTGAAAAGATATTTTTTTTTACGAATATTCTATAAAATTATTCGAATATCACATTGAAAGAAATAATGTGAGGAAACATGCACACCTGAAAGGATTTCAAAATGTTCTCCATGGTATGTGGGTCCGCCAATCTGCACTAGGGAGACAATTCTCGTTCCCTGCGAGATCATCTCGGAATCGAGTTTGGACGTTGTAGGGGAGCCCTGTTTAATATTTCTATGGTTTAGACTTTGAGCATTTTTTGACGTAATGTATGATGTTTCGAATTCGATATACATCTCGAACGATATTAACCAGTCGAAGCAATTCAAGCGGCTTTCCTTCGAGTAATATCGAGCTCGACTTAATTAGCACACGAGAAAAGTTCGAATTCGAACCTTTTCTCGAATTAGAGAATAGAATTGCCACATAAAGTAAAATTGAAAATGATGATTGATTGACGATGTCGATGATTGATTGTTTGATTTATGAATTCGACAATTGGCCTGCGTAATGGAGTAAGGTTTTATTGCCCCCTCATTTTGCGAAGAGGCCCGTGCCCAGCAGTGGGACAGTACGTGGACAGTACTGATTAGGGTTTATTTATTTAAGTATCTCACATTTATTTTGTTTCCTTTCAGATGATTAACACATATTATAACTGGTTGTCTGTAACCGCAACTGATTCACTAAACAAATATTTATAAGTAGCTCTGCACGTAGGTAGGTACTAGATGTGTGCGCCGATGCTGGCTTCAGCGTCATCGGCGTCATCGGCGTGGATGGTCGGACGGATACGGTTGTTTTAGATACAATACAGACATATACTAGTAAACTAAACACTAGAAAT
The DNA here is from genome assembly GCA_932294325.1 of Allophyes oxyacanthae. Taxonomy (NCBI): domain Eukaryota; kingdom Metazoa; phylum Arthropoda; class Insecta; order Lepidoptera; family Noctuidae; genus Allophyes; species Allophyes oxyacanthae. Next base: position 315,042 of record OW028635.1, on the reverse strand, counting down.
GTCTAAATATACGCTAATTGGTTTATTTCGACGTATTTGTTTACGCAAATTCAATAAAATACCATTTTTATATGACCATAATTTAAATAGCGTGTTTTGCCGATAACTTCGTCCGTCACAGTCAAATAAGTCTGCCATATTTTGTTTAAATAATAAGATTTTCACCATCCACGCCGATGACGCCGATGACGCCGAAGCCGGGCGGCATCGGCGCATACATCTAGTAGGTACTTACTGTTCTTATAATTGACTGGGTCCTAGCATGTTAGAGAGGGACATGATAATCAATTTATTTGTTCTGTGATACATATGTACGTGTTCTGAAGTATGCTAACAGTGTGTGTACAAGGACTGACTAATAATACCTTTGCCTAAAAACAAAGAGAATAAAAATAGCAAGAAATTGTCCTGTCTGTATGATACAAAAAAACATTATTCATAACATAGCAACCCGCTTGAAATCCTCGAAGAGGTCGGCAGAGATCTGTGTGTAATAAGCCCGTAGTCATCGGAGGTGAGCCTATTATCGTCCACCGGGCACACTCCCCGAACTCAGGGCTGCTAATAAGAGTGTTCCTTACCGTAAAACCTTCGTGAGAAATGGTCATGCCATGGTGGTAAGATGTTGGTAACAGGGCGGACTGCCCGGATGCGCGGAATGTAAGTACTTAGATATCGTACTTTAAGGCTTACATTCAGAGACGACAGAAACGAGTCTAAGCGTGAACTTACGCTTCCATCTGTCAAAGTTACGAACAAATTTTGACAGATGGAAGCGTAAGTTCACGCTTAGACTCGTTTCTGTCGTCTCTGAATGTCAGCCTAATAGGCTCCTTCCAAGTCATCATCTGCCTGGCCTTCATCCCAACTACGTTGGAGTCGGCTCGCAGTCTAACCAGATGCGGCTGGATATCAGTAGATGTTTTATACGGAGCAACTGCCATGTGACCTCTGCCACCCAATTACGGGGAGACACTGATACTCTATGGTTAGACCAGTTGTCAGACTAAAGGCTAGTTAGTTAGGCTCCTTCCAAGTACCCCAGAAAATTATAAATGCGAAAGTAACTGTGTCCGTCTGATTGTAACCTTTTCACGACTAAACTGCTGAACTGATATTGATAAAATTTGACAAAAAAATAATGTGTATCATGAGGAAGGAAATCGGAAAATATTTTTATCTTTTTTTTTCATTTCTCAGTTATTGCTAGTATCTACTAAATAAATGTCCGCAAGTAAAGACACGGTAAAGTCTAGTATTCTGCAGGTGTATGAATCATATTGTTAGCACGTACTTGTCGACGTTTCAATAAAACATGTGGTGCGAAGTATAGAGAAGACATTTTTAGATAATGTTATTATGTAAATATACTGTGAAGAAATACAAAGAGAAATCCTAGGTATGAGGTCATTCACTTTACCTATTGGTACCTAATAATATTTTGGTAGACATGTATCTTATAAAAGATTTTCAGTGGTTATAATACCGAGTTAAAATTAAACTATTAACTTAACCACCTTGCCCATCATAGGTCATAGTTCAATCCAAAATTTAAAAAAAGTTAAACCAACTTCAATTAGACACCTAAAAAGTATAAAATAATTTTCTTAAAAAACACAGCTTCTGAAGTCGGGGCCTTTAATTTTTCAATGCACCTAGCTTGGCAGTGCTGATTTCAGAAGCTGTTATTTTATTTTATACGGTAGGTTTTATCTTTTTTAAATTTTTGCATTGAACTATAAATATTCCAACGTGAATTTAGTCTTACTAGTGGTCGAATTCGTCCGTAATTTTAGCTTTCTGCACTCACAAACTCACACTTTACAGGGGTACAAAGTTTTCTCTTCACGTATTAATAATTATATATATATAATATATATATAGATAATTAGTGAGTACTCAATTACTATTACAGTAAATTACATAACTAGTACAATTACGTGTGACGTCACAGGAAGTACAGCCGCTCCCTCAGTGACGACATCCATTGTACTCCCATTGTGTGCCAGCCAACTTGTGTGCGACACTGTACGGAATACCCATTGTCGTGAGACGCGACACCGTTGTTACATCATACTAGCCTGTTCTCCAATGTTCTCATCAGTAAAATGGAAATGGTGATGAACAATATGAAAATGCGCACATATTATTATTCTGACAGATGCTACATACTATTATTAATTATATTCATAGTTGTATATAGCTTCACAATCAAAGTCAAAGATTTTTATTTCAACTGGGCCTTTGCAGGCACTTTCAAAACGTCGTGATTCTAGGTGCACGGTTCCAAGTGGGTTGGTCCTGGAGAAGATACCGGCAAGAAACTCCATGGATACTCTTTTCATAAATGAAGCTTACAATAAATGTGGTGCTCAATGGTTATTTATATGACAAAATTATGATGTCTGTTATTTTTAAAATAAACCGTTGCCCCTCATTAGGATTTCTCCTGTAACGAGGGTACAGTTTAAAAACATACAGCTCACATGCACACACACACAGACCCGGAACAACTAACTTTAGGCTTTACAAATACTTGTTCCATGCGGGGATCGAACCCGCGGCACGTAGCGTAGAAAGTTAATCGCTTCACCACTGCGTGCCGTCCCGTTTCCTCACTTACCAGAGTGGATGAAAGATAATGAAAAAAAATGTTTTACTTTCTTAGTTTCTTGTTAAATTAAAAAAATAATAAATAAAAACGCGCATGTTATATTAAGTGATAAAATCTGATACATTAATTCACACTGCTTAACGACTGGTAAGCTAGGTACTATTACTTATCCATCCAACCAACTAAGGCCGGATTTACACTAGAATTAAAAACATTAATAAAAATATTATCCTGTAATACAACTACAGTGCGGTGAATATGTGGAAAGTTTAAACTGAAACTTATTTTTCAATGTTAAATTCGTAATCAACAAAATATGTTGAATTATTTCTAGATTTTTGTTTAGTATTGAATCGAGGTGAAATCAGTAGGTACGCACGATAAAATTATTTAGTGAGCCCTACCTAACTCGATATCGTTTAAATCTGTCGCTTAAACCTGTTAATTATCTGCTGTCGATAACAGAGACATGATTCATTGCTCTAATTATATGCGTAACTAATCTACATAGGCTTCTTATATAGGTGTATATGAATGACCTACAATTGCATGTGTATATACGATGTATACATGATGTATTTATGACGTATACTTACCACAGAAATTTAAATAGCGGAGTGTCCCTGACAGACGATACCTATGTATATACGGCGTGGGCGCACCTTGAGCAGTCAGCAACAAACAACACACGCTACAAACCTTGCTAACTGGCAAACTTTTCTACCTAAAAAAAAGAAAGAAAGATGAAAGAAAAATAATATATTTGCCATAAAACAAGACACACTAGAATGAGAAACATCTAGGTAATAAAAAGAGGGCAGATGCATAGACAGAGATATTTTCTCTTTAGTTGGCAACAGTACAAAATAATAAGTAGAAAAAAAAATGTCGGTAAACTGAGCCGACTGGAGCTGTAGCGAATGGATGTCCAGCTCAGCATGTGCCAGGCTATGACACCTGACGCTGATATTCTGCTGGATCCCGGTTATGACATACGGATGTCGAGCAAAGCAGTAAAAATTGTTCGATATGAGCGGATAACTCAGATGAAGAACCTGTCTAAGGCGATTATAAAAGGTGTAGCCAATTCAATGCTGGCAACTACGTCGCAAAGTCTGACGACACGGTTGGCGCAGTGGCTAAGCGATTAGCTTTCTGCGCTACGTGCCGCGGGTTCGATCCCCGCACGGAACAAATATTTGTATGATCTACAGATAGTTGTTTCGGGTCTGGTTGTGTGTGCATGTGACATGTATGTTTGTAAACTGTACCCTCGATACAGGAGAAATCCAAGTGAGGGGCAATGTATTCTTAAAAAAAAAAAAGTTGATAAATAGTAATCACAAGTTCCACTTTTGAAGAGCTCACGAATTCGAAAAAGGAATAAAATATTTTTAAACAATCGACGTTTAAAAATAGTACACAATTTTTTATGTAAAATACATACATGCATGTGACATGAACTAGCAACTATAATTGCTCGTTGTTGCCGAGCGTTGCTCTGTTGCTCGCGTCGCACAAAGGAATATTAAAAGCATAAATTCACACGGCTTTTTTCCAATTTTCGGATATCACTATCATTTTGGGCCGCTAAAATGTTGCTATTCAGTTTTGGAGTAAAATAAAAAGCTTTTATTTACACCCAATATTTTCTGAAGTTTTTATAAAATATTTTAATAGCAGATAGGTCATGTGAGTGATTGGAAAGAGTATTTTCGAGTGACGATACTGAATTCCATTCGGCATAATCCGGGCCTACGAACGTTGCTGTATAACCAATTTTTTCGCCATTGTAGGAGCTGCAAGGAGCAATTCAAATGTGTGAGTTCATACAACAAAGTTCTTCTTCAGCAATATACATAATCATTATATTTTTGACATTTATTTACCATGCATCGAATATAATTTAATACCTGCAGCTCACAGCCACCAGAACCGTAATTATCATAGTAATTACGTCAAGAAAACCATTAAATAATAATTTCCTAATTATACGTAATAATTGGCACCCTAGTAGGATCACCAAGTAACCAAGTCCAGAAGGTCCACTCCTAATCATACCTCTCCTCCTTCGTTATCGTGTATTTTTTGTTTCAGTTGCTAGATAAAGTGGAATTGTCTTTATTCACTGCAGTCGCAGAATGCTCACCATTAATAATTTTAGTATAGTACGCGCAAATTCTTATGAGCCCTCTGAACTCTCTCCCTCTTTCCCTCTAGCACCTATAATAGTACGCTTATTATTGGTGCTAGAGGGAGAGTGAGAGAGAGTTCAGAGCTCAGTTCAGAGCTCAGTTCAGGGCTCATAAAGATTTGCGAGTACTATACCACTAGCTAACTAAATAATTAGCGATTTTTTTTGCATTATCATGATAATATATACCTAATATACATATGTGATGCATACAATATTATATGCGACCATACATCAGCGCACGTTGAACGTATATAATTGCACGAGTGTTAATAATTGTCGTTGATAGTTCCATACCGCATAACTAGCATATTTAAATACCGCGTAACTATGTACCTACTAAAAAAAAAGTTGACTCAAAATTGAGTTTTCAAGTCTATTAATTGCCATTCTTAGGCTTACATTCAGAGACGACAGAAACGAGTCTAAGCGTGAACTTACGCTTCCATCTGTCAAAATCAACAGCTTGCGCTCATATTTGTATTCAGAGACGTTCGGAACACGGCTTAAACTTAACGTAAACTAAGATAAGCCAAGTAGTGAATATTGACTACTTAAGACGACACTAGCGCCGCCAAGTGGGCTAAGGTGGAGTTAATTTCGACAATTTGAGATTTTCAAGTCTGACTAACCTTATGACTTAATTAAATAGGTTTATGTCTCAGATATTTTGTTTCGCTCACTCCAATTGCATTTTGTATATATTGCTATCCTGTTTTAATTTTTATATACGCCTGCTTACACATTTTCATAAAAACCGTAACTTACCGATAAACATTTTGCTATTAAAAATGGCCATAGAGAATCCTGTCTTAGCTAAGCTTACACTGCGTCTCTGAATACGAATTTTGAAGATGCGCTTAGCGACGACTTTGCTTAGAGCGGTCTTCGCCCGTCTTAAGGTCATGTCTCTGAATGTCAGCCTTAGACAGATGCGAAAACTGAACTTTGTTTTTTTTATTACATACCTACTCGGAATTTAACTTTTTTAGTTACGCGGTATAATATCGACGACGATATTAAAATCATTATACATTTTATGAAGCTTACCTTCTGAACGTATGTTTATTGTAAAAAAGATAATAATATCTATTATAAAATTGACTGGCAGCCTGCCCAGTTTGAGCAGGAAGTGTCTCTGCCCTCACAGCTAGCTGGGAAGTAGCTCTTCTTTATTGTAACATGAAAGAAAGGATGTGAGAACAATGGATCCATTTGGCTCTGCTAAAAAAGTATTTTTTACCGCATAATCTATATAGTCAATTCCAATTTTAAATTTTTGGCGGGTATCCTTCCTTCGTAATTAGGTCTTTTAGTGCCAATCTCAGTTTTTAATTTGTGTTTTGTAGATATTGTTATCAATTCTGTTGCACTTCGCACTAAGCTAATTTTAATCATACTAGGTATATCTTTTTCTCACACACAATATCATTGAAAAATTACAGAAAATTTTTAGAACTATCCAATTAGTCTGATGTCAACTATTTTATGATTCTGTGACTTCTAGATCAGTAATTGTGCTCTTATGTAATACCATTGAATACGTAATAGTGGTAATACTCAGGCCGGATGAAGGTAAAACATGGTAGCTATATTTGTTGGACTCTGGTATAACCGCGAAGGAAGTGAACTGTAATATGTAGATAACATCGTATCAGTGAACATGCACATATTGTGCTCATATTTGTATTTTTACAAAATTTTGTTAGCGGCCTTTTTTGTGCAAATAGTGTAATTCGTGTATGTACACAAAGGCACTAAGAAATTGGAATAAACTCACTGTGGCACATAAATATTATAATCATTCGTTTAAGTAGTACCAAGGCAAGGGGTGCATAGAAAAAGTCCCCCCGAGAGAGCACCCATGAAGGGCTCGGCGGGCGCTCCCTGGGCAGTCAACCTCGAACCTTACTGACAGGCAAATAGATGTACCACGGTATGAGCCATTCTCATGAGAAGTCATGGTAGAAAAAGTGCCTAAACCAAATCTATAAGTAAGAAAGAAAGAAAAAGAGATTATTAACAGAACAAAAAAAAAAAAAAAACAAAAATAAAAAAAATTGTGCCAAAAGGCCGCAGCTCAACATAATGTCAGCGGGCAGTGATACTGGGCCACCTGACGCTGGTTTTCAGCTACAACCCACAAGTGCCATACGCTCGAAACTATCAATATTATATCAGTAGTGTTGTGTGTAGTTCATTCCATACCTATATTACGTTATTGCAGTTCAATCCAGCATCCAAGCGTCATCTTATGACCGCTAGTTCACGCACTGCCGCACGCGTCACCTGCACACACTACAAAGTTAGATGCCCATCACACGATACATGTTGTACATAACTATGTGATTTAATTGTGATAGTGTCACTTATAATCACATAATACCCATAGTTGACGCGCCTTACCGAGATTTTTTTTTATTCTATTAGCGACCTTTCCCCGGCTTCTCACGGATGCAGTTTCTCTACTATCCTTACATTAAATATGAAAGTATGATACATATAAACCTTTCTCTTGAATCACTTTATCTGTTAAAAAAAATTGCATCAAAATCCGTTGCGTAGTTCTAAAGATCTAAGCATACATAGGGACAGACAGCGGGGAGCGACTTTGTTTTATACTATGTAGTGATAATGATAATTATGTGTAATTGATTTGTGAAAATTATAACAAAAGTTTGAATAAAAATATCTGATAGGGACAGTCAAAGTGATGACATGACAAAAATATAAGAAGGGTTCCTTGTTTTTTATCGAACTGAAAAGAAAGAACACAAAAGTTAAAAAAATATACAAAATACGCTGAAAATTTTGAAGGATTTCCAGATTAACGCAATTAATGTCGCTTCGAATAATGTTGAGCACTTCATTAGCGAAATATGCTTTGAAGACACAATATTTTGTTTCATGAAAATACATTAATTTGAAACGAAGCGGTATTTTGTTTCGTGAAAATTAATTCAAAAGATATATTTCGTTGAATTTTTTGTTCAAATTCAGAGTATGCATTTATGGTGTTAAGTTTATACATGAAAAATGTTTCAGACAAAGTATGTGAGGATTGAACTACCGTGCTTTCTGAATTAAAATAAAATTCATAATATATTATTAGTATATAGTTTTTTTTTAATTGACAGTAGTTTTAAGACGCAAATTATGATTCTACAACACGTATAATGCCTATTGGTCTGGGCTGCCATAAAAACATACTGGGCACTTCAATCGTTAGCTAAAATGGCGCGAATACGCAGTTGGTAAGTGATCATAACTTTTTATAGGTCCTGACTGGATGGGATTAGATCTTTTTTTCCATTCGACAAATTTCCTTCCTTTAGTTTAGAGGTCGCAAGGCCGACTGCAAAGCTTGAGGTTTTGGGTTCAAATCCCTCGGCGAAGTTTATTAATGAAAGATTTTTTTTGGAACTTTTCAGTAACAGCCTGGTGTTTGGAATATTGCGACGTAAACAATACACCTCTGACTCTTGGGGAATTTAGTCACCACGATGATGAAAGGTCCACAAATAATTTCCAACATAATGTTGGTTCGTGTACCCAGCACTAATGTCCCGGCAGTCATCTGGCCAGTTGGCGTCCCAACTTTATGCACACGTAGAATTGTTCGGTGCAGTTATATAACTCTATGGTTTTAGAAATTCTTGCATTAAAAACTTTTTAGTTTCGTTTTATGTGAGTGGACGAGTGGACAGTTTCATGGGTCTGTGGCTTTGGGTTGCAAACGGTGGTACAATTTTATTTGGATTTAGTTTTAGGATTGTTATGTTTTTATTTTAGTTTGTGTGTAAAAATATAAAAAAAAATTTTGGACAACATGCATTCTTACACAAAGGCTTTATTATTTATGAAGGTACTCTTAAATATTATTAGATATATCTAAGGATTATTTAATGAACATAGAAAGCAGTACCATGCCAACTGTTGGCATCAATCACCATAAATTATTATAATAGGAAGTTTTTTTTTTTTTAACTTTGACCCACTTGCCCCACCCTTTCGACTATCCTGTATTGTGGTTACAGTTTACAAACATACATGTCACATGCACACACACCCAGACCCGGAACAACTATTTGTAGGCCATAAAAATATTTGTATCGTGCGGGGATCGAACCCGCGGCACGTATTGCCGAAAGCTAATCGCCTAGCCACTGCGCCAACCAAGCCATCGAGGATAATTAAACGTCGAATTAAAGACTAATTTACAATTTAAATGCCAAACGATACTAAAATGTCATAAAAACTGTTGTTTACCAATAAAAAAAGTCCTCTTTTTCATAAAGTTCTATAATTTCTCGGTAAAAATGGCCCACAGAAGATGAACGAAGAAAACAAGTCCTGCCTTTACCGATGAACGTATTTTATTTTCTTAGTAAAATGTTCTATGGTGTTTCCTCCGAATATTGTAAGTATTCCGAGAAAAAAAAAAAAAAAGTTAAAAGTTTTAATTAAGCTTAGATATTTTTATGTTTTGTGCGTCATACTGGGCGTAGAAATAAAAACTTTTTCTTTCTTTCTTTCTTTCTTTCTAAAACACTATGAAACATTTTCAATACATCCAATTACTTACAATAAGATAAACCAAGATAAAGCCAACAGAGTACGCAGCTTCCAAAAACATCCCTACACAATATATTTACGTAAATTACATTGCCAGTTTAGATCTATATCGCAACCGATCCATAGACAACCGTGCCGTTGAAATTTACTTACTTTATTGTACAATTTCCATAGATTATAGCTAATTTTCTTTCCCCTAACTCAGCGAGCCCCTCTAATTAGGGATGGGACGAATCCCGTTGAGTTGGAACTTCAGTAAGGATTGGAAGACGCGGTGAGACGGCAACAATTCGCCTCGTAGTCTTAATTTATAAAAATATTCAAAGTATTTAATACATGGTTGTAGTACCATTGTTGTTCACATAATATTCCTTATTTGAGATTTCTGGACGAATCTATACCCTCAAAATAATATTAATTTAAATAAATCTAAATAAATCATCTAATCTATATTTTTATATTAATACGTGAAGAGAAATATTTGTACCCCTTTTTATGCATATCGCGCGCACGGAGGTTTGTGAGATTTGGCATAGTTAAAGTTTATACGGAGAAGGAGTGCAGAAAGCTAAAATTTATGTATAACATGTGGTCGAGTTGCGACCACTGGGCGACCACTAGTTAATTTAAATCTCTATATCAGTTCGTAGAATAAACGAGACGAATAACAATATTATTAATTGAAAAATAAATATTTAATAATTGAATCGTCGCTCGAGACGAATCACCAATCAACTCAAAATAAAAAGGAAATCAATAATTTTAAACAAACCACTACTCGTGTATATACGAGCTCCCAAAGCTCCGTAATTTCTATCGATATGGGACACAGCCTACTCGAATGTGCCATAAAAGTCCCAATGTACATCACTAGTACAAGTTCAGCTATATAGCTGCCAAGCGAGTTGGCATCTGTTCAATGCTGCCTCTCTCTCACTCCTACGTAGATTTATTACTCTTTTTCAGTTTACATGTGCAATTACATAATTGAGTCTAGTGAGGAACGATAAAACGACGACGAACAAACAGACTACAACAACCTTTTACTTACCAAACATGTATGATACCCGGTTATATATATTTTACTCTATGATGCCCGGTTATATTTTACCATATGATGCCCGGTTTCATGCCATGGTAGTTAGATGCGTAATATCATTTAACTATCTATTTCTAAAGATAGATCAACAGAGTTCGAGATACATCAGTTAAATAGGTAATTTGATTAATTGGTTTGAAGGTTTAAAATGTTTTAATTGCGCAATGCGAGCGTGAGGTCCTGCTGGGGTTTAATTTTCAGGTCGAACAAAGTTTTATTGGAATTTTCTGTTAGGAAATTCTCAGTAGCAGCCCCGAATTTGGAAGTGTTCGTTAATGAATGACAATAGGCTCGCCCTATTCCAATGGGACTCAATACAGTCATCAAAATGTGAGTGTACTGTTGTACACCCAGAGGTGTTCCTCTGCTTACTCTTCAGGTCATAAAACTATGCTAAACGACTCCTAAATTTATGTCAGAAACAGAAATATGAACACGTGCCCTATGGCCCATAATAACTTACACGTATCGATTCCAACAACAAGAAAACTCCAATTAAAATCGAACAAACGCAGCACAGTACACAAGATCGTGCGTATATTAAACTTTTAATCCGGTTCGTTCCGGCTACAAGCAGTAATACCCAGTTATAGCTGGGTCACAGAGTAGCAAGCATCTGAAGTTTTATCCGAGTCTGGATGAATGGCGCGTCTTTCTGTAAATGAGAAAAAACCGGCTGCAATTAATCCGTTTGCGAGGCGTTTGTAGACCATGATAATTCAACGTATATTATAGTGGTATATTGGAGGCCTTTAATTAGCAAAGAAAGTCTGCAGGTGTCCTATATGATTGCAGCATTTTGTTTCTAGCGCTGCCGTTGGTATTTGGAAAAAATTATATACCGATTAGCATAGAATCGTTTCTTTTCCCACGCACCTATCAATTATATAAAATAAAGAAGACTATCCGGCTATCGATTATATTAATATTCATTAATTACATTAAATAATCATAATATTATACACGATGTACAGTATTGAATCCCAATAGGTTCATTTCTCTTAGCATCACCAGTTAGTACGTTTATAACAGTACTCCATTCGCTTCCTACTCCTTGTATTCGGGTATATCCAGAAAATACTGGTACGATCCGCCTGGGACCGTTTAATTGCATTCCATTGTCTGTGCCCAAAGATTCCTAGTGATGGGGTGAATTGTACCTAGTTTTAAAATTTCATTGGTGATCGGAGCCTGGAATGTTGTAGCTCGAGTTTTAAAAGGAATGGATTTACGATAAATACTTTAACAGAACTTTAAAATATTTAATAGAAAATTGCGTTTAAATTGGAGATTTCCAAATGTAGTTGGATGTTTATGAGGTAGGTATTTTACGTCTTGAGATTTTCATCTCTTAGCGAAAAGAAATTGAAGATTTTTATTCTACAAATCCAATACCCAAATCTTATCATAGAAAGACAAATATTTTTTTAGTAAAACCTATTTGATTGAAGTAGATTCAAGATTTTCCATTATAAAATTTATTTCGCAAATGTAACGAGGCACATTCTCAATTTAACTTTAACTTTTGTTTAAATTGATGTAAATGCTGTCAAATGCACCGTATCTTTTACTTTTATATAAATAAAAATTATAGACGCCTAAACATTTTATGTCATTCATTTATTATGTGATTAGATAAAAATTGCGTTTCAGTATTTCGTATTTTGACTTACTATACCAGGTTACCAGACTTCAGCATAATACACACATCAACAAAATCTAGGGATATTTTATACTAACTTGCATAACTCAAAAACTACTAGGGACTTCAAAAAGATTTTGATGGTGATTTATTTATATTTCATTTCCAAACGTTAATAAGATAGATTTACAAAAAAAAAAGAAAAAAATATGAGGCACAGGCGGAAAAATCGCTGAAACTAGACCAGCTGCAAATTATGAGTTGAGTATTTTGCTTGTTCTTTTTTTGTTAATCAGGTTTTAAGGTAACATTTTGGATTAAATTGATGACATTGAAGTTATTGATCACATGGAATTCAAAATTGGTCCTAAGAGGAAATGTTAAAAGCAGCAGGCAAACGCAAGCTGATGCACTCCAACGTGACATTGCTGAAGCGATTGCAACGAGACAAAACGTGATATCGATGTTGTGATCACGTTATAGTGTCACTAGAAAGGTGGCTGCAAGACAACTAGGTAGAAGTCTTATGAATACCCATAGACAAGATCGATATTTGCAAGTTCCTGCAAAAAGACAACCAAATGTTAAGGCCATGCGATTGGTTCAATGACTGCAGGCTGAACTCCAGTTGCTTGTGAGTGACCAAACTGACAGTAGGAGACTGCATGTGGTCTACCTTTGTGCTGGCAGAGCACTTTTGAGTCCAGCATTAGAAATTGGCAAACGCGGACAAACACTGCAGTGGGCTCGAGAAAATTTGCAAAATCGAAAATCGTTGAATGTCATCAGTGGTTTTTCTAATGAATTGCGGTTGGGGGCTCCACCTCATTTCGCAAAAAGTACACGATTGGAGAGTTCCTGGATGTGTAAGCCACCTCCAGCACGCACAGAAGTCTAATCATGCCGAGGTGGAGCAATTATGGTGTGGGCGAAAATTCTTCTTAGCGAGAGAACAGACCGCGATTGGGTGTAAGGCTCCATAACTGCTAAAAAATACCGTAATCAGATGCAAGGACTAATAACCTACCCATACCGGCTACAAATTCGTCGAGATTTTCGGTTCATTCATGAAAATTTCTATATACCCACCAACACGGTGGTAAGAATTTGGTTTCAGGAACATGATGTTGCGATTCTGGAGTGACCTGCACAATCACCAGACCTAAATCCCATTGAGCATGCTTGAGATAGGGTGTAACGAAGAGCTCTGAGGGATTTCTCCGACAATTCCTTGACTGATGAGCAACTTTTTTTGAGCTGAGCTGCTTTTAAAACATGGTGGGGGGTAATTTATTTGATTGCGTCTTTTAGGTAGGTGCAGGCTTATTTAGCACAAATCTATGAGTATTAAAATTGCCTTATTTGAATAAAAAAATATGTGTCTCATTTTCGTCTTGACTAAGCCGACTTTCACGTCTTCGACTCCCCCCTCACTATTCCGAACAATTGCGTCCGGGAACGATTTGTAGTACGCCCGGGTGAGTTAGTGTGCCCGGATACCCGGATGAAAAGATTTGTGATAACGACGCAGATAAGAGGGGAATCTCCGAGGAAGTTATGGGACTTTTTATGGTGTTGTGGTGTCGCTGTAATGTATAGCGAGTTTTGTTTTTGACTATCGGGATACCATTTTCTGTAAAGCTATGAGCTTGGAAGTTTTATGAAAATATTTATTTTTCTTATACCTATTGAATAGGCGTTTGATCACTATCTCAACGGATGCTATTTATTTTATTTATATAATATATAACCTTTAGGAAAACTCAGCTTAGATTATTGATTGGTTTCCACTGCCGCTCCAACCGGCAGGCGGAAACCAATCAATAATTTAAAACTATTAGCTAATTATTTAAAAACAAAAACTTATATGGTATTAAAAAGCCATTAATTCTGAACAGACAGCAACATAGTAAATAGAAAAGAAACACTTTAAAGCTACAAATATAATAATAAATAGATAAAATTATAATTTTATAATTATACAATAAAAATTTATTTAATTAAATATAATAATATATTTACCTATATGAGTACAAAATAATATAATAATGACACCTGCCGATTAGCTCCGTACCAAATTGTTAAGCGATGATGCAGTCGCGGAAGGTGCTCGCTTACTTAGAAGTAACCTATTCACTCGCGCCTTGAAGACTGCCAGGGTATAACTACCGGGAAACACAGACGTCGCAAAAAATTCTAAACATGATCTATATTAGAAATAATTCCTGAAAATGGGATTTCAGTTACGACCTACCCTCCCAGTCACCTATGTCCGATAGGAGCCTTCGATAGGCTGTGTCGATTGATTTATAGACCACATTTTTTATTCTTCCTCGTGAGATTTCTTCCTTATTGGTCCTAAGGTGCGGTCAGCAACGTAAGTTCATTAACAATTAAGTTTCTGTTTTTTTTTTTTACCTAGTACTTAGTTATTTAAGATATTTACAGGATAATAAATTATATTACTGCACCTAGACTCTTCAGCAATCACTAAACAAATAATATTTTTTATTATATTTAATCTATGTGTTATCCTACTTTCGTTGCTGACTGTACGAATATTAAAACAACGCTCAGGGGAGCAATAAAATTCTCATGCAATCGAAGTAGTTTCGAATTCGAACTTTTATCGAGTGGTAATTAAGTTGATCGATTCTGGGAAAGTCGAGCCCGACATTTCTCGAAGAAAAACCACTCCAATTGTTCCGACTGGTCGATAGAGAACCATCACAAAGGTCAAACATCGCTCGAAATCCAAACTCAATTACGAGATGATTTAGCAGGAAACTAGAATTGCCTCCCTGGTTGATGGAGCATGAACTCGGCAGCAGCCATTTGTACCTTCAGAATTGAGTACTACATGTAGATGCGATGGCCAGGAATTTTCTGTTACCTCTACAAAGATAGGCTAAGAATACTCGCCCACTGATTGTAGTCTGCGTTCTCCCGAAGCCGTAGGGTGTCACTAATGAGTTTTGGGGACAAGATTCTAGAAAAGATTCGTCTCTTAATCAATAGTACGTTAGTGCGATGCGTGGTGAGCACATTAGTGGTGCCACTGATAAACTGTCCCGGGGCGGTGATTTACCGGGACACGGCGGGACCGGGACACAGTACAGAGCATGCAGTAGACTAACTGCAACGTCCACCTTCAAGTGACTGCGACTTAACAGCTCTTTATATTAAAATGCTATTATTATTCTGCTATTATTATGCTTATTGCAATTGTTATTTTAAATTCAATTTTTTTTTTATGAATTTTACTTTTTATTCAAATTTTTCTTTTTAATTATGGGACCAGTAGGAAAGACCAGTCCTAGGGTATGCGAATGAACTGCCCGTTAGAAGATGGGGCGGTAAGATTATAGAAGTGAAGTAGGTAACAAATTATTTAATTGACCAGAAAGTCGCCGTAGCCACCTTCGATGGTCCATGATTTTAGGTAAATAATGCAGACTGACTTTGAAGAACTTCTGGTACTTAGGTAATATTAGTATCTATTGCTTGGTGTAAAATTCTGATACGAAATCCAAAAAGCCCAAGGTCGTACAAATTGATATTAATTGGATTGAAACAATTGAATGTGAACAAAGACCTTCAAATATCAAGTACAGCGACTTTATGGAAGTTACGCCGAAATACCATACTGTATGTAAATTGTGTATAGAAGACAAACACGTTATTCGCAATATCGAGACGTTCTAATCTTATTTTCATAGCCAAACTTATTGATGTTGTTTTAATAATTATGTAGGTATTTCTTTTTATTACGATTACCTAATACCCAAATGAGTTGTGTGATGATTTGATGAAATTAATTAAAAAATTACAACTTATTCATGTAGGTACTATACTATGAAAAGACACAGACAACATTAAACAGGAGAACAAAGTACAAAGGTAGTGCTTATTTCACAAAAGAAATCTCTTCCAGCAGACCTGCGAGAGGAGAATTTAAAACACGAAATGTGGACAGCGATGTACAAGAATAGATCAAAACTACAAACTAAATATAATAATATACACATAAGTAAAATGCCTAAGTAAAACAAATACTAAATATTCATAAATAAATACAAACCTTTAGATACCTATATTGCAAACAGAAGATACTATGATAGGGAGAGATAATACTCTTTTACCCGTTTCCTAGGTAAAGGTTGACCGTGGATGAGATAGTTTTACAGTAATAATAATATCGAGTTAACCTGTGACCTTTGGTTGGCAGGTTGGATGTTAAAAGCGAGTTTATGAACAAGCACGAATCACTCTAAACTTAGACGTATTCACGTATATTACGAGTATAAAGCAAAATCAATAAGGTCATAATTATAATACAATTTAAGAATCGTTCGTCTGCCAATCCTCAAGGTGACTTTACCCAAGCAGGTTTGTATCAAGTACTTAATTTGTGAGGCGTGAGGTTCCATAACCGGGTCAGGGCCGGACTCGAAGGGAAAGAATGCAAGCTTTTTTGTTTTGAAGCATTTACTCATGTAATTATAGATTGGGATGTTGTTATTAAGGTGATGCAGTGGTAAACAATTAAATCAAATCGGCTGCATGCAAAAACGGATGCGAGCTAGCTTGTGCGTATTGCAGTAAACATTACATAATTGTCGTTTAAAATACAGACTATCAGTAATTTTATGGAATCCAATTACCATACTAAAGTGTGTGTTTAGACTAGACGTGGTTTATATAGGTACGTCATATTTCCCTAAAAGTCTTCCAAAAGGAGGAGGTTCTCAATTCGACTGTATATTTTTATATGTTTGTTACGCTATAACTCCGCCCATTGCGAACCGTATTCGAAAATATTTTTTTTTGTTTGAGAGGGTATACTCTCGACGTGGTCTCATTTAAATTTGGTGAAGATCTGATGATGATCTAGAATAGAATAGATCTTTATTTCATGTAAACCAGATATAGGCACTTATGAAATGTCGAGACTCTACGTGCACGGTTCCAAATAGTAGTCCCTATGGAGAAGAACCGGCAAGAAACTCCATGGTAACTCTTTTCAAAAAATAGATTATAATCTTTATCAGTACAATGTTGTGGTTAGAGCTGCGAGAATAATGTAATTTAATGAGAATAAAAATAAGACTAGGATACTAATGATATTCAGAGATAGACAATGGAACTCTTGATTCTTGAATGAATAACAGCATATTCACTCGCGATTGCTGTAATTGCATGTTTCTGTATTGTTTATGCCACTCAAAATAGAAAAATAAAATAAACTTAAAAAAAAATTAAAAACAGACTTCAAAAAACGAAAAGTATAAAATTATTTTCTAAAAATACTTAACAGCTTCTGAAGTCGGGGCCTATAATTTTTCAATGCCCCTAGCTTGGCAGTGGCACCGACTTCAGAAGCTGAAGAAAATTATTTTATACTTTTTAGTTTATTGAAGTCGGTTTTTACTATTTTTTATAGGTACTTTTTTTACTTATGCCATCAATCTTTACGATAAACTAGAAACAGAATACCTACAAGTGCCTTATTAAAAATGTACCATAGAGCATGGGCATACCGAAAAGGTTACTGTACTAAATCAGCGTAAATACAAGTCGTGGGACACCCAGCGCCGATTTCCAGTTGGCACCCCTGCAGTGACACACGGACGTAGGTGAGTTATAAACCTGTCACGTGTACGAACGAGGAGTACCTGCCTATGAGTAGGTACTAACATGGTCAAAGATGACACACATCCTCCGTGTGTCACGTCTTCTGAAAACATTACAAGCGGTATCAGTAAACTCGGGACAGAACCACATTTCCCTATAAGGTACTTTTAAGGTATCTGATTCATTGATCATGATTTTTAGACGACTGCTTGAGCGCAAATCATCAAAGTCAAAGTTTTTTATTACAACTGGGCCTTGGGCATGAATCGGTAAACGCAATTTTCTCCGAATCCTGGCTGATAGATGAAAGTAGCTACGGTCTCTCTCTTTGCATGTATGTCTATGGCTATTCCTGTAATTGGGTGTCATAGGCCGAGACTAACTTTATTTTGAAGAGTGTGTCCTATGGGCTATGGTGTCACTTGAGCGAGGCCTTTCCCCAGCAGTAGACTGCGAAAGAGTGATTGCCTGATCTTATCAGTCCATCTGCTGAGTAGCCACGAGCCACTTTAGAGACTTTCTTAAAAAGTATCTCGCCTATGCCTCAAAGCATAAGTATATTTCCAGTATAACCTGATCTCACATTGTATTGCTTTCCCTACAATGAGAGGTCAGCTGGCACGATTCCAATTTCAGGCTATTGAGAATTTCCAAACTGAAAAACCTAATAACATTTTTGCCCGGCCCGGGAATCGAAGCTGGGATCTAAAGCTCAATAGGCGCACTAGCGATCACTAGACCAAAAGTAAAAAAAATAATTAAATGAATTTCTCAATTATTTTATTTGGCTCAATATCCCGGAAATGCAGTAACAAAATAACATGATTATACATATTATTATCATGCATGGCATGCATTTTGTAGTGTTGTGCTCTTGTTTATCCGATAACACCATTTACCGGGATCGGGTTAATTAAATATAAATATTGTTCCGAATCTCTTTGTGAGCTTGCAATGCAGTCAATATTTTGGTATTTTCAGTAGTAGGTAATTAAAATGTAAACATGGTCATTGCTGAAAATAAACATCCTCGTTACACCACTACAACCACTATGCATGCCTATTAGCGACAAACAAACTCTGGGGTGACTGCCAAAATCACCACCATGATTGCAGTATGTTGCTTCCAATCCTCGTGTCTTTGTTCTTAGCCGGGAACTATAACAGCAAGTATCAAGTATTTTAAACTCTGTCACTGCAAATACTTGATACATGCTGTAGTTTTCCTAATCTACCAGAAAACAAAATACACCACGATTTTCTACTAGTATTTTAGTGGTTAAAGTCAAAGGCAAAGTTAAAGTCAAAGTCAAAGATTTTTATTTCAACTGGACCTTTGCAGGCACTTTCAAAACGTCGTGATTCTAGGCGCACGATTCCAAGTGGGTTGGTCCTGGAGAAGATACCGGCAAGAAACTCCATGGAAACTATTTTCATAAATAAACTACAGTTCTAAGTTCAAGTTTTTACAAGCAATTTCTAAACATCGTGATTCTAGGTGCACAGTTCCAAGTGGTAGTTTATTCTCCTTGTTACTCTTAAGTCTTAATTAATATAGTAAACTGTATAACACCCACGTGAACCCACGGCCAGTAATTCGTAAAGTAAACTTCATTTAAAATTCTCAATCTTGCGTCACTTCGTACCACTGCAGTCCCGGCACTGTGTCCGATATCCCGGGATCGCAGTAATTACACGTCTTGCTGACTGGACCGAACTAATCACGTGCGATGGTCCCGCCGATACATCCCCTCACTATTAGGAGACACTCGCGTGGAAAAAGGACCGCTTTCTTAATACGAAATTGAGAGCAAAGAGGAAGGATATTTTGTTAATTAAGTATGGCTATATTAGTTGTGAAGATTGCTAAATTAAAGGAACAACGCAGTGTCAAAATTACGTGTTTTTTTCTTATACGGAATATAAAAACTCAGGGATACTTCAATGACCTGGGGGCTTATTACGCACACTTAAGCAGGGCTGAAAATGAACTGGCCAGACATTTCCAGTATGAGCTGACCTGATTTTATGTGTAACAATTTGTTATTGAAACCTATTTTGAATATAATTTAAATGGTCAAATATGTGGCTACTTATTGCGTGACTTTGTAAGAACATTGCAAAAACAAACCATATTTAATGCATATAAAGAACATTCTGTTTCAAATGAGCACTTTACTAGCTTTAAAAGTACGAAACGCTATCACTTATTTAACTCTCATACATTATGATTGATGCACACAAAATAAAAAAGCTACTAGCAACACCAACCCTTCCCGAAACAACCCCCCAATCTTTATCCCCAGCGAAAAATCTCCAATATAAAAAGTAATTTTGATCCTAGACAAATTCTCTTCGCTATTATTTCCACGTGCATAGTTGGGCTATATTTTATAGCGGCTATTATTGATGCCTCACATTTTTCCAGCCGTTTATTTAAAGGGTTGCTTCTGTTATGGATGTGTGAATCTCTTGGGTAAACTGCCTAGCGATGGTAACGCCAGATGTTTTGGAAAGTTAGCGAGATACGTAAAAAATATATGGTGTACACGAGTTGATAGTCTGTTGTTTGTACAGATATATATTTGTATATCTTTTGTATATAAAAGTAGAAACTTACTGAGTGACATAATCGAAGTCAAAGTCAAAGATTTTTTCTTTCAACTGGGCCTTTGCAGGCTCTTTCAAATCACTGTACTGGTACTGTTTAAATTATAGTGGTACTTAGTATGATCTTTGCTGTTCTGTTCTTTTTGTTGTAATATTGTGTAAATTTCGGTCGAAAATAAGTACCTACCACATAGGTAGTATTGTTGACTTGTTTTATGAAAAGAGTATCCATGGAGTTTCTTGCCGGTATCTTCTCCAGGGCCAACCCACGTGGAACCGTGCACCTAGAATCACGACGTTTTGAAAGTACCTGCAAAGTCCCAGTTGAAATAAAAAACTTTGACTTTGACAACGTAGGTAGGTATATAACTTGAAATTTTACTTTCTTGGTTCCTCTTGTAGCTAATATAGGCAAGCACTATACTTGTATCGCGTTCGTACTCAAGACTATCCTGCAGTATACAATACATATAAATAAAAAACTGATAGACGGAGTACGGACTGACGGACTAACTCACTGAATGGCTATTAGCAAAGTCAAACGTGTATTACCTATTGGTTTTAAAACTAAAATAAATAGTTAAATTCGTTTACAAATTATTTACATTATGTAACTTGACTTTGACTTGACTGGGCTGGTCAAGTGGTCATATCTGCCGCATGCCGGAGGAGCTATGGGCTTTCAATCACACGGTGGGCTCCAAACAGTAGAAAACGGCATCGCGGCAGGCCCAGGAGGAGGTGGCGGGACGAGTGAGACCCCTATTGAAAGGATTGGCCCCTAATGACCTGAAGTGGGACACCCTAGGCTGATAATAATAACTTGACTTTGACTTTGAATATTTATTTTGTAGGTAATGCAATATCAGAATATTCTTTGATTTTCAAAGTTATTTTTAAGATATAATAGAATTCTGTTTTTGAAATAAAATTGATATTTTGTTTACACACAACATTGAAAGAAATCTTGGAAACAATTTAACAATATTCACAATACCGTATTTACGGTAGGTAGGTACTGTAGGTATGTATGAATCAGTGTATGAGTCATGTATGAGATTAGTCATGTCAATGACATTCCGAGATAGCATGTGTCATTATGAAGGAGGATAAAAATTAATTAAGAAATTTTTTTACGTTCGGATTTGGCGGTTTTACCCAGATTTTACCTAAGAACACGCCCCCCCTCCCAACATGCCGTGTATTTTTTATTGAAAAATATCATAAATATTTGAGAATTTTTATCATAAAGCACATTTTGAAAACAATTAAACATAATTAATTATACACGATATTTTTTTATATAGTGCGCATAATTAGTAGAGTGATTCAGTCTCTGTTCCTATGCGCAGTATTGGGATTTGGGATACACTTTAAAACAAAATGAAAATTCGACTTAGTTTGGAGGACACGCATAATTTACTAGCGCAAGCCATACAAAATCAAATTTTTATTTTGTTTTGGAGTGAATTTTATTTCTGCATTTGCATAAATGTGAACGGACCACGGAGGAGGAACGGACACTGAATCACTCTGCAAAATAGGCGGACGACATAAAAAAAATTCTTGTATTTTAATAAAATTCAGAATTACTGCACTTGAAACTATGCTTAAGTTTTCAGGCATACAATTGAAGGTTGTAAATTAGCATGGGAGGCTATCTGAGAGCTTAATATTATTGTTAAATTACATTTAGACACAAATTAGCTCGCTCGGGACTTCACGTGGTCGCACGAATCACGATAAGTACACGTGATTGTAATAACATCCCTTTCCCCATCGAGATCCTATTTTTAACCCCCTCTCCTCTTGGTCGAACCTCACGAGACCACATAGTAGGTAGGTATGACACATAACATCACGCCTTTTTAGGATGGTAGGTATTACATATGAATGTAAAATGCTATAATTTATTCTTATACAGAATTACTGGTTTGGTATTGTACGCATCATTATGAACAAAAGTTAAAGTCAAAGTTAAAGTTTTTATTTCAACTTGGCCTTTGCAGGCATTTTCGTAGTCGTGGTTCTAGGTGCACGGTTCCAAGTGGGTTGGCTGGAGAAGATATCAGCAAGAAACTCCATGGATACTCTTTTCATAAAACAAATTTACAACCTTTAGTATGACACCAAACACAAAAGAAAATCAGCTTTCATACAATTAGTCGAATAATATTGAATTATTTGGATGGAATAGCAACCGTACCGTAATAAATATGCTTATTTATCACATAGGGAATGGTGACCGCCGTAGGAAGATCCTGTAGTAGATACAGATTGCAGAAGGCTAATAATTAATCTCTTTACCCTCTCAACTACTTTCTTAACTAGTACTTCAACTATGACTATAAGCTCAGCTGTTTATATCAATTGAACCGATGAATCACCCACAGAAATCAACATTCCTTTCTAATTCCATGTTTTTCCTCTTAGAAAACGTCACAGTATATATGTATGTTGTTGATTAACTGTACCAATCTTGATAACCGGTTGATAAAATGACGTCATCGAAGCCATTATAATAAACTATTGGAAGGCGCTATACGGCGCCAATGATCTAAGAACGGACTGTAAGCGCCATCTATTATTAAGAAAGTTAAGTATTGTAAGGCTTGAAGAGTCAATGAGTTTCGGTATGGGGCATAATAATATCCAAAGAGGACGAAGTTTTGTGGTGATATGTATAAAACTTTTTATAGATTGATCATATAGTTTATAATGGGAGCCTACTAGTAGGTATCCAAATAATAATAATTAATTAATGGCCGCCCAGTGGTCGAAGTTCGACCATATAAATAAATACATTTTAGCTTTCTGCACTTCTTCTCGATTTAAGATTTAACTATGCCAAATCTCACACCCCTCCGTGCGCGCAATATGCTTAAAAAGGGGTAAAAGTTTTATCTTCACGTATCAATATTTAATAGATACTCCGTAATAAGTTATTATAAGTACACTAAGTAACTATCTTTGGTAAGTTTAGGATTATAGGTAATCAATAATCATGTAAAGTAACACGCGAGCTTCATAAATACAATCAGATAAGATCGCACCACGTTACATAAACACTGAATACGATAGCGAAGCGAGAACAAAACCTAGTTTATTATTTATTATAATAATATTGGAAGCACGTCTAATAATGGTCGTCTATAATTAATGCAAATTGCCTATTGATCGCGTGCGAGCACGCATATCTGATTACACGTGCGATTGCCATTATAATTGCGTCAGGCGCTCCCGTTCGAATAAGTGAGATTTAGTACTATTTGTTAGTTTTAATTAATCCTTTGATGGAGCGAATTTATGTCTGTTTACGTTTGATTATTTGTGAATTGTGTTTATCAGGTGAAGTAAGAGGCAATTATGAACAACTTTTTCATATTTTTATTTTTCTCTATAATAATCTATTGTTCTTTTTTCAAACAATATGTGCTTCGGCTTCAACCAGTATCGATTCGGCGCTCGTGTTGGTCGACCGCTTGACTTCCACGTCCTGGATTCCTTGCCTCCTGCATGATCCTACTCCACTCGTCGTCGAGTTCATGGTAGTCACCTGTGACCATCATGTCTGAGCCAAGCCGCTACGTGGTTCTACCGTACCGCAGACAGACTCTCTGTAGTGTTTTTAGTGCCTAGTGAAATGTGTTATCAAAGTGCTAGTGCCAAGTGAACTAGTGTTATCGCGAAGTGTTAGTGCCCAGTGAACCTATGTTATCAAAGTGCTAGTGCCGCGTGACATTCTGTAGTGTAATCAAGACGAAGCAGTGAGCAACCTTGCTGAGACTACCAGAACGAGCACGAGGACACCCTATTTCTAAGGGTTCGAACGTTCTAAGGTTAGTCATATTTATAAGTAAACGTACTTTTAATACGTTCCTGTCCTTTTTCCTAGGTTTGTTTTATGCATTTACTTGGTTTCGTTGTGGACCCAGCACCAGTTAGTGATTTTTATCATTAAGTATTATTTATTATTTTGCGTACCTACCTACTTATTCAGTTGTCATGCGGATACAAACCTTTACATTTTAACTTTTAAACTAAGCGTTATGTGTATAGAAAAGTAGGTAGTACCTACCGAACTACCGTAGTCGAGCTTGTAGTTTTCAATTCAGCAATTTCGTTCAAGTTTGGAGTTCAAGAAAGTTTTTTCAAATTTCGAACGGGGAGCGTTCGCATTTTGAAATCTGATTCATGATTGCCGCGACTCTGCGGACGATTGACAAAAGTTTGTTCGAAATTCAAATTCCAAATGAATTCCGCAGCCTTTTTTATCCGATTTCGTTGAAGGAAATGGGGACGTACATTTTGGATTGAAATAATAATATTCATATCATTAGTAGTATAATTTTATGGCTAGTCTCCTACTGATGCCAGCAAAAACCAAAAGAATAAGATTATCTAATCAATGCTCACATTAACGCATTCCGCCTTCTAATGGTAACATAATATACTAAATACAGTAATTTATTCTTAAGACCCATTTACACGACTCCAGTGTTTCTTCACAGCGGGTTTTAATAACGTATAAGCGTATACAACATACGTCAAATACTCCGTTCTATTCCATTTAACTATTACACGAGAACTCGGCTTCCTGTGGGTGTTCATCCATTACCTGGCTCTCAGGGGAACACGCTAGGGTTATATTCCAGATCGTACGTACTATGTTCCTTTAGACGACGGAACATTATCATAGTTGTGATTGATTAGAGTCAAGGAGGCAGCTATCAATATCTATTTTAAAGTTCGAGCAACACACAGAACTCTTTTCTGGGAACCGACAGGCACAAGAAAAACAGTTCTGTTTACATACAGCTAGAACCAAATTCATACGATAAAGACTTATCGTATACATACAGGATAGTTTTTATGTAGTGCGCATAATCTGTAGATTGATTCAGTCTCTGTTCCTAAATGCAACCACAGTATTGGGATTCATACTTTAAAACAAAACGAAAACTTAATTTACTAGCGCAAGCCATACAAAATCAAATTTTTATTTTGTTTGGTAGTGAATTTTAGTATTGCTGATCCATTTGGAAACGGACACTGAATCACTCTGCAAATTTTGCGTACTACATAAAAAAATATCCTGTTTAATAGTTATTTGTTATACAAGAGTGCAAAGTTGCTTTTTAACCGCGTGTTCAATTTTGATGACCGAGCAAGCGAAGGATTCTAAAATTGAATCACGAGCGCAGCGAGTGATTCAAAATTAGAATCCTGAGCGTTAGCGAGGGAATCAAAAGAGCACGAGGTGAAAAATCTTTGCACTCGAGTGCAACACGTAACTTTTCATTCCACCTCAGCGAGGAAATGACTAAATGCAAAAAAAAAACGTTTAATTCACAAACTTAGTGCACACGATGTTCTAAATTCAATTTACTTTATCCTCTAGAGAATAAAAACGGCTTTTCCACTCAGATATTGAAGATTAAAAATACTCTTTCCGAGATGGTGGGATGAAAATTTACTTTATCCTCTAGAGAATAAAAACGGCTTTTCCACTCAGATATTGAAGATTAAAAATCGAGATGGTGGGATGAAAAATAAATTTCCCAATAGTTGGAAGGACTTAAAAATGAAAATGTTCTAATTTTTCTGTTAGACAAAGCCAACAAAGTTTCGCAGATTTTTTAACGGTTCTAATTCTTTATGTCACCGAATTCATTTTATCACAGTTTTTTTTTTGAGATTGAATTGAATTATTGTTTAATTTTTATTATAATTGACTTATGTGGTTATATTTTTATTTAAACATAAATACACTACCTAATATTGCCTAATTAAATAAACTACAGATAAAACAGAGTTCTTTCCTTAACTTTATTTTGTAATATATTTTTCTAAAACCAGAGCCCAAACTTGGGTTTTGGCTTAGAATTCTTTTAAACTTTATTTTGTAATAAGACTGAAAAATTTTCCCCATCTGGACGTCGAAACCAAGACCTCACGCGACTAGACCAATGAAGTCGTTAAGATCAATAACAGCATAATAATATCCTTCCTACAAATAGACAGACTAGTCCGGGAGCTAGGGAGCAACTTTATACTAACTTGAACGGTGCTTAGTTCTCACTTACGAGCATGTGTGCTAACTTGGAAGTTCAGGAACTGGGCGATATTGAAAAGTTATGTTTTGGGTTTGGTGTGGTTCAGGTCTTAAATAGCAAAACTACCTTTTTTTATTAGCGTGGTGAGAACCCATATTTGGCTATCCTCCAGCTGGGGGGGCGGAGGGGTGAAATTTTACGATAATGTTCGCAGCATTTAAAAAAAAATATGTGAACAATATCGTTTTTTTTTAAACCGACCCTATTTGCAATCGCTGATTTATTTATTTATTTATCAACATGATGATGTTTCTAGAATCATGTACAGAAGCCATGGTATCAGTTTTCGTTACGATGCTACTTACGCCCTGTATTTAATATCTATCTATGACTATAATAATATTATCAATTCGCCAAAGAAGTTTTTACCGAATTGGAACTTGAACCAAAGTAGTAATAACCCCTACACAAAAGAGGGGTGTTATAAGTTTGTAGTGTGTATCTGTGTATCTGTGTATATATTTATCAGTGTATCTGTGTATGTGCGTATCTGTGTATCTGTCTGTGGCATCGTAGCTCCAAAACGGATAGACCAATTTCAATGCAGTTTTTTGAATTGCAACCTAGTTTAATCCGGTATCATTTTAGCTATGTTTCATAAAAATCTGTTCAGCCGTTCAACAGTTACAGCTTTATTCTAGTTGTAGTCGGGGTTTTGACGGTTAGGTTATTAAACTTTTATGTTGTCAGTTGGGAGTGTCATTCTGTACCTACAGTCCTACACACTGATTACTGTATCTTTTCTTCTATTACTGGTGTGCAATAAAGTTTATTGTATTGTATTGTATTGTATTGTACACACATTATAACATGCACAAACCTACCTCCATTATCAAGTCCGACGTGACATTTAACCCTAACATACCCACTGCACCACTTTGTTACACTAAAGACAAATGATTAAACACAGCTCAGGATCCTCGCGAACCCATTTCTACCTCACACCTTAAACCTCGAGGGAGTTAACTGAAAAACGTACGAATAATATGCGGATTATACTTACAGAAAACTTCAGCTTACTCAGAGAGGTAGGTAGGTATGTATATACAGGATAGTTTTGTACCTATGTAGTGCGCATAATTTGTAGAGTGATTCAGTCTCTGTTACTAATACTGCGGTTGCATTGGCGGTTTAGTTTTAATTAGAATTCGACTAAGTATGGGGGACGCATAATTTAAAAATAAAAGAACCATTTCGTATGGCTTGTCTAGCACAAGCCATACATGCCATAAATACAAGCCAAGCACATACAAGCCATAAATTACAAATCTTTTCTTTTAATTTTTTTTTTATACTTTTGAGCACTGCATAAATAAGTATATAGGTAGCTGTCGAAGCACGTGGTTTTCTCGCATTACATTAGACATACAATATGTCTTGTGTGCAAAGATACCCCAGTACAAGTCTGACAGTCCCTCCCGCCCTGCCCGGGGTGGGAGGACTCATTTGATGATTTTACCACGCTAAAAAAAAAAAAAAAAACAGTGTGCTAATTTCTGGTATCTCAATCGTTTGAGAACGGTCTCGTAATTGTTCGTCGTGTAACGTATTCCATTTCTATTAATCTTCTGTTGTATTCAAATGGTAAATGTGCTGAACTAACACATCTTTTTCACACAAATTGTACCCACATTTATGCAAACTAATTAAATTCATACTGCCATCCGCTACTGACTATGGGCTCCTCCTAACTTGCGTCATATTTTGTATTCATATACATAATCTTCATTATGGATCATAATAAGTAGGTACAGGATACAGATGGATTGTACCTACCCCTTTTAATTTTGAATATTTTTTTACACCAAGTCCCACTAAGGTAATATCTAAACATTCAGGCAGTCAGGTGAGAAACTTAATATAAGGCGCAAAAACTCGTTATCACTACAATTGGCTCGAACCTGGCGGGACCCGCGCGGACCCAACTCACTGTCGCGGGGTTTCAGCCACGTTATCAAGTTTATGGCAGTTTTACCTGAGGCAGCATACGTTGGCAAGTTTCGTGTGATAGGGAAAGAAAGAAAGTAGGAACTGGTTGATATTGAGTAATCGTGCTGTCATTATAATTAACATAGCATCACGCATGGCAAAAAAAAATACATTGTTTTTGTTCACCATATTGTTCACATTCTTGACAAAACAAATCTAAAAAAACAATTGGCACCGTCGTATTTTTTCATTTTTCAGAAAAAATTAAATACTATAGCTAATTAATGTCAAATTATGTTTAAATCAATGAATGAACCGGAACAGAGAACATAGTAATGTTCGTTGGGACACCACTATGGCGGAAAGAGGTTTTTTTTTTGTGTTTCTTCATTGTAAAGGTGACATACCCAACGGTGGATGTCGGATAGTTGTATAGGCTATTTGACGTCAATATTTATCATAGTGCGATGTAGGATGTGAGTTGCCGTTACATTCAGATAGGTGGCGCTGACGTAATGTATTGCCATCTCAGATAAAGAACCTGTTTTTATCTGAGATTGCTGGTAACTGTTTCATGTAGCACTAGTTGTCGCTTCACGCATAATTAACATCTAGATAACATATTTTTGGAGGAATCTACAAAGTGATTATTAAAGTCATTTCACATTCTTTGACATATTAATAATTTGATCTATCCACCATGTTATGCAGATTATAATTATAATTAATAACTCCGCGTTTTGTCCCAGGAAATGAAACTTCACGCAGGAAATTACAGTTTTGAGGGCGACAGAGAGGGTAATGATATGAACGGAACAATGAGGAAGCTTGTTGTTGCTATTTTGTTTACTAAATTGGGTGAAATAATCGTAAAAACTTCAAAGGAAGCTAGGGTACTCGAATTTATCATCATCATCAGACACAGACCTCTCTGAATGTGGATGGGACCACTACAGATATCATAACAATTATTTTGAGGTCATCACTTTGACACTCGTCTTGGGCTGGTATCTATAGTGCGTACTTTAACTTAGATCAGACTTTATTTTAACTATGCTAAGCTTATATGCTTAACTTATACTTTGATTTGGAATTTATAGAATAGAATAGAATAGATCTTTTTTTCATGTAAACCAAATACAGGCACTTATGAAATGTCGAGACTCTAGGTGCGCGGTTCTAAATAGTAGTTAGGTCCTATGGAGAAGAACCGGCAAGAAATTCCATGGAAATTCTTTTAAAATAATAGATTACAATCTTGATTAGTACAATATTGTGGTAAGAGCTGCGAGAATAATTTAATTTAATGCGAATAAAAAATAAGAATAGGATTATAATAATTTGCCGCTGAATAAGATTGCCATGGCAGTTACAAGCTTACATGCTTAGATTATACTTTTATTTGGAATTTACAGTCATATAACACGCAAAATTGTGCTGAGCATACGCTAACACCGACGATGTCAATTAACAAAGTGTAAAAGTCAATAAACAAAGTACTGAATTTCAAAGCAAAATCTAAGTACACTCTATATATGTCAGCCTTAGTCTACTGCCAGTTTGTTCATCTAAAGTTATTACTTTCGATGAAGAAGCTGGCCGTAGTTGTTACTAAAGTAAAATTTTACTACAAACTGTTTCCCTTTTACAGTATCGCACAACTTCACAGGCTCTTCGGAATCTGTTTTTACCACTAGTAATAATAACTTTATGGTTTTGACAGACTTTAATTTCGACAACGCGTTCTTAAGTTTAACTCTTTTAAACTCAAACTCAAACGTTTTATTGCTTTCATGTGTTATATTTTTGTAGGTTTCAACATGAAACCCTGTAAGGGTACTGCAACTTATAACTATGTAGCTACTTATAAGCTTAGTTTGATGCTTTACTTTAGATATAGTAAAGATAAGATTAAAAAGAGCTAAAGTTTTATATAGTTGTTACTATAATTTTAACTGAGATAGCGGAACTGTCCGCTCTAAATTGTTTCTATCCCACCTGGGGAAGTACCTCCACCTTGCAGAATATGGTAGTCAAATAACACTGCGCTTCTGCAGTGTTGTGTTCCTAACGGTGAGCAAGGTCGCCAGTACTCCTTAGGGAAGCGTCGTGTTGGCAGCTAGTAGTAGGGTCGACAACTCGCGACCCGCGAGTGACGCCCCTGGTGTTGCAAGCGTCCATAGGTTACGGTAACTGCTTACCATCAGGCGGGCCGTATGCTTGTTTGCCACCTTGGTGATAACTATTATCATATTATTTCCGTCATGATGCAGTGAGGGTAGCATCCATCCATCGACCTTGTCCGTGTCCCTATTCTATTTGATCCATACTTCCAGGGACACCCTGTATATAAAACTATGTTATATAATCTATAAGAGTGATCCTATGTCGCTGGCATAGTCACCAAGGTGCACTGAATCCTCGACAAAAATATCAATAAAAAAATAAATGAGGCAGGTATCACATGTATATTACTTAACCTTCTAGTATTTCATCTTCAAACTTAGTAACTTACTCGTAAATGTCAGCCCCGTTAGCTTAGCCGAGGCAGCTCGCAATGAAACCTAGCTTATCTAGATGACCTAGTCAGATACACAAAATGGATTGCAGTTTTACAACGCGCATAGAAATAACGCTGGAAATTGGTGCTGAAATTGTTCTTTTAGCTGCTTTAATCTGGGAACTGTGTGATCCTCCATTTTATTTTTAATTCGTGTAAATTCGTGTGATTAAAAATCTGTTGATCCGTACATATAATTCAATATGGACGACACGGTTGGCGCAGTGGCTAAGCGATTAGCCTTCTGCGCTACGTGCCGCGGGTTCGATCCCCGCACGGAACAAATATTTGTATGATCTACAGATAGTTCGGTGGTTCGGTTCGGTGGTGGTTCGGTTCGGTTCGGTTCGGTGGTTCGGTCGGTTTTTCGGTTCGGTTCGGTTTAGTTTCGGGTCTGGTTGTGAGTGCATGTGACATGTATGTTTGTAAACTGGTACCCTCGATACAGGAGAAAACCTAGTGAGGGGTCACAATGTTTAAAAAAAAATAATTAAAAAAAATTGCTCGACTAAATTAATGGAACAGCAATTTTTTGGCGATTTCAGGTTTAGTCCCATACCTAATAAAAGATATCTATAACATTGATGAGTGAAATAACCCCTTACAGTAGGGGTCCTGTATAAATAGGTATACATTTTGCATAGTATTCGATTTTTGGACATTTATAATTTTGCACGATGATGGCAAGAGGCTCGTCCGCTATTACATGGGACTATATACCACCGGTAATATGTGGGTGTACAGCTGTACACCTCTTTCTGTACACCCTTCTCGGAATACATGATATTAAAATTCTGACGCTATTCTCATTTTCAGTCCAGGGAACAAGGATATCGCCAGAATTTTCTTACAGAAAAATCTCGTAGAACTTTACCCGATCCGGTAACTGAACCCAACACCTCTTATAAACTAGCTAAATCATTGCTTGGATAACATATTAATTGTTGTCTAACAGACATGTCCAAGTTTACTTCGTAACGAGTTTAAACTTTTCACATTACGCCATTATTATACGGTTCCCATTGTACGGAACCCGCTACTCGACATCGCAAATACGCAACCATTTCTTATTAACAAGAGAATTTCAACCCTACAGTGTTTGTTATAAGGTGCAATTTGGATAGACGTTCCACTGTTCTAAAATCTTGTATGATTCCTTTTTAATAAGGTCGTAAATGTAGAAAGATTTTGAAAGAAAATTGAACTTTAAAATCCAACGTTAGAGTTTATTTTAGATTGTTCGCATTTCAAAGTTAGAGGGATTAGAAATTGAGAAGGCGAAGTGTAAAGTAACGTTATAGTATCACTAAAAAGAAGGGTGACAATAAAATGGTTGCGTTTTCAAGGAAAAAATGCAACGCGAGTCGCCATTTGCGGGTTAGTAGGGTGTCCATATGTTTTCATTTCCTGGGATATTTTCGTAAAACGGTAATGTTTTGTTTTATAATAAAATGGAGAAAGCTTATGTCGTGGGTTACAAACGCTGTAAATGATGACTGTTTTAATGTTATGTTTAGAATCATTGTTAGTGTTAGTGGCTTTAGGGTGAACAAGGTCGGAAGCGGGACAGGTACTATTTTGCCTTGTGACGACACTAAATCGATTTTTGGTTTTATTCCAGGCTGGTATTAGAATAGAATAGAATATAATAGAAACCAAATATTAGGCAGTTTTGAAACGTTATAGACGCTCGGCGCACGATTCCAAAAAAAAATGGTCCTATGGAGAAGAACCGGCAAGAAACCCCACGGTTCATAAAAAATAAGATTGCTATAATTTATTATATTTCATTTATGTAGAAAAGTAAAAAAAAAACTATTAGAAAAATGCCTATTAAAGAGAAAATATTATTCTGATGCTAAAAATGTTTGACCTCTTTTACTAAGCAGTATTTTCAGGATACTAATTTACATCCGTATAATCACTAGTACTGCCTTCTGTAACATATATTTATAGTGCAATAGAAATGTCGAAGCTACCGAATATAGCGCAATATATTCCAGCAACAGTCTTTTTGTAAGAGATTTATAGATATAGTTAAGGATTTGTTTGTAACAATACGTTTTACTGAAGTTTTGTGAGGAAGAAAGAAAGAAAGAACGAAAGTTATTTTTTACTCAAAGGACATAAGGATAAAAAAGTAAAAATAATTATAAAGAAATATTTGAAAAAAAAAACACCTAACCGTCAAAAACCTCCAACTCCAACTAGAAAAACAGTAAAAAAAAAAATCTTATTTGTCAACTTTTGAAGTGAGTTTTTTTTTAAATCTTTAATCTTCTCTGTCTTATGTTGTCAATATTTCTGTGCTGAATAAATGTTTATTCTTTCTTTCTATATAACGAGATATAATATGTTTGATCCATATTCTTAAAATGAACAGCCGAGGGGAGGCCTTTGTTCAGCAACAGAAGGCTTAGTTAGTTATGACATCAGCTGCACATTTTCCCGCAATTTCACAGAACGTGGGGGAATCCTAATGATAGCCATGACTGATGGTCCAACCACCTGTCTACAACGGGTGCAATTTTTCAACCGAATAATGTTATTTCGAAATAACGTACCCCAAGATAACCTGTTTGAGAAAACTATAGGAAGAGAAAATCGGTCTGGTTACAAACGATGGTTTAAAACAAGTCTGTATAACCCAGGTTTTAAGATAGCCTCGTCTTTTTTTGTTACTGACGTTAGAAAGTGACGACATTTCATAAGTGCCTGAACCTATCTGGTTTATATGAAATAAAGATCTATTTTATTTTAACCACCTGTAATGATAGTTGTAAATGTAATTAAATTAATTAATTATAAAAAAAATAACAAATCCTTTGTAATAAAGGCGAGTATCGTCCAACTTATAATTAAGTCGCATCCTGCTCTTTGTAACTGTCGACTTATTATTTAATCTATAGCAGAATTTTTTTGAGGTACAGGCACAGATTCACAAACATACATCTCACATGCACACACACCCCAATTCGAAAAAACTCTTCTTGGTCATAAAAATATTTTTTCCGCGCGGGAATCGAACTTGCGACACGTAGCGTTGAAAGTCAATCACTAAGCCACAGCGCCAGCCGTGCCGTTGAATATCTTTCGTATTTTGGACATTCATATTCGGATGATCCCGAAGGCAAACAATAATGGTTTATCTTTGTGATTATCCATTACAATTATTATAAATCTGGATTTGTGATTTTATTTATTTCAATATTCACGTTTATTTTTCGTTAATTGGTCGAGGATAATGTCTGATATCCTTATAAACGAAACCGCATGGTCACTCTACTGTCAGGTAAAGTTATATTCGTCGGTGAGTGTTGTAAAAAAGTTTTATTCGCCTAGTTATCTCTGTGGTTTGTTCACATTACGGTTTTACGGTAGGTATTACTTGTGTACATATGATAGTGTCTGTGTTAGTTTTGAAACTCATACAATAAACAATACACCCTCGTAATCGAAACGATTCAATTTTGACAGTGCAACAAGTACGTTGCGCAGTATGCTTCAAAAATCACTCTGCCCGACGACAGGAACAACGCAATGAATAGGTATTCTTTATCTGACAAAATTAAATCGTTTTTTTATACCATCGAAGTGGCTAACAAGCATACGCCCCGCCTGATGGTAAGGGGTTACCGTAACCTATGGATGCTTGCAACTCCAGGGACATCACTCGCGCGTTGCCGACCCTACTACTAGCGTTTGCCGACCTTGCTCACCGTTAGGAACACAACACTGCAAGGGAGCAGTGTTATTTGACTACGATATTCTGCAAGGTGGAGGTACTTCCCCAGTCGGGCAGAAACTATTTAACTATTTTGAGGTTTTTCGTTTATTGAATTACACATTGTATAATATATTTCCTTAATAGGTGTCTATGGTAGCGGTAATAAACACACAATAACATGCTTTATGTTCCAATAAGCCTAATTAGAGCAATTAACATACAATTAGCAGCTGATGGCTAGTTTACGACGTACTATTGCTCCAGCTGTTTCATAACATTAATATCAATAGCTTAGATGGTGGCGAACAGTTGACATCCTCATCAATCAGATCAGTCAACGTCGGGAGCCGAACATGGCATGCCTGCTTTCAATGCAAAACATAGATGGACACATTTTATACCAATTGAAGGGTGGACAAAGGTGTTATCTAACAAAATTAGAAATGGCATGTTTTATGTTCATGAATAATTGATGTATCATCAGTTAAAACCTATGTTCATGCAAAAAAATCGGACCTTTTTATTTTGTCAGATAACACCTTTGTCCACCTAACCCTTCAATTGTAACATCCCGCTTATTACCTATGTTTACAAATAAATAATTTATATTTCTATAACACTGGCCTCTGCGGTGGCGACAACGGACATCGCTTGGCAAACATAGCATCTACACCGCAGCCACAGAAAGAAGAAGTAGAAGAGAAAGAAAGAAAATAGTTTTATTCTGGACTCGCCAGGAACAAATAAAAGAACAAAAGTACAAAACAAATAAAAAAAAAACAATAATTGCAAAAACGAGACCAAATCTCACACTACTCCGTGCGCGCGGTACAAAGTTTTCTCTTCACGTATTAATAGATAGATTATATTGCACAGTGGACACAAAGTTATAAACTATCCTAACGACCACATGACCCGCTGCAAAGATTTGAAGAGGCGGTAACATTTTCACATTTAAAAACTATTATTTTACAAATATCTATACTTATAATAAAATCGTAACGAAGCGAAAACTGTACATTGAATATAAAAAAAAAAGAAAAACTGCTACGTGATCTATAATCGACACTGATGCCAAAAATATAGTTTTTAGAATTTTTGTCTGTTTGTCTGTTTGTCTGTTTGTCTGTTTATCTGTTTGTCTGTTTGTCTGTTTGTCTGTCCGAGCTTCACGGCTAAACCGCTGAACAGACTTTCATGAAATTTTGCAGTAATATCTGTCAAAGGGCTGGTCAACATATAGGCTATAAATTATCACGCTATTATCTATGGGGGGTGAGCTAAAGTGCATTATGCCTGTGTACTATTATGAGCTACCACTTCATTATTAAGAGCCAGATCTTAATGAAATATTGTATTATTATAATTCATAGGTTCGGTCAAAATATGTAATAATAATCATCACCCTATTCGTCTAGGGGGCTAAGCAAAATTAATCTTCGTTTTTGTTTCACAGTTCCTGTTTTCATTTTAACTCCTCACTTGATCCAGTTCTTAAATTAGTAAAATGGTATATTTAGTAATGACCAGTATATTTTTTTTTACTGATAAACGTTCTTTCTTCGGCATCTTACTTTAAGGTACGTATTTCACTGACTGCTATGCTCCAAAAGGTGAAGCGTGATGAAAGCATACGACATAATACCTTACTCACGAGATAATTACTTTTTTAAATGCGCTACCAGATATTTCCACGTAACTGTGATTTCATTATTTTTTTATTACATTTTTCTGAAACTAGATGGCGTTAATAGACTTTTTAACCAAGACCGAGATTTTGTATTTCCAGTAAATATTGAGTTATGATAATTATTAAGATTTTATTAGGATTGGGTAATTTTTTTTTTATCAATAGAAGTTGTCGGTATCCTGTAGGATGGGCTTTTTGGAAGCGAATAGGTAATTAGGAACTTCAAAGCCTTATTGGCAGTATTATAATAACGTGTGCTTGCTGTTTACTGCTACCATTGCAAATTGATAAGGGCTAACATCGTTTGCATTCTGGAGAACAGCAAATTAAGTTCATAGAACATTCTTTTTACAACATAGCCTTTTGCCTGATGCACAGCAGCTGAAAATTCATTGACTTGAGGATGACTAGAATAATCTGTCGGCTACCAATTTCTCAGTGAAAAGAATCATATAATTATTACCTATTTCTTTATATTATTTTCAGCACATTTCATTTTTTCATTTTCATTTCATATTAATTAAATATTATTGTGTTTCTTTAAATTTATCTTCAGTGTCCCTAGATAGCGTTGGGATCGAAATATTTGTTCTTTTAAATGGGTTTATTAAATGTGTTTACGAAAATGTAAAGTTTATAATTTGGATGTTTAGCTACTATTGTTAGATTCAAGACGATAAAATCATTACGAGGGGCAGTAACGGTCACCGAATTCTCACCGACTACGTCGTTGTTGTTGTTAGTCGTTAGTAGAGTGTAGGCAAAATAAAGGTATCGCTAGATCACCTACTTTGTATTTATGGGATGAAAGTCTGAGAGCCAACAAAAAGAAAAGAAGTTACCCCATCTCGGGAAAACACCGAAAAATATTTCAATGAAACTTTACAGTAATCGTATAGATAATAGTCTAACTTAACAACTTTCATTTGCAACAGTTGACTAGATCCGTAGATACAGCTTGATCGCTCTATTGTAAGCAGTCCCATACAAAGCAGAGGTCACGATTGATTGGTTATACAAAATAATGTTGTATTGGACCTACTTTGATGCGACTTTCACTGTAGTATAATTTATTAGGGATCGAGGACTTATAGTAAACATATTTCATCGCACTATCACTCATAGGAGTCGAGCAATGTAACATATTTTGTGTATAATGTATGATGCTGATGAAACGTAAGAATTTAGCAATTTCGATAGGACTTTCACAGTAGCGCTACAAAGGGGTCGACTTTTTAACATAAATTTGTATCATCACGCTACGCTACGCTCACAGGAACTGAACAGTGTAACATTTTTTTTTTGTGTACATACGGCTACTATCAATCTATACATTTCCAGTAAAAGCTGACCACGTATTGTATAGGCTTCCCTTACAATAAGAGGTCAGCTTATTATACTGAAAATTTATAGCTCGATATGTATCCGTGGGTACTAAGGTCGATAGTTAAGAAATTTGTGATTTAAACGAGTTTATTTAACATTTTCGGTAAAAAACCATCACGGCAAATTACTATACATATGAAGGAAACTAGATAGTTTTTCAACATTAGAAATGTTTATTTCGACACCCATCGTAACACACAAATACAAATATCAGGTTCAAATCCGGTCCCCGTGTTTTTATTCTTTGTATTTAATACTAATTGATAAAATTGTATATTATTAGAAACGTGTATTTTCAAAACATAATTCGAGCACCCCTACACCACGCGAACGAAGTCGCGGGCACAGCTAGTTATATAATAATTCTATAATTGATGGTATTATTTTTAATTTAATCTTCTCAAATAAACTCCTTAATTCGAGTCACGAATTGATTTAGAAGACGGTAAGTAACGAAGATCGTGAAGGTACAACTAAGAAACCAAGCTGATATTACGTACGTTAAACCGAAGGCATATCGGCGACTGGTGACGGTTATAAATCTGTAACGGAGCTGAGATAGGATGGAGAATGGTCTGTGATTTACTGCCTACATCCCCGACCCCCCGCCACCTCCGCACCCACCCCCCGGGCATCGCCCCGCTGCAAGCTAGGCCGGTCAGGGAATCTAGACCACTGGGGTCACCTTAGATACTCACAGTTGAATAATTCTTAGAATTTTAGCAAAATGTTGAGTGCAGTGTGCACATTAAACGTAATTTGGTTTCTGAAAAGGGTTTTTTTGCTTGTATTGAGAATTTTATTTTATTAATTATTTTGGTGTGAAATGACTGTTGCTTTATGAATTGCATGTTTAAAATGCTCGTATTTTTCAATCAAAAATTTTTTTTGCATTATAATTTGAAATTTATGACGAATTCAGACCCTCCTTCCTCACCTTTCCTCTCCCTCCTTCGCCGTCTTTTCTTCTACTCTTTTTTCCTTTTCTTCTTCTCTCTTTCTACCGAAAAAACAGGTCTCTACTAGCAAAAACTAAAAGTGAGTGGAAAAAGGAGAGAGAGGGCCTTTGCCCTGTAGTGGGACAACACAGTCACAGGCTGAAAATAAAATATAATAAGACGAATTCTTTTAATCATCTCACCAGCTCTTCTATTCCCCATCGCTGGATTCATACCTTCTTTATCCTAGACATCCTTCATCTTTCTCAAATCAACCATCCTTCTTTGATCCGACGTGTGCCCCACTTCGCTCCGCAATCCAGCCGCCCCTGTGTCCCCGTCACACTCGCCTAGGCACGTGCTACTGTTTGATAAGGGAACTTTATTAGCAAGAACTTACTTTATTTGATCTACGTGTGTGTACACTGCGCTCCAGAACCACACACGCGAATCTCAACCTTGTCCCAACGAAATAGGGCTTCCGAAACTGGGCAAGGAAACCAGAAAATAGTTTTCGGTATATAAAGACTCCGTATCTATATTTCCTGCGGTGTGTGACTTCCCGATTTTCAAAGTTTTGTTCTGAAATAAGACGGTTCTGATTTTGAAAGAGCTAGATAAAATATCTTGGCTTAGGATTTTCTATATTTTATATTATGCGGAGAGATTGATTTTCTTTGTGGATGTTTCTAGAAGGTTCTAAAGCGAATGTATAGTAGAACGGTAAACGAGGGAATCAATAATGAGAAAATAAAGTAATTTATCTGCAATAATAGAAATTGCGATTAGAGTATGTTTTCCATCTAAAACTAAGTCTTGGAGCATCGTCTTCAGATATTATTTTAATTCTACTTATCCTTTTTCTTCTTTTAACGAGTTCAAAGGTTTATAAGATATATTAAAAAAAAAAAACTATAAAAGATTTTTTTTTTCACTTTTTTTTTTTTTTCTTTGTCTACTGTGGAGACTAAAATATTGAATGGTTGTTGTTTTGCTTACATAATTAAAATAGTAAAGAGAGCTATCTCATTTCCAAAACAAAAACATTTACTTTCGATTAGTTCGATTAATTTAACAAAAGTTTCATATTCGCTTTCACCTAAATCTGTTTTCCTAACCCTCTAAACTTTAGATAGTATCAGTATTACATCAACAAAATAATGTTTTTCCTTTGACTTCAACTATAAAACCGTCTCCATTATTATTTCTATCGAAGTCTGTAGTTTTCCCCAACATAGTAGCAAACTTTGTCTTAGACATATGTTCACGTCAGATCTCTTTTATATTCAGTAGGTATCCCTTAACAACTTCACTACACTAAATATATTTTCATTCGAATGCTAAAGAATCCTATTCATTTAGTCATTGTTATTTTTTTTTCTTGTTGTTTTCTTTTTTGGTGTGTTTTACTTTTTTAAATAATTTTTTTCTTTCTTTTAATTTATGTAACATAAAACTAAAAAGGATGTTAATCAAGAAATTTTATTATAATTAATTGACTTTTTTAATAATACATTTTGATTGTTTTCCATTTATTTTATTTATAATTTGGAAATGTGATTATTATAATGTAATTGACTTGTTTCATGATAAATTCTGATTCCATTTATTTAATATCTAATTTAAATATTTGTATGCCTTCAACGGGTCTATTAATACCATTTCATGCACACCATTGTAAATCTACACATGTTACAGCAAATAATCTTCAATCTTTGTGTTTATGCTTAACATTCCTTGCCGCGACTACATTATTAATATTACCTACATCTACGACACTGGTTTCTTCAATTATACTGGTACTTGTACCTCTCGCTTTAAGACCCTTGTCACAGACATGACGGATCTCTGTTATATTCACTACATTAGATTCAGTACAGTTCACTACTGACGCAGGATTCTCAGAATCTTCCATAAATACTATTTGCGAAGGTTCCTTGATGTGTTTATTTAGGATATTGTTAATAGAGAGATTGTGCTTAGATGTGTATTTAATGTTCTGTTTCAATATAGACGAGATCGATATTGTGATCACCCATTTGTAATTATAACATAATCTCCCAAAGATATATTGCAAAACTATTTGATCTTACAGTCTGTACCTCTACCATGAGTTTTCCGTGCCGTCTAATGTTCACGTTCACATGCAATATTTGTATGGAAATTTTTTCAGCGCCTCTAGCGGTATAAATTGTGAACTAAAGTCAATATTGCATGTGAACGTGAACGTTAGACGGTACGGAAAACTCATGGTAGAGGTACTGTAATGGATTATGGAATTTAAATATATACTTTTTGCTATGTACAAAATACTAGTTCTATCTCAAGTTCACTTTGTGAAAATGTTCAGAATTTAAAGTAAAGCCAATTGGACACCATTTTTTTGACAGTTCACAACTTTTCTAATGGCTAAACATTGTATGAGTAATTGAAATTGTCATCCGAATGACGCGAATGAATTTCAAATCCACTCTGTCATATTTGGTACGACTGAGCAAAGTTAATACGAATCACACTTTTAGTAGGGAGTTAACTACATCGATGTTATAGTTCGATAGTATTGTCGTCGGTGAACCATGGTTGGTTGTGTAAATTTAAAATCGAATTATGTCAATAAATTAAGGGAAGGTAATAAAATCCATCCATCTTGCACGCTGTTTGATCTATTTCCATTTGATTCTATTATATAATCTTTGATTTTCTCATCTGATTTTAAAATTTTGTTACTACTTTCCTTTTTGGCAAGGACTTGCTTTTTACTGTGTACTCGTATTGATAATGGGTACATCACTAAATAGAACTGTCAAAAACGGTACCGTTGTTGGCCCCACTGTAAGTATCTACAAAAACATTTAGGTATAGTGACACCACGTTATCCGTGAACAGAGTGATGGCGCTGTTGGCTAAGAAAAAGCATTTTTGACAAGACTTCAACTGTCAAATCGTATGAATTGTTGTAGTTCCATTTTCTGCCACTTCACAGATAAGTTGGTAGGTAGTACTGTACTACATAGCTATTTTGTTAGAATATCATCCCGATTCGAATAACTTAATAACGGACTTGTGAACATGCTCTAGTTATGTTCACAGCTCTTGTTATTAAGTTACACGTTAGTTATTAAGTTTTCGTATGTGAATTCGTCAAATATCAAACGATAATAGAGTGAGATTCGAATCGAGATGCCGATATTTTTACAGAATTGCTACGCAGGCATAACAGTTCCCTGGTTTAGGGAAACTGTCCTCTGAAAGAAATACATCACTGTTCAGTCATAATCGACAGACTTTTAAGTTAGATTTTAGAAGGCATTTTTATTGTATTCAAAGTGAAGCCAATAAAAAATGACACAAGAACGAATAATAAAATAATAGAATACACTAGTATTCCATACTCATCCTGATGCAGTATGCAGTATTCATGTTCATCAGCAGTCATAATATAATTAAAATTCATTTCGCAACCCGCAGAAACCCGGCACAAAGTAAATGACTTTCCACAAACAGATTTGCGAATATTTTCCAACAAGAGAAACTAATAAAGCAATTAACGCTCATCAAACAAACTGTCTGATTTTACCATACGTGCGACCGAGATAGAAGATAAAGGACTAAAGAGTAAAAGAGATGGAGGATGTAGTGTCATTTGCTTTGTGAGCCAACCCTTTGGAGGGTGACGATGAGATGAGCAAGAAATTAATTAATGTTTGGAATGGTTTCGGATTATGTTCGTAAGTGGTTCTTATGGGAGATATTGTGATAGTCGGGTTTAATAGCTTCGTGATAGTGTCAAGACGGATAATTGTTGAGTAACGACCTACAGTGCGGCCGCCGAGAGAATGCGTTTCTGACGCCTGTCAAATATATTGGTTTATGATAATTATAAATAAATAAATTCAGCCCATTACTGTCCCAGTGCTGGGCATGGGCCTCTTCTCAGACTGATAAGGGATAGGCCTTAGTCCACCGCGCTGGCCTAGTGCGGGTTGGTGGACTACACACACCATAGAGAACTTTATAAGGCCCTCTCAGATGCGCAGGTTTCCTCACTATGTTTTCCTTCACCGTTAACGCAAGTGTTAAAAATTCTGATCCGCACATAAATTCGAAAAGTTAGAGGTGCGGGCCGGGTTTGAACTCAGACCCTCCTGCATGGAAGGCAAGCGTCCAACCGCTAGGCTATCATTGCAGCATTTCATTTTAATTATTTTAATAATATTTTTAACAAACCAGTACATTTTGACAGGTATCAGGAACGAATTTTCTTGGCGACTGCATTGTAGAACTTGGATATTTTAAAGTTGGATTTTAGAAATCATTTTTTTAGAACAAATAAAAATGGCAAATAATATGCAACAACATAATTATTATAATTATCTTATGTCGAAAATTTTGAGTCGTATTATTAATTAGGATTTAAACTGTTTACAAAATATAATAAAAATAGTTCCTCAATGTATAAATATTTAAAAAAATCACATTATTTTTCCGTTACTAATACCTAACGGAAAATTGAAATCAAATGAATGAATGAAACATTGACATTCATAAGAATGTCCAAAAAATATAATAAATCATGTTTAACCTATTCCGGCCGTAACGAACAGTTTTTTTCGTATTTTTCCATGAAATTTTCCCGAAAGAAAACAGCCTAATTGTACTAATGCTTAATTACCCAGCCAGTCTCCGAATTTCATCCTGAAAATATTTCTAGAAAAATAAATGGACTTTTTTAAACTGAAATTATTTACATTTTAATACTTACAAGTTTGTCTGTTTATATTCCACTTAGTCGTTAAAAGTTTTCTTTTTTCTTTTTGACTTAGTAGAAGAGTTTCTCTTTTCCTTCCTTTGCGCTCAAATGGAAGACATATTTTTTTTGGAGTGAATTGGCAAGAGCATTCATTTCTAAGACAACATACCTATTTTTGTACACCACATTCTGGTTGATCACATGACGGACAGAATATTATGCTATTATAGTGTTACCAACATAATGTACTCATTATCATGCAAAATAAATTATTCTTGTTTTTATTCGTTAGGTAATAAACAACACTGCAATTTTTTTTGCCGCGAATTTGTTTTTCATTTCACTTACAAACTCAATCAGCTGATAGTAACATTACCTATGTATGGGTAGCCGAAGAAATTTACATGGAAAAGGTTTTCCCTTTGCAAAGTTGTTCATTATGATGAGTTGGTACAATCATTAGTTAACATATCCAAAACGACTTAAACTTCACCTGTATAACATATTATATTCAATAGACTGATATTACAATTTTAAAGTCGGGTATTTCGAATATAACATCAAACGTTAACATACTGTAACAATAACCATCTTCACAAAGAAACTCTTGGATTGTAACTGAGCACGATACTGCCTGGAGGGATTTGAACAGTTCTCGATACTACTGCGAGGTGCTTGTTGCTGTAACGAATAGATACGTGATCAAACAGAAGTACAATTATTTTAAAACTTTTATACGAATTTTACCTACACGGGTATCCTTGAAAATGCACGCGATTAGAGCTGTAAGTACATTAAGATGATGATGTATTTAGATATATACATTATACATATAATTGTATGTATTCGCCATACAACGAGGGAACGTGGCAAGTGTAATGGTTACCTTGTGCTCTGAGACCCATTTTTAACCGACTTCAAAAAAGGAGGAGGTTCTTAATTCGACTGTATGTTTTTAACAGTTTGTTTTAAGCCTTTGCTAAGTATATAGGCTTTCACTTTTTTAACAGCTTTTTAATACCTATGTAACTATATTCTGTTTATTTATTTTTTATTTTGTTTATATATACTCCGCCAATTGCAGATCGATTTAGAAAAAAAAAAATTATGTTCGAATGATTATACACGCGAAGTGGTCCCATATAAATTTCGTGAAGATCTGATGAAGATCTTCGGAGATTGGCAACTAAACTTGAATGAATAACAGCATATCATTCGCGATTGCTGTAATCGCATGTTTCTGTATTATTTATGCCAC
The DNA here is from genome assembly GCA_932294325.1 of Allophyes oxyacanthae. Lineage (NCBI taxonomy): Eukaryota > Metazoa > Arthropoda > Insecta > Lepidoptera > Noctuidae > Allophyes > Allophyes oxyacanthae. The sequence goes on along the minus strand of OW028635.1, from coordinate 270,320 downwards.
TCAAAATAGAAAAATAAAATAAACTTTAAAAAAAGTCAAAACCGACTTAAAAAAAAATATGAAGTAGAATTTTTTTTTCTTAAAAAACTTAACAGCTTCTGAAGTCGGGACCTTTAATTTTTCAATGCACCTAGCTTGGAAATGGCACCAACTTCAGAAGCTGTTAAGTTTTTAAGAAAAATATTTTATACTTTTTAGTTTTTTGGAGTCGGTTTTTACTTTTTTAAAGTTAATTTTTTTGACTTGGGATGATCGTCCCTTTGGTTGTCTTCCGCTCAGGGGAGGCGGAGTGGTCTCTCGGTCTATTACCGACTATAAACCTGCGGTGTTCCTTACTCCTGTCCTTTGGCTGGCGGGCGGCGCGGGACACACATCTGTATTCGGCCGCAGCCCTGGCAACCTCATCACCTACCATTCACGTATTTATTCGTTTCATACACAAATCAATTCAACACACACAAGTTCTTTTATTTTTTTATTCATTTTTTTTTTCTGTACTTATGTACACATACCGTCACTCGATGCGGCTCCCGCTGAAAACCAGCGCTGTCGGGCTGCTCGCAGTGTGGCAGCATATGCTGAGCGGAAGCCTTTTTGACACAGCTGCGACGAACAATCCATTTTTATTTTTGTTTTACATGTTTTAATTTAATTTTTTTGTTATAACTTTAAAATCGTTTTTCCTTTCCTTTCTTTTCTTTCTTTCTTTCTACCTAGTCTTCTCCCAACTACGTTTGAAACAGCACCTATCAAAACATTGTTATAGTCACACTTCATAAAAAATTATATCAACCTAATCACATCCCAACATCCCAATCGGTGTGTGCGACAGATATAGCCGTCCCTAGCCGACGTGTCTCTAGCGAGGACGAGCCAGGGTGTGTGTGGTGGTGTGCGGGGGGGGGGGGGGGGGGGTAGGGGCTCCATCAAACGCAGGCCGAATGCTGTCATATCTCGCACTCGATATTTTACGGAGCGACGGATCTGGAGCTGACGTTGTTGTGGGGCCGCAGTGGCAGCGGCTGTAGGAAATTATCGAAATACCTGAAAAAGTAATGGGTTGTGTAAAAAACGAGCTGCAAAAAATAGTTTATTTTGAACTAGCAATCCGCTTTGGGCTACCAATTGACAGCGATGAAGAGGAGTAGGTACTTTGACGCCTAGGTGCTCAGTTTTATATTTTTATTTTATGATTTAAATAATTAGGCTGTGTAAATAATAATAAATAAATGTGATTAAAGCCCTAATATATGTTGTTTTAACCGACCTGCTTTCGGCTACCAATTGACAGCGATGAGGAGGAGTACTTTGACGCCTAGGTGCTCAGTTTTATATTTGTATTTTTATTTTATGTTTTAAATAATTAGGTTGCGTAAATAATAATAATTATATGTGTATAATATGTTGTAATTTTTTATCAATAAATAAAGCAAATCTTCAACATCTTTATTCCCGGCCTATACATTACAATAATATTATACACGCCCGCAGTGGCACCACAGACCACGCTCACTAAAAGGGTGCACTTCAGAATTTTGAGAGTAGTCACATCAAGTACTTACATATTTTTCGGTACGCATTCTACCTACCCACCATACGTATGTACCAAAGTCCTCTTTCAAAAGGAAAGTTTATTCTATAACATTTCTGTATTTCATTTTGTCACGTCGTGTACGGAAAAAGTGACTTTGCAAGGTCCATCCGAACCAAGTTATTTGTAAATAGCAATACGTGTTTATTTCTAGTCTAGTCATTTCACTGTGGAATGGACCGGAAGCTCAACATCACATAATATGTGATGTTGAGCTTCCGGTCCTCTCACTCATCAGCGAAACGTAGCAGGATGCTGCTTTACGCTAGTATTCCGTGAGAGTGTGGTACTTCCCCGGTCAAGCCAGCCCATTTACGAGCTGTAGTCAAAACACAAGGAAAAAGGATTGTGTTTGAAGACAGATATAAATATAGGATGGATTCGCCTATCACCAATCTATAAAAAAACGTGTCGACAAGATTTACGAGTTTCTTTCATGTAAGTAGCTGACACATTCAATATTTTTATTTTTCCTCCAAGCTCCGCGTCAAGGAACATGTTTTTAATAAGGTGTCATCGTCACAAGCGGTGCGTCGATGCCGAGCGGATCTTGTAAATAGCCAATACAGCGCTTTTTCGCTTCACCCACACAACAGTAAGAAGGTGCAGAAGGTCCACTCCCAACAAACTTAAACAGGAATAGTTGCTACATTAATGTTCCAGGCAATACTAAATACAGCTGGTAATTGTTCCGGCTTGACCGAGAAGGGAATAGGTACCCTCTCTTAGAACATAGTACCTACAGTTATAGCAGTTGCTCAACATAAACAACATAATTTTGCTGGTTAGCAACATTGTGTTGTTGCGCTTCATGCAATGAAAGAAGAAAGAAACCTATGCCATGCCATGTCTAAGGCATTAAGTCCGACTGTGTTCATAGTGCAAAATTTTATATAAATAAATAATAAATAAAAAGTACATCATTTTTAAACCTCGACAAAAAAGAGGGGTGTTATAAGTTTGTACTGTGTTTCATGTGGCGTGAACTAATTGCATATTCATATATTGTGTGAAATAGACCTTCTAGTTCTATCTGTATTGTGTGCTACATAATATAGACTCTATAGAGTGACCTTCTGTTTTTATTTGTATCTGTGTAGAGCATGAAAGTTTATAGTGATCATAAAATCTGCGCTAAAAAACGTTGGAAGTGATGACGTAGTGGAATAGTGTAACAGTGCCGCCAGTGATCGAGTGAAGTGGTTTCGTTTTTGCTTTGTTGGTTATAAAAGTGTATGGACACAGGCTTTTTAAGGAAATCCTATTGAGTGACTACAACATTGTAAACTGTGCAGCCAGAATTTTGCAGAAAAATATTGTTGTAGTTAAAGTTCCACTGATAGTAGAAAACTATAACCTAACCGTCAAAAGCCCCCGACTCCAACTAGAAAAAGAGCTGTAACTTTTGAACGGCTGAACAGATTTTCATGAAACATAGCCAATATGATACCCGATTAAACTAGCTTTTGATTTAAAAAACTGCATTGAAATCGCTGTATTCGTTTTGGAGCTACGATGCCACAGACAGATATAAATAAACACAGATACACCGATACACAGATACACACTACAGACTTACAACTCCCTCCTTTTTGGTCGGGTGTTAAAAGATATACACCAGGGGTGCAGAGGTTGGCAAAGAACTTGAAATTAAATTAATATAATTTCATTAATGTAATATAATTGTGGACCTGGATGCGATTGGCACAGACCAGGGACATATGGCATGAAAAGGAGGAGGCCTATACTCAGCAGTGCTGCAGTGGGTAGAAACAGGCTGTCGATGAATGAATGAATATAATTGTGTACCAGTAAATAACAGACCATGTTCGAAACACCACACTGCGCTCCAAAACACGAATCATTGACATAGCTCAGAAAGCCGCGAAACTCAAGTGGGATTGGGCTGGCCACATCTGCCGTATGCCTGATGAGCTGTGGGCCAAAATTGTCACTATGTGGAGCCCTGACACAGCTAGACGGCGTCGCGGCAGACCACGAAGGAGATGGAGAGACGAGCTGGATAGAACTAATAAAGAATGGTCCACACTGGCTCTGGACCGGAAGACCTGGAAGTCATGGGGGGAGGCCTTTTCTCAGCAGTGGGATGATATACGCTAACACACATCATCATCATCATCATCACCAGTAAATAATTATTTACTGGTACACAATTACATAATAATATAAGGCTTCAGCACAGTAATAATGTTATTAGGTAGGTACTTAATATTTGTTGATCAGGTCAAGGACCCAACAATTATGTTATAATTTCGCCCACTAATATACAGGGTGGAACTTCGTATGAAACGAATATTAAGGCGACTGTCAATAATTTCAGTAAGCATAAATGAGCGTCACGTCCATAATTCAGTCATTTATACTAATTGGCCACCCCAAAATACGTATGACGTAGTTATTGATAGGCTGTGTGATAGAGGTCCATCGAAATTTATTGGATTCCATTTAACGCTCTGACTGTAGCTGAGATAAACGAAAAGAACTAAAAAACACTTTCTTCGATAGCTGCTCCAGCAGTATTAACTGTTCAAATCAAATCAAATCATTTATTATTGTTAAACATAGGTAAATAATACAGTTCTCAAAATGAAGAGAAAATGAAGAAGTTCTATTAAGTTAATTTTTATTTTGAAAATAAAGCCATAAAGTGTACCTAAAGAATCTTGTTTTAAAGTGTATTTAGTTGTGATTTTATACAACGTGTTCCAGAAATGCGTGGTCATATTTAAAGGATGTGGATCAGACCATCAAACTGAACAACTTTCTCTATGGGACCAACTATCCCATAGGTACGTTTGGGTCGAGTAGATATTGAAATTTTGTATGGGACAGCTTATAATTTTTTCGCGATTACCATATTGATCCCATAGCGAAAGTTGTTCAGTTTGATGGTCTGATTCACATCCTTAAGTATAACCATGGATTTCTAATACACGCTGTATATTGACTGACTTTAATATAGCTCGTACAAAATATATCCCGTATAATACAAATAATAATAAAACTACTTACGAGTACCTACTCGTATAATGTCCCGATATAAAAGTATTGTACAAATATAATAGTTGGCAAACAATTACTGTTATTATTTTAACTTTTATTAGATTTCCCGATACTCCTAAAGTTGTATTAGAGTCTGTTTGTCCTCAAAGAACGTATTGGTAGCAATGTAAGTTTGATGAAAAAGTAATATAGGTACCTATAGCTCTTGGCGTGTAAACAAGCCTGTATCACAGAGTAAGGAATAATTTAAATCATATTTATCAAGAGTCGTTAAGTAAAGTGGCCGGATTTTTATATAAATTTTGTCCCTCTCTACAATTTCTCTCGTATCGAGGGTACAGTTTACAAACATATGTCACATACACACACACCCAGACCCGGAACAATCTGTAGATCATACAGATACTTATTCCGTGCGGGGATCGAACCCGCGGCACGTAGCGTAGAAAGCTAATCGCTTAGCCACTGCGCCAACCATGTCGTCAATTCGTAAAAATCGGTAATGTTCATTTTAATCTTTTTAAAGGCCCAAGTGGATAAATAACGGCATTCACGATACTAAATCGGAACGCTGCCTGATTGGTGTACATTATAACTATTACCAGATATAATTGTAAATATGAAAAGAGTGTCCATGGAGTTTCTTGCCGGTATCTTCTCCAGGACCAACCCACTTGGAACCGTGCACCTAGAATCACGACGTTTTGAAAGTGCCTGCAAAGGCCCAGTTGAAATAAAAAACGTTGACTTTATTTTCACGTTAAACACGTGTACAGGCAATTTGCAACAAAATATGTTCAGAACATACCAACAATAGAACAGGGTGCTATATTTTAACCAGAAGCTAACATCTATTATGATCAAACGGAAGTATTGATAACCATTGTCAAATAAGTAAATTACGTTCGTTGGGTATAGATATCATAAGAAATTAATTTATTTTTGTAATAAATTTTAAGATTGCTAATGTCAAATATTGTTAAAAACTTTGTTCCTTTTAAGTACAGTATTGTACGCACTCCTGCCGCCTGTGGCACAGGTTTATCCTAGTAAATTCACCTATCAGCATAATACCTATGTTATTACCAAGATTTATATTGTATTGTGTTTTTACCATAGTCATTTTGAATAAATTTTATCTGTATCTTTTATTATTCATACCATTTTTCTTAAAAATTCAAAACAACAAAACTTCACTATTCATCACCCGCGGATCCATTAATCTAGATTGATTTATTTCAGAACCAGCCATCGTTTGTTTTATATTGCTGAATTATTCACGATGACGTCACTACGCTGAATATTTTAAACTCGACGGATGAACGCAAGGATTTCACAAGTTTTCCATAAATTGGTGAGTGAGTCCCCCACTTTATATAACAGTCATCAATTTGAGGAGCGAAAACCCTTCGTGTTTTTCAGTTTAAAACTAGTGCGTGTGGCACTCTGTCGTTCAGCTCTTATTCTTCCTTAATGTACACAACATAATAAGGAACATACAAAAAAATACAATTTACAAATATACTATATGCACAAAGGCGAGCTTAACCCAGAATAAGTTTTCTTCCAGCAAACCTTTGGGTGAAAGAGAAATTAACATATAGAGCTCTGTAATGTCTTGCTCATCTTTCCACCACGGCATGGGCTAATCACATTTAAGAGATGAAGGGCATAGCGGGACTTTCCAGCCCGACTGGGGAAGTACCTCCACCTTGCAGAATATCGTAGCCAAATAACACTGCTCTTTTGCAGTGTTGTGTTCCTAACGGTGAGCAAGGTCGCCAGTACTCCTTGGAGAAGCATCGTGTTCCAGTAGGGGCACTCCTACTCCCAACACGACGTTGGTAGGGTCGAGAACGCGCAAGTGATGCCCCGGTGTTGCAAGCGTCCATAGGTTACGGTAACCGCTTACCATCAGGCGGACCGTCAAATTGTTTGCCAGCTTAGTGGTAAAAAAAAGACATTTGTAAATTCAAACGCACTATAAACAGGTAAACAGGCGCGACTGTATCGCGTTTTAGATGCGAGTGATGCACCTCGACTCATCATTCTCCTGCCCTTATCCCCTTTGTGGTCGGCGCAATATGTCTTCTTCTTCCATTCATCTCTATTAGACGTCATCTTAGAGTTTACGTTCTTATAATCCATGTCAAATTTCACACAATCCATCCATTTTTCGTGGGTCTGCCTCTTCTGTTGATGCGCATCGACTGCGCGGGAAAATGTCGTTCTGCAAAGGCTCTTAGAGCCTGGATAAACCTCTGCAGATACGGTCCCTATTACAAAGATGTCAGTAGAACAGTTTATATTAAAAGAAAAGCTGAACGGTAACGCTATTACCTTGCTTGAAGACATAACCTGGTTTCTCTGGCATTTATTTCGCTGCTGCACCAGTTCACGACCAAAACGAACGAAGCACGTACGCGGGTCTTAGAGATCCGTTGTAAAAATTGCTAATGCACCACATAAGGCGTTTTAAAAGACCTGGAGGCCAACTCTCGTTTCCTGCGTGATCATCTCGAAATCGAGTTTGTACTTCGAGCGCTTTTTTGACTACAAAATCTCACAAATCGCAATTGTTTACTTGAATCTCGTATTCTTAGCATTAATCTAAATAAACTTCAGGTTATTAAACAATTGTGATTTGAAAGTAAGAAAAGCAATTTATTTTACACAAATTACGACAGAAAAAAAATAAAAAAATAAAACACGTTCCAAAAATATAATAATATAAAAATAGCAATTACTAGTATTAAATGTCTGTGGACTAAATGAATAGGATTCTTCTGTCTACGTTATTATCATTAAGTAAGAGAGTTCGAGTACGAGATTTTATAGTCGAAAAAGCGCTCGAAGTACAAACTCTATTTCGAGATGATCTCGTAGGAAACGAGAATTACTCTGCAGAGGCTGAATAGCTACGGCGCAGATAGAACTATCTACAAGTCCTTTACGTGCTTTGTAGATCACATAAAGCCTTCATCACATCTATGGCAGAAGTCACTAGCTCTCTTCTTCTGTCGTGTATCGTAACTCGGCGAGACTCTTTCCGTGCTCCCAAATGATTCATTTAAATGATAAAAAAATTGGCACTAACTTAAAAAATCTGGATAGATACGTACGGAACACTGTCCATACGAAGTCCAACTCTCACATAACGAGTTTTTTATTTGTACTTTGTTTAGTAAGAGCCAACGGCTGGCACTCTGCCAACCCCCTTAAATTAATCAACAATTAGTGCGACGAGATTTGTTCAGCGCTATGGCAGACATTCTGAAAACGTGGCGGTGTTAGTTGGATGTGATTAACATTTGATTTATTCTGTAAAAATATGTAATAGGGGAGAGGGAACAGCAGTGAATGTAGGTAACTCACAGTTTGTCCATCGATGACGGTATCACAGTCTAAGAATTTTTTAGACTGTGACGGTATTATAGTTGGATCTTTTCACGAGGGCACGTGAATCATTGCAATTTGAATATAAAGCCCATGATTCAGTAACGCGACTTTAGGTCCCGTTTACGTTCTCGTGTATGGAGCACAATCGGAGCTATTGAGTTTTTTTTTACCGAAAATCATATTAATATATTACGAGTACCAAGAAAACTTCATAATCCTAAGTCTGGCTTGTGAATAGAACTCCGGACGAACGTGAGCCCACGGTAACAATGAAGCGGTTCTCGGAACTTCTATACGTTTATTAATAATCTTTTGTTCTCCATCCATTCAGGAGGCCCTACATCAGTGGTTCTCAACCCTTTTTTGACCGGGGACCACTAGGATTTTTTTGTTCAGTGCAGACACCCCAAGGTTCTAAATTCTGAGAATTTGAAAATAAACATCAATTACTTTTAGTTCAAGTTTAAATAATAAACTTGGAATAATATTAATTAATTAATTTTTATAACAGAGAACTTTAATTAAAAATCAATGTGTTGTTTGAACCGCTCGCGTAAATATTTATTTATTTAATGCTTTTCATACAAATATGTACACAGGCGGTCTTAATGCCTAAGGCATTCTCTGCCAGATAACCTTAGGGCGAGACAAAAACATGGTAGATGCACTAGTCATTATTATTAGGTGAGGTTAATATACGTACAACCTTAAGTAAGTAGTAAATTATTTGTTTCGCAGACTTTAATTAAGTTTTCGCGGACCACCGGTTGCGAACCTCTGCCCTACATAACTTACATTGAGAAATGTTATTTTTGTTCTTTAGTTGTGCGGTTCATTATCTCTCATGGGAATGCGCATGCGGTGGTAGAAAAGTTATCTACTCTGCATAGTTCGTGACTGAACTAACTGCTCAGGGTGCGCCGGCTTTACCAACGTGTCGTCACATGGGGAGATTATGTTCGTGCACCTCAAACCTAGGTACGACTGTGTTTTAAATATTAGAATATAAAACATATCTATCTATACTTATAATAAAATCGTAACGAAGCGAAAACTGTACATTGAAAATAAAAAAAATAAAAAAACTGCTACGTGATCTATAATCGACACTGATGCCAAAAATATAGTTTTTAGAATTTTTGTCTGTTTGTGTTTGTCTGTTTGTCTGTTTGTCTGTCCGAGCTTCAGGGCCAAACCGCTGAACAGACTTTCATGAAATTTTGCAGTAATATCTGTCAAAGGGCTGGTCAACATATAGGCTATAAATTATCACGCTATTATCTATGGGGGATGAGCTAAAGTGCATTATGCCTGTGTACTATTATGAGCTACCACTTCATTATTAAGATCCAAATCTTAATGAAATATTGTATTATTATAATTCATAGGTCCGGTCAAAATATGTAATAATAATCATCACCCTATTACCGTTATACCGTTATACAGTTTATACCGTTTACCGTCTAGGGGGCTAAGCAAAATTAATCTTCGTTTTAGTTTCACAGTTCCTGTTTTCATTTTAACTCCTCACTTGATCCAGTTCTTAAATTAGTAAAATGGTATATTTAGTAATGCCCAGTATTTTTTTTTTACTGATAAACGTTCTTTCTGCGGCATCTTACTTTAAGGTACGTATTTCACTGACTGCTATGCTCCAAAAGGTGAAGCGTGATGATAGCATACGACATAATACCTTACTCACGAGATAACTACTTTTTTAAATGCGCTACCAGATATTTCCACGTAACTGTGATTTCATTATTTTTTTATTACATTTTTCTGATACTAGATGGCGTTAATAGACTTTTTAACCAAGACCGAGATTTTGTATTTCCAGTAAATATTGAGATAAGATAATTATTAAGATTTTATTAGGATTGGGTAAAAAAAAAATTATCAATAGAAGTTGTCGGAAACCTGTAGGATGGGCTTTTTGGAATCGAATAGGTAATTAGGAATTTCAAAGCCTTATTGGCAGTATTATAATAACGTGTGCTTGCTGTTTACTGCTACCATTGCAAATTGATAAGGGCTAACGTTTGCATTCTGGAGAACAGCAAATTAAGATCATAGAACATTCTTTTTACAACATAGCCTTTTGCCTGATGCACGGCAGCTGAAAATTCATTGAGTTGAGGATGACTAGAATAATCTGTCGGCTACCAATTCCTCAGTGAAAAGAATAATATAATTTGTATAATAATATAATTTGTATAATAATATAATTTGTATAATAATATAATTTGTATAATAATATAATTTGTATAATAATATAATTTGTATAATAATATAATTTGTATAATAATATAATTTGTATAATAATATAATTTGTATAATAATATAATTTGTATAATAATATAATTTGTATAATAATATAATTTGTATAATATATTTTCTTTATTATTTTCAGTCCATTTCATTTTTTCATTTTCATTATTAATTAAATATTATTTCATTATTAATTAAATATTATTGTGTTTCTTTAAATTTGTCTTCAGTCTCCCTAGATAGCGTTGGGATCGAAATATTGGGTTTATGTGTTTACGAAAATGTAAAGTTTATAATTTGGATGTTTAGCTACTATTGTTATATTCAAGACGATAAAATCATTACGAGGGGCAGTAACGGTCACCGATTTCTCACCGACTACGTCGTTGTCGTTGTTAGTCGTTAGTAGAGTGTAGGCAAAATAAAGGTATCGCTAGATCACCTACTTTGTATTTATGGGATGAAAGTCTGAGAGCCAACAAAAAAAAAAAGAAGTTACCCCATCTCGGGAAAACACCAAAAAATATTTCAATGAAACTTTACAGTAATCGTATAGATAATAGTCTAACTTAACAACTTTCATTTGCAACAGTTGACTAGATCCGTAGATACAGCTTGATCGCTCTATTGTAAGCAGTCCCATACAATGCAGCGGTCACGATTGATTGGTTATACAAAATAATGTTGTATTGGACCTACTTTGATGCGACTTTAACTGTAGTATAATTTATTAGGGATCGAGGACTTATAGTAAACATATTTCATCGCACTATCACTCATAGGAGTCGAGCAATGTAACATATTTTGTGTATAATGTATGATGGTGATGAAACGTAAGAATTTAACAATTTCGATAGGACTTTCACAGTAGCGCTACTAAGGGGTCGACTTTTTAACATAAATTTGTATCATCACGCTACGCTACGCTCACAGGAACTGAACAGTGTAACATTTTTTTTTTGTGTACACACGGCTTCTATCAAGCTATACATTTCCAGTTAAAGCTGACCACGTATTGTATAGGCTTCCCTTACAATAAGAGGTCAGCTTATTACCTATACTGAAAATTTATAGCTCGATATGTATCCGTGGGTACTAAGGTCGATAGTTAAGAAATTTGTGATTTAAACGAGTTTATTTAACATTTTCGGTAAAAAACCATCACGGCAAATTACTATACATATGAAGGAAACTAGATAGTTTTTCAACATTAGAAATATTTATTTCGACACCCGTCGTAACTAGCTAAGTGGAGCGGTAAATAGTAGAATAGAAGCCGACAAATATCAGGTTCAAATCCGGTCCCCGTGTTTTAATGTTTTGTATTTAATACTAATTGATAAAATTTTATATTATTAGAAACATGTATTTTCAAAACATAATTCGAGCACCCCTACAGGACGCGAACGAAGTCGCGGGCACAGCTAGTTATATAATATATCTATACTATTATGATAAATAGGTTTTGTTTGTAGGTTTGTAGGGGGTGGTCTCTGGAACTAGTGAACCGATTCAAAAAATATAATAATTATGCAAAAATAAAATAGCCTACAGGTTATAAAACCGCGAGCAACAGTTATTATTAATATTTCTTCCAGTTCTAATTAAAAACCTAATTTTGTCCACTGTTCTGAAAAAAACTTTTTACTGGCGACGTCGACGTAGGTATGCCATAGTGCCATAGTCTGTATGTATCATGCCACACCGTACGTGAGTTCTGCAAGTACCAGTCTGCCAGTCATGTCGAGTTTCCTCTTAATTCTGCGAAACTGAGCGGTGGTCTGTGTTTAGTTTTGTTATAAAGTCCGCGTCTGACAGTGAACGGGCGGACGCGGGAGCGGAGCAGAAACTCAATTATTTGAACCTTCTACGGGTAAACACAATATCTTCGGTTTGTTCTGCTTCTACTTCTTCGGTATGAGCGCGGTATGTACCTACTGTTATATTTTAGGTATTTTATAGATTACACCATTTTAAGCGACTTATTTAATTAATTTTGTTTGCCAAGCCGTACATTACAGTAGTAAAGTGAATAATTTTTATGTTTATTGCTTGATAATTAGCTATAAACGTCAAATGTTGGTGTTTAGTGGCAACAGACATCTTGGCTGGTGTGGGAAAGACATCGAAATCTTCAGACTATGACAGTTATAGCAAAACTTTGATAATTTATAAAAAAAAAATACTGCTTGTAAAGCAAAAATATTGAAACTTACATGCTTAAAATATAAATAAAAACCGGCCAAGTGCGAGTCGGACTCGCGCACGAAGGGTTCCGTACCATTATCTATAAAAACGGCAAAAAAATCATGTTTGTTGTATGGGAGTCCCCTTAAACATTTATTTTATTCTGTTTTTTAGTATTTGCTGATATAGCAGTAACGGAAATATAATACATCATCTGTGAAAATTTCAACTGTCTAACTCTCTCGGTTCATGAGATACAGCCTGGTGACAGACGGACGGACAGCGGAGTCTTAGTAATAGGGTCCCGTTTTACCCTTTGGGTACGGAACCCTAAAAAGAACAAAAAAACAACCTTTACATACCGATAGCCAGCCAGCACTTCAACAGGTTTTTTAATGGTCAAGATGGCATCGGACGTATACAGGTATCATCATTTATTCAAACGAAGATATTTCAAATACATTTATTCTCCGCTCCACTGACTGTCGGACGTGGCTCAAACAAAGTTTAGTAGTTCAACTCATACAACGTCTTCACTTGTCTTAAATTTAAAGAAAAAGAAAGATCTTAACTAGTTTACGTGTACGAGTACAGCTATAAAAATATAGAAGCGAGTTTCTTAGACAACGTAAATATTTTCGCAGAAGGTCCACTCCATTGAAGCGTAATAATATTCTATAGTTTTTTATTTAGAGGGGCGCTATGGACGCTCTCAAAACGAAGCTCGAAGAGCAGCTACATTGAATGGTTGTGAGTGTTAATATTCAGAATCACCAGGTTTTTATGTTTCGGGTGTAAATGATCTTGCTCCTACGATTGTTGAATTATCAGATCGTATGACGCGCCCTTGGCAGTCAGACTCGATACAACATTGAAAGAAAAGAAAGAAAACACATTTATTCAGCACAGACAGTGACAACACATGAGAGGAAAATAAAATAAATTTAACATAAACCTTTAAATAATAAAAAAATTGACACAGAACAAAATAATAAAAAAAAAAACGTAAAATAGTCATCATAAAACTACAATATACATAATAGTCATTGCTGACTGGCTAATCTTTCCACCCGCAGTTTGTTGTCATAAGTGGATGCTGCTGCCTATCCTCTTAGAAACTTTCCTTTTTTTTGTCAGGAATCACACCACGGATCAATTTTGTATTATATGTTGACGTGCGAGTTGCTTTTGTTCAAATTTAGATTTCTGGATTTTCATTACTTTGTGGCATTACTGTCAAAACTTCTGACGAGTTTCTTTATATTTGTTTGAAGTTCGTAGCGGTGTCGTAGCGGTAACGTAGCACGTCTCGTAGCCCCGTAGCCGCGTAGCTCTAACTAGAGGTGCTATGGCTTTTTACGATATTTTTCAAACTTTGTCGATATCGATGAATATTGATGAGAGTTGACGATGTTATTGACTTGTTCGTGTCGCTTTTTTGTTGCAGCTTTGTCAATTTTTCGATGAAATGAAACCAATACATGCATAGTGGTTTGTTTCATAATGAAAACTCTATTCGCTGGTATATGAAAAGTAAGCTTGTTGCAATATGTCAAGCTCAGTTTCAATTTCAGGTACATAAGAAATCATTCTGTACAGTATGGTCGTGTAGTTCTCGGAAAAGGAGTTCCATCGTTGAGCTAATCCAACCAGTCATTCCTACTCAGTCTACATTAATAAACATCAGGTTTACTTAACTTTTAAATTTCCATTAGCGAGTTGGGCGTGGATTGGAGAGGCTTGGGCAAGACAATGAAAAATATTAATAATTTATAGATCAATCAGCTACCGACAGGATTTAGACAAAAGAAGGTGGGATCATTTTGTTCTTACCGACAGTCGCGGTGCCTCACAAAAGCTATAATGTTAAAAGCCAGTCGGTAAAGTCTTCAACATATGCCTCCCAATTACCGCTACAATCAAACTATTAACTTCCTTTTTTAAAGTCGGTTAAAAATAGATAACTAATCTTAGTTCTTTTGGACACCAGCATAATGCAACATCCCATATACGCACACGTACGGCGGTGTACGGCGAGTATTCTTTGTATTATTTCATTCTACATCTCACACTTGCAGATGACATCGTCATAATGGCTGAATTGTTGCAAGGCCGGCAACTGATGGTGGAAGGTTTAGTTTATTTTTCTGTACGCATCGGTCTTTGGATGAATTGGGACAAAACTCAGGCTATGTTTAACCAGAATGTCACTCCGGAACCGATTGCTGTCAATGGCAGTGATCAGTCGCCTATTCCTTACAGCCTAAAGACTAAGGGCTCAATTATGAAGAGGCGGAAAGTCGCGCGGAGCGCAATGCGGCGCGCAACGCGGAGAAAGGCGCGTATCTCCGTTCATGGAGAACACCGCTTTGCGCGCCGTGCGACTTTCGCCTCTCCATAACTGAGCCCTAAGGTCTTCAATCAGGGTGTCTTACTTGTAATGACTTACGGAACCGAGATGTCGAGATTTACGGTACGGCTGGTGCACAAGTTTTAAGTCGCTCAGCGAGCTATGGAAAGGGCTATGCTTGGAGTCCCTCTGAAGGATCGAATCTGAAATGAGGTGATTAGACATAGAACCAGAGTAGTCAACACAGCCCACAGAATTAGCAACCTGAAATGGTAATGGGCAGACCATATTAGCCGAAGAACCGATGCCCATTGGAGTAGACATGGTCTTGACTGACGACCGCGAATCGGCAAACGTAGGGTAGGACGCCTTAGGCTAGGTGGAGCGACAATCTTTACATGGCAGCTGGTAACAGCTGGATGTCAGTAGCCGAAGATCGAGTTAGATGGCAATTGGAGAGACCTATGTCTAGCAATAGACTGCTGTAGGTGGACGATGATACGCACACACTGTTTGGTAGGGACACGTTGCACCAAGCAGACAAAGTTGCAGTTTACAATTAAAACAGACTTCAGTTTTACAAACATCTGTTTACACAGGCGACCAGTCAGCTGTCTGTAACAGCCGATTCTAAACACAAAAATAAGAACCGCATAATAATCCTATTTTCTTATTTTCTCTTTTTACTCCATTCCTCCATTTACATACATTAGTTGCAACATCTCGCGTCTGCATCTTAATCTATGGCCCGCCGCGTGTTTCTGACGCATCATCAATCAAGAGTTACGATCCACAGATTACATGCAAACTTCCAACATTCGTACGGACCGCACGCACACATACATAAACTGTCATTTAGTCACAATTCAATGAAAGTCGTTTGTTAGTCCTCATTGGCTCCGTTAAACTCCGTGTGGGTGAGTGTTGTGTATGTGTGCGTGCATTGCGGGGTGGTTTGAGGAAGTTATAGTGTGTGTACAGTCGGGGACCTGGGGTATTGGACGCGTGGAGCTTAGTTTTATGGTGTCGTTTGAACGCCCGAGCTGTGAGGTTGTGACACGTCTACGTGTTAATCGTAGACTGTAGTAGGTATTTGTTTTTTTTTTTATGAGGAACTAAGAATCTTTCGTAACTATTTAAGTGTACGAGAATTTCTAAAAGAAAACTAAAGAAATTTAGCCCCTTGTTGAATTATATTTTTGTTTTTAAGGAAAAAAAGATTAACAAATAAAAAGTAAAAATTTAAATTAAAAAATGTAATAGTAAGGAAACACAATAACTTTCGACCTAGTGGACGAAATTTCGATCAGCGCATTCTTTACTTTTCGTTCATTGAGTAAACAAAATAATTAGTTAGCTAAGGGATGTTCTGGAATACAGGTGTAATAATAATTCTTAGATCAAGAGTTAAGTTGGGTTTCTTAGATCAAGATTTAACTGGCGCTGATAGTTAAGTTGTGTTTCTTAGATCAAGATTTAACTGGCGCTGATAGTTATACTGATCTAAATGTCAAAATCACGAAGAAGCCACATAAAAAAAAAAACTGAAAAAAGATGTTACGTCATTACGAATCCCGAAAATGTCGTAAATATTTGGAGTATCCTCGTAATGCGCCAGAGGACGAACTGTGCGTATTCTCGATAATTTTCCTCAAACCGGTCACCTAACAGCAGTCAATACTGTATTGTTAGTAGTTCACTGACCTAGTTACCTAATAACGCCATTGTCTTTGTTCGCCTTTGTAGAAATATCACGCTTATTATCGCTAACGAGGTAAACAAAGTTTAGAAACGGAATATTTCTTGAAACAGCTTTGTTTAAATGAAGAAGAGTTTGATAGAATTACGTACGTTACAAAGTGACAGAGTGTTGGTCCTGTGCCGACCTACTAACACAATGGTAACCATTTCTATTAATCTATCTTTTTTACGAAGGATCTTCAAAAGGATTCCGACTTCCAAGGGAAAGAGGGTGAGGCTGGAGAGTGGAATAGAATAGAATAGATCTTTATAGAATACATAGGCCTTTATTTCATGTAAACCAAATACAAGCACTTATGAAATGTTGAGACTCTAGGTGCGCGGTTCTAAATAGTAAGTCCTATGGAGAAGAACCGGCAAGAAACTCCATGGAAACTCTTTTAAAATCATGATTAGTACAATGTTGTGGTAAGAGCTGCGAGAATAATGTAATTTATTGATTAATTTGGGCCTATGTTGCCTGATAGAAAAATATTTATTTTGGATTAAACCAATATTACATAAGAATTGAACACGCTTTTATTATAAAATTTAAATAAATTAGTAGGTAGTTATGTAAATACGTAAACCACATTATTAAATTAAACTGGTACAGAATTAAAATTATGATTATGAATACCAAAATTAAATTGTTCTGAATGGTTAATCAGATAAAACATTCTACATTGTTCTTCACCAGATCAGTGTAGATAGAAAACAAGCCATTTGCAACTTAGTGGATCAAAAACAAGGTAATATTAAGAACAAACAGCGCTGCACTCTGCATCTACAACCGTCTCAGTTACAACTGAAAAACTGTATTATTTAGTACGTCAGCCAGCATCTGGTATTTTTGTGTAATGTGGGACATAGAGAATAAATACGGTAGATATGATAATTTTGTAATAATGTACAAAATAAACCTACTTAATTACATAATTGTCTATGGAGTATGAGGCTGAATTAAATCGTTTAGTGTTACGGTTTCAAACAAAATTCCTCGTTTGTATTTTGAAATAAACACTATACATTTTGTATCTATAGATATTAGATAACTACTGAAACTTGCCAGCCTAAAATGGCAATCCGTTATTTGTAAACTTTTTACGACTTGATTGAAGATGACTTTGCAATTTTCATTTTTGGATGTCCAGCGGTGGATTCTGATAGTCTGAGTTGTGAATCAATCTTATTAATGGCTAGTAGTGTACTGTAACCTCTACCATGAGTTTTCCGTGCCGTCTAACGTTCACGTTCACATGCAATATTTGTATGGAAGTTTTTTCAGCGCCTCTAGCGGTAGAAATAGTGAACTAAAGTCACTATACAAATATTGCATGTGAACGTTAGACGGCACGAAAAACTCATGGTAGAGGTACTGATTGGCAAATTTTTCCACCACGGCATGTATAATTCTCATGCGTGACACCATGCCGACAGAAGAAGAAAAGTCTTTCTTATTCTTTGTTCAAATGGGATGAAATTAACCCAATTCAATTAATTTATTTATACAACTTCACAGCTATATAAGGTAGCGTCGGCGGCTAGCATTAGCAGTGTCATATCCGTTTTGTTTCTCTCGTCTGTGGTACTTAGCTACATTTGCATTATACATTGTGTGTTTGTTTTCTAGGAAGAAGCTTCGCTTTATCTATAGAGATGTAATAATAAAACTGTGTTGTTGTAGTTTTGAGCGAAAGATAGATCTAAATGGTTAATAATTTTTCTTTTCGCAGATTGTATGATGATAATATCAGTTCGAAATTAAATAGGCAGATGGTATTCACATGGAAGCTATTGCCTTTGTGAAAATAAGGATGATCAGGGGTCAAAGAGGTCTCTGATCTGACTGTAACACCTTTATAATCACTCGGGGAGGCTTTTTATTTGCACCCCACAAATATACAAACTCCCACAAGTACCCCACAAGTAGCTAGTGAAGGACCATTACCTGACACAGTAAATTAATTATTATAATTTAAAAATACTGTTCCCTTAAGTATTAGTGTATTTATGTTTGTATATCTCAATATTTAATTGAATTGTAATAGCGTGTATTATATTATTATATTTAAGTATTGGATGTAAGTACAATAATGTACCAGCTTGTACACCTAGACTGCCCATTACCTATTTATTTTCTGTTATGTCCATCCAAAGGTTGTCTGGAACAGATCGCTGTGCGCGATAAGACCGCCCATTGTACATTAGCTTATGTGATTCTCAATCCTGTATTTATTACCGGTGTACAATAAAGAGTATAATAAATAAATAAATAAATGAATATACACAAAAATATGAATTCTAAAATATTATATATTCTTTGAAACTCCTTACGTCCGGGTCCTCCGGATGCAGCTCCCGGCAATTACGCAGTCTCGTCGAGCTAAAAGCCTTATTACGCGACGCGAAAGAGAAAATTTGCGTAAATTTCGCACCCGGAGCTACAGGGGGGGTGCGAGGGAAGAGTGGGGAGCGATCGGAGTAGCTATAGACTCACGGTAAAATGAAATAACAGGATATATCGCGGTTCAGTTATACAGAGTTTGTATTCTTGTATTATTTAGGTACCTACATTACCACCTCATCATTGGTTTAAGGGTACCATTGATTGAATGTGTAGATAATGCAAAAGGATACTATCACACTTAATCATCAGTCCATTCCAGTGAAAGAAAAGCAATCGTTTATCCAACCATCTGGATTTAGTGGAGTAGGTAGTTGTAATCGCGACTGTAATCGTGCTGTTCGGTTTTTAGATTTGATAAGAAAAAAGAAGAAAATAAAAGAAAGAAAGAATTAAGAAGAGAAACAAAGAAGGACGAAATTATCCGTACTATGGGACGCTTCCTACCCAGATGTACCGATTACCTGCAAAAGTTATCTGGAACAAACAAGACAAGAGAGGCCATAACTGTACAAGTCCTTACTTGCTACATTGCATACACATACACACATTGCATACACATACACACATTGCATACACATACACACATTGCATACACATACACACATTGCATACACATACACACATTGCATTGCATTTTACATTGTATTGCTTTTTTTTGCTTGTTACATTTGATGCTTAGATGGAAGAAAACTAATCTTGTTGATTTCTAGATAAATTTTATTAATTGTAACAATCGTGTTAACAATAAAACACACGGAAGTGTACTTTTTTTTTTTTTTTTTTTCTCTTTATTTAATATAATATAAACACACAAATTAACAAAAGAACATCACAAAAACCTAAATAGGTTTGTCTGGATGTTGAAGCACTGTTACGACCTTTTTATAGTAAAACTTATTTTCTTTTTCTTAATTTGTTTCATCTTTTTTGAATTGTCAAAATTGTCAATCTGTCATACGTGTAAAACAAAATATAATATGCGATAAATTTTAATATTCGTTTTTTTTTTATACATCTGAAATCGAAAGCGGCGTCGAGCCCAAACATTGGTCCTTCGAGCCGGATAAACCTAATAAACGGAAGAATCGATGAATCACAACAGAAGACGGCGGCGGTGTAGCGGATGCAACGCTACGGTCGTACGGACGTGGACGGACACTACAACGGTCAGGCAGGCCGGTCGTTCCTTTTCCCCATCTTCTCTCAATTTGTGCTAATACCGTACTATTATTTTTTGGAATTTCAGTTCGTTCCTCGGGCCTTTCTATCAGCGCTTCGTCGGTGGTGAAAAACGTAAGTAGCTTTTGTTTCTACATAAACCGTTAAAATGAGCGATGACGATTACTGTGAGGCTGGAGGTATATCCAGTTTAGGCGATCTCAAGAAGCAAAGAGGAACCCTCAAAGGGCGTTTAACTTTATTTGGGAAATACATTGGGAGGTTTGAGAATGTCACGCTGTCGGATAGGCAACATGCAGAGCTTGTTCTGCGCATGGAATCAGTATCAAACATTCTCAAATCTTTCAATAAAATTCAAAACGCGATTGAACAGTTATTAGATGACGCTGATTTGCTTGAACAACTTGAGTATAGGGAATCGTTTGAAAATGAATATTTCACTGTCATGTCTATAGCGAAATGTTTAACTGATGTTGGTAAAGTAAAAGACGAAAGTGACAATTCTCAGTGCTCACGTACGCATAAAAATAATTCAATTTCTATAAAATTACCCCAGATAAAACTCCCCTCATTTGACGGTACGTATGATCACTGGCTCGAGTTCAAAAATTCATATTTGTCTATGATTCATAAACGAAGTGATTTAGACGCCATTCAGAAATTCCATTATTTAAAGTCCTCTCTCAGTGGTTCCGCACTCCAGGTTATTAATGCATTAGAGTTTACAGCGGATAATTATACGCACGCATGGGAATTATTGGAGATTAGGTACCATAATAATCGTCTTTTAATTCACAATCACGTTAAAGCTTTGTTTACTGCACAATCAGTCAGCAAAGAATCCCCGATGCAAATCAGAAAATTAATCGATGCTGTGTTACGTAACATACGCGCGCTCAACTCCTTAGACGAGCCTACTGACTCGTGGGATACTTTAATCATTTACATCATAGTGTCAAAACTAGACTCGTCTACGGAGCACGAGTGGGAGAAGTATAGAGGCTCGATTTCTTCTGATTCACAAAAAGGCAAAGTGAAGCTGGATGATTTATTGAGCTTTCTACGAAATCACGCAGATATGTTAGACATGGTTCATAATAATCATTCACGTTCCTCACAAAATAATAAACCTACTAATACGTTTGATAATAAAAAGCATACAAATGCGCAAGTATATCAATCACATAGTTTAGTGTCCACGCGTAATACTAACGGTAAACCCAATAGATCAACACGTCTATGTGTGATGTGCGGTGCTAATCATGCATTGTATGCATGTTATCAATTTCTTAACTTGTCAGTTCAAGAAAGAATTAATTTAGTCGATGATAAGAAGTTGTGTCGTAACTGTTTACGTGCAGGGCACCCAATTTCTGAGTGCATGTTCGGGCCGTGCAAGCAGTGCCAGAACAAGCACAATAGTTTATTACATAACGATAGCTATGTCAATACATCCATACCGGCGTCGTCAGTGGCGAGTGCGCATAATTCACAGTCAGCTGATAACAAACCGGTGACGGTTGTATCGTGTGCATCAAATTCGTATATGCATACGTCTTCCGTAATGACACCACACGTGTTGTTATCCACTGCCCTAGTCGAGGTCATGGATAATAACAACGGATATCACACAGCCCGAGTGCTGTTGGATAGTGGTAGTCAAAACTGCTTCATTTCAGAGAAGCTATGTAAACGTTTAAACGTATCAATTATACAGTCCACTATACGTATATCAGGTGTGGGACAGTCGGTCTCACAATCGAATAAATTATGCGACATTAACATGCGATCAAAAACGAATAATTTTATAACAACTCTTAGGTGTTTCGTCTTGCCGAGCATCACGTCAAATCTACCGTCAATGCACATTAATTGTGACATACTCAAAGTTCCCGACAATCTCTGTCTTACAGACCCTACTTTCAACTTGCCGTCAGAAATAGATCTTTTGATAGGTGCAGACGTATTTTGGGATTTGTTAGATGACGATCGAATCCGACTATCTAACGGGCCATACCTACAAAAGTCAAAGGTAGGTTGGTTAATCAGCGGTCCTTTAAAAAATAATAACTCACCCGTGAACAACAACACTCAGTGCAATTTTGTACAAATGTCAAACATTGATACAAAGTTGCGTAAATTCTGGGAATTAGAAGAAGTTGATCGCTCAGATTCTTCTATCTTTACTGCAGAGGAACGTAGGTGCGAAGAATATTTTGTGAACACTACTAAGCGGGATAGTAGTGGTAGGTTTTAGTACGAATCCCTTTAAAGGAATCACCTGATGCGCTCGGTGACTCATATGAGAAGGCTAAATCGCGTTTTTTATCATTAGAACGTAATAAGTTAAATCGATCACCTTCATATAAAAAGATGTATAGCGACTTTATGCGCGAATATATCAGTTTAGAACACATGTCTCTGCTAAAAGAATACGTGCGGCCATGTTATTTTCTCCCTCATCATGGGGTTATTAGAGAGAATAGTTCAACAACAAAACTACGTGTAGTATTTGATGCTAGTGCCACTACTACTTCAAACAAGTCGCTAAACGATATACAATTGATAGGACCGCCTCTTAAAAATAATATATTTTCCATTTTACTTCGTTTTCGACAGTACAAGTATGTAGCTTGTGCCGATGTGGAGAAAATGTACCGACAGATACTGGTACACCACGATCAGCGCAATCTGCAACTTATATTGTGGCGGGAAAACTCATCTGATGAATTAAGCGTATACCAACTCAACACTGTGACGTATGGGACCGCGTCAGCTCCATACCTAAGCATGCGTTGCTTACGACAATTTCGCACTGTTAGTATGCTATGTAATGATTCAGATAATCAAATAAGTCTAATCGATTTTAATCGGTTTTCTTCATATAATCGGTTAAGGCGAGCAGCAGCTTATCTCTTGCGATTCTTAAGTAACATCCGTGTGAGTAAACAAAATCGCAAAACTGGTTCATTAACTGTTGATGAGGTAAACGCCTCAGTTGTAATGCTTGCACGGCTCGCGCAACGGCAGTCATTTCATAACGAATATAACGAACTTATTAAGGGATCAGTCGTACAATCGAAAAGAATAATCGGTCTAAATGTCTTCTTAGACGATAACAATTTAATGCGTGTAGGTGAAAAATTAACTAATTCTTCTTATTTTGATAATAACAAAAAACATCCAATACTATTGTGTAGTTAACATAGGTTTACATTGTTGATATTCCGGCATGAACATAAACAATTGTTACATGCTGGACCACAGCTCCTGCTGGCTTCCGTGCGTGATGCATGGTGGCCTCTCGGAGGGCGAAACCTGGCCAGGAAAACTGTGTATAATTGCGTTACGTGCACGCGCATTAAAGGGAAGACTATACGGCCTATAATGGGCAACTTGCCGGCAGAACGCCTAGAACCCGGGTTCCCTTTCATGCGCTGCGGTGTGGATTATGCAGGGCCAGTGATGATATTGAATCGTAGAGGCAGGGGAGCTAATCTCATTAAAGGGTACATATGTTTGTTTATTTGTTTATGTACACGTTCTATTCATCTAGAATTAGTCACAAGTCTTTCGACAAACGATTATATACTTGCATTAAAACGTTTCATATCTCGGCGAGGTAAACCGGCCGAGATCATGTCAGATAACGGAAAGAACTTTGTTGGGGCTGAAAGAGAAGTTGTTACGTCTATTGAAAAGAATAGTCAAGATATTATTGATTTCGCTACAGATAATAAAATCAAGTTCAGCTTTATTCCTCCGTACGCTCCTCATTTTGGCGGTTTATGGGAAGCAGGAGTCAAATCGTGTAAGCACCACCTGTGACGCGTAGTGGGAGGTGCTAACCTTACTTACGAGGAGTTCAGTACGGTTTTGGCACAAATTGAAGCCATCCTGAACTCTCGTCCTCTGACACCTTTGTCCAATAATCCTATCGATTTACAACCCCTTACTCCTGCTCATTTTCTTATCGGCCGGCCTCTAACCGCCCCAGTCTGCAGAGACCTGACAGCCACACCGAGTCACCGCCTGGTCCGCTACGACGTGATTGAACAGATGAGGCAACACTTTTGGAAGCGATGGGCAAAGGAGTACGTGTCCGAACTCCAAACACGTACGAAATGGAAGACGCACCAGAGAGACATTCAGCTGAACACACTCGTAATCATCAAGGATGAAAATCTGCCGCCACTTAGATGGAAGCTGGGCCGAGTCATCCGAATATTTCCAGGAACTGATGGAATAACAAGAGTAGCAGATCTGCAAACGAAATCAGGAGTCATACGCAGAGCTTTTACGAAGATCTGTCCTCTGCCCGTGCTGGATGAAACCGAGTCTTCGTAGGTTATTGGAACCTGCTGTTTCCAAGGCCGGGCCTATGTTACGACCTTTTTATAGTAAAACTTATTTTCTTTTTCTTAATTTGTTTCATCTTTTTTGAATTGTCAAAATTGTCAATCTGTCATACGTGTAAAACAAAATATAATATGCGATAAATTTTAATATTCGTTTTTTTTTTATACATCTGAAATCGAAAGCGGCGTCGAGCCCAAACAAGCACTATTGAGAAACATAGTAAGTAGGTACCCAAGTTATATAATATTTACTTAAATAGTTGATACACGTAGGTAAGCTAACAATCATCAAGCACAGGTGGGTCATTTGTAACACATTATTATTTATCTACCTTCAATCACCGAGTTGATAAAACCGGTAGTAGTTATTGCACGGCACGGCGCAATAGTAATATAGGTAACAGTTTGCAATAAATATAAATGCTTATGCTAGCGCTGATAAATGTGGGATGTAATACAATAAGTCCATAGAAGACTGGATACCGATACAATCTCGTATAGGCCGCGCGGCCCATGACGTCATTTACATTTTAATTAAATATTATATTCACCATTTTTTTTTAATATTATTTATTTATTAGATTTATTATTAAGCCTTCCGCCATTATTTTCATCTTTTTAAATCATTCGATTCGGCTTTAATTTGTTTTTAGCGCGGGTCGACGGGCCTAAGGGTTAATAACAGACCGGGTATTGTATGCAGCTTCATATACCCGTTACCGTAGGGACGCGAGAGGGAGAAGTACAAGCCACTACAAGAAGTTCCAACTCGCTCCCGCTGTTCGCTTGGAGGCGAGCCATTATTTCAGTGTCCCGCTTTGATCCACCACCTGCGTCGTCTTTTGATCAGCGCCAAATAAAAACACCACTAATTACATTGTCAGCGTGCATCCCACTGAAATGTCTTACAATAACTTTCAATGTAAATACCTATGGGTACTCAGGTACCTATTAAAATTGTATTTTTAACCCCCGACAAAAAAGAGGGGTGTTATAAGTTTGTGTGAGTATAATTGTCTGTGATTTGTCTGTGGCATCATAGCTCCAAAACGGATAAACCGATTTCAATGCAGTTTTGTTAATTGAAAGCTAGTTTAATTAGGTATCATCTTAGCTACGTTTCGTGAAAATTTGTTACAGCTCTTTTTCTAGTCGGGGGTTTTTGACGGTTATTAATTGTTAAGTACTGTGGGTGAAAGGGAATCTTTGAATTAGATTTATGTCACTGCACACTAGCGCCACATTTAATTTGAAGAGATTAGATACAGATAGCAGTGATAGCCTAGTGGTTGAACACTCGCCTTCCATGTAGGAGGGTCTGAGTTCGAGCCAAGCTCGCACCTCTGACTTTACAGATTCATATGCGGATCAGAATTTGATTATCACTTGCGATAACTGTGAAGGAAAACATAGTAACGAAACCTGCGCATCTGAGAGGGCCTCATAAAGTTGTCGATGGTGTGTGTAGTCCGCCAATCCGCACTGGGCCAGCCTAACTACGTAACGTGGACTAAGGTCTAACCCTTCTCATTCTAAGAATAGGCCCGTGCCCATCAGTGGGACAGTAATGGGCTGAATTTATTATTTTACTAGCTTCCGCCAGCGGCTTTCCCCGCGTTTTATATTTATAAATTATAGCCTATGTTACTCAGAGATAGTATAGCATTCTGCTGGTGAAAGAATTTTTAAAATTGGTGCAGTAATTTTTAAGTTTATCCATTATTTATTACATAATATATTCTACATAATATTATATATTCTCAGCTAAATATAAAATTGGACTGACATCAAAATTATTTAGATTTGTGGTCTTTTAACTACTCCAAAACTTTGATTGCATTTTACTTAAAAAGTTTGTAAATAAAATAAAGTAGCAAAATTGACGATACAAGTTGTTATCGTTATTAAAGTTTACAAGTTTCCAAAATATTTTCGGCTACAGTACTATAATACCTAAGTTGCAAGAAATTTCATCAAAACTTTTTAACGACGGCTATCATTATAACTTATGTGACTTACAAACACAAATACCATTTGTTTTGTATTTATTATTTCTAATATTAAACTAAGTAGTAACAAAAACAAAATACATATAGGACCTACTATTTGGAACCGCGCACCTAGAGACTCCATATTTCATAAGTGCCTGTATTTGGTTTACATGAAATAAAGATCTATTCTATTCTATTCTAAATATTCCATACAAATAAGTCATGATGATTGTCATTTTCTGCTGAGCTAAGATCCATTTTTGTCTCTCGTTAATATCTCATTAGTCAACGTATGCAGTAGAAGTAGGTATTTAAATTCTATTTGTCTGAGTGCTTAATAAAAATTCTATTACTTATGTAATTTATTTCATCAAAATTTATCATGTTTTTTAAAAGACAAAATTGCAATAAAGGGATATGCCCATTCATTAAGGAGGTTTTGGCCAAGTGGCGTCCATAAATACGACAAATAATAGGCATTAGAGTTGACATCATAGATACAAAATCAACCACAATTATTTACATAGAACTTGGACAGAATTTTAAAATTGTATGAAAAAAATTCAAGTTTGTTATAAAACAAACATGGGAGTTTTACGATTTTTTATTAGTTATCATTTAAATAAATAACAAGCACGTCATCTAGAAACTGGGCTGGGGGATAAATATTTGATTGATACCTTGCATAGCCCAAGAACCATACAATTGTCATGACATGAATACAACAGCCAACAGCAAATGTTCAGTGTAAATCTTCTAAGTTGTCGTGTATCCACGCCACAGTTGACACAGAGATGTATCCGTGGTAAGCTGGAGTCATCAACGGGATCCATCATCATCCATAATCATGCCAGGGTCTTCTTGATAAACAGGTACGATATCCATTAGTAAGCCAGTGTCGTCGTGGTAAGCGGGTACGGAATCCAATGTAAAACCAAGGTCGTCATCGCCATAATACTAATCAAAGTCATCGGATAGAAAATAGCAAAACCGTGGAGGAAAAATCACAACTCACAAAGCACAACAAACAACCCGCAACAAACAAAATGTTAACTGTCAACACAGATTGTCAATTTCAATTATCATTGACGTAGTGATGGCGATTCGGCATCGATTTACCAAAAACCGATGTTTTAGAGCTATGAATCGATATATTTAATAAACTTGAACCAGCACTGCATAGATTTCGGAAGACAATCAATAGACATTTATTTTACCTATTCTATAGAAATTAAACGTTTTAATATAGGAAGCGAAACAAAAGAAAAAAGATTTTCAGAAGATCATTCAGTTCTCGATTTTTTGTGACATTTGCCATCACTACTTTTATAAGATTGACATAACGTGCGGAAATGAAGATTGCATCACATGCATAATTGATTGAATGTCTTTTTAATATAAGTTTTTAATTCCCGAGTGTTACAAACAAATAAATAATAACAATATTTTAGTTACTAAATAAAATATTTCTTTGTATTTTTCACATTGGTGTAACGAACCTGCCTACCTACTGGCCAAGAGTGGGCATTTGCCTTTAATTATAATATCAAAAGAACTAGAATAAGCGAATTAGATTACAACAGAATTAAAATCATAATTATGAATTAAATAATTTGAATAATTTGTTTGAATTAGAATCACAAACACAAGATGTCAGAATTATTTAAAATGTAATAATATAATAGCAATAAATAATAATACCTAGTGTATGAGAACAATAATTTTATTTTTCTGTCTTGTCCTGAATTTCATCAATCATATCCATAATCCTAATCGGGAAAAGTGTTAAATGCACTTCATCCCCACCTTGACGTCCCACAGGTTTTAATGTATAATAATAAAGGTGTCTGTACTAGGTACTTACTTGTGTTAATACATAGTAATGTATAGATATAATACGTGAAAAGAAAACTTTGTGCCCCTTTTTAAGCATATTGCGCGCACGGAGGAGTGTGAGATTTGACATAGTTAAAGTTTATATGGAGAAGGAGTGCAGAAAGCTAAAATTACGGTCGAATTTAGACCACAGAGCGACCACTAGTACTTATTAACATTTGAAATTTTCAGTAGCAGTCCGGATTTTCGAATTGTTGTAGATACGGGCTATTACATGGGGCGAGATGCAATAAAGAATTGAGAATTGAGAATTGAATTGAGATGTGCATGTAGTACTAACACCTCTGCTGTCCCCTACGGGAACAGGCTTGTTGTTATACAAAAACTGATGCCACATACATACATTCTCAAATGTTCCCAGACATGGGATACCTCTGGGGACGAAGTACATCATTATTATTATTAAATGAAACCATATCATTATTATATTTAATTTGTGGTTTTGTTCTATTCTTGTACATCGTTGTCCACATTTCGTGTTTTAAAGTCTCCTCTCGCAGGTCTGCTGGAAGAGATTTCTTTCGTGAAATAAGCAGTACCTTTGTACTTGGTTCTTCTATTGTGTCTTTTCATGTGTACATAAATTATTAAATAAATAAATAGACATGAGCTGGGAGACAAAGTGGTTTAATCCATTTTATTGCCACTTGATCCTATGATCATAATATCACGAACGTATAGAATACCTCAAAAATAGCTGACGTCGTAAAACAGCAATATCGTAAGTTCGTAATGGTATCTGTACAAATGATAAGTTATGAATAACTGCCGTTATACGAACCAGCTTACACGAGTTACCGTAATGTTACGTGTGACGATAATGATCTACATAGTGTACACGCGAACGGAGGTTTACAGGAACACCACATATCGACTCTGGACAAGCAAATGGCTAAAGTGCTAATATGTAAAAGATAACTTTAAAATGTACTGTTTTAAAATTTATTTACCTAAAACAGCACATTTTTTCTTGTAACATATAATTTTCTGTAAGCCGTATATTCTAATAAACCATATTATAATTTAGGTACATTAGGTATATTTATTATGTTTTACAGAAAATAAAAATAAAATTTTAAAATATACTGTAAAGTTTACATATTGGCGCATTAGCCATTTAGCTTTTCCAGTGTCGATGACGAAGTTTACTAAAGAACTGATGATGGATATTTTTAAATATTGTGTGACATAAATATATACCTAATACTCGCAAATCTTTATGAGCCCTGAACTGAGCTATGAACTCGCTGTCTCTCTCCCTCTAGCACCTATAATAAGCTAGCTAGCTATTATTTTAGTTGCTAGAGGGAGAGAGGGAGAGAGTTTAGAGGGCTCATAAAGATTTGCGCGTACTCTACTTCAACTATAAACCGGACAGTAAGGCCTTTACGTGTAACCGCACTCATCAAGAATGCGTCAACAATATTTTTGTATGAACGAACATCGAGGTATCTGAACAAGCGCTCAATATATTCTACTGTAACTCCCTATTGTAACAAAGAGCTATAAAACTTGAACAATCCAAGCATCGCTACAGTCGGACAATAGCGCCATTTATACGACACACGGTTACCGGCAATACGACAATATCGTGGATAGCGTCGTACGCGAATACTAAGACATCTGGACGATTCGAGGTTTATGGCGCGGGCGAGGGGCGAGGGGCGGCAGGGTATTTAAATTTCCAGTAAAGTATGTTTATTATGTAAATAAATTGGTGACAACTGTTTTACACTAGTAATCAACTATGCCAGATGGTGCAGCCGAGTGTACACCCTAACTTCTATTTTGGACAGTGATAATAAGTAAAAGCTAAAAGCTAAAAACGAAAACTAAAGATAATCCGTGTAAACTAACGATTAAACGAAATACGAATATCATTTTTTTTTATCTTCGCCCCTCACTTGTATTTCTCCTGTATTTTCTTTTTTTTTTCTTTTTTTTTTTAAACATTGCCCCTCACTAGGATTTCCCCTGTATCGAAGGTAAAGTTTACAAACATACATGTCACACACACGCAGATCCAGAACAACTATCTACGGATCATACAAATAATTGCTCCGTGCGCGTATAGAACCCGCGGCATGTAGCGTGGAAAGCTAATCGTTTAGCCACTGCGCCAACCGTGTCGTCAACCTACTTGACAAAAAATTCGATATAACACAATAGAAATGCGCCTATGGGATATGTTAATATTATCACGCGATCCCATATCGTAAAAATATTGATGGTGTTGACAGTATCGCAGTAATTTAATAATATCACGATCCTAAATCACGAACACGATACGGTATTAATAGTGTCACACGTTCTATTGTCAGTATTTTGACGTTTATAAAAACCATGTTTTGATGTCTCTAAATGTCAATTGTGTAGAAACGACATTAGAAATAATTTGAAAGTAGTATCTGGGGGCCTACCACGAATCTTTTTGACATATCGTAACGATAACGTAAGCAAATCTAGAATGAAAAGTACAATAATTCTGTCGCCATTTTTGTGTAATTTTACGCAACATACATGCTTGTATCATGAAAATCTAAAAATACTCCATTTATTTCCAAAAAATGTCATGGATTACGTGATACGATTAACGTGTATATTTGATTCAAAGTTTGCTTACGTTAACGTTACGATAAGTCAAAAACGAACGTAGTAGGGCCTACCCCCATGGGTCGCTCTACAGCTCCACGAAGGCCATATTCAGATCTGGATTGTTCAGGTAACCACAAGCGTGGCAACCCTGTGTGTATTTGTTCTGTACAGTCGTTCGCACGTCCGATAGTTGCCGCTAACAACTTACAACGGCTGTTAAAAACTATAAAGTACAATTGTTTGACCGGCATACTGCTGGAATACCGGCCAAATATTGTATTGTGTCTTTATGTTACTAAACTACTTATTTTTAGTGATAAGCTCAGCAAAAAACATACGAAGATATATTTCTTCTTGTTTGTTTCTGCTGGCTAGAGCTGGACAACTGTAAACTTGCCCCATGAAATTGAAACTAAGTAAATAAATATTCGCAGCAGTTGGTACGGGTCTGTACGTTGTATTAAAGACGTATTATGATTATATCATCCATTTATTAACTCCAGTAGGCCTAACAAAAGCTCTGTAAATAGTTTCATAAATAATTTTTCTCCCTGAACATATTTTACTTCCATATTATTGTTCTCTCAGTACCACGCCCGCGCCAGTACAAGCGACAAGTGCATATTTGTTCTAAATGTTCTAGATATTATATTCGCGATGACGTAAGCAAAGGTTTCGCGTGTGTTTCAGAGCGTGACCACGACACAAATAGATACAGCAGGTTTACTACACACAATAAGTAATGGGAGGCACAGGTTGTTGGCCATACCCTCATGTTGCACCGTCTCGTGAACCAAATCGCCTGTTTCTCGCTCACTCTCGGCGCTCAGCGGCCTCTTGGAAGCCAAGCCTCAATGTGACGTGATGGCGGACGAATGGAGGTCGATAATATAGGTATTCTTATCTGTTTCGTCCCACTGCTGGGTAAAGGTCTTCCCCATATTTTTCCTCACTTCTCGCTCCATTGTGTACTTCGGCTAATCATTCAAAATAGCATCCAGAAGATCGTCCCGCCAGCGTTTCTTTGGCGTCTTTTGGCGATGACGTCCATCCGCGGGTACCTAACCACTGCGTAACAATCATTCCTCTATAAACACCATTTATTAATTAACTTCGAAAAAACTGTTTCATAAACCTAAATTTAATAATAAATTCAGCTGGCTACCCCCTTTCAGCATGGCATGCTTGACAGCATATACTTTTTTAAATATATTTTTTTCGTTTTATTTCTTATTTGTTAACTTTTGATGTTTTTTTTTTTCTTCTCTCTATGTTGTCAATATGTCTGTGCCGAATAAATGTTCTTTTCTCCTTCTTTTCTTCATATAAGCCATACCTTACAGAATAATTGTAAATTTGTGATTTCGTCCTAATGTTTGAAGTGGATTTTCTGTTTCAAGTTACTTAGTGGTGTTGGTCGAATTACCTCAGTGGGTTGCATTGTCCTGTTGGATAGAATACCTCGTGAATAGGTTAATGTAATACAGTCGGGCAGACAATGGCTCGCTGTTCTCAAAATACATGGCTTGTCAGAGCGCTCGTACGGACTGGGGCTTAATGATTCTGACTGCAAGTGTTCAATTTTTAGTTGCGATTTCTTTATTTTATATTATATTGTTTTTGTTTCTTGAACAAAAGTGTAATGTTTTGAGAAAGTTTATTGTAGCGGTTATTGAGAGGCCCATGTTCAGCACTGGACGTTAATGGGCTCATATGAAGTGCAAAAATTAAGTATGATTTAAAATTCACTGGGAGAAGATAATCCACGGTTTCGTAGCAGTCTAGCCTACGGCGTAACAGAGTAGCCTACGGCGTAGCATTGTGGCCTACGGCGTAGCATATAAGTATTTTTCACGATTACGATGTTCATCCCATAAAAAGTTGTTCAGTTTGATGATCTGATCCACACCCTTAAATATGACCCCGCATGTCTGATACACGTTGTATACACATCAAGAAATAGATTTTTCTTGGAAGAATATTATAGTCAAATCTACAAATGCACTTTGTCAGCAAAAGTTATATTGAAATCCCTTCAACATAATAGATAAACCCTCTAACGATCCCAAGTCTTCAGATTTAGCCTGTAAAAGAGGATTATAGAATATTCACGGTATGTTCAAGGATCATAGATGGCTGACACCAACTTCAGATGAAGGCAAACGATCAAGATAGAAAACTAAAACTTTTATCGATATCTGCGCAGAAGCCTTTAAGCTATAGTTAAGCTTGAAGCTATGAGATGAGGTTAAATTAAATATCATTGAAAGAAGATAAGTGAAAACGTGAGTAAGGGCCATTTTCATCAACAAAATAACAGACGTTTGAAATGTAATCGGCCGTTGATATAAAAATTCATGTTTTAACGGCTGATTTTGCACTAATAGTCTGTTATGTTGTCGCTGAACTTGAGCCTAAGCAGTCTAAATTACACTGAATACGTTTTTACATAACGCAGCTTCATGCCTGTGTTCTCCAAAGGGTTCGACAGAGATGTACTTACTGTTGTACACCCACATTTGTCCAATGCGCTTATTAAGTCCCGTAGAATACATGGCCTATTGCCATCTACCGGGCACTATTACAGGTTTCTGGCTGCTATTGAGAATATTCTAACAGAAAAACACTGTCCGATTACAAATAATTTAATATTACTCGACTAAAACGGAACAGCAGATATTTTTTTCGTGATTTTTGTTTGTTCTCATAGTAAAATGTTTATTATAATAAAAGTTGTTCATTAAAATAAGTACAATGACCCCCTTTCGGCTGTATAATATTATAGCTTCCGCCAGCAGCTTTGCCCGCGTGATATCTTTATAAACTATAGCCTATGTTACTCACTGAGAATATAGCAGTCGTTTTTGAGTTTATCCATTACAAACAAACATACAAAAAATCAAATCTTTTCTCTTTATAATATTAGTTTAGATACACTTTCCAACTAACCCTGTATACACCGCTCGTAACCATGAAATATGGATGTATGTTTCCATGATTCTTTTCATAAACAAAATACGAGCATAACTCCTGTTCTCTAAAGGTGTTCACAATTCTCTCCCTATAACATAACGAATGGGGATCACGCATCGGGTTTAAAGGTTACAAGTGCTATTTCAAAAGGTTACAATCCTGTTCGGGTTATGTTTTATGGTTTGCTGACTACCCTTCGGTATAAGGAAACTTTTATAAATACAATATATGTATATGTGGTAGGCAATTTGTATGATTCGGCTTTTTACAAAATGCCGGTCAAATTGTAGAATCTATTACAAAACGGCAGCTGAATTGTACAAAACAGGTGTAAGTTTTGTAAAACGTTTAGTTAAGGTTTACGCGGATTGTTGAAGCAACGTGTTTAAAAACGTTGGTTGCAGTTTCTAGATTAGGGCACCCCGAGTAGAGCGGTTAGGTTAGGTTAGAACGCGCGCGAGCTGAACGAGCGAAGCGAGCGGAGCTGCGGCAGCGGCCGACGAGCGCTTGATCCAAGTTGGTCGCAGTTTCTAGATTAAGGCACTTCAAGCAAATCGTTGGGAACTATTCAGCTGTTTTGTAAAGCGACCGGTATTTTGTGAAAAGCCGAATCATATAAATTGCCTGCGACATCGCGAATTTTGATCGTTTTCATTCCGTTGTGTAATGACTTCGTTTTAGTAGTATAATCGGTTAGTCAGGTTTTCAGTTGATCAATGAAGTTAAGCAGCACTTTCCACGAAACGGTCACCCATCCAAGGACTGACCTTGGATGGGTGACCGTTTCTTTGAACATGGAGAACCCTTCGTGCCTCTGAAAGCACGGTAGGCAGTTGGTCCCGGCTGTCATACGAATTATCTAAGACAAAACGTTTATATTACATGACGAGGATACTCATTAAAGTACCTAAAAAACCTACGAAGTGCCAATTAATGATAACAGACAATTAATGATAATGAACCACTTACAATGTCCCCATTCCCACAAAGCATAATAGTCATAAAGTCCACTTAACCGCCTGATTTCATTACAAACCAATATTTCTATTACCCTATTAGCATCAGTAATTTGGAGAGGGTCCTGACTATATTGCAGAGTGGGGGGCGGAGGTAGTGGGTGGTACGTGCCGCGCATATCAAACGACGAATCAAATTTATATTCGTTATGATGCAGTTGCAGCACGGAAGCTGTGAACTAATGTAGGACAGAGGTGGATATGCAAATTGTCTGTGATTTTAATATTTGGAGAAGTAGGATAGGCTAAAGTTAGAAAGAATATCCATTTGGTCCCAATCGTTTTCAGTTCTATTTTATTCGGTGAGGACCTTGACACTTGGACGGAGATTTCAATTTAAATGTAAATTTAGAAAAAGTACGTTACATTCTATTTAAATATTTTATTTGTTGCTCTGTGAATAAGTGATTGGTTAATTCGAAAGTCTTTCTATTGGACTTTTAGATTTAAACAGGCTAGACAAGTTAAGCTACAAGTTTAAGACAAGCTAAGTTTATGTCGCCGAGTGGTGTAAATTCGACCATGATTTTAGCTTCCTGCACTCCTTCTCCATATAAACTTTAACTAGCCAAATCTCACACGCACTGAGGAGGCGCGCAATATGCTTAAAAAGGGGTACAAAGCTTTTCCTTCACGTATTAATATATATATATTTAAATAGATATATTATGGAGTTTATCGTTACCTGTACGTAATAGAGATCGAGCCTATTTTTCATTCACAGGGCACGAATCCAAACACCACCTGGTACTCACAATTCCCGCTATGCCCGTTCTGGAAATTGAATCCAAGACCTCACTCCTGGTGGCCGCTAACGACCCCTGCTAGGTTCAGTTACCACGTATTTATTTATTTAGTATTTGGAAGATCAACAGATTAACGTTAGGACTAGTTGCATTCAGTAAATAATAGTTATCCACGAATAAATAATTGAGTACAGTAATGTCAATTTCAATTTATTTCAATAAATATTTACAATATAAAATACCTTCCATTGGTCCCAAACTAGGCTAGGCCTGTATCTTGGGCACCTTTGGGGGTAATTGACGATACATATTATTTATACATATAAGTTAAATACCAAAATTGTGTTAGCAAATAAGGCTTACAAATATGTTAGTAGCACTTCACTTTGCACTATATGAATTTGTGCTGACCTGTGGCACTTGAGCAACAATGCTCAAGCAAACAAATGAATGGCAATGAATGGAATGGTTTTTTGTGGCAATGTGAGTGAATACAGAGGGAGATAAAGGGATAACAATAATTTATGTATGTATGGTTCTCTAATAAAATGAGGCCAATGTTCAGCAATGAATATTCACGAACTGATAATAATTAAATACAAGTCAATTAAAAAAAATATACAATATTTCACACTAGGATTTCTCCTGTATCGTGGGTAGAGTTTACAGAAATATTCTCACATGCACACATATATTGTTGTCCTGGAGCTACCCGGAACAACTATCAGTATATCATACAAAAAAAAAATCCGTACGGGGACTGAACTCTCGCTACGTAGCACAGAAAGGCAACCGCTTAGCCACTGCGCCAGCCATGCCGTATTGTATTACAGAAAAAAATATCGAACTAATCTGTTTCCACATCTTGTTTCAAAGCAGTGGCAATGTTTCTGACAATCACATTAATTTATACAGTCTATAATGTTAATGAAAAGACTCAATTTAATTCCAATCTCGTTCATTTCTCTATAAATATATTTTTATTCTCTCCGTATAAACGACCTATTAGATAAAACGATTTCTGAAAGCTTATTATAAGAATCTTTATTTTCGCAAAGAATATTTCGGCGTTTATTTTTATAACTCAGTCAGTTTCGCTGTTCAATCTAGACGAAATGGTAAGACATAGAAATCAAAGCATTCATTCGTTGAATAAGCAATGAGTCGCTTCGTCTTCTTGATCGCCTGGTATCTATTATGTACAAATGTCTTGTATTGTATTCGACACACAGAATAAAGACGAAGTTTGTTCCTATTTTAAATATAAATCATTTAAAGTCAATAAAATTCTGTAAACACAATCTAGAAACTAATATCTGTGTCCATTGTTTGTCAGAATTCCATTAAAATATAAGTTTCAAAGTTACATTTACTCAAAGATTTGTAATAATCGAAAAAGCATAGACAGAAAACATAATGAATATCCTGTGTTAAAAAGATTATCCACACTAACTACCATTTTTTTTTAATAATCGTCAAATAATGATATAAATAAATATTTCGCGTGGAAATTTTGCAAAATAAGTAAGTACCAACAAATATAATAGACAACTAATTACTACTTGACAACTAATTGAGTAATATTGAAACTAATTACTATCGCGTTTTATTATCGACATTTATATTAATTATAGATGGCGTAATTGTAATTCTCGGCGTGTTTTGAGCGTTTCATAAGCGCTCCACACTATTTCATTATCTATACTTGACAGTATTTTGACATTTCAATCTTAATTTCAATATATTTTGACCTTTATGGAACGTGATATTACTATGGAAATAATATAAAAATAAATACTGACAGCGTCTGGGCCTGTTAAGGACCTTATTTTTATAGTACAACGATTTAGCCGCCACTCCCGTTACGAGTAGGTCCTTGGAATACTAAATAAGTTGTTTTGGACTAAAATCTTGATAGTTGACATTCTGGAGGGCTGTATATTTTTTGCCAGTCTAGATTTAGATTAAAATAAAGTAGTTGATGCTTATCGCAAAGTGAAATGTTTTAAAAATAAATTATCTATCAAGCTTTTTTGCGAACTGACGTTGTAGATGTTCAATGTGAAAATTATATTAGGTCATACCAATACAAGTTATCGAAATTAAAGTTTCATTCATTTCTTCAGAGTATTTCATTTTTTTTTGTTATTAATTAATTAAGCATACTGCGAACGAATTTATGGAGCCCCAGTTATAGACCCATACTAGCAATCTTTCATAGCTTTTTATAACCCGCGACAAAAAAGAGGGGTGTTAAAAGTTTGTAGTGTGTATCTTTTTTTTATTTTTTTATTATAACAACTTTCTTTCAAAATATACATCTAACTTACAATCTAAAAACCACTCTGAATCACTCTGATCTGTGTATCTATGTATCTGTCTGTGGCATCGTAGCTTTAAAACGGATGGTCCAATTTCAATGTAGTTTCTTTTAATCGAAAGCTAGTGTAATCGGATATCATCTTAGCTATGTTTTACGAAAATCTGTTCAGCCGTTCAAAAGTTATAGCTCTTTTTCTTGTTGGAGTCGGGGGTTTTTAGAAAAGAAAAAAGAAAATCAATTCTTGGAGGTTAAGTTATTTTAACTATAAAGTAAGTTAGAAACTGTCTGTGTTTTCACTATGTAATCAAAATATAGTGAAAATATTTTGACATTTCTTAGTTTAGAAACGTCAAAATACATGTGGAAATAATTTAAAAATGTCTGCAAGCGAATAATAATTTAGTTCAATTGACGTTTTTACATCGGCTGATAAACTATGATACCTTTCAACCCCAATCAGCATAAAAAGTCGAAGGTGACCATAATACTCAAATAATATTGAGAGGCAAAAACAGCTAAGTCCGGAAACCCGAGTATTGTGGGCGTAATACGGAAAATTGCGGTGTAACCCGGAACGTTGCGGCGAGAGGGTTAAGCCGTGGTGCTCTCGATATTCCGCAGAAATAGTTTTGAGGTGTTATTGTCGCTTGACTAATAGTTTTAAGAGAAAAACTAAAATAAACACGAGGTGATAATCAAATTCGGATGCGCACATGAATTCGGAAAGTAAGAGGTGTTACTTGTAATCAAACTCAGACCCTATGAATGCCAAGCGTTCAATCATCGATCAAACGACTTTCCAGTCTCCATCCGAACCAAGTTATTCGGTTGTAAATAGCAATAACTTGTTTATTTCTAGCCGTTACGTTTTTTCAGTAATCGCTAGATCATGACAGAGGTTTAAAAAAAGATCATAAAAAAAATTTGGTAAGTAAGTATACTTTTTTAGCGAACTAGATTTTTTTATCATAGATGGTATTTAAGCACCCGAGGCAGATAAATGAGACATTATAGCTTCAAGTAAACAATCTCAAAATATATCTAAAACGGTACACTTCGTCCAAAAAACCTGCTTAGTATTCAGAAGAGCCCGC
This sequence comes from Allophyes oxyacanthae, assembly GCA_932294325.1. Classification (NCBI taxonomy): domain Eukaryota; kingdom Metazoa; phylum Arthropoda; class Insecta; order Lepidoptera; family Noctuidae; genus Allophyes; species Allophyes oxyacanthae. Next base: position 231,180 of record OW028635.1, on the reverse strand, counting down.
CATAACTCACGCCTAAATCGTTTAGCAATAAAATAAGGTCTTAAACGGTTGTAGCCTGGAACCTATTTCAGATAGGATCAGTAAATACTAGGTATATGAAATGGCCCTTGAAGTCTTATTATTCCATAAAAATAAAATATATAAAACTAAATGTTTGTTTGTTTGTTCGTCTTCTATGCGTTCTTATACCATCATGAAGGTGGGTGTGCAACATGGCGCTTGCAACAGTACCGAAATATCGGAATCTCAAATCAATCTTTAAACATGGTAAATATCCCGTTTTGAACTGTAATACTAATGTTAGTGACCATGACAGTTTAAAACAGCTTACTAGTGGTCGCCCAGTGGTCGAAATTCGACCGAAATTTTAGCTTTCTGCACTCCTTCTCCATATAAACTTTAACTATGCCAAATCCCACACTCCTCCGTGCGAGTAATATGCTTAAAAAGGGGTACAAAGTTTTCTCTTCACGTATTAATATATAGATTATATCACACATTTTGCTCAATATAATTTAAAGTTCTACTCACAAGTCCGGAATACTTGGAACAGTATTACAGTGGAGGTAATATCGTGCAGCTACCGCTATGATATGCGGCCGTCCTCGCGGTGTGAATAATTCGTTTGTCTATTGTCCCCGGATTACGTCCGGACCGACCGAACCCGTCCGGACAGTCGCCATGTTGGGACTCGTGAATTTCGGACACAATGCTAAAATATCAGGAATATAAAGTACCGAGGATTGGATTCTGGTTTCTTTTCCGGTGTGTAAAGAATATGAGGGATATGCACCACGTGTAAATAGGGCGTTATTAACGTTTGAAAAGTAAAATAAAATCAAAATCAATAAAGTAAAATCAAAATTTGCTTATATTTACGTTACTGAACACAGTCCGTTGTACGCTTTACTTTGCACTTGACTTTTCAGCCCCAGTTTACGTCTCTACTATACAAGTATTCTTCTAAACATTCTAATACGCTATATAATTGAACAAAAGCCCACTAAACAAATTTTCCTCGTCTCACATTTTGCCGAAGCAAACTTCGTAAACGACACGCCTGCGCTTCAGGCATGTCTCCTCAAATTATTAGCGCTGAGAAAGCTGAAAACTTAGCTAGATTCACTATTACAAGTTGAAAGCTTGCTAACTTGCAACTCGCGCTAAATTCTAGGTATCCTAGTTTTAATATTATTATGGTTCTTTTATAAAATGGCTAGATAAACGTCGAACGTTCATAATTAAAGGTAAAATAAATAAGTACATAAAGTTCTACTTATAAATCGGCTCACTTTCTGAACTGCCTACTAAATAGGTGGGTGGGTAGGTTTGGCAGTAAGCGAGTCAGTATTAGTGTACCTAGGTAGGTCCTCAAGTTACGCGACATTAATACGTAAGTTATTGGTTTTTTAATTGAGTTAGCATTTCACTTGGCTAATAAGACAATAACTAAAACTATCGCTATCTACCGAGCACCATTCCACCATATTGTATAAATAAATAATAAAAAAAAACCAAATTCCGGCTACTGAGAATTTCGTAACAGAAAAACTCAATAACACTGGCTGAACTGGAAATTAAACGCAGGACACATTTAGCAATTCTTTAGCAATTCGCCCTTGCGGTCACTGGACCAAGGTTAGCTGTTCCATCTTACATTTACTGTCACTGGAAATACAATAGACTTAAAATATTTTCGCATCCTACATCTATGGGACATACAAAATTACGTAACCGACAAATTGGTTTGACACTTATTCGCGAGTTGTTCTGCATTGATCTGTTTAGGTAGCATTGCAATCGAAGCACTTTTATGGGTTACTGAAGCGCCACAAAAGTGCTTCGATTGCAATGCTTCCTAAATAGATCAACGCAGAACAACTCCCTGATTCCGAATATGTATGTAACTCAATATGCCCAATTTGGGGGTTAAAGTAATTTTTGTCTTTCCATTGACGATTAATATAAGCTAGTGGTCGCACAGTCGTCCAAACTGCACCATAATTTTAGGTTTTAGCATTCCTTTTCCATTATAAACTTTAACTATGCCAAATCTTACACTCCTCCGTGCGCGCAGTATGCTTAAAAAGGGGTACAAAGTTTTCTATTATGAGAATGAAGCGACGAGAATCGAAGTTACAATCAAGTACGCTATCAGACTTAACACGAGTCTCAACATTAATTACAGTTCCCACTAATAAATCTATATTCACTTCCATTCTGTCTTGACTAACCAAAATGGCTACCCTACTCCCCCCGCTACCCTACCGGACATTATTGAATTGCACCCCGTCGTACCGGAGCTCCCACACGCAGGCTATGAGTTTTTACTCAATTATGCCAATGGGTTGTTAGTTTCCAAATCGTATTATATCGTTATTTGGACCGTCTAGTGGACGCAATTTGGACTATAATGAAACTTGTTGAAATTTTGAAAGGGCTGTGGGTTTTGTTGAAGTGGCTTACGGACTTATTGGGAATACATTGAGAGCTCGGAGTTAAATAAGTACCATTTAGAAGTAAATGATCTGTGCGAATTATAGTAACTGGCAAAAATCAGCCATCGTCTCTAATTTCTCAGTAAAGATAATTAAGGAAATCTTTATCTAAACTAATATTATAAAGAGAAAAGATTTGATATTTTGTATGTTTGTTTGTAATGGAGTGGCATGGAGTTTCTTACCGGTATCTTCTCCAGGACCAACCCACTTGGAACCGTGCACCTAGAATCACGACGTATTGAAAGTGCCTGCAAAGGCCCAGTTGAAATAAAAATCTTTGACTTTATAATAAGATAAGATAAGATTTATTTATTTTTCAGATATAATATTATAAGATTTACAATTTGGTGTTACAATATATGTATATTTTATAAGTTCCATTATGTCCTACCATTGATGTGTACCTACAAATATTATGAATTTTTATGTTCATTAAGTAATACTATGGGACGAACCCTGAAATCGCGAAATAAAAGCAGATGTTCATCACAAATTATATAAAAAAAAAAACCAAAAAAAGGGAAACTCACCTATTGGTGAGATTTTTATAGGATAAGTTACCACCTAAGCCCACAGTTCAGGGAAAAGTTCCAAGTAAAGTAAGGGGAAAGTTTCTGTGTCTTAAAATACAGGTTATCCTAGTTTAAGGGGCAGGGTTTCTATCAAACTGTACTAATTTTGCAATGCAATAATATCTACCTTCCTAATATTCTACCTATCACCTGTTATAAACCTATATGTTATTTCTTTTACCTATCTGTATTTTTTTTTGATGAATAAATATATTATTATATTAAAAGGCTGGGTTTGTAAAGTCTAGTAGATGTAATTTTGATAAAAATAAACTTGTTCAAAATGTACTGTGAAGTGGGTCTGGAGGGCTGGCTGGCTCCCATTGTTAATTGTACTTAGCACAGGTTGAGGGTTGGAGAAATGAACTCAATTCGACCGAATTTCTTGACCCGGTTTCAAAATTGACAGGCAATTAAACTGTTGAGAAAAAAGCATTTTTGTGCGATTCCCGTTACGAGTTAAATGGTCGTAATCTGTGGTCGTAATTACACTCGGGTCGTAATTTCTTAATTTAATAGTCTAGAGCTGTGGTGAAAAATAACCCTTTCCGCGCTCCCGTTCGGATTCGAACTCACAACTTACGACTCGTAAGTCGGGGTCACAGAACCACTTAGCCGCCACTTGCACTGCTTCAAGAAGAAGCCAAATACAGTTTAATTAATGATGAATTAATTAATTTGACGAAATGCTGACATCAGTAATGTGGTCGGCCACCGGCGCGTTCTCCTGTGATCCAAGTGGTGCCCTATTATTGATTTTGTTTCCACATAAAGCAGAACCCTTCCCGCCAAAAAACCCGCCATGTTCCATAGAATGACGCATCAAAAAAGTTTCTATTACACTTTCCTGTTACGGAACTCTAAAAATACTTTGTGGAACTCGTTCGTATCCCCTCTCGTCGATCGACGGAACCCTTAAGCTGACGTCAATCCTAACAAACGTCATTTTGAGGGCTCTTCAACTAAACAAGCAAGATTAAACCTTATGATGAAGACATAAGGTTTATACTACATTGGCAGGTTTATATGTTGTGGAGTACTTTCTTCCTAAGGCGGTGATATGGTGACGTATCGATGTGTTTCAATTTACATTTATGATATGATAGCTTTCTGTAGGCCGAAAATATGAGTATTATGTATGATTCTTGTGCTGGGATTCTAAGATAAATACAGAGGTACAGGAATTATTAGACTTGAGATGTCTGACATTTAGAAGATCAAATTACATTATTCTCGCAGCTCTTACCACAACATCGTACTGATCAAGATTGTAATCTAATAGTTTAAAAGAGTTTCCCTGGAATTTCTTGCCGTTTCTTCTCCATAGGACCTTCTATTTGGAACTGCGCATTTCATAAGTGCCTGGATCTGGTTTACATGAAATAAAGATCTATTCTAAGAAAATGTAGGAAGTAATTCTCAGTTTGGTTTTCTTCAAGAAGTAAGTTTCTGTCTCCTATATACTTAGAACAACACCATGATCACCGCAAAACAGAGTATTTTCTGGTAGTGCGATCACCAGTTCTTCTGCTACGCGTGGTGGCAATATGCTGTAACCATTAATTGTACAGTGTGTAGAGTCCACTACATCCACTACTGAGGCCTCTTAATGGCTGCTCTCTGAATCAACTGTCATTGGAAGGCCCCTGTTCAACATGACTGATAGAATAATGGACTAGCTTCAACCTTTTAATTTTTTTATACCACTAAGGTGGCAAACAACCATACAGCCCGCCTGATGGTAAGCGGTTACCGTAACCTATGGACGCTTGCAACACCAGGGGCATCACTCACGCATCGACCCTACTTCTAGTCCCTCTATGCCTTACCTCTCTTCAAACATTGAACTTAATTTTATGTCCGTTGAGTCATCGCCCTAGGGTTTACTGTTCTCCTATTACTGGCCGTGCATTCATACATTCGTTCCCGATTAGTTCCGAAACGACCCGAAGTTAACCGAGGGGAACAGATTATAATATAATTACTATTATCATAGTGCACATCTGTATGTCCATCTGCGCCGGATTGCAAATGTTAATACGATTGCCATGATAATTGAGATGGGGCAGTACTTCAACTAATTATAACATTGAGTGGAGTGCGCACTTGCTGATGTAGTGAGGGTCGGTCTGGAGTTAAAGGGTGCTAAGTACAGTACTATGATTAGTAATGCGCCTCGGCAACCTTCGTCTAACTTCGGAAATACGAACGTACCGTACGTGTACCGTATAAGCAATGGTATATAATTCATTTCAAATATGCGTGTGTCGGAGTAGCCGAGCCCGCCAGGTCATGTGGTCGAGTTCATGACCTTAGTGCTTTATGCAATCGGAAACATCAATTATTTTAATAAATTTTGAAAAAGTATAAAAAAAATGATATTATTTTATTTTTTTTATTTTGCTTAAAAGTTTCTTTGTAACCTATAGTTTTACCTCCTAAAATATTTTTTATGATGAAAATAAATCTTAAATAGTGATAAATTAATAATTTAAACGACTGACGAGAGACCTTCGGACATTGGTTGCATATCCATAGATAAAAGCATTCCATTGCTGGATTATATCCTTAGTCGCCATACTAGTCAAGCGAGTAAGTATGTATTATGTACTCTCGGCCCAGCCTATAAAAAAACAACGTTTTTGAATGACGTATTTAAATATCTAAGATCGTCCAATGGCTCCAAACTTTGCTGATTAGTTAATCTTTCCACGACGCCATGATTTGTACATGGTTATAATAGCCGATAGGGGTTATTGTACTTATCATTATGAACAACTTTAACTAAAGAACCAATCATGAAAGCGCGATAATTATAAAAACAATATCCAGTAATATTAAATTATTTGTATGGAACAGCAGATATTACTTTCGCGATTTCTGGTTTTGTTCCTATAATAAAAGTTGTTCATAATGATGACCACAATCCTTTCGGCTTGACGTACCCTTCCCAACTAACCGTGTATATGATATAAATCGGCTCTTATGGAGTGGAATACAAGAATATCAGCGACCTTATCAAAATTATCTCCTTTATGAACAACCCCGTACTTAGTTGATTGACAAGCGATTATCGAGTCGGGTAATCGATACGCTTCAGGGTCACAATGTACTAGATACAGTACACTTACTAACGTGTATTAAACTCGGTTATGTTATTTAGAGTAACTCAATTCACGACGGCGACGTTTTGAAAGTGCCTGCAAAGGCCTAGTTGAGATAAAAAACGATAAAAAAAAAAACTTCGACTTTTAGTTCTAAAACATATAGGGCACATAGGATGTGACAGGGACTTGTCGTAACCATGACAAATAAGTAGTTTTTTTTTACTAAGATTGCATACCTTTAGTCGAATAATATTGAAAATATTTGTATGAAACAGCAATATTTTTTTTTGCGATTTCTCTTTTTCTCCCGTTGTAGATGTTGTTTATAATGGTTAAGTATAATAACTCCCTTTCGGGTTTATTTACCCTTTTTACCCTTTCCGACTAACCATGTATAGGACTTATTTGGCCCAGAACGCGCCGGACGTAGTTATGAGACGTAGGGCATAGCGGGACTGTCCGCTCTACATTGTTTCTGCCCGACTGGGGAAGTACCTCCACCTTGCAGGATATCGTAGCCAAATAACACTGCTCTTTTGCAGTGTTGTGTTCCTAACGGTGAGCAAGGTCACCAGAGCTCCTTGGGGAAGCGTCGTGTGCCAGTAGGGGCACTCCTACTCCCAACATGACGGCAGTAGGGTCGGCAACGCGCGAGTGATGTCACTGGTGTTGCAAGCGTCCATAGGTTACGGTAACCGCTTACCATCAGGCGGGCCGTATGATTGTTTGTCACCTTAGTGGTATAAAAAAATATACTAAGAGGCTTCTTCCATGCTTCCTTGTCTCATTTTTCTCTACTTAGCGCTTCATAAATGATTTATTTTACCACAAACTACATAAGAAACAAGGATAGCTCTGGATTAAGCGTTCCTTAATTAGTTCATCAAGTCAACTGTAGTAGTTTCTTATCTAAAACCAACTAACACCGCGATTCCGTTTAGCCACAAAGAATATAAACTTATTGTATGTGTAGTGGAATGGGGCTTATCGCTAGCTAGCACCACCAACAAGATTACAGAAGGACCATTCTAGACAATGCGTGATAACTCAAGTGGGTTACGTCGCCCTGTACAGTGTACACTGCGGGTCTACCTCGTAACTAAAATGGTAATGAACATCGACTCTGGTAATAAACTTCAATACGATCGTGGGAGCCTACGTTTCGAGCTACCTTGTAAAGTAATTACCGATCATAAAGCTGTGACTCCCATCTTCAAGATCGGTTCGGTTTATTATCAAAGTCGATGTTCATTACCATTTTAGTTACGCGTTAGACCCACTGATTCTTTTAATCAGTCACGGCATGGATTAACAACAGTCATAATTAACTTGAATTTATCAAACTTTAGCATTTAGGTAGTACCTATACGAAAAAGCAGATAGCTTAATTCACACGACTAAAATTGACCCGTAAAAGTAAAACGAGATTTGTTTAAAATAATATGAGTGACTGAATTTAGCATAACGTTGTATTTCTCAAATACGGGATTTTTGTAGGGGCACCTTATTATATAGATCACTGCGACCTAATAATGTTGTATGCAACCGCGCGCTTTTATGGAGCTTCACGAACCTTCTGCACAATTTTGTGATGTGCCAGCACACACACATTAAACGGGTATTATGTTTAAGTACTCACATGTGTGTGTGTGCAGAGTTAATGTTACGATCGCTATCTGATCGGCCGAGCTCCAGAAACGGATCGCCTTTTGTTAGAACGGTCTAAGAAAATGAGGATGATGCTCAATGCGCATGCTTGAGATTCGCTTTCATTGTGATATGGAAATGGGAATATAAATAGTGGAATGTATGGGCTGCCTGTCGATTCACGGGTTTATGATAATCTTTGAGAAGATTGGTTTTAAATTGGTTGGCAATTGATGTGTATGCTACATTTAGTTTAGCACAAACAATTAATATGTGATAGTACTCGAAAAAAGCTTCCCCGAGTGACGATATTCGCGATATCAAATAGGTCACTACTATTCTAATACATATAAGTTCCTAAATCAGTCTATTACAGTCTGTGTAGAGGCCCTTGTTCAGCAGTTTAGCAAAAGACGGGTTGGCGGCACGGTTGGCGCAGTGATTGGCTTTCTGCGCTAAGCGCCGCGGGTTCGATCCCCGCACGGAGCAAATATTTGTATGGCCAACAGATAGTTGTTCCGGGTCTGGGTGTGTCTGCATGTGACATGTATGTCTGTAAACTGTACCTTCGATACAGGAGAAATCCTATAGGGAGGGACAAAGGTTTATTTTAATAAAAATCAAAATAATACGCCATCTGGTATGTATGAAAACTTGTTAAAGTGATTATAAAATCCTAGTTGTGATATAAACAATTTCATTTCACGTATCTCTTTTTATTTTCTAGTTTGTGGTTTCTAGCGGCAACCAACACAAATCCTTATACTTTGCTTCATCCTCGCGACTCCGAATATATTTATAAGACGTGTCTTATGAGCTGTCAACTCAGTGTACGGCTCGCTGACTTATTACTCTCATTGGCATTTCTGTCCGACGCAGGCTCACACGTGTGTAGATATAGTAAATTGACAACTTTTCTTTTAATATGATCTTAGATACAATGACAGCCAAATTGTAAGTAGCAAGTTTAATTAATTTTATTACAGAATGGTATATTTGTTATTATTTATACAGACTAATTATTAAAACAGTATGCTTTAAAAATCACTCCGCTCGATAATTGGAACAATGCAATGAACATTCCTGTAAGTTTGAATCAATTCCGATTACGAGCGTGCATCATGATTCCTGCAGGATGCCAAGTATTTAAAGCCACTGCGCCAATTAAGCCGTATAACATTATTAGCCGAAAGACTTTCAACGTTGGACGAAGGCCTTTTTCACAAATTTACATAACAAAGGGTTGGGAGTCACTTGCATACAATGGCTCCCTGAGATCCTAAGCAGCTCTAAGCCTACCTAATGATAAAATATTGCCTTCCAAAAGGTATATCTAGTTTATATTCTCTTCTAAATTGTCTTTACTCGTGGACTGTCTGAATACGAAATTGCTCATGCCGTAATGAAAAGATTCGCCTTCTCCCCCCCCCTCTCGGATCTTAAGTGAGCTGGACGTGTCCCCGCAGTAATTCGAATTATATAATTATTCAAAATACTCAAAAGTCAAAGTGAAATATTCATCAAAAGTACCAGGCGATCAGAAGCACGAACCGGTGGACGCTCGCTGTGCGTGAGTGAGACAGTTGTATTAAACAAACATTTTAATTCTTCCATCCTAATTAACGGCCCACGCGCACCGTATCGGTATCGGAAGCACTGCAGGTAGGCGGGGCTCGTATGGCACCTCCCTCGGATTGACGGCGTGTGCGCACCTCATTTAGATAAATACACCTATAAGAGGTTTAATATGACTGAATTAAAATATCTGCGCAGAAGTCTGGTCTGCAAGATTCGTAATGGGCTGACTACCCGGGATGCATCGGACGTATGCTGGTATGCAGCACTTGGGGAGGCTCTTCTATAAGCATCCATTAATACATAAAAAAAGGAATAAAAACAAATTTATGTTCAGCACAATTTAAGAGGATTTACCGGGTATATAAGCCACCCAAATTACGAAGCACACATTCGTATTGTCACTTAACAAACAAACCTACCTTCTCAATTCTGCCGGCTTGCACGGGTCCGTAAATGAGCCGGTATTAAAAGTGGTTTATGATGGATCCTAGTTACAGCCGGCTTTACGGAAGCGTGCGGAATCAAATGTACCTATATTGTTAATTCAATAGTGAAGGTTTTTAGATTATTGTTACTGAACATCTAAAGATAATAAAAACTTGTAATTTTTAAACACTCATTAAATGCTACCTATCCTTGTCATTTGTATGTTAAAGAGTAGAGATAACAATAGACTTAAATTTCATTTTCTTTCTATTTTAGTTAAATAACGTTTATTCGTCGTTTATAAGTAGATACCTAAGGAGTAAATATTTTATGTAACTTTTATCACGAGTCCAACCCACACTTGAACCGACAGACCGCCTACGACCGACTTGGTTGACTATGTACTATTCCAGTGTAATATTAATATAAATAATATAGGGATCTCAAAACAGTATCTATAATTAAACATGGTGAATACCCATACCCAGTTTAGAACTCTAATACTAATTATTATTACACGAGTAAATAACTAAAAATCCATGAAATTATTAATATCATGTAAAAACCTATAAATCTGGAACCAGGGAATTCAAATTTCGTAGGCGACTAGTTATCTCGGAAAATCGTTCGTCATTGAAAGGTTCTATCGACGAAACATTCATAAATAAATCATTCTGTCGGCGATCAGTTCGACGCCGATGGAGCCACGAATGTTGAAGATCGGTTTCGAAATCCAATAGTACACCTCATTCGTTCCGGAAACCAACGCGTGTAAAAATGTCTAATGTTATATTAAGTAAGACTTAAGTTTATCGTTGGACTTTTGGCTATGGAGATGAATAAAGATAATAAAGTTAAGAGGCACTGAAAACTTTGCTGTAAAACGAATAATAAGTGTCTGTTTCAGAGATGCTATCAGGTAAAACCCTCTAAAATTGACGTCAACTTTAAGAGGATCATTGTCATTCAACCTGATTTTACCATTTGCATAATACTAAACCTTGACTTAAAAAATATTGCAAAAAAATTCCTGTGTATTTAACTGATTTGTTACCAATCGACCAATTATTCTGTAAGTTTTAAGAGAGGTAGTGCATAGAGGGACTTTCCGCTCAAAAATTGTTTCTGCCCGACTGGGGAAGTACCTCCACCTTGCAGAATATTGTAGCTAAATAACACTGCTCTTTTGCTGTGTTGTGTTCCTAACGGTGAGCACGGGCACCAGTGCTGCTTGCTGAAGCGTCGTGTTGGCAGTCCGACTGATTCCGCTGGTGTTGCAAGCGTTCATAAGTTACGGTAACAGATTACCATCAAGTGGACCGTAAGCTTGTTTGCCAAATTAGTACTTTTTTTTTTGTATTGTAACGCACGCATAATATCATCATAATTATTATAATGTTGAATCCCTGCTGGAACCAAACACGTTGTTTATTTACAGTCAAAATATAGGACGGGAGCCCTTAAATATCCAAATATTTTATCGTATCTTCAGAACTGAACTGAATACCCGTATTTACTCTAAGTAGGATGGGCCGCGACGCTGAGACGCGAGTCCGCGGGTCGTTATAACACGACAAATGGTTATCTTACTTTTTATTGTAAACCGTAATAAATCCATTCAAGTATTCGGCTTTATATAAATACGGACTTGAATGAATTTGTGTCGCTTTTCATCTGGAGAGTGATAAGTCGTAGATTTCTTTACTGGTATTTTACTGGAACCTGTGATTACCAGCAAAAAATATGTCACCTCAATATTGTGTCTTTACTTTTTGTGTTTAAATAAAACTTTTCCCCATACTATGATTTCTGCTGTATCTTGGATTAAGTTAACAAACATAATACGAGTAGGTACATTTCACATTCACACACCGCTAAACCCGAAAAAACTGTATGCAGGTCATACATAATATTTGTTCTATGCGGGGATCGAACCCATGACAGCACAGAAAGCCAATGGCTTAGCCACTGTGCCAACCGTGCCATCAAAACTTTACACATTGTTGGGTGCTGTTGAACAATGTTCAGCCCAGAGAGAGAGCTTGTCTATTAGAAAAATCTCAGTACAAGCTCGGTGTTTGGAATTATGACAAGAAAGTTGTCTAATATACATATAAAAAAAACTACTAAGGTGGCAAACAAGCATACAGCCCGTCCGATGGTAAGCGGTTATCGTAACCTACGGACCCTTGCAAAACCAGGGGCATCACTCGCGCTTTGCCGACCCTAACTACTAGCGTCGTGTTGGCAGTAAGGGAACTCCGAGCCTTCCCGAAAGATCACTGTCGACCTTGCTCACCGTTAGGAACACAACACTGCAAAAGAGCTGTGTTATTTGTCTACGATATTCTGCAAAGTGGAGGTACTGCCCCAGTCGGGCAGAAACCATTTTGAGCGGAAGGTCCCGCTATACCCTACTTCTCTTATGGCTTCGTCTGTGACGTAATGTGCTGCAACAGTATACCTCTGTCTAACCCTTCGGGGTATATAGGTTTTGTGATATGTGAGTAATAGCATCATCTGCAGCACGATCACCAATCCATCTGTCACATTTTCCTAACATCAATCATAAATCACTTTACCTAAACATCGATCTTTTTGAGCTCTAATTCAGATCGCTTACTTCAAATTGATGGAATGAACTCTTCTCTTTCAATTCCGCACTTCAAGTGGATCGGTACACAGAACCTAACCTGTGTCCTACATGAGCTATCAAAGCTATGCGAGGTGATAATATGACGTAACGAGACACGATATGACAGTATGAAAAATCACTATAATTTCTGCTGACCAGGCTTCCTAATAACCGCTACGTGGACCATAATTATATGGTCCTACTTAATTAGAAGAGGTCCTTTTAAGGGGTTATACTACTCATCATTATGAATAACTTTTAGTAAAGAAAAAAAAAATCGCGAAAAAAAATTGCTGTTCCATACAAATAATTCAATATTACGCGACAAAATTTATGGAACAGCATATTTTTTTCGCGATTACAGGTTTGATACCATAGTAAAAGTTGTTCATAATTTTGAGTACTATCACCCCTTAAAAGTTGGACCTTTGCCAATTTTATATACGTAATCACCGCACTTGGCAGGTAGAAATCAGAATACAATACTGGTGATCCTCTTTAACTAATTCTTAGTCACAAAACTCATGAATAGAGTGGGGGGAGGCCAATATTCAGTATCAGAAACCACACAACCAGTGCTACCACATCAAATCCTGTCTACGTAAGTCGAAAGTTCAGCTTTATCGCGTTGACAATGCAGAGCATCTGCTTGGAGCAGTTTTTTTTTATTTTTTTTTTATTTCAATTTTTTATTGAGGCTTCAGTTCTCCGTGGTGACTATGCCAGCCTCGTAAGATCACTCTTATTCAATAAATGACAAAACTTAACATTATACTTAAATATTGTACATACCTATTGTAACAAGATTTAAATATAGTCAGTTACCTATTTGAAATTATTATAATATTCTATTTGTATCAAGAGACTATGGATGAGCCTTGTTACACCCGAAGTTATATCCAAACGGGTAATTTTAACATAATAATTAATATTGAAATGCTAGACCATAGTGGTAGCATTTCGCTTAAGTGCTAGACAGTTGTCACCTTAAATATAATTTTGCCCGCTATGATTAATTCTGGAATGAGCCGCCCGAGTGACAGCTAACTTTATTGATTTTGTTTTGATCTTATTTTGATTTTTTTTCTTGTCATGTGCCATTTCGTGGGTCATAGATTTTTACTTAGAATAAATATTGTTATTGCATAGATTGGTTTGTTGTTTGAATTCTTTTTGAATTCAATGACTTCCTACTAAGGTAGTTTACACTATATTTTTAATATCGCATCGCCTCGCATTGTCGCGTAGGACGATGGGTTATCGATGAGTCCTCGTAGTTGTAACTAGAGGAACTTTCCTCTTTCGTAGATATTCCGTCTAGTTTGACTGTGAAAGCTCTATTCATTCGAATTTATTGGAGAACGAGAAATGTAAGAGAATTCTCATAATGTGGAGAAGCCAAGTTCTTTGGTTATAGAGTTGAGGTGAAGGTTCAAAGTTTTACCAGTAGAATACTCGTAAATATTGATAATTGCGTAATTAGATTCTCTACATACTCCAGAGCTGAACACGGGACCTCGTACAAGACTGCTACAAAGAATATACCTATTCATCAAATCAGCCTTATAGTCCCCTGCTGGACAAGGCGTCTCACAAGATAATTGAATTTTCAAGGGGAGAATATTACAGATTTTTTTATTCTATTTAGGGTAAAAGCATTTGCGAGCTCTCTTTCAAGTATAGATTTCTCTGTATTACTTAAGTGCTAGTTAATCTTCACATTGTGATAATTCTTAAAAATATTGTGTAATACTGTTCTTTGAGACTTGGCGGTCCCACAGCCGCGTGTAAGCCTGGCAACGTCGCGTCGTATGATGTTTGACAACGTCGCTATTTGCATGCAATCCGTGTTGCAGAACAAATTCCGCGGACGTGTCTTTTCCGTGTCAAATGCTTGTCGCGCAGCTTTGATTTAAACTTAGATTACCTTGTGAAACGTGTAGCGCGTTCCTTTTCCAGGAATATGTAGAGACTGACAACTAGTTCTACATTAAAATAACTCATATATTTTCTGGAAATAGAATTGGGTTATAGAAATGTTAGAATGAAAATGATAGACAAACTGAAAAATTGCTTCGTTGGTTTAGTGGTGTTGAGCGCAACCTCCAACCGCGAGATCTTGGATTTGATATCGTCGTCAGAAGCAGAGTTTGTTACAGGGTGGTACACGACAATTGATAAGCGTGTTCTCCTATTACGTGGTATTTCATACCGTCATTGGCATCGGGGAAATATGTACAACTTACCGTTAAGTTTTTTTATACCACTAAGGTGGCAGACAAGCCTACGGCCCGCCTGATGGTAAGCGGTTACCGTAACCTATGGACGCTTGCAACACCAGGGGCATCACTCGCGTTGCCGACCCCACTTCTAGCACGTAGGAGCACTGGCGACTTTGCTCACCGTTAGGAACACAACACTGCAAAAGAGCAGTGTTATTTGGCTACGATATTCTGCAAGGTGGAGGTACTTCCCCAGTCCACTATCATCTGCATACCCTTCGTCGAATACAGGCATCATGTCATACAAATAGATCGATCGACGGCACAACTGGCGCCGCTCGCGCTTTGGCTAAGTAAGAGCATCGCTTTCAACATTATGTGTCGCGGATTCGATTCCCATACAGAACTAATATTCATATAGCTTACAGATAGTTGTTCCGGGTCTGGATGTATGACACAATGCATGTGACATGTATTGTGTCAGCTAAAATAAAACTAAAATAAATAAATAAAATGATTGTAAACTTAAAAACAAGAAAAAAAAAAGGTAGATAGTAAGGTATAGAAAAAATAATAGGTAAAGATTCTTTAAGAAATAAAAAAATACCTAATAAGTTTGAATCTATTTTGCAACAATTCCTTTGTCTAAATATTTTAGTCCACCGAGCCGTAGTAAATGCACCAATCAAAGCCAAGCTGCCCAAAACACTGTAATTTGGACAGTGCATTATATCAACGGGTTAATTCTCCAAATGCCATTGTCATAAAGGGGTAGGCAGGGCGCCTAATATAAACAGGTTTACGAGGTCGATGGTCCGTGCAGACTGTTCACACTTAGGGTATGAATAAGACAAACTGTAGAGTCAATAATCGTTAGCATTTTACGATTAACGATATCATAGCGTTTCGAAGCTTCAGGTACCTACGTATGCACGTACGTACGTAGTTACTATTACTAGAGGTCGCCAAGTGGTCGAAATTCGACCGTAATTTTAGCTTTTTGCACTTCTTCTACATATAAACTTTAACTATGCCAAATCTCACACTCCTCCGTGCGCGTAATATGCTTAAAAAGGGGAACAAAGCTTTCCCTTCACGTATTAATATATAGATTATCCTACCTAAAGCAGAACCAAAAAGCTTCCACAGATGTACTGCGTTATAGTAACGTAGTTTAGTGGTATTTTTACCCGGTCATAAACCATCTTCTGATTATGACAGCTGAGCGTGTGTTCTTGGGTTTGAAGCCAAGAATAAGTGTTATTGGGATTATCTGTTAGGATATTCACAAGTAGCTAGTATTTAATAACGCCTTGTCCTATTTTGTTTCCTATTATCTGGGACTTAACACAGTTTTCAATAAAATGTAATGTAAAACACAAACCTACCTATAAAGAATAAATACTATACATTTATTTATTATTTTTTACATTTCTAGTACTCTAGCTCAGTTGATCCGTTAGAGATTTTTGATCCTTATAAGAAACAGCATCGATTGGCATCAAAAAAATATTTCGTTGATATTGCCCATTTTCTTACAGACTGTACATTTACTTAATGTACTTTTCTAAAATCTGTGAATGCAGGTCAAAATGTCTCCAAAATTTAAGGATGATCTCCTAAGAACGTTTTCCTGTAGCTACAACGGTTACGGTACCTGCCCTTACTGCCCCATCTCAAAAAACCACCCTGAATAATGCTTAAAACTTATTGGCAGTCGTGACTTGTCGCATTTTCAGGAATAAATGAGAGAAAAAATACTGCGAACAACTAACATTCTGAACGCGCTCTACAGCTTGTCTTATTAATACTCCCACGCGCAGACTGTACACTATACACCCCATTCCGAAGTTAATACAATTACAAAGGGCTCCACTGGCAACAGACAGTTACGGGCCCTGACAGACCCCTTAACTAGACGAACATCATCGTGGAATTGTAAGTATTGATTGTGAAGCTATTCTCTATGGGATACACTCTTCACCCCTCGTTGAAGACGAGGTGACAACGTTCGGAAACGTTCGGACCAAAGACTAAAATAGAAATAGCATGTTTTCAAAATAGACTTGTCATCGTAGTAATTTTTATATCAATACAAGCTCCTACCTTTTTAGTCCCGATCCCTTTAAGAGATTATTGTACTAATCATTATGAACAACTTTTACTTGGAAGTAACCCTGAAATTGCGAAGAAAAAAACAACTGTTCCATACAAATAATTCAATATTACTAGATCAAATAAATGTATGGAAAAGCTGATTTATTTTCACGATTTCAGTTTTGGCCCCATAGGAAAAGTTTTTCATAATTATGAGTACAATAATCCCTTATAGGCATCAGGACTGGAAAGACCATTACCACCACAACCACCATTACCACCACCAGACCATTACCATCCACCATTAGACGTTCCCTATGCGTCACCCACTACAATAAAACTGAGCCTATATGAGGCCCAGTTAAAATAAATAACTTATATTATACTTTGACTGTGACACGTGTAATCTGAGGCCCAATTCTCGTAATTAAAAATGTTCAAAATATAGTTCGGATCTCATTCCGATCTACTACCAATGTCATAAATGTCACAAATGGTATTCTCCTACCATAACAAACAACGTCAAACGTGACATTATATTGTAATGAGATCGAAAGTTGAATAAAAGGCAAATCGGTATTCTGCTAACATTTTGAACTGACACAGATAATAAAATTGACACTTTCGTCTATACACAAACGTCAAAAATGAGATTGAAATGAGTTTGTAAGAAGATTGAATCCAAATCATACTGGAATCGGACTGAACTTTAAGAGGAGTAGAATACATGACTTTTTGTCAATTCATAATATAATCTCAGTTCGGTCAACTTTCAGTCATATTATAAATTAATTACGAGAATTGGGCTTCTGATATCACTTTAATAATAGAAAAATATAAAAATCATACAAAAACACCACATATCATAAAAATTTAATACTTTTGAATTTATAGTGTTAAGATAGGTTTATTTATCAATATTGAATTGTCATTTTTAAAAGAAACATGTTTTTATGGTTGAATTATTGTTTAATTAAAATGGCAACCCAATATTGTAAACTTTTAAAAATAGTATAACGGTCACAATCTGTCACAATGAATATTATAAAAGGCGTGAAAACGTCAGTACGACACACAGTCTCCATTAGTCAGTCAGATAGACAGCATGGTAGCATAAATTATTGTGTAACATTATCAATGTAACCATGTACTTCTAATATAAATAATATATATCCTAGTAGTTGTTACGATAGTTATAAGTAGCTATAGAGCGACCTGCGTGTCGCGCGTATGCGCCGACCTTAGACAGTGCATTAAAGAGCTTTGATACCGAAGGCCGTGTCTCATTTAACAGTAGTATATAAAACTGAGTTTGAATTCCAAGAAACCTGCAACAATAGTTAAAAAGTGAGGGTAGGTACCTCGTTCTCTGTAGTCGGCCTGCGATATACGGAGCGAGAGATAAACGTTATGTTTTACCATTCAGCTACAGAACCCTAAGAGCTTACCTACAAAAAGGTCAAATAACAACCACCCTAGCAACAGTATCAACCGAGTCACATCGTCAGTTTTTCCAATTTTCTTCGAGAACATAAAAAGACAGACAATTTCTTCAATTCCTCAGATTGTTAAGGACGCAAACAAAAAATTACTTTCAGTTTGTTTGTTGAAAACAAGTAGAAGTTTCTGGAAAATGGCGGAGACAGAATAAAGATTATTTTGGATCTACATTCAGATATCACGGGAATATTAATAAGATGGCGACCGACTGGTTTAAAGTTAACAACATGTTGTTTTTCGGATACTATTTTCGTAAGAGCTTTCGTATATTCTTTGTTTTTGATTAGTATAACATCATTACGCTTGTATTGTATTGTATTTCGCTAATATTATTGTTTAGTTATTTATTTAAGTTTTTGTAGTTTTAATAATTTATTTTATTCTGAAAGTCTTAGGGTCAGCGCACACTGTTCAGTAAAATGCTCGATCAATTTTCGTTAATAAATTCATAATTAACTAAATCACAACTAAAATACAGTTGAAAATAGCAAGAGATAATTCTTATCTCACCAATCTCATGCACGCTATTTGCTCACGAAAAATTGCTCTATAATTTTGCTGCTTAGTGTGTGCTGACCCTTAGGGGATCCTAAGGGTGGAAAGAGGTGTTCTGTTCTACACCCACATTTTGCCAATGCCGTATTAATTCCCATGTAATAGGGAGCGAGTCTATCCATGAAAATTTTCTGACGGAAAAACTTACCCACGTCTTCACGCTCAGCAACCCCACTTGCCACTACTAGATTCAAGACAGGGTTATGGTAATCTTACTGAAAATAAACATTTATTTCAGTAATGTTAAATTCTAGATTGAAAATTTAAATTGAGAAGTCTTCAATCCAGACTCAGATCATTAATTTGATAAAATGGACAGGATTACTCAGGCAGCTCCAAATTTTCGATAAACCTAAAGTTTTTACATTAATTATCCACCTGTCGAGTTAGTTTGAAATAATTTGCAATTCACCGCTTAATCTCGTCCGTCTGAAAGAAAAATAAAACTGAAAATCGCTCGAAAACACGGTTGGCGCAGAGGGTAAGCGATTAGCTGCCTACGCTACGTGATGCGGGTTCGATCCCCGCATGAAACAAATATTTGTATGATCTACAGATAGTTCTTTTGGGCAAACCGATTGGTGATCACTGTATGTTGCTATGTCCACATAGGAACACGTTACTGCTCATCCTCTTGACAGGACTCGGTTGTACTTGTATCACCAGAACCGAGCCAGATGGTAACGTGTTTCAAAGTCAAAGTCAAAGTTTTTTATTTCAACTGTGCCTTTGCAGGCACTTTCAAAACGCCGTGATTCTAGATGCGCGGTTCCGCGTGGGTTGGTCCTGGAGAAGATACCGGCAAGTAACTCCATGGAACAATAATATCTGGGCCGCAGGAGCGACCCCGGCTAAAATTCGACCTACCGATGCAATGACTGTCGTTGTTATAAGGAACGGCCGACCATCCAAAGGTTGTCAGCGGCAACGCTGCTTAACCTCTCAGCTTAATCGATCTACGTGGCAGCTATTTAGCAACAAGCGCTTTACAACCATAGGTACCAATACACGTACCTACTTATAACAAATCCGTTTGAATCGTCACATAAGCGCGGTGTAAGGCAGTAATCCCGGGTTGAATTGAGTCGAGTCGAGTTGAGTGCGGTGAGTAAACAAATTACTGAGTAATGGCACTCTCGTCAGGACGATTCACTAAACGTACATCAGTTGGAGAGGTACAGTGATGATACGTTACTGGATGTGGCATCGTATTAAAATAAATCAACGAATTAAAAAGTGAACTTGCTAAAATGGGGTCAATTACCTTACGTTGGATATCAAGAGAAGAAATAATGACTTTTATAAGACAATGGTTTTCTTATGCTTAACATCCATAATGGTCGCCCATATTATTAGATTTTTTTTTCAAAAAATCCCAAATTGATGACAGTAAAATTTGCCGGAAAAAGTAAAATCAGACAAAAAGTAAAAACAAATATTATTATGACTATCATGTTGCTAATGATGTACGTTTGATTCATTTCTTCGAAAATTATTCATTTACTGACATTGTGTTATTATGTGTAAGAATTAATTTAAGCTTTAAATTTAACGTTTAAATCTCTCACTGTTACATCCAGTCACTTAAAATCTGTAACCAGAAAATTCTCTCGGTTTCAATTTTCCGTCTGATTTTTCGTCAATGAAAGCTACCCTCCTTTCACCCCGCACCCCCCCTGAACCCCCCATCCCCTCTACCCCTGCCCGCGGGTCGGTGATGATTCCCTCTTTGTGCGACAGACAGACCGACCGAGTAACGTAATTGCTTCTATATATACCACGCAAATTGAATTTTGTTGAAGCGAATGTAACGGGATTTTAAAATGTATGGTTAGGTTAAAAGCAGCAGTTTGTGGTGCAAGCAATGAGCCGCCAACTGGCCCTGAGCAGATGGCCCCGTTAAGAACCTTGATGACCAGCTGATCTTTCTACCTGCACGGTATGTGAGAACTGATTCCTACCGACAGAAGAAATGAGTCAAATATGGTTTTTTTATTTGTACCACTAAAGTGGGAAACTAGCATACAGTTCGCCTGATGGTAAACGGTTACCGTAACCTATGGACGCTTGCAACACCAGGGGCATCACTCGCGCGTTGCCGAAACTAATACTAGCGTCGTTTCGCCAATGCGCACTGGCGACCTTGCTCACCGTTAGAAACATGACACTACAAAAGAGCAGTGTTATTAGGCTACGATATTCTGCAAGGTGGAGGTACTTCCCCAGTCGGGCAGAAACAATTTTTGTCCTACATCTTTTAATTATGTAAGTTTTACATTTCGCCTGTATTTGTTGAACGGAGTGATGTACGTACTTAACATACATTTCTTCGATAACTATATTTACACCGATGTAAGAAAAAGCCTACTACCATTTACTGCAGAATTTCAAACACCTGGTTGCTGTTAAAATTTTCTAAACAAAAAAAACCGAATCACATTTTTCTCAATCTAGGAATCGAACCGCCATTCTCACAGTCTGCATAGTCGCTGTGCTCACAACCCAAGAAGTGGACCAAAGACAAATGATTGACGAGGGTCACGTCAAGTGGTTAATGTCGATGAGTTGATGACGTGACGGCAGAAACGTGATCAAGGGCTATTTGAAATAGCTGCTCAATACGAAATATAAATCAGTCAAATAAATAAACTTAGTTGCCCACAAAAAATATAGAACAAACTAAACTAAACATAACACTTTATAAAAATAAATAAAAACCTTTAATAAATAAATGCTGCAAAATAGTTATTGAGGCAATTTAGATTTAGCAGTTATTAAAATAGATTGAATAGAGAAAAAAATAAATTTACGTTACAAAATTTAAATATTTCTATGAATTCTATCACTGTTATTTTCAAATCGGCACGTACTACCAGCTGTGGTGACCTTTTTTTCCAATTATCTGTTAGCTGCACAGATTTAAATTACAAATATTTTTCACAAACAATTTGACAAGTTTCATAAAATCAATAGGTGTAAGTTATGAGCTTCGAAAGACGAATACTGAGATCATTCGGCGCACCCGCAGCAGTCAACCTTGATACCAGCAATACTGACTGGCTAACATTCCCACTATGGCATTTACAATCACAATGATATAGCTTGTGGCGTCACGAATGAAGAAGAAGAGAACATTATTATTATTTAGGTTGGACATTTTTAACTGTTCATTGATGATTTTTTAATGATTTTTTAAATTAATGTCAATTTTATAATTTTATTTTATTTTATATGATTTTATTTTATATCAATAATGTTACATAATATGATCTCTAATGGATTGAAATAAATGATTATATTCTATTGGTAGAATTCGTTAAGGTGACCATAGATTGGTTAAGTTTTAGTGATAATTGTGGCTAATTTATCGTATTGGGTGTATACCTGTGAAGATATTTGTTGCTTAAATAAATAAATAAATAATAAAGATTATTTACTGCGATAGTGTCGGCGTGAGCACGCACATAATTATGTGTAACTTATACCATGGTATCCGTCATCAAGATTCGTAACATGATTGACGTTACAGGTATCATCACTCGGGGAAGGCTTTTTCCGTGCTCTCCTTGGCATTTTTAACCCCCGACAAAAAAGAGTTATAAAGTTTGTAGTGTGTATCTGAGTATCTGTCTGTGGCATCGTAGCTCTAAAGCAGATGGACCGTTAGCAATGCGTTTTTTTTAATTGAAAGCTAGTTTAATCGGGTATCATCTTAGCTATGTTTCATGAAAATCTATTCAGCCGTTCAAAAGTTACAACTCTTTTTCTAGTTGGAGTCGGGGGTTTTTGACGGTTAGGTTATTTGCATAGCAGATTGTGCTTACTGCATCTAGTTATACGAATCAACCAAGTGTAATAGATACTATTTGCAGATAGCTATTAAGTCTACAAGAGTGCGCCCTTGTTTAACGCCCGCATGCCCCCCTTGCACCTTGCACCCTCGGTAACTACCCTGTTCATTGTCACTCGAGTTGATAACGTAATGCTTTGGGTTGTTAGCACACCTCAGATATAAGGTGGGATTAGATTTTTATTTTCACATGAAGCGACTACCTTCTTAAAAAAATCTGATGTTTATGAGATTCCTCAGTTCGGATTTTAATGCTGCTGGCTCCTTTAGATGCCTTATGAATAGAAATAATGAAAAATGCATTAGTGATAGTTGTATAGGATTATAATTTTGAAGTTTGATAAGAGAAAATAACTGTCAATTATTGTAAGTTGCTTTTTCTGCTTTTGCAGTTAAGTTTATGTCTGTAATAAAAGAGACAAAAACGGTTATTATGCGACAACATACCATGATAATAGAGATATAAACAAACAAAAATGACATTCATATTAGATATTGTTAATATGTGTCTTACACATGGAGATTAATGTTACACGCAAGATATAAGATTGTGTCCTACATTTGAAACGTTTTTCATTTCCCTCGTGTTAAAATTTTCAAATATTTCTGCATTCGTTTTTAATTTTCTGCAAACAAAAACCAACCTTATTTATTTAGAAACATAGTGCAATTTTTGAATTACTTTGCAATAAACAACATGACATACGACACAGTAAATAAGAAACTTTATTATACACAAAATAGAGTGCAATTTTAAATGTATTAGTGCTGGTTAGGTTGTTATGTCTCTCACGTATTAGATTAGGCCACGCGCAGTTCGCGCGATGTCGCGTCTAGCCGCGGCGCGCGTCAGATAAATATGCTGATTTATAAGGCGACGTGCGACGCGACGCGACGCGACTTGATGCTCAGCACACATCGTCAGCTCGCGTCAACTATTCATTACTTGTGTGCTTCATTCTTGTCTTGTGTAACAAGATTGCGTCGTTAAAATAAGTTGAAAAATTGTTGTTTTTATTGTTACATTGTGTTTTGTGAAATTTTATTTTGTAGATCAAAAGAGATACAATTGTAGTTGGAATCGGATACCAACGTAATCTATTATATCAATACGTGAAGAGAAAACTTTGTACTCCTTTTTAAGCATATTGTGCGCACGGAGGAGTGTGAGATTTGGCATAGTAAAAGTTTATATGGAGAAGGAGTGCAGAAAGCTAAAATTACGGTCCAATTTTGACCACAGGGCGACCACTAGTTATAATAATTTGTACTAGGGCTGCTTATTACTTGCGCTTTTTTACCATTTCATTTATATTATGTGCGTATAGTGGATTCCATTTTGTCATGAATTACATCTCATCCTTTATTATAAAAGAGTTACCATGGAGTTTCTTGCCGGTTCTTCTCCATAGGACCTACTATTTGGAACCGTGCACCTAGAGTCTCGACATTTCATAAGTGCCTGTATCTGGTTTACATGAAATAAAGATCTATTCTATTTTACATTTACTAAATATTTCATAATTATCGTGTTATGATTGTTTTTCTCGCGATGTGGTGAAAAACTATGTTATGTCACTTTTAAAAATGAAGGCTCTAAAAATATGAAATCTACAACTAAACGTTTAACAATATTTAAAACTTGACTATCTATAAAAATCAAAGCCAACATATCAGAACTAAAAACAACATTTGCAATAACAATAATTTTGATAAAAAATGCATCCCATAACCATAGGAAGCCATAGCGCCAGATATTTGTCCGAACGTCAATATTTATGGGTGCACGGTTAGGGCCATAACCCACACGTGCCGCGCGGGCGACTACGTGCGCGTTAAATTTACTCCGTTATGAAGGGATAATGCATTTGAAAATGGCTGTTGGGAGATGTCTGGGTATTGGATGTGGGTGGAGTGCGTTTTATTTGTTTTTAAGATTTGCAAAAGGTAAAGTGACAGGGGTGTCACTGTGAGCTTTATTATGAAACGTTGCAAAACATTACCTTTTTACCCTTTTACACACTTCTTTCTTTCTTTTCTTTTCTTTTTCCTACACTAAGATTTACAGACATACAAATATACAAATCACATGCACACACACCTGCGCCTTGATTACGTAAGAAAAATCTGACAACCACAGCAACCAACAAACAATGCATCGCTTTCTCGCTTATAGACGTCATAAGAGGATACGGAATAGGAAGTTTATTTGCGACAGCAACTGTCATATTTATCATACGTAATCAAGCGGCTGGAAAAAATATATGTAAATTATACAAATATTCGATGCAGGCGGGGATCAAACCCGCGGCACGTAGCGCAGGAAGCCAATTGCTTAGCCACTTCGCCAATCGTGCTGTCACTTACTGTACTATTTTCACATCGCTGTTTGATAAAAACTTATAGAAATTAGTAATTAGTTTTATTACTTGAGTGGGTAATACGATTTGAGAAAAGTAAGAGAATTATCAATATTTTTTTCCATAAATATAAATACTATAGAAGTAGAGTTGTTTGTTCAAGTAAAGAAAACTACGCAACAAAAAAGCAGTTAAATCAGTTTATAAACCAAACTTTTATTTATGACTATCAACTGAAACCCTTATTCAGCGACAAATAAGTATCAATATAAAAAGCTTTTACACAACATCAGATTACAATATCACAAAACGTGTCGTCGTCAAACCTGAGCCTACGAAATTGGCCAATAGATCACCGTGCAAAGTCTGTACGCATCTTATAGATGGGAGGGTAGACGGTAATAAAGCGTCTAACGTATGGAGTGTCAGTTGTCGCGTCGATCGCTTCAATATAGACGCGACATAAATCGCGCGGCGCGTGATTTACGCGTGCCGCAGGGCGGGTGGACGCACGCACTTAGGTATGTGTTATTATATTTGATTGTTTAGGTATGAATGCGAATAAGGCAAGTGTTATTAATTATTCGCTAAACTAGAAGGAAGATGTCGCGTTTGTTTTGTTTATTTTAAATAAGGTTAAAAAAAAATCTCTACGAATTTTGAGAAGTTGTTGTACTCATCATACAAAAAAATCTGCTGTTCCATTTTGTCGAGTAATATTGAATACCTAATTTGTTTGGAACAGCAGATTTTTTTTTGCGTTTTCATGTTTCTTCCCAAAGTAAAAGCTGTTCATAATGATGAGTACAACAACTTGACAAAATTCTTAGAATTAATTTTGTAACACCTTATATTTAGTATAGACGTGCAACACACATTATGCAACTCTGTTTTTATGAAAACACCTTTTTTAACGAGAACAAACTAAAACATACAATAAACTATTGTTAAATATTTAATGCTAATGCAACTTAATAACGCGTATTTCATACAAGCATTCGTTTTTATTTCAGTTTGAATATACAAAATACATAAAAATCCGTTCAAACAACATCCGATTTTATTTCCCTGTTTAAATCGTAACTATATGTGCGCTATATGGGACACTTGCATTAAATTCGTTTGCATACAAAGTATTTTTTTATTAAACTAATATCAAAATGAAAGCAGGGGAACAATTTCATTTGTTTGTTTGTTATTGTGTAGTGCAAGTAAATATTCACAATT
Source organism: Allophyes oxyacanthae (assembly GCA_932294325.1). Taxonomy (NCBI): domain Eukaryota; kingdom Metazoa; phylum Arthropoda; class Insecta; order Lepidoptera; family Noctuidae; genus Allophyes; species Allophyes oxyacanthae. Next base: position 204,903 of record OW028635.1, on the reverse strand, counting down.
ATACCTGCGATATGTTTAAATAGGATGTCCAGTAATTAATTGATAAACCTGAAAAGGCTTATGGCAGAAATTAGGGCCGTTAAAAATAATACAAATAAAATAATTAGCCATTTTCCTCTGAAAAATAAATTCGTTTTTTTAGCGCCATAATCATACTGTGTAGGTCTAGGTACTGTACTAATGGCACAGTTAACGTTAAAGTAGAATATTATAACAACCAAAAAACCGATGCAGTTCATTCAATAATTGTGGTCGTGGTGTTCGAAAACGTAAAATAAGGTTAAAAAAATTACTTAAAAATACATTTATTTCTTGGGACGTATTTTTTTGAACTGCCATAATTTCTGCTATAATGTACTTCAGGTTTAACCGGACATCTGTATATTTGTGGTACCCTAGTCTAATTGTATAATCACAGTATAGTATTCAATTATGAGTTTTCGCACGAGTTATCGTAATCAAATCCAATGAATTATAGTTCTAATAAACTCTTTGAAGGTACTTTAGTACTAATAAACACGTTAAACGTTCGTATAGTATTATATAAATGGTCCTTATACTACTTCGGTTCACTAAGCGAAACACGTTAACACTTGCCACACGAGCAACAAAGAACCGAACGATGTGAGTATACCGACCGCAACACAAACTTAAATATAAACATTAAACAGATCTGTGGATGCATTTATAATCTATGCCGTGCCCAGCAAGGCACAGATTACAAATAATGACTAAACAAGATAAATTTAGATATGTAAGTTTGTGGCACTATACGCTAAACAAGTTCATAGACTTGGATTTCCGGGTAGTGGCCTTCATTATAAAATCCACATAAATAAAAATACATCTTTAGGGTGATGAACAGTTTTCTGAAGCCAACCGTACGGGCGTTAAAAGATGAAAGGCCAAATTGAAGAAAAAAATACCAACAAGATACACCTATAACAAAATAATAACCTCAATTTCCTAGTCAAAAACCCGTCCGTTTTTCCGACCCAGTGCGTCGACCGGGGGTCTTGTCCGCAAATAATAAAATATTCCAAGGAAATAGCCGACACGCGGCAAGCGATCCCTCAGATACTGCCAATTTCAATTGACCCGTAAATCTTATTAAATAGATACGGACCAGAGGTCAATTTAGCCTGGACACTTGGTACGGTAGCCAGGTTAACAAGACCCTTGAACTTGAGCTTTTGGTGATCTGACAACACCAATTTAACAAGACCTTTGAATACCATCCAATTGTATCTTTTGAGGAATCAAGTGGTCTTGGTCTTTTAATACGATAACCAGATTGTCAAGACCCTTTACAACAGCCTTTTGGTTATAGGTTAGAGCTCAGGCTACGTGGTCCTTTGATACGACTTATTGACTGGGCTACCTGCAAAGTGCTGACGGTTCCGTCGACAATCATTCAATCTCGACAAATGCTTTAGTAAAGTGAAGTGTACAACGTGGTGTGTCCATAGGTAATGAGGTCTTCTTTCGTGTCACGTGAGAATTACTCGTACCGTGGCGAAAAAATTAGCCACTTAGCATGGTTCATAATGGGGCTGACTGCTCAGAGTGCGCTGGACGAACTTAGGTTATAGGTATCGTCAATCTAGGAACGTTTTTTCAATTTATTAATAGTTCCTATGTAAGTTTTAGGTAACAAGTTTATGTACAGTCAGATAAGTATCCAGGTTTACCAGATATAGATGATTTTTTCTAAATAAATTATCATTGGGGTTTTTAATTTTTTTTTTACATAAATAATGGTCAACTATGTCCTTACTAATACGTCTTATATGCGAAAGTGACTATCTTTCTGTCTCTTACCTTTTCACGACCAAACGGCTGAACCGATCTTGATGAAAGATAAAGAAATAGTGTGCATCATGAAGAAGGACATAGGATGCTTTTCAAGTTTTTTTTTAAATTTATGGGCAACAGATCTCTTCTCAGACAGAGTCGCGGTCAAAGCTAGATAAATAATATATTCCTGGAATACATCCATAATCTTCTGAGAAAACTTCATCTGTACCTGGTGACTCTGGTCCGTTATCTCTTTGACTGACTGTACCCCTAAGGTTACCTAGTGGTCAACATGGCAGGGTGTATGATATCACGGTCTATTTCCAATGCAGTGCAACCTTCCCATAACCTTGTTTTTCTGTAACTTGTAGCGATGTGATTGAATATAAATCTAAAAGACCTACCCCGGAACTCGTTGTTTGTGACCGGCACACGGGCCGTTGGGCACACAATAACCTTGCGTGAACACAATAGATTGTTGAGGGCGCGCGTCGGCTTCACTTGAGGTTTGAAATAGCTATATAATTGTTGTAGTGGTCGAATGGGCAACCTCGGTTACTGGCTGTAAAGTGCTGGATTCGATTTTCAAATTAGGAATAAGATTTTTATTCTGATGTTATTTACACACTTATACAATGTCGATATTCTAGGTACAAAAGATAATCTGAGTTTTTTGGAAAATTCTTAGCAGCCCAGGGTTTTGGAATGTTTTGCTCGGTATAATATTGCAATAGTCTCGCCCCCGATTACATAGAGAGAAACGAACCATCGGCGAACTGCTGGGGTACAATAATACACTTCTGCCAACCCATTGAGGAATTTCATCTGTACATACAATTCGCTATCAAATTATAATACTTCATCTTCCCGTCAAGGTAGACTTAGGATTTTAGGAATTTCTTGTCTATGTAGTTTAATTTTCTAACTATTTCCATAAATTCAGAAATGTTTTTAGTTTTGAGAAAAGCCATTTTATCTCCGCAATACATAAGCTACAAGTTAAATTCATCAAGGAGCAGACAATACGCGAAACTTTACTTAAATTAAGTAGCTATTTTAAGTGAAAACTGAAATGAAAATTTCATGACCCCATTTCTCTTTTGTGGGTAAACATCTGAACGACGAGGTCGATCTTGATTGAAACAAGGGTAGCGCCGACGTGGGGGCGACGCGCTCTGCCGCTCCGCTGGATATGGGGCCACGTCTATATTGCGGCCGTTTTGTAAATAATCATGTGAGGACAGGTTACGAATGTAATCAGTTTAAGTAGAGTCGCCTGGAGATTTTTTAGGAAGAAAAATCATATTTTCTAATATTTCATACTTAATAATTATCTGCCTGTTTGTAGTACTGCCTCGGTCTAGTCGCAAGTGCGGCTGCTGATTGTGAGGTCCTGCGTTCGATTCCCAGATATAGTGTTATTGGGTTTTTATATTAGGAAATTCACAGTAGCATCACGGAGTTTTGAATTGTGTTGAATGGCAATAGACTCGCCTCCCATAATAACGGTATTGAAATATTGGTGTAAAAACAATAGGTATGTACCTCTGCCTTCGGGGAAGACAAGCGAGACGCTATGACATAATAAACTTGCAGAATTTGTATGGGAAAAGCAATAGGTAATTCATCAACCTTTATGAATAATTTAATATTTTTGAAGTTGTGATTTTTCTTGAATTACACTTTGTTGCCAGAGTGTAGCTAATGATTTTAGTGTGGAGTATTTTACCTACTTACATTCGTATTTTGTGTAGAAATAAATTATTTTGCGTTCTTTCTTTTATAAAAAATATTGTGGTATTTTCTCCCTGCAGATTGAAATAGCTTTTCTTTTTCCTAGAACTTTAACTAGCGTGTAAAAATTCCGCTGAATATTTTCTCTATTTCTACGAAAAAATATAAATCCGCAATGCTACGAACGACGTTTTAATTTTGTCATACATTTTGCAAATTAAAATGCATAAAATAGAGATGTAGGAATGAACGGGAAATTCTAATTCACTCCCAAAAAAACAAATAAAAAATGCCAGAAAAACCACTTTACAATTGGCGGTATCTAGTCAGCAGGGGTAGGGTAGACGGAAAAGTTGCAAACCGACTGTAGATACATATAGGACGTCTCTGAGACTGTCGCAGTCTATCTCTGGATATTGGCTTGAGCCGTAATGAAAAGTACCAATCACCATGCTACGCTTAGCCGCTGGTTAGTGACCGTATTGGGGCTGGCAGTAATGGAGATCCTGCCACCTCTGTGACGTCAGAGCTTCTTCAACCATTTTAGATAAGACGACATCTCCAATTGCTAAAGAATAGAAATGCCAGCAAAATGTAGATATGGGATTGACATTTACAAGTTTACAACTCACGTAACGATTCAACGGTTTATATCAAATCAGTTTAATATGTGCTGGCGTTTCAGCATATGTTATCACCGTATGGTCATTACTTATGTCAAAGACAAAGACATTTATTGCAGAAACTGTGTACAAAGGTGTTTTTATAAATATAGGTATCAGCAGCCTGCCCAGTCGGGTGTTGCAAATAGTATTTTTCGCTAGACAGCATTAAAAAAAAAAAAACTTTATTTTTCTTTACTATAAGTGGTCCTTCTGTACGCACCCATTGCATCACAAAGTGTAGCTTTGTGTAGGGTATAGGGGTGGGCCGGTAATCCCGGGATCGTCGCGATAAACCCCGGACAGCGGGATGAGAGGCCGGGACGAGACAATGCGCTATTGTTCTCAATGTTTCGCGTAGTAAAGTGCTCAGTAAACTTAGTTTCCTTTTTATATTGGATAGGCTTGCTTTTGACCGCAACCTCACAAGAGGAACACGTGCGAAAAGAATACGTTTCTTTAATATAAATACCATTTAAATTATGAGTTAATTCCGATTAAAATTACAGTAGTATGATCACAATACATTGAAACCAGAAACCTTATGGTATGGTACCCGGCAAACAATAAAGCACTCCCTCTTCATTTGTGGGTGTCGTACAATTTAACTAAGTTATTATGTCAAGAAGATGGGCAGCAGTGTCCTCCGTTGTGCTAACAACAAACTGTGATTACCAATCACCAGCCCAGCGTGGTGATTATGTAAATAATTATTAACGATAATAATGTGGACCTGTTAACGGTATTTGTAGACATGAGTGCCCAACAGAGTGGTGGTCGAGACTTGGGTGACGATCTGTAGGTAGACCGGCGGCTCGGTGTTGGTCAGATATGACATTGTGAGGCTGGCTGGGAAAGTGTCGATGCGGACAGTACAGGACCGGTTCAAATGGCGTAAAAACTTTTTTCTAATGTTGTGTCCATTGACTTACTGTATCACACTGGACTAGATCGAATCTAAGACACAAAAAGCGCGTCTAAGTTAAACACGACGCTCGTGTATAGTCGCACGTTTTTGTCGCAAGTCGCTTCACACCGATGACAATCCCTGCCAACTAACTGCACAAAAATAACACCCCTATTTCAAACAGATAAGGTTCGAAATGGCTTGGCGTGTGTGTTATATTTTTGTCGGTGTAATTCAGAAAAGCTATTATTAATATCCGTGATAATCCGCTGTAAGAAATACAGCGTGAGTAAGCTGCTTAGCGATATAAGTCAAGTGAGGAAGGATATTATACAATAAAACTATAATAACAGGCTCATAGGATACTGGTTGATTGCTAAAACTTACGCTGATTGTAACATTCATTTTAAATTATGTTAAGAAAGGTACAGCATACTTAAAATAACCGAAGTGCTGGGGTGTTTGTGTGCCATTTTTTCTCCCTAAGCCACTTAAGGAGCGGCCTAGGTCAGGTAAATGAGTACTGGATTTAAAAAAGACGTACTTAAAACCCTATGTATTTGTCTAGTATGAATAAAATATTTTTGAGGTTTGAATTTTAACTCAGATCAATCGATCGCAATGCTTGCCATTTTATAATTATGGTCATCTACTAAAGTGATAGGTAACGGCCATAATGATATCATATAAATATTTAGTCACTGGTGTTGGAGGACCCCAGTTGGTAATATTTTCATACAGTATTTTTACTGACAGCAAAGTAGAATACTACTACATAGCGCTGAAAAATGGCGTGCTCTTGTAAAAAGCCGCTGATTCGTGTCGTGCATGTACTCTTATCGCTTTGTGCAATCAAACTCACTGCGGTTTTTATGTATCTATTTTTATGTGGGATGCCGATGACATAACACAAGGTACAGAAGGACCAATGATAGATATTTTTTTCACAAATTCGTTGGTAGATAATAGAAAAAAAAATGCATATTATGAGCAACCATCTTGAAAGATACTTACCTAATCAATAGGCGCTAAAGGAACAGTTCCGTTGAGTTCCTAACTCGTCACACGCAATTTAGCGATGTTTTGTTTGATTGAGATGTTGGTGTAGGTCAGGTGATGCCCGACAAAAAATACCTTCCTCCACCGCTATGGATGTTGTAAAAGGTGACCAAGAAATTATTAGAGGAAGATAATCTGCAGCAGAACAGAATAATAAAAATAATAGTTTATAACAACTTATGTGTACATTGTGCAATAAATAAATAAATATAATAATAAAAAAGCTTTTATTTTCAATAAAACAAATATTATGCACTTTTGAAACGTTATAGAATCTAAGTGCAAGGCACAGGCGGTCTAGAAGAAATAATTTTATCATCGTCACCATCATCTAGTAGACGTGGGCCATCTATTGATTAGTATGATGGTGGTAGTGATTATCTATATCGTATACTGATCCATGCGTCCACAGTCCAACTCTACAGCTCCGGGTCTCTCGTCATGCGGATCTTCTGAAACTTTCTGTATTAGGGTGACCGATGTAAGGGGGTGAACGGTGTGCCAATCAACCGGTGGCTTTGTTGTTCAATCAGTCATATTCAAAGGTGGAACAGTTCACGCCTATTGCTGTTTTTATTAAGAAAGAGAGGAACATTTATTTACAATAAACCTGGGGTGAGACATTTTAATAATTTGAGAACTATTATGTGCTGTAGTCGGGGATAGATAAGACAGAAAAATGTGACAATTTAATAATAATGCGCATTAGCAACTTAGGTACGAGCCCTTCAACGTTAAGTTCAAATACTGCTCGAAGGACCAAAAACTATCAATCAAATCAAAACATTTTATCTCAGACAAGTAGGCTATATAATTTGGTTTATAATGATTATAATACAAATTAATAATAAATGGAGATACTGCATCAAAATTGCAATACACGCAGTCTTATCCAGTGCTTCATGAAAGGTCAATCAGTATCCAACCTCACCGCAGTATATTACAGGTAGGTGTTGGGGCTGCCACGCACCCGGCGCATCAGTGATGCTGTTCTTACTATAAAGTGCAATAAAAAGTTTATTATATAAATTATGTTTCAGATAGTGAAAATAGTTAATTATGATGTTATAAAACATGAATTAATGGATTTCTACCTACCTTATAAAATAAGATTTAAAGTTGAAATTGACCAATCCTTTAGTTTCAAGTGTTCATAAATTATGAAATACACTAAACACAATTAACAAATGAAACCCAAACTAAATAATAATATAATTGTGTTATAACATCTGAAGTTAGAGCGGTTGTCTCTAATGCCGGCTTAGTAGTGCCGCGGTCTAATGGGCCCGGAGTCTGCGACCCACGTGGAGCCGCTTCAACCCGCACCATTCGTAATTCATTAATGTTAATGAATCACTTAGTTTAATTCGAATGCCTTACGGTATTGTGTTTATCATTTATATATTTAATTAACTAGGTTTAATAGTAATATGTTTAATATTATATTAGCATGGTTACAAGCTTATAGTCCGAGTATGAATGTATTAATTCTTTCTGTAATTTTGCCTGAGTTCAATTTCTTAAGTAACACGCATTGTAAATCTTTCAACCCGATTACCCCTTTTAACAAGGTGTAAAGAAGCTTTATTCTTAAAAACAAGGTATTTGTTATAGTTTATTTTTGGTCCTTCGAGCCTTTGGTCCTTTGGATCGAAGGACCGTACTACGGTATTTCTATGCACATCTCAGAGATATGCATAAAAATACCGTAGTACGGTCTATGAATGCAAAAACTGTAATGTCACGGATGAGAACTTTGTCATTTTGTCGTTGTTGACGTTGAATCAAACCAAGTCCGAATCCCAGGACGTTCGATGAACCAAAGTTTGATTGTGTTTGTATAGAAATGGAAAAGGTTTAGCTGTTGAATTATTAAACAATATTTCTAATAATAGTACCTATTTGTAACGTAGATTACATAGTTACATTGTTAAAAATCTTAATTTTATCTTTTAAAAAATAATTCTATCAGCTCAATGAAAAGCAATTTCTTTTTCAGTAAAACGAAAGCGTCGTTATACAACTCGTTTATGAACAAGGGGATTATGTGCAGCGCTACGGCGTAGCGCGTAGCACTTCGTAGCGGAGCGTAGCAAATTATGTATGTTTAGCCCACCTTTGGTGCTATTATGCAAAAAACGGAATTTGGAACATAAAAAACATTAATATGAAGAGTTATTAAAAAAGATCTGTAATCCCGCTTGTGTTGTACACAGGGCTAGGCAGCAGTGAACATTGTACACTTACATTTCGCGAATCGCTATATTTTATTATTAAGTTCAATTTAATAGGAGACTCGTTAATTGCCGTTTATTGGACTCAGTTTCAAACCCCTACTAGGTACTCAAAATTTATATACAGGAAAACCCAATAACACTTTGTCGGATCCGGGAATCGAAACTAAGACCTCACACTTCAGTCGTGCTTGCGTTTGACGACTATCTCACTTGATGTTAAGTGACCAGATGATAGACGATGAAACACGCTTGCCTAAATTAAACAAATTAGCACAGCTCGCTGCTGAACATAGGCCTCTCCCAAATTGCGCCATAACACCCAATATTCGATACCTATCGTACCTCTTCTATATTTAATGTAATTCAAATGCGGGCTTAGCGGAGGCTATTCTATTTCTAATAAACAAACTCAATTTAACTTTTGCTCGTCTTGGGAATCGAACCAAGGTCCCGGTCCGTGACATTACAGAACTAGCCAGTTCTCCAGTAAGGGGATTGTTAGTAACTTTAACTAGAAATAAATAAGTTTGACAAGCTGGTGGGCTGGTTCTTCTTTGGCAGGAGAAATGTCCGAAAATATACAGGATTGTAAGTGAGATCGTAACAAAAACTAATACCAAAAGACCAATGCAATATTCTAACATTGCAGTGTAAGAATATAGCGTTGGTCTTTTGATATCAGCGATCCAGGATCATGTTCTGAACTCATTGTATCGGGTTCGTTAAGATGTCACTTACACCGTGCATCAAATAAAATCTTAAATATGGTCAAGCATTTCTTCTGCCGTATCGGTACGTCGTGGTGGAATGTTTATTTAGTCAGCAAGGTACGTAACGGAGCTGACTGCCCCGGGCCCCGGGGGCAATGTGCAGGTATTGTAAAGGTACAAACAGATTGGGATTATGTGACGTGACGTACGTGATCTTATGTCCATCAAAAGTCATGTAGGTAACAAAATAGCATACTTTACAAACAGACTTGTCTATATGACGTCATATGAACCCATTCTGTTAGCGCCTTTACTTGGAAAAGCTCTTACAGGCTTTCCTAGCACTTACTAATACCACTTCACGAACAGTGTCCGTGTCCGATTTAAACGCAGTTCCACTCAGAGAAGAGTCCTGAATACTAGCAGTGGGATATTGATAGGCTGATGATGTGAAACAAACACTCCCTAAGTGGTCACAGGGAAAGCTTATATTATCCCTCTCCTATTAACTGGAATATTTCCCTAATTGACCCTAACGAATAGTTCCGGAACATATCTAGTTAAACTACCATTGTAACACGGAAACGGTCTATTAATTTTTGATTATCATTTTAAATAATACCATTTTAACCTAAGGTAGCATCACGCCGATATTCCCCGAAGGGTAAAGCAGAGAGGGTTACATACTGACATTTCAACGAGTTCCATATAATAGGGGGCGAGTCTATTTCGATTCACCGGGCAAAGTTCCAAACAGGCTGCTACTGTGAATGTGTAAAGCTTAACTGAAAATACCAATTACAATAATTTGCCCAACCTGAGAATCGAACTCGGAACCTCACGCTCAGCAGCTGCATTTGCAATCACTTGACCACTGAAGAAGTTGGATACCATTTTATTACATGTTAATTGGCCGTCAAGTCGACGTAATTGCCTTACGTGCAGCCGTATTTAATTGTCCCACGTACATTGCTGCGTGGCCCAATTAACGGCAGTACAATTACTATCATTATACTGTCATGCGCGAAATGGAATTTGATTAATTTTATACATCGCTGCTGCCCGCGCGCTCTGGTACCTACAAATATCAAGATATTTTATACAGAAGGCTCGCACTTAAATTATAATCATTACGAGACTGGAAACACTGAACAATTTTGCAATTTGGTTCCTGGCAAAGAACAAGCCACCCCCTCTCATGCCGTGAGTGTAATGAAAGATGATTTAAGGTTGATACCAAAGAGAGGCTTCAGCATCCTCCTGTAAGTTAAGAACATTAATTCTGCTATCACCACTTAGACTTCCAATTGTGGTGAATATGCCAATATAGCATTCATAGTACTGGAAGATTAAAGGATGATAATAATAATAAAAAAATAAAAAATAAAAATAAACATCGTTTATTTTCAGACAATGCAGTCCATAGCTAATGTTGTTAGTAACAATTTTGCTTATATACTAAGTTAGTAACATTTTACACCACAAACACAACGCAGCACCACTCCACACCGCAGGCTTACCGGACCAACACATGAAGTTCAGTAAACCTACGAAGCAGAGCGGTGTCAGTTCTGTCGTCCATCATTTTCAGGACACTATTCCGGCTCCCTCGCACTCGCCGCATTACAGACGCTACTTTCTTGCGCATTATTGCGTAAAAGTTGTCTACGCTGGCATCTGCAAACATGCCAGACGCGCTGCAATATCGAGGGAGCCCGAACAGAGCCCTGAACACATTATTATACTGGACGCGCAAGGCATTGTAGGCCCTCTGCGTAAAGTTAGCCCACAGACCGCTGGTGTAGAATGTTTGACAGTATGCTTTAAATAGCGTTCTTTTAACCTGTGCCGTACACCGAGCAAATCTGCTCGCCAACATGTTACCACGTACCGACAATGCCCTACGCTCCCTTTCTATATCCAGTTCATCACTGAGATTCTCAGTCACAATGTGACCTAGATATTTAAACTGTGAAACACGATTCAGAGGCACTCCGTTAAGTAATAAGGGTGGTATAGAGATGTCGGCTTTGCTGTTACATTTAAATAACATGAACTCACTCTTACTTTCATTGTACCTCAGACCGTGTTCGACAGCATAATCCTCACACACCTTTAACAATCGTCTCAGGCCACCGATCGAGGGGCTCAGCAGCACCATATCGTCTGCATAACTAAAGTTGTTCACACATATGTCATCAATAAAGCATCCAACATGCATACTGCTGAGCTCCCCAATCAAATGGTTAACATAAATATTAAAAAGTCGCGGTGACGTCAGACCTCCCTGCCTTACTCCACATTCTAATGTATAATCATCAGAGTACACATTCCCCCACCTTACTGAGTTTGACTGGTTACCATACCAGTAAGCAAAGATGTCCACGAGATCATCTGGGACACCTAGATTTCTTAGCTTTGTCCAGAGCTTCCTATATGACACCCGGTCAAAAGCCTTGGACAAGTCCAAGAAACATGCATAAACTGGTGTTTTTCTTTTTACATAGTAGTCTACGGTATGTTTCAGAGATAGTATCGCACTTTCTGTGGACAACCCCTCCCGAAAACCAAACTGTGTATCTTGTAGGCACACAAATTTATCAAGCTGCTTATCAAGTAACCCGTCAAACACTTTTGCGATAATGGTGGCCAAAGAAATCGGCCTATAGTTACCCTTATCAGACGTATCAGCCGTGTTATTTTTTACTATAGGTACCACAATGGTTTTCATAAGGTCAAACGGTAAATATGAATGCCTTATGCACAAAGTATACAACATGGCTAGTATTCCATACAGATGTACGCCCGCATGTTGTAGGTGCTCGATACTGAGTCCATCATGACCTGGCGACTTTCCTCTTTTCATGTTTTTAATAATGTTAGCCACATCCTTGCCCGAGAATCGAATGGGCTCTGCTACTAGTCGACGCTCAGAATCGAGCACCCCTGACAGGGCGGAGTCCACCTGGAAATGGTCCTTAAACGCGTTTGCAACCATTTTAGGATCGCTAACCCCCTCAACGCTCACAGGCAGACTAACCTTACCATTTAAATTTTTAGTGCCCTTCCAGAACTTACAAAATTTCTTAGCAGAATGTTGTGAAGCAAGTATATCCATCTTTATTTGTTCCTGGTTATTCTGACAATATTTAAGACGAGACTTGAAGATCCTACGACTTTCACACATTTTATCAAATATAGGGCCACTTTCAGGCTTACCTTCAGAAACAAACAATCTATAGGCAAGTCCAGCCCGCCCGTGAGCGTCTTTGACATGTTTAATAATGATGATACGCCAGAGCTGGCGTTTATGTGTGAGCTTGTAATCGCAAAATATATGGAGTGAATATACTGTAGCCATTTATTTGTGTTGGTTCCATGACATGGACCTTCTGTACCTATCTATGCGATGCATTTGTAAAAATTACAGCCATAAGGACCAACTTTTTTATCGGTCTTTTTGTTCGCAAAAAGTTTTTTATTGGAGAATTCTGTTCATCCTCTAGTTTAATATATTCTATGTAAGTTTAATATCAGACTAATGATAACATTTGGAATTTAATTTAAACGAGAAAGGGATGGAATCTTTCTGACCGTTCGAGAAACTAGACGAGGAATATTTATTGCCAAATGGTAGTATTACAAAGATGGTTTTATTGAATTTACTGGATTTCAATTTCACACTGTAATTTTATTTTAATAATCACATCCAAATTGAAACAATTTATGTCTGATGACCCGAAACAGCCTAAACTCCAATCTGGGTTCGATTCCCAAATGATCTTATTTATGCCATCGGTTTGATTATTTATAGGTAATAACATAACAGTATTTTTTTCGTTTTTATTCCAAAGCAAAAAAAAAAATAGCTTAGTTTTCATTTCAAAACACCAGAAAGGCTCCTTTGAGGTAGTAAATAATTGTAAGCGAAGCCATAAAAATCCCACAATCCATGTAAATCGAACCAGTTCAATGCCTTGTATTGTCTAACTAGGTCAGTCTCCATGGCGGATCAACTGAGGGAACCTCAAACGATACGTCTCACTGGGATAGTTTATAAACATTGTAATAGCTTCTCTATTAGCCGAAATTCATCGACTGCGCGAATAGTCATCTTCTGCTATATGCCAACTTATCCGGTGAGCGTAGCTCATTCATTGCGCCCTACCATTATATTCAAGAATAACTGTATATTACATCACTTTAGTAGATGTCCAGCAATGTATTGCGATAGACTGAATAAACAGCTTTAAAGTTATAAATGGGAAACCTTATTCATATCTCACTATCCGACGGTTTCCTAAAGTAGGCAAATCTAATATGAAAAGTAATTGAATGGTAGAACATTAACTTTTGTTCTACCATTCAATTATTTTTCTACATTCTCGTTTCATAGTTGAGCAAGCAATGGAAATAATACTGATTTTGTACAAAAGTAAAAAAACAAAATGTTGAAAAAATCGTGTTCGAAAAAATCTTTTAAATAATTTTCTAAACTAAATAAAGCATCAAATAAACGTTGATCTTTTTGACAAGAAAGGTCTCCGCCGACTAGTCTAACGTCGCGTCGCTCCGTCGCAACAAAGTTTACAGTTTCCTTTTGTTGCAGTTTATCACAACCGACTGTATCTGTCAGAGTGAGTTGCAAGTCATAAGCATGGTACTATGTATTATCTCTATGGTCATAAGCGACTGACTTTATGAACAGCGGACATTTTACAGCTGACTTACAAGTGGTGCTAACTGTGCTCACACCCAAAATTAGTTTAATTTTCAGAATCAAAAATCTCTTTGTCGAAAATGGGAATCCGTTCGACAGTGAATTATGTTAAATTAACGAACAGACAGTCGACACCTTTTTGCTTTAAATGTTATTAGATAAACTCCATGAATATATAATACAAAGCAACCCCTAGCCTCAGACCTGGGGGGCTAAAAAGGCCGGTTTAGATGAATCATAATATGATTCATATTACGAATGTCAAAATATCTACTTAATTGACGACTCTTAATGTCATCCGCATAAGGTTCATATTCAGTAATCATCTGTTTGACAGTTGCTAAGCAGATCATTAGATGAATTGCTCAATGTGGCCGTTTTAGCCCCCCTGATCACTACCAATCTCTCAGAAAATATTAATATTTCTAAAGTATTTTTATTTATTTATTTAATCATTTATGTACACACAAGAAAAGACACAGCAAACATTAAAAATAGGAGAACAAAGAACAAAGGTACTAGGTACAAAGGTAAAGGTATTTTTATTTATTTAATTCTATCAGACTAAATCTTATAATTCAGGCCATCTGATGGTACAATAATACATCTAGTATATTATATACAGGCACGCTGTCGAAGCAAGCGGGTCCCGCGGGCTGCCCTGTTATTATAAATGGTCAGCAATTGTGCACGCTCCCCGGGCTATTATGTCATTTGCAAAATTCACTACATAATACCTTATTTAAATGGAGATAATTACATATGTATTCGATCAGACTGTAGACAGATAAAATGGTTCTCCCTTCGGACCGATATAACGAATCATTTTGCGGAGATAATGCCGTAATGTAAGGTCGTCAGTGTTCAGGTGAATAATGTTGCCTCTCTGTATGATTCATCTATGGATTCACCTGACGATGCCCATGGGGAGAGGGCTTGTTTGGGGTCAAAAACCACACAACGACGGGATTATAACGTATGGTTGGTATTGTTTATCAAAATAACTTTATGATAGACGTTTCTATCAGTAGTTTAAAAATATACATTACAACATAACAAAGCATGCCTGTGTACCCTCCAAAAGTTTTATTTACTCTTTTATATCGTTATTCCACACTAGCATTTCTCCTGTATCGTAGGTACAGTCTACAAACATACATACATTACACATGCACCCCATTTGTTAGGCAGAAGTTTATTGTTGTACACTAACATTTCACTGATGCCCATACTAAGACCCATGTAATAAGGGGTGAGCCTATTGTCATCCACCGGACACAACTCCGATCGGCTACCGAGATGTTCGTACCTGTAAAGCCCATTAACATTTTGCCCGACCTGTGAATCAAACGCATCCGCCATTATATCAACAAGGCAGTTGGTAGTCAGTAAAATATTTTAAGGTTTTTAACAACACGACCAGAATCCTGCTACAACCAAAACCTTTCCTTTCTATGTCGAAATGATTTTTATAACAAGTTCTCCGAAACTTGATTCTTTCTTTCTGTCTATTAATCCAATATTTCTACTATACTTGTTATCGGAAGCAATTTTACTAGTTTTCACGTAACAACTAACACAGGGTAACAATTCAGCAAGTTACATCGTTGGATAAATTCCGTAACGAGCGCCGCACCGCTCCCGAAATAACTGAGCCAATCTGTACTAACTACAGTTATACTGGTGAAGGATAACTGGTTAAAAAAAGGTAAGCTTATTTTTTTCGTACACAAGGTAATATCTTGGTAATATACATTATGACAACTTCAACGTTAGCTGTAGTCATGGCAATCAATCCTGATTAACAGAATAGGGATTTCAGATTTTTTTGTACGTCTCAGGGTGGTTGTTTGTGCCACTCTAGTATATATAATAGATATGTATACATATATAGGCCAATGATAACGTATACGTCTCAATATTGCTACAGCAAATACTTTGTGTTTAAATACTGGATAGCGTCGATAAAATCACACATCTCTTACAATGCTTGCTAGAGCAATAATTATATTTTTTATAGTACGAAGAGTAGGGCATTAGTATAATTATATACGATTAACTTGCCAATAACAAAACACTTAAGTAGCACAGATTGGGTCTGCATTTAATTATTTATAATTTATGAGGGATGCCTTACGAACAATGGACGTGTATGATAAACTGTACACCTGGAAATAGGCTCACATCTTGTTGTATAATATTATATACATATAATTATACTGCTAACTAGATTTAGAGTTATAAGCAATACATGGCTCTTGAAACAATAGTTAACCTTTTCTTGAATATTCAGTGTTGTACCGACAAAACAATATCGACTCAATCACGTATCGATATAATTATGAAGCTACCGTGTTTTCATTTTGTAGAATAAAAAAATATGTTGAGATTTTGTTGTTGTTGTGTGGTGTAATTACTGGCCACTAACAGTTTTGGTCCTAGGTTCCGTATTAAAAGTGTCTACGCAATACTTTCATAAAATTGCTTTCAAACTGAGCCAATCCCAACAGCTATTCCGCAGTTTCCTAGATTGTAACTACGCCTCCTGACTTGACAATATCACGTTCCAGAGTATGTAGTGTTCCAGGAAAATAATCTGCTGCAATATGAACTAGCTGGTGCTAACACACCTGTATTCTACCTGGCCTTGTTTCGATAAAGTTGCGGAGTTCAGGTAGCGGGTGATTCACATAGTGATTAGTCACTGTTCGTTTGGTATATTCGATGCTAAGCCCATTAAAAAGCGATCGATTATCGAGTGTTATTTAGTTGTATACGATTGGCTTTTTGCGCTACGTGTCGCGAGTTCGATGACCACATGTTTCATATATTTTTCATCCCACCATCTCGGAAAGAGTATTTTTAATCTTCAATATCTGAGTGGAAAAGCCGTTTTTATTCTCTAGAGGATAAAGTAAATTGAATTTAGAACATCGTGTGCACTAAGTTTGTGAATTAAAAAAAACATTAAACCTATTTACTGCTACCTCTATGGTGCCGAGTATATAAAGTGTACCTATCTTGTGATTGTAAACGTTTTTTTTTTGCATTTAGTCATTTCCTCGCTGAGGTGGAATGAAAAGTTACGTGTTGCACTCGAGTTCAAAGATTTTTCACCTCGTGCTCTTTTGATTCCCTCGCTAACGCTCAGGATTCTAATTTTGAATCACTCGCTGCGCTCGTGATTCAATTTTAGAATCCTTCGCTTGCTCGGTCATCAAAATTGAACACGCGGTTAAAAAGCAACTTTGCACTCTTGTATAACAAATAACTATTTATGGCCTACATTTTTACTGGTCAAGATGTATGTATGAAATGTATGTTTGTAAACTGTACCCACGATACAAGGGACATCCTAGTGCCAAAGTATTTTTAAAAGAAAATTAAATTTCGCCGTTTACTTCTAACAAAATTAGATCACGGTATAAACACATGTTATAAACTCAAAGTCGATTGAAGAAGCGTTACTTTGGTATAAGCATGGTACACGATAGTATGGAACGATACCGCTTAGGGACACAATTAGACAATAAAGTCAATTAAAGCATCATATATTTTAATAGGTGCCTACCTTTTATTGTATTACAAGCTATTAAATTATTTAAAAAAACAACTGTAATGTTCATTACTTACAAACGTAGTTCAATAAAAGTTAATCAAATTACAAACTGTACGTGTTTTATTTTATCTGAGTTCAAATTATGTTCATTAATATTTTAATTTTGTTTCTGTTTTAATTAAATGGGGCACTAATTGCTTTGTGGTTGGAAAGTCAAATAGAGAGACGAACATCGTTTGTTTGAATGAAGATATTTAAGTTGAGTTAAATATGGCTGGCCTTTTCAAGGGATACGTACCTACGACTTCTTGCGGCTATCAAAATAAGACCTCAAATAGAAATAGCTCATGCAGTGAAGTGGTGGAAAGAATAGCTAGTGGTGACACATTTGAAATATTGTGTTAAAAACGTGGGTATACTTCTGGAAGCCCATTCCACACCTTACAGGTATGTAGTATATACAATCTTGTAAAAGAGAAAAAACAGATAAGAGATATCCATATCCACATATTACAATGACATGGATGATCTGTGACAAAACCGCGCGTCGGTAATGAGATCGAAGAGCCCTTCAGAGCATTCGCCTTTCACTTATTCCAGTCATACATGTACAAACTATGCAGATGCCTCTATATCCACATGACCTTCACCCGTATGTAACCCTAGTCTACACAGTAATGTGATTGATTGATCGAGCCCGCTGAACTTGAGCACTAAGAGCGCCCTTTATTGATACATCGAGACACGAGAGTGATGGATTCAGTGTAGGCTATGCTTTATGCATGATGTTCTATCGGGGTTGGATTGAAATGAGTCTTGGTATTCAGTGAACAGGCGTAGGTTGTGTTTGACTTTTATTTATTTATTTTAAATGCTTCATGTACAAAGCATAAAGGCGATCTTAATGCGGAAGGCATTGTCTACCAGATGACCTTAGGGTGATGCAGAGACAATGAAGGTAGATGCACCAAAAAACAAACTTAATTGAGATGTATAGTGAAAACTCTATTTAAAAAACACACTATCGGCTCTTTAATAAACTTCATCATATATCTGGTGATTTTGTATATTATCATAATCTCTTTGTTCGACTATACCACAAATAAATAAATAGTTACTAGGTACGTAAACTATACCGAGATGATTTTCCCTAACCCAAAAAAAAAGCGGGCACTATTACTGAAACTACGCCCCAGAGCAGTAAACAGGCAAAGTCAAAGGTAAAGTAGTCGAACAATGAACGTCAAAACTACGCGCGCTCATTGTGGGCCACAACAAAAGCAAGTGGACACGTTGGCACCGCTGCAGCTCGTAAACAACGCTTTGTTGCCATGGTAACAAGTCACACGAGATTTTTGTGGTTAATATAAATGACGGTAAAGTTGTGCTTTTGGACAAGTTTTGGACACATTTGAAGTTTTATGATTTAGAATAAAGCCGTCATAGTGTTACTTTGTTGAATTTTTACTATAAGCCATTGCTAGGTGTTGTAAAACACGTAGAATAATGTTTATATTCTAAATTCTACATAATTTTGGGATATGCCTTAGTAGTACGAGTTTTAAATAATAAGTAAAATGAGTCATTAAAGGCAAACTACAGGTACCTAGGTATGTAGACGAAAAACGTTAAATATAATTGACTTTATTTTAATTACAGATTTTACTTCTATTTTCTTTTAAGTAAGCTCATTATGGGTCCAAAAATGGCTATCTGGCTACACAAATATTTGTACCGTGCAGGAATCAAAGCCACGATCCATAGCGCATAAAGCAAATCCATTTAGTGAAAACCGACACCTGTCGCCGTGACATTGCGAACAGTAGGACCACTCATAAATAAAATGTTTTTCCGTCGCCTAAACCACTGGATTATGACATGATACAGGTGTGAATAGTCGTGGTTGACGGGATTAGGTCGGTTTGTGCTACGGTTTGAAGGTATTTCATAATATTTTATACAAAATATTGTTACTGTTAACCCGCAATTTGCCTCTGAATAAGATTAACAAACCAACTCACTATTTGCCAATATTAAGTTTGGGTTTCAGTTTTGAATTGCTTGGTAAGTAATATGCTTAATACAAATGTTTTGTTATAAAATATACATTAATTATAGAATAATATGTATTATTAATTATATACTTACACACACGAGTGAGGAGGGTCTGTGTATGTAAAGTCAGTGTACTAAAACACTACTATTAACTGTATTAATTTGGCATATAAATTGATGAAACCAAGGCCGATAAAAAGCGCCATTATATGGCAGGTTGCCAACTGAGTCACAATTAGTGTCAAATGTGACCAGATTGGTATAAAATATGGTGGAACAATGCAAAGGTTGATAAAATCGCATTATAGTGACACATTGAAAATTAGAAACCTGACTGATTTATTGTTGTCATTAATAATTTCCAATCATTATTCCTTAGGATTAGCATCCGCGCTTGCAAACAACATACTCGATTTACACTATCCCCAATCACTTACCTAGCAACTGATATTTATGTGAAGAAAAACTTGTATCCTCTTTACAAAAGATAGTTTAAAGCAAGTCATGTAAAACCCAGGTTTTAAATATATCCGTCACTTTCTAACGTCATATAACAAATAGAAACGGGGCATATCTTAAACCCTGGGTTTAAATGTTAATATCGGTTTTCATAATTCCACGTATTTCGTCTTATAGCTGTCTCAATAATAGTTAGTGTGTGTATCCACAAACATACCCACTCAACTCAAGAGACAATACTCATAACAGTTTGAGTTTAATGTGAGTTTAAACGCTCCGTCTCGAAGGACCACAACTAATGGTTGTTTATTTAGTTCCTCCACTTATAAACTAACAAACACGTAAGGAGCCGGGAGGGTGTGAAACGATGTGTTTGTGTTGGTTCAATAACCATTACGGTCCGGGTATGAATATAAATACAGTCGTGATCGAAGGACCAATAGTTAAATAACAATGAATCATTATTTATCAGCCCACAAACTTACACTACTGATTGAAAATGACGAGATTCAGATTGAGTAAGGCGAAATCAATCAACTCAACTTATCGCTGCCCACTGCTGGATATAATATTCCACTCCCAAGTAGCGCCACAAGCCTTGATCCTCCGCCTCCGCAACTAGTCCACCCAAGATACCTTTTTCTGATCATCTGTCAATCGGGCACGTTTGCCGATCCGCGTTCTATTAGTTATGGCCTGTCTACTAACACAACGATGAACGATATAGAATACTTATATAAAAAGCAGGTTCGGTCAAAATAGTGTAGTAAAGCGTAGTTATGAGCGAATAATATTTAAGGTATATTGACAAGTTTTCGTCAAACATGACATTAATGTAAGAGTCTTCAGGGAATGTAAATAAAAAAACAGATGAGCAGGATTTACGGTAGGAGAGAAGGAAAAAGATCCCTTTCTTTTGAAAGTTGTGAGCAGAGGGTCCGTAACTCCAACAGTAGTTTGGAAGACATTAATCAAAGTATCGTCACACCCTCTAAGCAAAAATCGCTTAGAGGGCGAAACTATCCCTTGGTAGGTAGCTTAACATAACTTCTTAACATCACATGTATGTACATATTGTACATACTTATATATTAGCCTGTCAATGTACACAAATTAATATCAGCCGGTGAAAAACATTGTGTCTTGTATAATTCACCATAAATATTTGATAAAACAGATAATTGGCGACAACCATTCTGTTAGCAATCTAGACAGTGTTATATAAACAGTACAATCACAGCATAATCAATGAAATAATTTGGGAATACTAACGGTGGTCTCTTTTTAATAAAAAAAAAACATAAGTATAAGGTCCCAACGGGAAGCGGGGGGGGGAGGGGACTAAGGTTGTCTGGTAGAGAATGCCTACGGCATTAAGACCGCCTTTGTACATTGTACATGAAGCATTTTAAATAAATAAATAAATAAGTATAGGATATAAATTATTTATTCCTGATATGTACTCTACTTGCTTGATAACAACGCGAATTTAGTGACCATCGCCATAAGCCACGTCTATTTTTCCGTAAATGAGAATTTACGCAGATTATATTTGAAACTGCCAAATTAGGCTAAAGACAGTTCTAAATATTTTCTATCGTTTTTCAATACTTTTTATAAGAAATAAAAATAGTGTGATTTAAATTAGTTTAGTGCGATGCGCAACAGAATCAGGGCCAGTACCGAAGTCGCTATTGACATAATCCCATTAGTCTTTATCACACCCACAGGTTGGGAGAAGGTGGCTTTTTCAATACTACTCCAGTGATGAGCTACACAAGAAGCTTATACGGCCGCGGTAAAATTTTGGAACGTCACTACTAAACTAAACCTGGCAAAAGCTTATATACAAATTAAAACATTCCACCTCATCCCATGTAACGCACACGGGACACCTCTGATTTATTCCATCTCCCGAACTCAGGGAATGCGTTTATTGCTCCAGTCGTAGTGTGAGTCGGTGTTCTATTATCTATTTTATGTGCAAACTATCAGAACTAAACTAACCTACCAAATGGCAAGCGATTTGTTGCTGATCTGTTTCTATTAAGGGTTATAAAAATCACCTTTGTATTCCGCGAGAGAAAGGAACCTCCTCTCTTCTAGCAAATCTAACAACTATTTATTCTGTACTTCTAATAAAAGGTGACTACAGGAGGCTGGGCAGTAGCATTCTTGTGCTTTTATCTAAATCCTTTTGCCAAGTATGGTTATTATGACAATTTTTAAAACCGAAGCTCCTCGTATCTTTCAGGCAGTTGATCTTCGGGCTTATAATGATGATGACTATTACATGACCCAAATCAAATCAATCGTTTATTAGTGAATGTAGATAAATACTGTCTGACAAATAAAGAAATTTTATCTAAATTATATGTGTACGTGTAGGTAATGAGTAAATTATTGTTA
Organism: Allophyes oxyacanthae; assembly: GCA_932294325.1. Lineage (NCBI taxonomy): Eukaryota > Metazoa > Arthropoda > Insecta > Lepidoptera > Noctuidae > Allophyes > Allophyes oxyacanthae. The sequence goes on along the minus strand of OW028635.1, from coordinate 182,595 downwards.
TTTCCCAAAACAGTCGATAGTAGCTATTCGTCCATGAAAGTATCAAACACAAGTTTTATTTTCCAAGATACCCTACAAAGGTATACTACAATCACCAAATCAAATCATTTACTCGCTTAATATGGGTAGAGAGGTGGTACATTTCGTGCTATTAGCATTATCTAGTATCCGCATATTGACCATCACTGGTATGCGAGACTTAATACAAGAATAAATTACAATTTATAACCACCTAATGCATTAAATGTATAATAAATGTGTTTATCTAGATCCGAGGCTTTCATATCTGGCTCCGACGGAGCCACCAAGTTCCTCAACGAATAAAACCAAATGAGAGCACACTTTACATGCACTCTCTGCATTTTCTTAATATTGTTTGTGGAGGAAAGACTTCTTAGATTTTTGGATGAAATAAAGGGTAAATGGTATTGACAGAGTTAAAGAGATTGTTTGAATAGAAATATATACCGTGTAATTGCCGTGTTTGCGACCCCTACCATGCTACACCCCTAGATTTCCACAGATTTTTATAATTCCCATGCGATGGGGGCGCTATACTTTTCGGACACTTTTATTTCCCTAAATCGATATTGAGAGTTAAACTTTTTGTTATCTAGGGCGCGAGACCTAGAGGGAACTATTGTATGTAGGCAAAATAAGTAGGATTCAGAGTTGCTTCTTGGAACTAAGACTATTACCTAAGCAATCTATTTCGTTTTCTTAAAAAAAAAAGAAAAAAAAAACTATAGTGATGATGATGCAAGCAAAAAGTATAATATTAAATAAAAAAAATAAAAATGACCTAAAACCACAGAGCAATCCAAAGCAAACAAATAAGAAGACAATTTTCTTAAAAAAGGCCTGAAACATTATCATAAAACTCCCCAAACACAACATTGTAATAATATTAACAAGTATTACAAGCATTTTGTTCCACAATAACATCTTTCTACAAAGATCTCATTCTTGGTCCTTCGGTACGGCATTACATAGCTCCCGCGAGGACCATTCCATTTTTAAAATCTCCGTGCCGCCGCGGTATCGGCTTAATGACAAAACGAAACAATCTAAATGGAGTCATTGTGAAGGGTTGCTCGTAAAATCAGCGCCTACCCCCGGGGGAGGGAGGGGAATGGCTACATCGGATAAAAATTAATTGTCCTACTTGTTTGGAACTTTTTAATTGTTTTTGAACAGGATGTTAGGATTTAGGTGGGAATATTGTGTAACGTTAATATAAGGGTAATGATAAATTATGCTTGAATGTGGAAGAAGCAAAATGAGTATGTATAAATCGTAGCAGGTGGCTTTCTGTAGTTCAGGGCCCCATGGGACAAAGGTGTGATTTTTTGTGTGAATTTTGGAAAGTTGAGTATCCGGAGTAACATGGTAAAACCTCGTGACTGTGCTTGAATACAGCCTACACATTTTTTCCTATCTGTACCACCAAAACATTAATTGCCGCTTACGTGTCTAATTGTTCTCTACTCTGTTTCATTTGCGATGTTTTAGCATCTAAAGCGTACTGCAATCTTGAATGCCATCAGGATTTCAGGAAACTCACCATAAACATGGGGTTCATGGAAATAGCTCGAGTAATAGCCAATACCTATGTAGTTTGACGTCTTATGGGCAGTCAGACCAATAAGCAGTTCTCCTTTGAGTGGAATGAATTTTAAATAAAAATAGACAAAATAAGTGGGTCTTTTGTTTTTATTACCACTCTTAATTAATGTAATTAACGCAAAATGTTTTCCGAACAATGTTTCCCTTTATACCAGGAATTATGAAATTAGTTACCAGCAGAAGACAATAGGTCCATTTGTTATATAATATGAATTCATTTTACTATGGTCTTCTTATTCTGTCGTTTACTAACGTGATAAAACATGCTTTAAGTCATCAATAGTAATATGCATATAAACATAATATAAATAAATTATTATGACTTTCAAAAAAGTCAACAAAAAATTGTCCCAAAACTGGTTATCAAGATAATCCTTAGTAATCCTCTACAGTGATCTATTCCGTTATAGAAATAAGCAATTCATTTCCCATTCCGTATTACCTTTATTTTCGTTACCGGTTCTCGGAAGTGGCAGTAAATCGGACAGTAGTAAAGTACTCGCCAACTTGGGCGCTTGCTCGAATAAAAAAGTCAGTAGCAGTAATGAGAAGCACAGAATAAGAAGTAAATGAAGTGTGATGATGTGAAATTTATCTGCACAATCGCTGTGTAACCGTTAACAATATACAGCACAAAGCCTTGACCTTCATGCTCCAAAATGATTACGGCAAATACAGTCAGATATGCGGGTTTTTAAAATCTGCCGAAATGTTAAAGTTTAATCAAAAGACAGACTACACAGAGTTTACGCCTTTCATGCGCTATCTAATACCAAACAATTCTTCTCAATGTAAGGGAGACTGAATACAGGAATAATAATAATTTATGAGCACTCCAGTTACTTACTTCGCCATGGCCTGGGGACAGAATTACGAGAGCTTGACGACTTCCCTTAGTATCCGTCCGGTGAGTCTCCGGTGGTCTGTTGTTTTAATACTTCGTGTCAGAAGCATTACATGGTCGTTCCGGGGTCAAACAATATGTTCAATTCAATTTATTTATTTGTCAATACAATAACATAATTGTGGTCACTATGTCCTACCATTAGATGGTATACAAACTATGAAGTAAGTATACAGTTGAGAAATATATATTATAAAGAACTCGATGAATTCAAAATTATATTAAATTAAAAGATGACAATAAGAATAATAATTAATGGTAGTTAATTGAAATTCGGCACAAATAAACATCATAAATGTCAACGCTATAATACAAATTCTTGATTTCGGAGCACGGAAATCAATTTTTAAAAACTAATTAAGGAATAAAAATTAAACTATAAGTATGTCCATGCCGATTTAGAGGCGATTTAATATTGTCTTAAAATGATCACACGGGCAGGCTCATCCGGTGGGATACAAATGGCTGAGCCTGCATTATAAACAATTCTTATAATACTAAGCTGACAATTCTTATAATGCTAGGCATGCAGAAATGATAACCTAAGCTTAGTCTAAGGCCTCTGCCTTAGACTAAGCTAAGGTTATCATTTCTGCTGGGGTGGGGTATCCATAACTACAATGTCAATATTACGTGTTGTGTATTGTATTAAAGTCTTCAAAACAAAATACGATAATGTAAAGATCCACCATATACCATTATTTGTTATAAAATTACAAGTATTATGGTCTACACTTGCTTACAACATGTACCCAATAAACTGTAGACTTAACTCTACCACTTTCAAATGCCTGTTTAATAGTGAAATATTTCACCTTCTAACTATTCCAAAGGGACTAATTCTACGTGTAAGGGGATTCTATGAGAACTGTAATACAATTATAACTACGTTCCCTTTGTTATAAACTATTTCTGAATTGACTACAAAATATTTTCCTTATTTTAGCATACATTTTTTACTTATCTTGATTACCACCGAAGAATCTAGATTAAAAAAGTAAAAAGTTGCCAACCAAGAATAATTAAACTCCAGACTAAAAATACTAATTATAACAAGTCTAATCTAGGCTCATATTTTTACATTCGTCTCGAAAGACCAAAAATCTCATAACAAGGAACGATCCTCGGTCCAACGAACGAATGTACGTTTAATTTAGTTCAGCCTTAAAAGAGCCCCAAATCCCGGATTAGGGCTGGAAGAGACCTCGTGTGCCGGCCCCGGATCTCGCGGGATTTGCCAAATTAATCCCGCACTGTTTACTTCCCTAATCTGCTCAATCTTGGACTCTATGTGCCCTTTTTCTTAGAACTTCCTTCGTCATCTGGAATTCGGAATAGTTAGGCTTAACCGGAAACGGCCCTTATGTACGGATAATACCAGGGTATTGATCAGATCAGACAAGGTATTTATTTACCCACCAAACGAAATAGGTCACATTAAAAATTATTTTATTGTATTGCGCTGACGTATTACCTATTAAAGGTATTGCAAGTATTTTTTACACCATTTCATATCAACTCGTAACCGTCCACCTAAATGCTGCTAAGAATGAAACACTTCATACACCGCTACAATCAACATTCGTGAACACACTCGTGCACGGAAGGAGCTGATGCCCATTTTGGAAAAGCTGGCTTTTATAACTTATAATTTATACCATAAAATACTTAGAATAAATCGAAATATAAACATGAATGGTGCTTAGGTACGGAGGTCCTTTTAAAAATATAAACGGAACTAGGGCATTCATTATCTCGTGTTAGGCACAAATAAATTGTGTTCTGGCTCGTTTGGTCCCTAATTACGTCACATTTAGCTACAAACGGTAATGAGTAAAACAGGACGAAAATAATGATTATTTGTCATGACAGCCTACTAACTGAATATCTTTGAAGGTTAGGCCGCGCGGTGGGAAAAGGTAGGTAGATGAAATTTTAGCGAATATAAAATTTTGTACCCCTTACGTACGCCCGTGTACGCATATTGCGCGCACGGAGGAGTGTGAGATGTGGCATATTTAAAGTTTATATGGAGAAAAAGTGCAGAAGCAAAGTTCCACTCGGGGAAGCTATTTTCATGCACCCCGCATGATGATTATAATTTATTTTCTAGCCTGTTGTGAGTCCCACTGCTGGATGTTAATACCTATTAATAAAAGTTTTTGTAACGTATTTAGATTCGATTCTTTGGTATATTATGATCAGCATAATTGTTTACATAGACACGTGAAGGTTAGGTATTAAAAGACCGAATTTTATACTAAACAGAGGGAGGCGGTGGACCTCTCATAATTGAATTTCTAGATTTGCCCGAGATAGGTAAAACTTTTCATTCGTTTCTACCACGGGCTTCTACTTCAGTTAAGTCGCTGATTCAATTTAATTCTGTCTGAGTTATTACTTTTATTATCATTTAATTCGGCATTAGTATTATAATGAGCTATTAGAGAATTTGGACGGCATTGTGGAACAGTCGTGGTCGTGTTTTAGATCGTAAAGTCTGTATACAGGACTGATATTTTTATAACTTATATTTTGAAATAGAAATTAAATGCAATTTCAATCACCTATTAGGTGACATTGAATTTTGCTAAGTTTTAGTGAATCCATAAGTCATTACTGTGATAACGCAATATTGTTTACTTAATTTACCTACTATAAAAAGTATGTTACAATAATGTAACGTTAAGAGTTAACAATTACTACAGGACCAGGTTAACTAGTAGTTGTTTTAAATTTTCTTTTAATGAGTTCTTAAACAACGGGACTACGTCCAATATCTTAAACCTAACAACTTTTCAACAAAACTTCAGAGGGTTACATTTATTCCATCTCCACTTGAGATGTCTTCAAATAACAAGTCATCCTGTTCAATTCGAAACAAGTAGGAGGATATAATTCACGTCCAGACGATCTCCCCAATCAAATTAGCATAAAAGTGCCTTCGCCAATGGGCGCCGTTGGGTGGCGCAATTAGTGGCGGCCGCACCGCGCTCGACCCCAACTTAATGCTTTTTAAAACAAATGCAAACGAATTCTCCAGCTGATTTAAGACTGTTTTGATTCTACGATAATATAGCTTTTTCTAAAAAAAAGTTTTAGAAAGCTAACGTATCGCCTTTGAATACAAAATTTAAATAGTTATCATGTATGAGCTTACTATTCAATATTATCTCTAAAGAAAGCTTCCATTTTTATTGAACCATTTTGAATTAAACGAATCGCCATACTGAATCCCCTAGTCTATATCCCAACGGACGCGTATAGTTTATAGCTACATGAAACAGCAAGTTGGCTCAGCAACACATGTAGTAGAAGAAACAGTTGACCTAGTTAGGGGCAAAAACTGAGAGCATACATGTATCGATATCGGGACGTGAGTCCGCGTCCTATGTGGGTGGCACAAGCGACGCGGAGCGAAGCGATATCAAGCGATGTTACATTAACTGGTCTTCATTAATTTCAGATAGAGTTACGTCCAGTTTCCGAAAAAAAAACTCCCTTGATTTTTTGCACATTTTTTTAATCATACTAATTTATACTATTATTGTAAATGTGAAAGAAATTCGATGTTTGGATGTTTATTACTTAATCATGCATAAACGGGTCAATGATTTTGATAAAATGTCCCACACAGATTGCACACATACATGAAGTAATTCCCCTACGATGTGAATGTAACCGCGGGCAACACCTAATTATTTTTATTTAAAATATTTCTGCATTGCTTAAGCTGACTTCCTTAAAAAAATATCCATAACTAAGGAAAAGATGTTCGTATTGCATCGCATCGTAGCATTTATTGTGCACGTAGGACAACGGGTGGCAGAACTCGACGCGGATAAAAACATGGAGTACCTAGTGTGTGAAACAAAAGGCGACTGGAAAGCTGGAAGAAGTGAGCAGAAACTTGAAGAACGACAAATAGAATACATGTTGATGCAGTTTGTGGCGTGATGGGGTTGAAGTTTTATCTAGTGATAAATTATATATTATGCATGTTATATCAATACCCTAACAATTCAGACGAATAATATTCCTGACAACAGTTCTAGAACTTTCAACAACGCGGAAATTCTCTCAAACCATGAGGGTTAAAATATATAATTCGATGTTGATCAACCACTTCAACCCCTACAACATAATTTGCATATAATAATAAATCCTTACATTTTCAAGCAGTTTTTTTCACTGAATGCACCCTCACAAATTATCAAAGGGTTAACTGAAGAGATTGCTTGTACCCCTTCATTTACTTTACAAAGGGTAGTAACGAGGTACAGTCCACACCACAAATAATGTTTACATGCAGACTAAGTAGCGATTGAAAGAAAACTTTCAGTTTTGTGTGTAGACCTTTACTCAGCAGTGGGATAAAATGGACAGACCGGGGGGGCTAAAAAGGCCGCTTTAGATAAATCATAATATGATTCATATTACGAATGTCAAAATATCTACTCAATTGATGTTACTAAGCAAATTATAAGATGGATTGCTCAAAGTGGCCTTTTTAGGCCCCCGGGACACCGAATGAAATTAAATGATAACATAAGAATATTAAAAAATAAACACCATTAAATATCGTTAAATATATTCCAACATATTATTGGTCCATTAGGAAATGTGACAGAGAATTTTTAGTACAGAATATAATAATAAATTATTGTTGAAGTAGTGACAAAGAAATTCACAAACAGTACAAACACGTCATAATTATTGTGCCTTCCAATGCATACCCACGTCAAATAACTTAATAAACTTGTCAAAAAATTATGAAATATTTCATACAACATTTAACATTGCGTATTTTGTTGTGCGCTCGAAATTAAATTGTTATATGTAAAATATTGTGACGTACTCGTATGTAGGTATGTAGATATCTTCATATTTCATCTGAAAATATAATTTAATATCGTAATACGAGTTCGCTTTCTCTCTTCGTGGAGTTTACTGAACATCAGGTGGATTTGTTTGCGAGAATGAAATTATAATATCAAATACGATTACATAATGCCTGATGCGCTTATTCTTAACACTGATAGGGTTGATAGGACAATTTAATGATAGATAGTGTAAGAAACTGGCCATACATCTAGTAGGTACGTCTTCGGAGGTACCTTGAAACCTAGATAAATAGATAAACAGGACCGTTTTAAGATATTTGGAGGCCATTTTTGGTCTCGTCCAGGTTACATAATTATTGTTTTTCTTTTGTATTTTTTTTGTACTTTCGTTTGATTTGGCGAGTCCAGTATAAAACTTTTTTCTTCTGCAAGTGTCATAGTCAAAGAAATATTCTTTAAATCTCTGCAGCACTTTATAAGGCATAAGTAAACGTCCACTTGACTCCACCACTATAAGATAAGACCAGGGGCTGTAAGTGTGTGCACAGATTGCGAGCTATTATCTACGAGCCCCCCAGGGACCGGGGGCTGGCCCTCGGTGATACTTTGTGGTGACAAGTGGCTCACACATTGTTGCTCTCATAATCAGTAAATAAAGGTTTATTCTGTCGTTGGAATTGTGATGGGTCCATACATAGAGCCAAGTTAACCCACCACTGGCTACATGCTGTAATGCTCGTATCGCGCCAAATGTGGTTTTGTTATCATGTGGTTTGGCCATCGTATCTGCTTTACATGAATCATAATTCATATGCGTGATAATATTTTATTGATAAATATACCCAATTAAGCACATATAAAATAAATATTATAGAAGCACTCTTACGAAGCTAAAAATCGAGTGTATGTAAAACTGTACTCTTGGGTTACTTTTGTTTGAAAACAAAGAAATTACTTTTTTTTTTTTTTTTTTTACTTATACCTACTCTTCGCAGACGGTGTGCGGAAACGGAGGAATAGGTATGTTTAGAAATTCCCCTGTATCGTAGTTGCTTTTACATACTCTTTCACACAGATTTGGAACTGTATTTAATTATTTATATAGACCATGTCCTCTTCATCGGTTTCGATGACGGCGACCCTAAAATAAATTTACTTTCTCGCGTGAACCCTAATATTATGGCTCGCTACACCAAAGTTGGATTTAAAAATCCGATCACAGAACAAGCAACGAGTTAAAGAGATGCAATACTTAATGGCATAGGTATGGTACCTATATATATATATTGTGTGGGGATAGAATCCACGATCTATCATCAATTAAATTATTAATTAAATCAAACTTTTAATTCGTTATTTTTACATAAATCTTTTATGTGGGTACATCACTAAAACAGTATTCTTAAACGTCCGCGGCCAAATATTCACACCTTTGTCTTCCACATAACCGCAGACATTCCGCCAACATTATCCTCGGGTAATATCCACACGACGCGACGTTACGACCGCGCTCCATGTCGCTGTGCTCCGTAATGTGGGATCAGCAGAGAATGCGGCCGTCACGTGACCTGACTGTGTAACATGTTCCATTTTGTTACAGACGGGTTATGCTTGGGTTTAGATTTAAATATAGTGCTCGTAAAAAATTGGCTTGTTAGTGAAGATTTTGGACGTTTGGTTCAGCGACGCCGACATGAGCGCCGCGACAGAATTTTGTCGTCATGACAAGATGAGATAATGCTTTAAATCCGTCAAGTAACATGAAGTCGACGCAATAGAAAGTCTGATGTTAGCGGGCGCCGGCGACCGTTCGCAGCTTAAAGCTATGTATTCACTAGGCAACAATTGAGGCGCAACACGCGCTCAACATAGCTCAACAGCGCGCAACTTCGCCAGATAACGCGGAATATGACGCGTGTCTTGTTTGTCTCCGTTCAACGTGTAGTTGCACATTAAATATTGAGCTATATGTTGAGCTACAGTCTGAGCAGTATATTTTGTTGCCTAGTGAAATAATAAATTAAAAACCTGTTTCCGAACGAGCTAATGCGACGACAAAATTATGTCGTGACGCTCATGTTAGCGGTCGACAATGTTATAATTCGCTTATTTGACAAAATTTAAGTTTTTTTTCTCAATCGGTCCATATTGATTCATATTAGTTCGTAAACATCTGAATATGTGCCCCTGCTCCTCTTGACACAACTCATATGCAGTCCTCAATATCAGGAAGTATTAGGTACTTACATATTTATAGCCGCCGCTCTGATCATATCTGGCACCTGTTTAGGTACATGTATGACACCATAGTGGTGAATACTATGCATTGCAACGACGTATGACATGAAGACTTTTACAAAAATCGCTCCTCCCGGCATCAAGCTAGACTCTTCTTAATATTTATACAACATTGAATTGAATTAATTCCCGAAGTTCCCGCCATCTCTCACAAGTCGAGCTCAATGGCTGACTTTCGCAAGTTTGCGCAAGTTTTTCAGCGCCTCAGATATCATCTGGTGGATGATTTATATTGCCGTGCGTGGGGCAAAAAGTTCCGAACATGCCCCCTGCCCCCCCGCACCCCCGCACCCTCGCCCCGCGAGGGCAGTTGATGAATTCCATCCATACGTTGAGTGAGTGTATGAAGTTGAAACAGAAGTCCTACTTGGTACAACGCCCTACAATAAGTTCGCTCTAGTACTCGCCGTACGCGATGCAACGTGAACAACGACACACATGAGGGGTTGACTAGTGAAAGGCAGCAGTGTCGTGATTGCGAGCGATCTGACGGTCACTACGGTCCCGGCCATTACTTTCTTCATAATAAAGCAAAATATCGCGACAAATGAAGTATATAGTGAATGTTCTTCTATTATATAGAATCTATATAATAGTAGAACATTTATTGGTTTTATTCGTCATCTATATTATACGAGGGGCGTTCAATGTATTCTCGGTTTCAGCATGAAAATAAAAGTTAATTCAATTAAAATTATTTTTATTTTTCAATGTAGTCCCCCATTACCTCAATGCATTTATTACATCTCGAAATTAATTCTTCAATACCCTGTAAAAAATAACTTTCCCACTTCTCTGAAAAATGCGCATTTATGGCCGCACTAAGCTCTTCATCGTTGAAAAATCGTTTTCCCCGAAGGTTTTTTTCCAAACTAGGTAACAAATAATAATCACTTGGGGCTAGGTCCGGACTATAGGGTGGGTGGTTTATTTCTTCGAAACCACAATCTCGCACAGCAGCCTTGGAAACACGTGCCGTGTGGACTGGGGCATTGTCGTGAAGAAGCAACACACCGGCGGTCAGTTTACCCCATCTTTTTTCTTTAATTGCCTCCCGTAAATTTTGCAAAGTGGATGAGTAGGAAGCTGCGTTTATGTTTTCACATTTTTTTGTGTAGTAAATCAACAAAATTCCCTTTCAGTCCCAAAAGATCGTAGCCATGACTTTTCCGGCGGACGGAACGACTTTGAATTTCTTAGGGGGGACACTGCTTGCTTATGCCACTGCATGGACTCCTGCTTACTTTCAGGGTCATAATGGTGAACCCACGTTTCATCTCCAGTAACAATTCAATCGATAATACTAGTTGGAACTTCACCACAGAGCTCTAAAAACTCTCTACAGCACTCGATTCGCACTTGTTTTTGAGGCGCCGTGAGCATACGCGGCACCCATCTTGCACTAACTTTTGAAATGTTAAGGAGGTCATGAAGAATAGTGTGTATGGTACCAACGGAGAGGTGGGTCATCTCTGCTATAATTTTCGTCTTCATTCGGGATCCTCCAGTACAAGCTTCTCAACTTTTTTCACGTTTTCATCCGTAGAGGCAGCAACCGGGCCGCCCGAGCGAGTGTCGTCTTCAATACTCTCTCTGCCCCTTTTAAATTCACTTGACCACTTTTGAACCATAGATAACGAAGGTGCAGAATGTTGGTAAACAACCACTATCACTTCATGAGCAGTTTTTTGACTTTTCCTTGTTTGGTAAGGAATTTAATCACAGCGCGGTGCTCGATTTTCTTCAGCATTGTCAAGTTAGCCATTCCAGTTGTCGTAGACTAAGGGTAACTAGTAAACTAATAATCACAACTATATGAAATTTTATATTTATACCCTCAGATAATGTCTTTAATTAATTAATTTTTCAAATTACCCATATCATTAATTAATCACCCCAATACCGAGAATACATTGAACGCCCCTCGTAGATGATGAATAAAACAAATAAATATGTCCTTATCGCGCGCGAGTTCTACATCGTAAATAGTGAGCCTTCTGAAACTACCCACTGCGTGGCCTGTGTACCGGGAACTTTTGTAAGATATATTAAATTGTATGAAATATGAATCTGGACTTGCACACATGTACCATCGGCGCCGGTCATCACTGTGTGTATGTTTATACGGAGCAAAAACTTGCCAAGTGTGTGTCGGGTACGCGTGACGTAAGGTTCCGTAGTAGTATCATCATTTTGTGAACGTAAAAAGTTGAAAAAAAATACAATCGATTTTCAAATGACAAGTAATAAAAATATTTTTGTGCGTTTTTAAAAGAAGTTTTAATATGGAGTCAACTGACTTGATACATAGGTACCCGCTACACTTACAATATTTGAAACTCAAAAATAAAACTATCAAAATTATAATATTGTAAAGTTCTGTTAAAATCAACGACTATTATCTTTTTATATTGAATAAACTTGCGTTGAACCACTATCTTAGCGATGATATATCTCAGAACCTATGCACTCGCGCCTTGAAGACTGCCAGGGTATACCTAACGAATTTCATTCAGATTTTTCATGCATGTAGTTGAAACGTTTCAGGAAATACCTATATGGTGAAGCGGTGAAGGTGATAGTTTTACCCACTTAATGTATTTTAACAACTTATTATTTACCTATGTTTAACAAATAAATGATTGGAATTGAATTGAGATATAAACACATTGTTGTAACAGACGGATGGACATGACGATACTATAAATAGTTTTCCAACGGAACTCTAAACCGAAGGGACTCGTATGTATGTTTGTACATACATGTTACAAAAACGTAGGGATGTTATTAAACTGTATTCATGCGGACGTGTGTGTCTCAGACTAGTTGTGGACTGACTGCGGACTAGTCGGGGGTCGCGCGCTCTGCAAGTATAACTCAAGTTAGATGAGCTCACTGCGACACGGAACTTATGGCAAGGAGTTAGGTTATGTCGAGTTGGCTCTTATTATTTGCGTATCGTGATAATATAGAATGACTTTCAGTTAATTAAATAAAAAATAAAAATTTAAGTAATAGATAATAAAGCCATTAAAAACACTCCACAGATAGCAACAAAGTAGATAGAAAAGAAAGTCCTTCAACCTAACCACATCACTTCTCTATGTATATAATATATATAGTATAAAATAAAGTCGCTTTCTTCGTCTGTCCGTCTGTCTGTATATCCGCTAACTCCTAAACCACGCAACGGATTCTGATGCAGTTTTCACCATAATTTTGAGCATTTCTTCCGGAAGTTTATATGTATAATCATTTCATATTTAATGTAAGGATAATTGCACTCATTCGAAGCAGGGGGTGGGTCGTTAGTTTAATACATAATTGTATAATATGAGTAAATAATAAACACCTGCCAATTAGGACCGGGGAGAACAGAAAGTAGATTCGTAAAATACATACAATTATAGATTACCTATGTGTAATTTGTTATGAAACAATAAATAAAAAAATATGGAAATAGCTGAACTCTACAGTAGGTAAATACGTATTGGGGACCTTTCTACAGTCTCCCTCCCCGAGAAGTGCCCTAATAGGCGTGGCACCGAGGTGGGCTTCGGCGCAGTCTTTTAAGAGTACCCGAAGCCCACCTGTAGGTGCCGAAGTGGACCACCGTGGTGAGTTTAGCCGGTAGGAGTCCGGCACACCCCTTCGCCCCCCCAGGCGGAGGATAGCCCTATGATGGGTTCTCACCAAGTTAAACAAAAAAAATAAAAAAATGGTAAATACGTATTTAAATACCAACATCAGTTCTTTAGGAATATTCATTTCATAATATCAGGTGACCAGTACAACGAGTTGTTCCCAGAGGTAACAATTTCTTTGTTCTTACACTTTTCTCATCTTTTTATTTGTGAGCAGCATTCAATGCAAAGTGATCCTAATTGCCAATTAGCGTTTCTTATAAACTTGAGAGTTCCAAAGGATTTCTTAAGTATTTCAAACTTTCCCTATTTTGTTCTTAACGTTAAGAAAGTCATCGCTCACTGTTCATCCTACTTGTGATAACTTGCAAATGAAAATATTTATTAAGAGTTAAATTAAGATCCTGTTCAGACGAGGCGGTTTACGTGCGATTTAAGTCGCGCTTTATTATTTGAGATATTGTGAGATACGTATGGCTGTTTAAAATCTCATGTTTTGATTTTCATCATCAAATAACATATGAGATTTAATGTCTAAATAATTTAATCAGCCTTTGGAAAACCGGGAGTAAAGCTGCCTTTCCATAAAAAATAGAAAGCCAACACTTATACATCCTGTATACAGCCTATACGGGGTGGTAACGACGTTATGACATTTAAAAATGAAACCACGTATTTAGTATCACTTTCTGAAGCAATGCACGGCACGGCAGGGAATTTGTATCTAACAACCAAAAATAAACCTTATGGAATGGACTTAGAACTTAAACGCCACAGCAGCTTAAGCATGCCGCGGGATTATTGATTATTTTATTACCTCTTCGCTCCACTCTACTTAAGTGGATAGGCAGTCTTAAAATCTGTATATTTTTAGTATTTAAGCTAACTTGCATGATTTGCTGTTCGACATATCATACCGCGACTGATTCGCACTAAACACACATTACCGCGTCTAGCAGTCAAGAAATATTTAAGTGAATGGACATATTTATGTGGACTTCCAGTTTGAGAACCCCCGCACCTAATCTGGACGCACGGGTGAACCGCGTTACCTGGACACAACGTTATATACGTAAGTGATTAAAATTGTATGGGTTTAAGCTAGGTAGGTAAGTAAGTATACTTAGTCTTAGGAGAAATGTTTGAGTTGTACGAGATTAGGCCTCCGGAGCCGTGTTACGAAGCCAACTTTATACTTGTGTTCACTGAGTAATTAAGTTTAGTGCTGGGATCTCTTATCATTACAGCTTCCAGCGTTTACAATGCCTGTGTTGGTACCAACCAGAAACAAAAATACCAAAATTTGCGTTAGTAAACATTATCAACTTTATTTTTGATGAAAGCAACTTCAGTTTGTAGATAATATTCATAATTATATAATTCCCCTTACTAATAAATGCTGTATAAAGTTATGTGATGGGATACTTATCTAATTTTTTGACGTATATTAAGCTTGATATAAATCCGCATTTAGTGGAGCGCGCCTTTGTGGAGTCCTATACGATATAATTATTATTAGTTGCGACAAACTTGTCAGAGGTTAATAACAATGTAAAACTAACTGTGAAGATTAAAAATTTACGTTTTTCTAGGTACACACCAAAATTCTTCATTCAAAGTTCCAACTGACGAAAACTTTTGTCCAAACAGGTTATGTGGCATGCATGACATACGTCTGCTGTACGGACTGTATCTACTATCTTCTATAATAAAATAGAAAGGTATAACGACTAGTCGCAGCGGCGCGGGCAGCGAGCCAGCTCGGTCTATACACCTACCATTAAGTTGTCGGTAAGGTCCTATGCTTACTGCCCAGGGTGTGCCGGACATACTTAAGGGTTCAATCAGGGAGGCTTTTTTCGTGCACCCTAAGATCAAAACATCTACACCATAAAGTCATAAATAACGCTTGAAAATTTTGGTCCAAAGAATTTATGTTGACAAACATTTGGCGCCAATGTAGGTAAAGCTTGGGTTACACTTCTCTATTTGGCAGGGTTGCCGTTTTAAACTGTGAGCGAGATATTATCTCAGAATATTACGATAAGCGCTGCGAATATTTTCAACGAATGAATTCCCCACGAGTCGAGCGCGCCGTTACATTCTATTATGAATTGAGATAAACTTTTAACATACAACGCGGTTTTCATGCAGCTTGCACGCTGCGCTCGAGTCCGCACCATGAAACGCTCCGCAGACGATCGACTTGTAATATATTGATGATATTATAACTTATTGCGTATGTCAACTGCGTCAGTGGTTTAGATCCTGGGGTCGATTCCCAGGTTGAGCAAAAATTTTATTAGCGCCACAAGGGATTCAATAACAACGTCGGCGAAATGTTTACAAGAGTAAGGCTTTCAGTGAATACAGGCGTGATGCTGTGTAGTAGAAAATAACACACAGTACCTACAATATGTTATAATTTGTTGTTTTCTATAAATCAATCACAGCACCCTGTACGTAGACAGACCGCCAAAGCATTTGTACACAAATTGAAAATCCACTTCCTCAATACTGAATCAGCTACATTTGTATAGACAACCAATCACTTCGATTGGTATCAATAGAAGCGTGGCGGTACTATCATCTCTTTGGATTATTCGCTAAGATTTCAATTTGCTACTCTATGTAGATACCTACCACAATTTCGCAACCTCGGACTGAAAGAGACGCAACTAAGATCACTTGGAAATAGATTATTAAAGAGGTATATTGATATTGTCAGTTACGGGATATCTTCTGTGATTCGTTGTTGAATTGAGCTCTCGATATTTCAACGTTGTTACAAGCGCCATGATCGCGGGGTCACTGAGTCACCAGCGACAGAGTCACCCCGCGCTCATGGCGCCATGATCGCAGGGTGACAATAATAGTGTAGTTGTCAACCGTCAAAGTTTAAAATTGTGTTTTTCAATGTACGATAAGATTCTCTCGGTGTATGTTAATACCTAAGTAATTCTGGTCAGCCCCGCAACGATCTTTCCATCCACGAATAAAATAATTTCTATGTGAGAACTCTCTAAACACGATAGAAGCAGAATAAAATTACAATAATAATTGGCAACACTAACTAGGTTAGAGCTTTGCCCACAACCATACCATCAAACAATTCACAATGTTGACTGATATTTGTTGTATTTCAAAATATGAATATAAAATTCTTTTGTCTGCTTCTGCATGTCAAACTGAAAGAGTCGTTTTATTTTAGGTTATGGGCCCAGACCCGTGTAAAATATAATTCTTCACGATAATGTCCTTGTAATCAGTGGTGATAAACAATAGGTTTTGCGTTTTACTATCAGGCTTCTGAAGAGAAGTAAAACTGAGCAAATCTTGCGAATATTGGTTCGAAACTGTGTTCGTGTGTTTTATCCGTGATGGCTACTAGCTCAAATTATTTAGTCAGTGTACCTAAACTGAAAGGTCGCGAAAACTATAGCGAGTGGTGTTTCGCTGTAGAGAATTTTCTGGTGTTGGAAGGTATGGTCCACTGTGTGAATCCAGACGCAGGAAAAACACCAGAATCTACAGATGATGCGAAAACAAAAGCCAAGCTGATTTTGACAATCGACCCATCTATCTACGTTCATATAAAAAGCGTCAGAACATCGAAGGAGTTGTGGCAAACGTTGAAGACGCTATTTGATGACTCAGGATTCTCCAGAAGAATCAGTCTGCTGAGAAATCTTATATCTATTCAACTGGAAAACTGCACATCGATGACGTCTTATGTAACACAGATTGTTCAAGCTGGTCAAAAATTGGCAGGAACAGGGTTTGGCATCAGCGATGAGTGGATCGGTTCGATCATGTTGGCTGGGCTTACTGAAAAATATATGCCCATGATCATGGCGATTGAGCACTCAGGAATCTCAATCACGACCGATGCTATAAAGTCGAAATTGATGGACATTGAACCAGAAGACTCTGATGTGAATAATGCTTTGGCATGTTTCCGTAAACAGAATAAAAGACATCAAAACTCTTTGGTTGGAAAAGATGGTCCGAGTGGGCAGAAATTGACAACTGTCGAAAATAAAGAAAAACGAACTGTCAAATGTTACAGATGTAAACAGTTGGGTCACTATCGGAATAAGTGCAAAAATGAAAATGTTTCTTCACAGAATAAACACGAAAATGAAAAGAAACATACTAATGCATTTAGTGCCGTGTTTTATAGTGGTAACTTTTACAAGAGTGACTGGTATGTTGACTCGGGGGCCTGTTCACATCTAACAGCAAACCAACATTGGGTGAATAACCAATGTTATGACGGTTTCACTAAAGAAATTATGGTTGCTAATAAAGAAAAAATACCTGTACTATGTAGCGGAAACGTAAAGCTTACGACTTTAGCTAAAGAGTGTGAATATGAGGTCATGGTAGAAAAAGTACTCTGTGTTCCCAGTTTGACTACTAATCTCTTATCAGTCAGTCAATTGATACGTCAAGGAAATACGGTGTTATTTACGAGTAACGGATGTGAAATCTTCAACAAGATAAATACGTTAGTAGCTACAGCTTCACTCGTAAATGGAGTTTACAAGCTGGATATACCAAGTTGCTTAATAGCTGCGGTGGCGGAGTCTCCAGATGTATGGCACCGAAGACTGGGACATGTGAACAGTTATTCTCTTAATAACATGTTGTCTAAGAATGCTGTGGAAGGAGTAAAGTTAGAAAAAAAGGCAGATATTAGTAAGATGAATTGTGTTGTGTGCTGTGAGGGCAAGCAAAGCCGATTGCCGTTCCCTCATAAAGGCAACAGGTGTAATGAACTACTGAACATAATACACACTGACATCTGTGGGCCAATGGAAACTGTATCTCTTGGAGGTTCAAGGTACTTTCTTCTTTTTGTTGATGATCACAGCCGCATGACGTATGTCTATTTTTTAAAGAATAAAAATGAGGCTTTGCAGTGTTTCAAAGAGTATATGGCGAAGGTTGAGAATTTGACTTCGAAGAAAATTAAGATTTTGCGAAGCGATAATGGGCGTGAATTTTGTAACAATGTTTTTGATAATTATTTAAAGAAAATGGGAATAATTCATCAAAAATCGAATGCCTATACGCCAGAACAAAACGGGCTTTGTGAGCGTATGAATAGGACGATCATAGAAAAAGCCAGATGTCTTTTGTTTGAAGCAAAACTGGATAAGAAATTCTGGGCGGAAGCCATTAACACCGCTGTTTATTTACAGAATCGCATTGTGAAAACTGCATTGAATAATCGTACCCCGTATGAGCTGTGGACGAACAAAAAACCAAATCTTAGTCACATTAGAATTTTTGGCAGTACCGTTTTGAAGCATATCCCTAAGGAGAAAAGACGTAAATGGGACAAGAAGTCTGAAAAATGTATTCTGTTAGGTTATCCTGAGGATGTCAAAGGATACAGAGTGTATAACCCAACAACTAAGGCAATCACAACCAGTCGAGATGTTATTATTTTAGAAGAAAATAATTTACATCAGGAGAGTTTGATTGAAGTTGTAGAGACAGGGAGTGCAGCATCAGGGAGTCAGGATCCAGTGGGGGATGTACGAGGAGACGATAGTCAGCTTGATGATTCTTTTATTTCTACAGAAAACCCTGATGAAACGTATGTACCAAATGAAGAATCGATGGCAGCTGATGAAAGTTCTGATATGGAAATAAATTCAAGGTCTTTACCACCTAGAGAAAAGAAAAAGCCTGATAGATATGGTTTTATGTGCACAGAGAATAGTGTTGATGTCGAAGATCTGTCATTAGAAGAGGCATTACGGGGACCTGAGAAGGAGCATTGGCAGGAAGCTGTTAAAGATGAGTTGAAAAGCTTTGAAGACAACAAAGCTTGGGAAGTCGTAGACGCTCCGAGAGGTTCGACTGTCGTAAAATGTAAATGGGTTCTTAGAAAGAAGTTTGAGGATGAAAACACTGTGCGATTTCGGGCAAGACTTGTCGCTAAGGGGTGTTCACAAAAGTATGGTGTAGATTATGACGAGACATTCTCCCCGGTAGTAAGGCATACTACATTGAGATTATTGTTTTCATTGTCTGTTCAGTTGAATTTAGATATTGTTCATCTAGATGTCAAGACAGCTTTTTTAAATGGGGATCTGGATGAGACTATATACATGCAAAAACCACCTGGTTTTGTATGTAGAGATGATAAAAAAGTTCTCAAGTTAAAAAAGGCTGTGTATGGTCTCAAACAGGCTGCCCGTGCTTGGCATAAGAAGGTAGATAACTGTATGTTAGCAGATGGCTATTATAAATCTAAATTGGAACCATGTTTGTATACAAAATTTGTTGGTAGCAATCGAACAATTGTTACTTTGTATGTTGACGATTTTTTTGTATTCTCAAACAGTGTAAATGAAATGAAACATCTTAAAGAAATGTTGAGTAATAATTTTAAAATTAAAGACTTAGGACGTGTGAAGCAATGTCTTGGAATGTCAGTTAATTTTGATAGAGAAAAAAGTATTGTAACTTTGAGTCAGGAAAATTACATTGACAAGTTGTTAAGTAGGTTTAACATGGCAGATTGTAAACCAGCTGTTACTCCAATGGAGACCAAGTTGACTGTAAACAAAAAGGAAGGTTGTCAAAGTCAAAATCCTTATCAACAGCTTATAGGTAGTTTAATGTATTTGGCTGTTCTCACACGACCTGATATAGCTTATTCAGTGTCTTATCTTAGTCAATTTAATAACTGTCATAGTGAAGAGCATTGGATTTATGCTAAGAGGTTATTAAGATATTTAAAGAAAACTAAGAGTATAGGTTTGAAGTATTGTAAGAATGACAATATTCAGATAGAAGGTTTTGTAGATGCTGACTGGGCTAATGATCTGAATGATAGAAGGTCATACACAGGTTATTGTTTCATGTTGTCAGGGTCTGCAATATCTTGGAGTTGTAGTAAACAAAAATGCATTGCGCTTTCTAGCACAGAAGCGGAATATGTAGCAATTTCAGAGGCCTGTAAAGAAGCAGTGTATTTAAGAAACTTGCAATATGAAATGACCAAAGTGATGTACAAAATAACTTTATATAATGATAATCAAAGTGCACATAAGTTGTTAGTTAATCCTGTATTTCATAATAGGACTAAACACATTGATGTTCGATATCATTATTGTAGAGAGATGATAAATAAAAAAATTGTTTTGGTTAAGTATTTATGTACATCAGATATGCCAGCAGATTTATTAACAAAAAGTTTAAATTCTGTTAAGCATTATAAGTTTATGAATACTTTAGGTATTGTTAATGTTTCGTGTGTATAAAGTACCTAATGTTCAATGATTTTTATAAGAGATATTTTGAGAGGGGGTGTTGTATTTCAAAATATGAATATAAAATTCTTTTGTCTGCTTCTGCATGTCAAACTGAAAGAGTCGTTTTATTTTAATATTAACTACCATTACTGCCCGCGTATTATGAATAGATAAGGCCCAATTCAATAATTTTATTAAATTATGGTATGAAACACGTTATTTACGTGCTAAATTATTATGAAACCAATAATGGAAATTATATGGATGAAAATTTTAATTCAATTGGCAATAATTAGGTACTGTTCAGCATTTTGTCGATGTTATTTTATTATAAGTGTGGCACAAACACCTAAAACGCTCATTGAGAGAAAAAGCATCCACAATTTATGAATACAATGTAGTGATTAAGAAAACCCCAGTTATATAGCCTACGTCTATGTATATATCGCCGACTTTTTCTATGTTTTAAAACCGATGCAGACGCTTTCTCTGTTAAATCTGTAGTACTTCCAGGTCATCCGCCAGCTGTGAGCTGTGAGCTGCGTACCGCCCGCCGGTGCCCATCGGGAACCAGAGCGTGAAGCGCGCTCTCCTCGCTCACCTCGCTCTCGGCGGCGGTACACGACAATTATTGTTTTATTGGGTGTATCTTGTCGGTATTGTGATACTGTGCTGTTTGTATGCTGAAATAATTATAGTAGATTTTCTTGAACATGACAAGTGTTGTCATTTGAGACGGGTTTAACTTTGAAGGCTAAGCTTATAAATACCATAATTATAGGTACAACTGTGGGTACAACTTCCTGAAGAATATATAAATATGTGCTTAGTACATTATGTACAGATGTAATAATTTTTATTATATTACCTTATTTGTGTAGGATAGTTAGTTATGACTATTTTTCGATTTCATTTATGCTTTCCTTGTTCCGTTTTTTAACCAACGCCAACAGTTAACTGGCATAAAATACCTGTTGGCATAAGTCCACTTTATGTACCTACCATCTTTTTACGCGAAGTATATATAATTAGTTATTTGTTCAATAGTGCGCTAATTTAGACTGATAAGACTATGGCTGAAATCTATGGCTAGTTCCCAAAACTAAGAAGTATTCAGCTCTTTTACGAAGTTATGATCCAAGTCCAACCAAGTGTGGTGCCAAGTCTGTATATACCTTCTTACTGCATAATCAATATTCTGTACAAGTGAGCATGCAACACACTGCAGCCGATCTTATATGCGCGATGCGTGCTCTGCACAAGTAGCAGCATCCGGCTCGTATGTGGCTTATTGAGCAAAGTGCTCGACACGAGGCTCGCAGTAATACACATAATTCATATTAGTGGGAGAAGAACATGGAGTGTAACGTGTTAGAGGGAAATGCATGATAATGCGTCGTGTCGCGAGTTTCAATAGTCCCCTGAAGTTAAGCTGTATTCTCACGAGGCGATCTAAATCAACTTGAACTCGTTTGCCGAATTGAATGACAATCGTATCATGAGAAGCTGATGCTTTCAGTAAACGTTAATCAACTTTTTCTTTTTAGTTGATCGAGGAAAAGTCGACCGATTCTCGTCTCGTGCGAACGCTGCTTTTCTGTTGCATATAAGCGATAACTATTTTATTAACCCCCGACAAAAAAGAGGAGTGTTATAAGTTTCTAGTGTGTATCTGTGGATCTGTATGTGTATCTGTCTGTGGCATCGTAGCTCCAAAACGGATAATGATATGATAATGTGGTGATGAGCTGACATGTCATCACTGCGTATAATTTCATAAACCAAATTGATAACATTCCGTCAATCAATTATTCCTAACCTTTAAAATGCCCAAAGTTTATATTATAAATTATCAGCTGTTCTCCGCCCAAATTAATAATATTTTCCATCAGTAAGCATCTTTCAATACACAAAAAGTGAGTACGTTCAGTACAGCCCCGTACAGCCCAGCTGACGGGCAATATCCTTATATTAGTCACGTCTCGACGGAGGGCCGAATGTCCGGCGGGCTCACCCCGGGATAGCGCCGCGGGATATTGACACCCCGGGACCGCTACTACGGATTTATAGGCTGTGCGACTACTGCGGAATATTGCCACATGAATGCAATGTGATCGATATTTTTAGAATAATACAAATTGGAAGGTAAATAACATAAGTACAAAGCACTTAATAAATTAATTTGGCACTTCAAAAGAAGAAGAATAAATTAATAGCAGGTAGGTAATGTTAAACAAATTCTGGAACATTCTGAAATAAAAAGAACAAAGTAAGGAGGCTATTTATTCGGCCGGTACCTACCCGTACCGAAGCCTCTAGTACAAAGCAAAATTACTTCCTTTGTTTTATTTTCAAATATTTCCTTGTTTCATCTACAACAATAGAGTTTGATTAAAATTGAATGAACGGAATTAAAATCAATAATATCCCGGTAAGACCACATCACTAGCGCGTCCCGAGACAAAGGCGACGCGCGACGTCCAGTGACGTCCATCAGCGCGGACTTATTGGCGCTCCGGGATTTACGAGAGACGGATTGAAATGAGATTGAAACAATACAAACAGTCGCTATGATCGGACTGCACTCTTTGTATCGATACAAAGGAAAGCTCTGTATTTTCATCTTGATTAGAACAGAAGTCAGTTTTCCTAACCCTTGAAATAATAACATTATAAAGTAGGATAGTTCAGTCAGCGACAAACGTAATTGAAGTATTATTTAGTTTGTAAGAGTTTCATGTATGAAAATGATATATATTATTATATTTTTTGTTACAATTTCTGTTAAAAATTTTGATCGGTATACTGATTCATTAAAAACAAACATTATTTTCTTAGGGATTGATTTCTAAATTATAAAATTTTTCATCTACTTATGACGCTAACTGTACCAGCAGACTATAAGCAGCTGTTTATGACCTAAAATCATACATAAAGTTGCTATGATAAATAATGTAAAAAGAGATTAAAAAAGTGGCAACACAAAAAGTGGTAGTAAAAGAGATAAGCTGTAGGTCCATATACCGCAGTCTTAGAATATGTAAAATTACTGTTATTAAATAAAGTGTGATCTATATCCGCAAAGTTTCTATGTTCCTAAAACCCACCAGCGGCTCAACAATTGTGTGGAACATAGAATTTGGTCCTTCGAGTGAGAAAAAATTTTATCTGCAAGAAGTCACTTTGCCGTTTCGCGAGGTGATTATTCGCTTTGGAGCGGCATCAACAAGAATCACATCGCCGAGTCGCGTCGTGGAAATTATCCGCTTCAAAGCTGCATCATAAAGGTACCTAAATCATTATTCGAGGTGCATCAAGATTATAAAATTTGTTCGCCATTTTGTTGCATTGCATTTGCATCAGACCACGTGGTGCGTGCACATTTGAAAAAAGAAGACGGAAGATTTTTATTCGTCACAAGTTCCGGTGTTCTTATTTCCGGATAATATTTTTTCGGAGCGTGTATCCGAACGTTGTCACCACAGACTTCAGTGCTGCCAACTGTCAAAAGCTAACTTTTGACCGCTTTCGACCAATCGTGAACGTGTTTAGTCACGAACTTCGCCGAGCGAACCGAAGATAGCCGAAGAAGAAATGCTAACAACATATCAAGCAACAAGCAGTGTCATGGCGTCGAACATCTAGTGATTCTAGCGTATAAACTCCTACACAACTTTTGCATTTTGTATTGTGCATTGCATACACCGCTATTATATTGTAAAGTGTGAATAAGCTACATAAATAATTATTAAGTGTTACTACGCATTACACCCGGTATGTGAGACTTGTTGCATTAGAGATATTTCATTAGTGTCATATTTCCAACAAATTAACTATATTCTTCGTACTTGCATTTGTCTTAGGTTTTGTAATAGTATACAAGATGTCGACGGAAGAAAAGTTAAGGCAGTTGGTAAGCGATCGGGGTTATGTGAAAGCAAGCCTCACCAGGGTTGAAAAGTTTTGTAATTCGCCCGACGTAAAAACGGCGTCCATTGAAATGCTACGGGAAAGGCGTAGTAGGCTTGTAGACTTATTTGGAGACTACGAAAAATATAATAAGGAGATATTATTCCTAGACCCTAAAAACGGTGAAGATCCTGAAGAATATGAATGTAAGTACAGCACCAGCATATCTATACTAGATTTAGAAATTAATAAGCGCAAATCGAAAGAATTGGAGAAGCCCAAAGATAACTTTGATTTTAAAAAATTACCACGTATTGACATTAAACAATATGATGGTAAAAATATAGTTGATTATATTCCTTTTATTAATATGTTTAGGGCAGTTATTCACGAGGATCGCAATTTAAGCTTGTGTCATAAACTATATTATTTACGTACATTTTTGTCGGGGGAAGCATTGGACTTAATAAAAAACTTGCCACTAACTGATGACAATTATTTATCAGCTTTAGATTTACTTGAAAAAAGATATAACAATGTGCCTATGATAGTCAATCACCACGTCAACAGCTTGCTCGACATACCTGCATTTAACAAATGTACTGCTCAACATTTAAGATTGCTTGTAACTAATGTAAACTTGCACATAACTGCTTTGAAAGGATTAAAAGTGCCTGTTGAACACTGGGACGCACTCATCGTCAATATTTTGGCGAGGAAAATTGATGCTTATTCGAACAGAGGGTTTCATCTTGAACGAAATGAAAAAGAAGTGCCTACTTTGAAAGAGTTCCTTGATTTTTTAGACAGGCGTGCTCTTGCGATGGAAAATACCATCAGCGAGAAAGCTCCAGCTAACACACCAGCTTCAACAAACACTACAAAGCAGGGGAAGCCTGGCAAGTCTGCTAGTCTAGTTGCAACCGGTGCCTCATGTAAGTACTGTCAGAAGTCACATAAGCTATATGAGTGCGCTCTATTTAAACTCGCTACTGAGAAAGATAAAGGGGAGTTTGTAAAGAAAAATAATTTATGTGTGCTATGCTTAAATGCGCATCGTGGCAAATGTATGCTGCGCTTAAAATGCTCGGTCTGTCAAAAAGGACATAATACGCTAATGCACGCTGCTCAAGCTAGCACGAGTGAGGTAAGTAATGTTGCTGCTTCTTGCCCTACTAACCCTGAGAGTGCTGTGGTGATGTCGGGTACCTCTCAAGCAAGTGATGTGTTGCTTCCTACAGCTATGGTGCGTTTAATTGATAAAAATGGCAAATTCATTTATGCACGAGCTTTATTAGATACTGGAAGCCAGATATCTTTCATTTCAGAAAAACTAGTCAATCAGATTGACTGTGCTATATCACAAACTAATCAGTTAGTCGTAGGAATCATTCAAGGCACCAATAGTGTTCATCAAAAGGCAGATTTTGTCATATATTCGTCTATAAACGATTTTAAATTAAATATAACTGGCTACATAGCAAAAAATATAACCTGTGAACTGCCACAACAAGGTTTTGATTTAACAATGTTTAATATACCACCTTATGCCAAACTAGCAGATAAAGGCTTCAACAAATCTGGAGAGATATTGTTACTTTTAGGGTGTGATGTCTTTTTCCAGGTGCTCCAGAGGGAGTCATTGCCCCTGGCGCCGGCTGGGCCATTTTTGGTTAACACTAGCTTAGGCTATGTTGTCGCAGGCAGGCTGCCAGTATCTGCTGGCAAAGTAGCTACGTCAAATTTATGTGTAGCCGTTCAAGGTAACATTTTTAATAAAAATCATAACCATTGTGATTCACAAAATGATCAGCTAGAGGATATTAATGACACTATTTCTAATTTTTGGAAGTGTGAAAAAGTTCCTAATATCTTCAAGGAAAGTACAACGGAACACAAACTAGCTGAAGAATGCTTCCAAGATTCTGTGAAGCTTATAAACAGAAAATTTTCTGTAGCATTACCTTTAAAACTTGATTTAGATAATATTCAATTAGGTGATTCATTTACACGTGCATTGCAGAGATTTTACAATCTTGAAAAGCGGTTTTCTAAAGATGATGCTTTGCATCAGCAGTACAAAAAATTTATGCATGACTATTTAGAACAGGAACATGCCAAATACTTTAAAATCTCTGACTATGAGCCCAAGGCAGGGAATGTTTATTATTTACCCCATCATCCTGTACTCAATCCTAACAGTAAAACGACTCCGGTTCGGGCTGTCTTTGACGCTAGCATGAAAACAAATAAAAACGTTTGCTTAAATGATATCATGTTAAATGGGCCGGTGGTACAAAATGACCTTTTTGACATTTTGATACTGTTTAGGACTTATAAATTTGTTCTTCTTTGTGACATTAAGGCAATGTATAGGGGCATTCTTTTAGATAATAAATATTGTTGTTTACAAAATATTCTCTGGCGGGACTCACCTCATGACCCTGTGCAATGTCTTCAGTTGCAAACAGTCACATATGGTTTAAAAAGTTCTGCTTTTTTGGCAACACGGTGCTTAATCGAGCTTGCTAACAGATACAAAGACAAATATCCTTTGGCTTCTTTTGTTCTAAAATTCTCAAGTTATGTTGATGACATACACTGTGGTTCAAACAAGCTTTCAGAGCTTATTGAAACAAAAAAGCAGCTTGTAGAACTTTTAGGTCTAGCTAGTTTCACATTACACAAATGGTGCTCTAATTATAGTGACATTTTAAATGATATTCCTGTTGAACTTCATCAGTTAAATAATAAAGATTTTGATGGTACTTGTTCTTATGTTAAGACATTAGGTTTATCATATGATGTGAACTCTGACACTTTAAACATGAAGTGTCCTGTGACTGACAATCAGAAAACTTATACTAAAAGACAAATGTTAAGCTTTATCAGTAAATTTTTTGACCCTCTGGGTCTAGTAGGGCCTATTTTAGTCCAAGCTAAGTATTTAATGCAACAAGTCTGGTTTGAAAATTTAAAGTGGGATGATGTTTTGCCTGATCATTTAAATAAGAAATTCATTGACTTTACTAAAGGCCTGATGTGTATGTCTTGTATCTCTGTACCCAGAAATATCAATGTACAAACACCTCAAAAAATTGAGCTTATCGGTTATGCTGATGCCTCAAATATTGCACATGGTTGTTGTCTCTATTTGAGAGTAATTGGTGATGATAATAAAGTAAATGTCAATCTTTTATGTTCAAAATCTCGCATCAATCCAAAAGAAAAAAACTTAACAACTCCTAGACTCGAGCTTAACAGTGCTTTATTGTTAGCCTTGTTGGCAAAAAAGGTAAATGACACTTTATCATTAAAATACCCTAATATTTATACACATTTGTACTTAGATTCAAAAATTGTTCTTTCTTGGCTTGAAATTGAACCTATAAAGCTCACTGTCTATGTTGCGAACAGAGTCAATAGGTTAAGACAATTGTCATCAAATGCACAGTGGCACTATGTTAACACTCTTGAAAACCCAGCTGACTGTTTATCAAGGGGTATTAAACCAGAACAATTAAAGGATCATTTATTGTGGTTTCATGCTAGCGTCAAAGACAGCCCGAACCGGAGTCGTTTTACTGTTAGGATTGAGTACAGGATGATGGGGTAAATAATAAACATTCCCTGCCTTGGGCTCATAGTCAGAGATTTTAAAGTATTTGGCATGTTCCTGTTCTAAATAGTCATGCATAAATTTTTTGTACTGCTGATGCAAAGCATCATCTTTAGAAAACCGCTTTTCAAGATTGTAAAATCTCTGCAATGCACGTGTAAATGAATCACCTAATTGAATATTATCTAAATCAAGTTTTAAAGGTAATGCTACAGAAAATTTTCTGTTTATAAGCTTCACAGAATCTTGGAAGCATTCTTCAGCGTAGTTGGAAATATTGTACTCACCTTTGAGGAATTGTACACGGTTTTAGTTCAGATTGAAGGCATTTTAAATTCAAGGCCATTGACACCTATGTCAAGGGACTGCAATGACATGACTTACCTCACACCTGCACACTTCCTCACTGGTGCTCCGTTGACCTCATACCCTGAATTAAATTTAATGGATGTAAATGTAGGAAAACTTAGTTTTTGGAAACAATGTACTCAAATGCAGCAGCATTTTTGGCGACAATGGCATAAACAATATTTGGTTCTGCTGCAGAATCGCCCTAAATGGAAAAATCCACAGCAAAATTTAGAAAAGGGTACCATGGTACTACTTAGATCTGATAATGTATCACCATTAAACTGGCCTGTGGGCAGAATTGTTAAGGTAATACCAGGGAAAGATAATTTTGTTCGTGCTTTAGATATAAAAACTGCTAAAGGTTCTGTAATTAGAACAAGTGTGATGAAAGTTTGCCCACTGCCTATAGATTATAATTAGTGAGTTATTATTTTGTAAAGAGTTTGTTTTTAGTTTTATTCTGAGAAAACTTTCTTTTTAGTCTGATGCCTCAAATATTGCACATGGTTGTTGTCTCTATTTGAGAGTAATTGGTGATGATAATAAAGTAAATGTCAATCTTTTATGTTCAAAATCTCGCATCAATCCAAAAGAAAAAAACTTAACAACTCCTAGACTCGAGCTTAACAGTGCTTTATTGTTAGCCTTGTTGGCAAAAAAGGTAAATGACACTTTATCATTAAAATACCCTAATATTTATACACATTTGTACTTAGATTCAAAAATTGTTCTTTCTTGGCTTGAAATTGAACCTATAAAGCTCACTGTCTATGTTGCGAACAGAGTCAATAGGTTAAGACAATTGTCATCAAATGCACAGTGGCACTATGTTAACACTCTTGAAAACCCAGCTGACTGTTTATCAAGGGGTATTAAACCAGAACAATTAAAGGATCATTTATTGTGGTTTCATGGACCGCAATACTTGCAAAATATTGACTATATTCATTGTAAGTCACAATCACAATATGCTGAAACTGAAATTCCTGAAATTAAAACGCCTTCAGCAACATGTAACACTTGTCAAAAAGGAAAGCTGTTCTATGATTTTGTAGAAAAATATTCATGTTTGGATAAAATGACTAGAATAATGGCTTATGCCAAGCGTTTTATATTTAATTGTAAAAAGGAAAATGCTAATAAAAGACAAGGTCGTTTATGTGCTGAGGAGATGACTTTTGCACTGCATGAATTAATAAAAATTGAACAACGGAAACATTTTAATAATGAGTTTAATAATTTAAAGTTGAAAATAAATATAAAATCTTTTTTAAGCAGTCTTAACCCTTTCATTGATGGCCATGGGATTTTAAGAGTGGGTGGGCGCTTACAAAATGCTAACTTATCATTTCAGCAGAAACACCCCATTATTTTACCCAAAAACTCAACTTTAACTAAATTAATTATTCTCAAAGAGCATATTAGGCTCAAACATGCAGGGCAAAAGCTAACTCTTAGTAGTCTACACGAACAATATTGGCTGATCAATGCCAACAGAGAAGTAAAAGCTGTATTACATAAATGTGTGTTATGTTTCAGATTCAAAGCTAAAGTTTCTAGCCAACTTATGGGATCTCTGCCACTTGATCGTGTCAATATTACTCGTCCTTTTCAAATTGTAGGTACTGATTATGCCGGGCCTTTCAATGTTAAACAAACAAGGGTACGAAATCCTGTAATTACGAAGGCATATATTGTAATATTCATATGTTTCGTTACTAAAGCGATTCACATAGAATTGGCATCCGACATGACTACCAATACATTTCTAGCATGTTTAAAAAGATTTATAAGCCGTAGAAATAAACCTACAAAAATATATTGTGATAATGGTAGTTATTATAGAGGTACTGATAATGTACTTAAGGATTTACATAATTTACTGAATTCCTCAGATCACCAAAACAAAGTATTTGATTATGGTAGTTCAGAGAGAATTTCTATGCATTTTATTCCAGCTTATTCACCTGTTTTTGGCGGTCTGTGGGAGGCAGGAGTAAAGAGCATTAAATATCACATAAAACGCGTAGTTGGAAATATTGTACTCACCTTTGAGGAATTGTACACGGTTTTAGTTCAGATTGAAGGCATTTTAAATTCAAGGCCATTGACACCTATGTCAAGGGACTGCAATGACATGACTTACCTCACACCTGCACACTTCCTCACTGGTGCTCCGTTGACCTCATACCCTGAATTAAATTTAATGGATGTAAATGTAGGAAAACTTAGTTTTTGGAAACAATGTACTCAAATGCAGCAGCATTTTTGGCGACAATGGCATAAACAATATTTGGTTCTGCTGCAGAATCGCCCTAAATGGAAAAATCCACAGCAAAATTTAGAAAAGGGTACCATGGTACTACTTAGATCTGATAATGTATCACCATTAAACTGGCCTGTGGGCAGAATTGTTAAGGTAATACCAGGGAAAGATAATTTTGTTCGTGCTTTAGATATAAAAACTGCTAAAGGTTCTGTAATTAGAACAAGTGTGATGAAAGTTTGCCCACTGCCTATAGATTATAATTAGTGAGTTATTATTTTGTAAAGAGTTTGTTTTTAGTTTTATTCTGAGAAAACTTTCTTTTTAGTTTAGATATAGTATTTGTTTTCATCAGTACATGTTAGTATAAATTTCTGTTTTAAATTAAAATGTTATACAAATATCATGGCCGAGGCCCCAGTATGTTTATGACCTAAAATCATACATAAAGTTGCTATGATAAATAATGTAAAAAGAGATTAAAAAAGTGGCAACACAAAAAGTGGTAGTAAAAGAGATAAGCTGTAGGTCCATATACCGCAGTCTTAGAATATGTAAAATTACTGTTATTAAATAAAGTGTGATCTATATCCGCAAAGTTTCTATGTTCCTAAAACCCACCAGCGGCTCAACAATTGTGTGGAACAGCAGCCAAATTGATTTCTTCTAGCATGATAACCTAGATACCTCACAAACAAAGGAATATCTGGGGAAAATAGCACAAAGAGAGCTATGGGAGGGGGGGGGATGTGTGAAGAAACAATCGTCTCTAAATCTGTCCCTGAATGGCTGATAACTTAAAAATAATGTTTTCTGTCCAAAGTTTTATCCTGTGTTGGACAGGTCTCGTCACTTACCTATCTGTACTTTAAATATTTGACACCATCTCTAGCCGTGGACTGCAAAGTTTTCGAGTGGCACTTTAAAAGTGAACGTAACTTGTGTTGTACTTGTACACGTCGGTCGCGTTCTTGTCTCACTTTTAATTTCATTGTTTGTTGCGCGGAGTGCATTTCGTATGCCGCGTGTTACGAATTACGAAATGTTTCGCAAAACCATTCCGGTTTAAGATTTGTCAACGTTTTGACGTTTTGCTATTCTGGATAATAGGGTATCTGGTAAAGTTAGAATACATTACCGATATTTTTTTATTAAAATGAGTCTATAGTAAGTTCAAAGTGACTTTGATTTTTGAAGTAGTACAATCATAGTAAATACCTAAAACGTAAAGTAAAATTACAGACAGAAATTAATTTATAGAATTTCACTTTCAGAAATCACGGAAATGCGTTAACGGTGAAGCTAAACATCGTGAGGAAACCTGCACACAGTGCACACCTGAGAGGATCTCATTTAAAGTTCTCCATGGGTCTTCCACCCGCACCAGGCCAGCGTGGTGCACTAAAGGTGGGATTCTTATTCTGAGAAGAGGCCCGTGCCCAGCAGTGGGACAATAAAAGGGCTGGATTTGTTTATTATTTGACTTTTAGAAACCCGAATACAACAATCAAGTTGTAGTTAACCAGTATGCAATAAATTGCAAACATTATAATAGTTTGTGTCGCCGTTGTTTACGGAAGTTCGCAGTTTATCAGAACTGAAGCCGCATTACAGTGTGCAGTACTGTGCGTGTACTACACACGAATGTCTGGGAGAGCTGCACGATCAATTGTTATAAGAATGAGTCACCGACTCTCCGCCGCCGGAGCCCGGACACGACGCGCTCGTCTCGACACGTCGCGTCGCCACTAAATAACGAAGAACAGAACGCCAAGTGCACAACTTGTTATTAGAGACCTGTAAATATGATAACAATCTCCAATCGCCAGCAAAATGTACTAAAATGATCATCTTTTCCCCTCACTAGGATTTCTCCTGTATCGAGGGTATAGTTTACAAACACACATGTCACATGCACACACACCCCGACCCGAAACAACTAACTGTGGATCATACAAATATTTATTCCGTGCGGGGATCGAACCCGCGGCACGTAGCGCAGAAAGCTAATCGCTTAGCCAGTGCGACAACCGTGTCGTCAAAATGATATTGATAAGCCATATATGTTATAGGTACTGTGCCATGGGTCTGCTTACATGAACCCCACGTACACACACGCTCCACACCGGGATCTATCTTGTAACACATAGTGCTGACAGCCAGGCATAGCGCCATCGAGCCGTACATTTTCGTTAGAACCGTAGCTACTCGTAGCAATGTATCGTAAATAAATATAATAGCTTTAAAAAAAAACTAAAGAAAACGCTTTTGTCATCCAAACTAAACGTGTATGCAAAATTTCAGCTAGATCGGAAACCGGGAAGTGGGTCTTTAACTTCCAAGATTTTTTTACATAGTTAGTTAGTTACAGGTGAAGCTAATAAAAGCGTTTTAAAAAGGAATAAGCTTACTGCATTGTATTGTCACGAAATATGTACAACATATTTCGTGACTCATAATACGAGTGAGTTCGCTGAATCCCGCGCTATTTGTAGCAACACTACAAGCGCATGCATAAGTTCCAAGTACCAAGACTTATTCCGACAGATAACGATGTAAGTTCGGCGTACATCGCGGTTTTATTACGGGCGTCCATTGTCAACGTAGCACAAACGGCGCAACGGATCATGAATCTTACAAACTAGTTCTGAGATAACAGCCAGCGCACCTAAGTGTCACAGATTCAATGTTATACAGACAACTAGAGGTCGCGCGGGTGCGCGGGCCGCATGCGGCCCGCGTGGGCTTTTTGGGTGGAGTTTGTAACATAACTAAAAAAAATTTGGTTTTTTGATTTTGTATGGCAGCCATTTTTTTTTGTATGGAAACCATCTTTTTTTCACCGGCTCGTCAAACGGCCCAGGGTCCTCGACATTTTTAGTTCCGGCAGTGTGGGTGTTCGACTTTTCATTTTCGAGATCCGCAGGGCAGTTCCGGTCAGTGTTCCACTTTCAGGTCATTTCGGACTTTTCTTAAGCTCACAGGACCCCCCTCTATACGACTCCCATACATCGCTTTTACCTCCGACGGCTCCTTCTGGGAGAACAATTGGGTGAAAATCCAAAATGAACACTTGTATGGCGGCCATATTGGAAAATGGCGGAAAAAAAAATTTGATCCCGGATGATGAATCGGTGCCCCCGAAAACCCCTGGATGCCAATTTTCAGCCGGCTCGGACCATTTTTTTTTTTGGCCGCCATTTTGATTCCGCCATCTTGGATTTTTATGACCCCCACCGGAAAGCCCCCGTCGTCCTCTATGACATTTGGTCGAGCACCCCCCCGCTATCTCCAACGGTTTCGGAACAGTGAGCGTTTCAATTTTGTATGGCCGCCATCTTTTTTTGTATGGACGCCATCTTTTTTTCACCGGCACGTCAAACGGCCCAGGGTCCTCGACATTTTTAGTTCCGGCAGTGTGGGTGTTCGACTTTTCATTTTCGAGATCCGCAGGGCAGTTCCGGTCAGTGTTCCACTTTCAGGTCATTTCGGACTTTTCTTAAGCTCACAGGACCCCCCTCTATACGACTCCCATACATCGCTTTTACCTCCGACGGCTCCTTCTGGGAGAACAATTGGGTGAAAATCCAAAATGAACACTTGTATGGCGGCCATATTGGAAAATGGCGGAAAAAAAAATTTGATCCCGGATGATGAATCGGTGCCCCCGAAAACCCCTGGATGCCAATTTTCAGCCGGCTCGGACCATTTTTTTTTTTGGCCGCCATTTTGATTCCGCCATCTTGGATTTTTATGACCCCCACCGGAAAGCCCCCGTCGTCCTCTATGACATTTGGTCGAGCACCCCCCCGCTATCTCCAACGGTTTCGGAACGGTGAGCGTTTCAATTTTGTATGGCCGCCATCTTTTTTTGTATGGACGCCATCTTTTTTTCACCGGCTCGTCAAACGGCCCAGGGTTCTTGACATTTTTAGTTCTGGCAGTGTGGGTGTTCGACTTGCCGTTTTGGAGATCCGTAGGGCAGTTCCGGTCAGCGTTCCACTTTCAGGTCATTTCGGATTTTTCCCGGACTCACTGGACCTCAAGGTTTAGGAGTCTTATACATCACTTTAACCCCCCACGGCTCCATCTGGGAGAACAATTCTGTCAATCAGTGAGTCAGTGAGTCAGTGGTAATCGAGCTTTATAGTATATCATCACTAGAGGTCGCGCGGGTGCGCGGGCCGCATGCGGCCCGCGAGGGCTTTTTAGGTGGTGCTTGTAACATAACTTAAAAAAATATGATTTTTGATTTTGTATGGCAGCCATGTTTTTTTGTATGGAAACCATCTTTTTTGCACCGGCTTGTCAAACGGCCCAGGGTCCTTGACATTTTTAGTTCAGGCGGTATAGGTTTGCGACTTGCCGTTTTCGAGATCCGTAGGGCAGTTCTGGTCAGCGTTCCACTTTCAGGTCATTTCGGACTTTTCCTAAACTCACAGGACCCCCCTCTATACGAGTCCGATACATCACTTTTACCCCCCATGGCTCCTTCTGGGAGAACAATTGGGTGAAAATCCAAAATGAACACTTGTATGGCGGCCATCTTGAAAAATGGCGGAAAGAAAAATTTGATCCCGGATTATGAATCGGTGCCCCCGAAAACCCCCGGACGCCAATTTTCAGCCGGCTCAGACCATGTTTTTTTTTGCCGCCATTTTGAATCCGCCATCTTGGATTTTTATGACCCCTACCGGAAAGCCCCCGTCGTCCTCTATGACATTTGATCGAGCACCCCCCCGCTATCTCCAACGGTTTCGGAACGGTGAGCGTTTCAATTTTGTATGGCCGCCATCTTTTTTTGTATGGAAGCCATCTTTTTTTCACCGGCTCGTCAAACGGCCCAGGTTTCTTGACATTTTTAGTTCCGGCAGTGTGGGTGTTCGACTTTTCATTTTCGAGATCCGTAGGGCAGTTCCGGTCAACGTTCCACTTTCAGGTCATTTCGGATTTTTCCCGGACTCACTGGACCTCAAGGTTTATGTCTCCCATACATGACTTTAACCCCCCACGGCTCCTTCTGGGAGAACAATTCTGTCAATGAGTGAGTGAGTCAGTCAGTGGTAATCGAGCTTTATATAAGTAAACTAGAGGTCGCGCGGTGCGCGGGCCGCGAGCGGCCCGCGAGGGTTTTTTAGGTGGGGTTTGTAACATCACTCAAAATAAATATGATTTTTGATTTTGTATGGCAGCCATGTTTTTTTGTATGAAAGCCATCTTTTTTTACCAGCTTGTCAATCGACCCAAGGTCCTACACATTTTTAGTTCGGGCAGTATGGGTGTGCGACTTCTCATTTTCGAGATCCGTGGGGCAGTTCCGGTTAGCGTTCCACTTTTAGGTTATTTCGGTTTTTTGCTGAACTCCCTGGACTTCCCTCTATACGTCTTCCATACATCACTTTTACCCCCCGGGGCTCCATCCGGGAGAACAATTGAGTGAAAATCCAAAAATTAACACTTGTATGGCGGCCATGTTTTTTTGTATAGTAGCCATGATTTTTCACCAGTTCGTCGATCGACCCAAGGTCCTTGACATTTTTAGTTCGGGCAGTATGGGTGTGCGACTTCTCATTTTCGAGATCCGTGGGGCAGTTCCGGTCAGCGTTCCACTTTTAGGTTATTTCGGTTTTTTGCTAAACTCCCTGGACCTTCCTCTATACGTCTCCCATACATCACTTTTACCCCCCGCGGCTCCTTCCGGGAGAACAATTGAGTGAAAATCCAAAAATGAACACTTGTATGGCGGCCATGTTTTTTTGTATAGTAGCCATGATTTTTTACCAGTTCGTCGATCCACCCAAGGTCCTTGACACTTTTAGTTCAAGCACTGTAGGTCGGCGACTTGTAATTTTCGAGATCCGTAGGGCAGTTCCGGTCAGCGTTCCACTTTCAAGCCATTTCGGACTTTTCCTGGACTCATAGGACCGCCTTCTATACGACTCTCATATATAACTTTTACCCCTGACGGCTCCTTTTGGGAGAACAATTGGGCGAAAATCCAAAATGAACACTTGTGTGGCGGCCATATTTTTTTGTATGGAAGCCATCTTTTTTCACCGGCTCGTCAATCGTCCCAGGGTACTCGACATTTTTAGTTCAAGCACTGTAGGTCGGCGACTTGTAATTTTCGAGATCCGTAGGGCAGTTCCGGTCAGCGTTCCACTTTCAGGTCATTTCGGACTTTTCCTGAACTCATAGGACCCCCTTCTATACGACTCCCATACATGACTTACCCCCCGCGGCTCCTTCCGGGAGAACAATTGAGTGAAAATCCAAAAATGAACACTTGTATGGCGGCCATGTTTTTTTGTATAGTAGCCATGATTTTTTACCAGTTCGTCGATCCACCCAAGGTCCTTGGCACTTTTAGTTCTGGCAGTATAGGTCTGCGGCTTTCCGTTTTCGAGATCCGTAGGGCTGTTCCAGTCAGGGTTCGACTTTCAGGTCATTTCTCACTGGGCCTCTCTCTGTACGACTCCCACACATGACTTTTACCCCCCATGACTCCTTCTGGGAGAACAATTGCTCCAAAAGATGCGTTTGTATGGCGGCCATATTGAAAAATGGCGGAAAAAAAAGTTGGTCCCGGATTATGAATCGGTGCCCCCGAAAACCTCAGGACGCCAATTTTCAGCCAAATCGGACCATATTTTTTGTAAGCCGCCATTTTGAATCCGCCATCTTGGATTTTTATCACGACCACCGAAAAGCCCCTCTCGTCCTCGATGATATTTGGTCAAGCACCCCCACTCTATCTCTAACGGTTTCGAAACGGTTAGGGTTTAAAAAGCTTAGAGGTTGCGCGGTGCGCGGGCCGCGGGCGGCCCGCGGAGGTTGTGGTGGTACTCTTAAATTAACTTAAAAAAAAAACACGATTTGGAAAGTGCTTTGACTTTGACTTTGACTTTGACATCGACTTTTACTTTGAATTCGACTTTCACTTTGACTTTATTTTTCGTTTTCTTCCCAGCAGACCCTTTCATTTGATACCCATATCAGGTTGGTAGATAAGAAAATTTTGTCTACCATCTTGGGGCGTCCGCCATATTGAATTAAGTGTGACGTTATTTTAGTTTCGTACTCTTCTCAGCAAACCCTTTCATTTGATACCCATATCATGGTAGTGCTTAATACATAAGTAGTCCGCCATATTGGATTTAGAATGACGTCAGTTATCTAACTATGCATTGTCATCCTAACTAAACGTGTGTGCAAAATCTCACCTCAATCGGAAACCGCGAAGTGGGTCAAATTTAACTTCCAAGATTTTCTTACATAGTTACAGGTGAAGCTAATAAAAGCGTGTTAAGAGGCGTTTGTATGGCAGCCATGTTTTTTTATATGAAAGCCATCTTTTTTTACCAGCTCGTCAATCGACCCAAGGTCCTACACATTTTTAGTTGGGGCAGTACGGGTGTGCGACTTCTCATTTTTGAGATCCGTGGGGCAGTTCCGGTTGGCGTTCCACTTTCAGGTCATTTCGGACTTTTTCTGAACTCATAGGACCCCCTTCTATACGACTCCTATACATCAGTTTTACCCCCGAAGGCTCCTTCTGGGAGAGCAATTGAGTGAAAATCCAAAATGAACACTTTTATGGCGGCCATGTTTTTTTGTATGGAAGCCATCGTTTTTCACCGGTTCGTCAATCGTCCCAGAGTACTCGACATTTTAGTTCCGGCACTATGGGTGTGCGACTTGTCATTTTCGAGATCCGTAGGGCAGTTCCGGTCAGCGTTCCACTTTCAAGCCATTTCGGACTTTTCCTGGACTCATAGGACCGCCTTATATACCACTCTCATATATAACTTTTACCCCTGACGGCTCCTTTTGGGAGAACAATTGAGTGAAAATCCAAAATGAACACTTGTATGGCGGCCATGTTATTTTTTGTATGGAAGCCATCTTTTTTTTACCAGCTCATCAATCGACCCAGAGTCCTCGACATTTTTAGTTCGGGCACTATGGGTCTGCGACTTGTAGTTTTCGAGATCCTTAGGGCTGTTCCAGTCAGGGTTCCACTTTCAGGTCATTTCGGATTTTTCTAAACTCAATGGATCCCCTTCTATACAACTCCCATACGTTACTATTACCCCCCGCGGCTCCTTTGGGAGAACACTTGCTCCAAAAGAAGCGTTTGTATGGCGGCCATGTTTTTTTGTATGGAAGCCATCTTTTTTTTACCAGTTCATCAATCGACCCAGGGTCCTTGACATTTTTAGTTCCAGCACTGTAGGTCTGCGACTTTTCATTTTCGAGATCCGTAGGGCAGTTCCGGTCAGCATTCCACTTTCAGGTCATTTCGGACTTTTCCTAAACTCAATGGGCACCCCTCTATACGACTCCCATACATGACTTTTACCCCCGACGGCTCCTTCTGGGAGAACAATTGTGTGAAAATCCAAAATGAACACCTGTATGGCAGCCATGTTTTTTTGTATGGACGCCATCTTTTTTTCACCGGCTCGTCAAACGGCCCAGGGTCCTCGACATTTTCGGTCTCATTACAAAAGATGTGTTAAACCTGAGTTTAGGCCAGGTCTAACAAGACCAGGTGTCAAATTAAGACCTTGGTTTAAATCTTACAATACAAATCTGAGGAAAAACTCAGGTTTAGGCTCTGGTTTTAGAAAATTGTTATTACAAAACAAAGTTTAACGAAAAAACTCAGTTTTATCTCGGGTCTAAGATAAACCAGGCCTCCCCCTGGTTTTGCCGTGGTTTAAGTGACATTATCCCGGTCCGAATTACGATAAAAGTGATAATATCGCGAATACGACCAAAAATATTCACAAAATAATAAGGGCTATTGAATAATATTATTAATTGTGACTTTGGTCGGATTCGCGATATTACCTATCATTTTTAGCGCAATTCGGACTGCAGGGTATCACTCCTTTACTTTTGGTTTTCCATTTTATGTAAAAAGACAATTAACTAAAAGCCCCGTAATATTTTTATGTTTTTTTTTTTAAACTGAATTTGAGATGCGGCTTCGACCTACTACTAGGTTTGATGTAGAATTTATAAGATTTTTTTTTTACTTAAACTATTTTCTGCATTTCCTGAATACAATAGAGATGACGAAAAAACCATAAATACCTATAATAAAAAATATATCGACCGTATGCTGACAATACCTTCTAACTAACATTTTTATCCAAATATTTATTTTAGCGCCATCTGTTAGCACGTATTATAAATATTCAGATGGCGAGGCGTTCTAAACAATATTTCGATAAAAATGTTAGTTAGAAGGTATTGTCAGCATACTGTCGATATATTATAATAATCTTTTGGTACCGTAACATAATATATTGTAAGTTTAAATCGCCATACATAAAATAATGTCGGATTTAAACCAACGTCTTAGTTTGATACCTGGTCTAAACTCAAGTTCATTACAAAATATGTGTTAAACCTATGGTTAAACCTAAGTTTAGGCCAGGTCTAACAAGACCAGGTGTCAAATTAAGACCTTGGTTTAAATCCGACTTTATTACAAAATCAGTTTTTTCCGAGGTCTAATAAAACCATAGTTTAGACCGAGCTCGGACCAATCAACGTCGAGTATTAGTTTATCATTCACTCATTCACTCCAAAATGCCACAGATCTTACCACAGATAAATATTCCAAAGTCACATCCTCGTAGAAATGTTTCGTTTCATGCAGATTTTATAAGGATGACTTTATATAAATTGTACCTTACAAGATTTGGTTCATTAGATTATGATGAAAGTAAATAATCAAGATAATATTAAGTTTGTTTTGACTACAAAGAGTGCGATTTAAAAGCTTTTATAAGTGTTACGATACCAAAAAGAATATTTATTATAATCACTAGGATTTTTAGGCATATAATGTATTCAAGAAAACGAAACGTAGGTAGATCACGTCACTAAACCACGGCAAAACTAGGGGGAGGCCTGGTTTAGCTTAGACCAGAGATAAAACTGAGATTTTTCGTTAAACTATGTTTTGTAATAACAATTTTCTAAAACCAGAGCCTAAACCTGAGTTTTACCTTAGACTTGGTTTAAACCTTGTTCTGTAATAAGACCGTTTTAGTTCTAGTACTATAGGTCTGCGACTTTTCATTTTCGAGATCCGTAGGGCAGTTCCGGTCAGCGTTCCACTTTCAGGTCATTTCGGACTTTTCCTAAACTCACAAGACCCCCTTC
Source organism: Allophyes oxyacanthae (assembly GCA_932294325.1). NCBI lineage: Eukaryota > Metazoa > Arthropoda > Insecta > Lepidoptera > Noctuidae > Allophyes > Allophyes oxyacanthae. The sequence goes on along the minus strand of OW028635.1, from coordinate 141,678 downwards.
TATACGACTCCCATACATCACTTTTACCCCCCGCGTCTCCTTCCGGGAGAACGATTGCTCCAAAAAATGCGTTTGTATGGCGGCCATATTGAAAAATGGCGGAAAATAAAATTCGACCACGGATTATGAATTGGTGTCCCCGAAAACCCCCGGACGCCAATTTTCAGCCAGCTCGGAGCAACTTATTTTTCGGCCACCATTTTGGATCCGCCATCTTGGATTTTTATGAACACCACCGGAAAGCCCCCTCCATCCTCTATGAAAATGGTTCGAGCACTCCCCCGCTATCTCCAACGGTTTCGGAACGGTGAGCGTTTCAATTTTGTATGGCCGCCATTTTTTTTGTATGGAAGCCATCTTTTTTTCACCGGCTAGTCAAACGGCCCAAGGTCCTCGACATTTTTAGTTCAGGCGGTATAGGTTTGCGACTTGCCGTTTTCGAGATCCGTAGGGCAGTTCCGGTCAGCCCTCAGCTTTCAGGTCATTTCGGACTTTTTCTGAACTCACAGGACCCCCCTCTATACGACTACCATATATCACTTTTACCCCCCACGGCTCCTTCTGGGAGACCAATTGGGTCAAAATCCGAAATGAACACTTGTATGGCGGCCATATTGAAAAATGGCGGAAAAAAAAAAAATATCCCGGATTATGAATCGGTGCCCCCGAAAACCCCCCGACGCCAATTTTCAGCCGGCTCGGACCATTTTTTTTTTTGGCCGCCATTTTGAATCCGCCATCTTGGATTTTTATGACCCCCACCGGAAAGCCCCCGTCGTCCTCTATGACATTTGGTCGAGCACCCCCCCGCTATCTCCAACGGTTTCGGAACGGTGAGCGTTTCAATTTTGTATGGCCGCCATCTTTTTTTGTATGGAAGCCATCTTTTTTTCACCGGCTCGTCAATCGACCCAGGGTCCTTGACATTTTTAGTTCCGGCACTATGGGTGTGCGACTTGCCATTTTCGAGATCCGTAGGGCAGTTCCGGTCAGCGTTCCACTTTCAGGTCATTTCGGATTTTTCCCGGACTCACTGGACCTCAAGGTTTATGACTTTATGTATGACTTGTACCCCCCACGGCTCCTTCTGGGAGAACAATTCTGTCAATCAGTGAGTGAGTGAGTGAGTCAGTGGTAATCGAGCTTTATATATTAGAGACTAGAGGTCGCGCGGTGCGCGGGCCGCGAGCGGCCCGCGAGGGCTTTTCGGGTGGAGCTTGTAACATTACTCAAAATAAATATGATATTTGATTTTGTATGGCAGCCATGTTTTTTTGTATGAAAGCCATCTTTTTTTACCAGCTTGTCAATCGACCCAAGGTCCTACACAGTTTTAGTTCGGGCAGTATGGGTGTGCGACTTCTCATTTTCGAGATCCGTGGGGCAGTTCCGGTCAGCGTTCCACTTTTAGGTTATTTCGGTTTTTTGCTGAACTCCCTGGACCTCCCTCTATACGTCTCCCATACATCACTTTTACCCCCCGCGGCTCCTTCCGGGAGAACAATTGAGTGAAAATCCAAAAATGAACACTTGTATGGCGGCCATGTTTTTTTGTATAGTAGCCATGATTTTTTACCAGTTCGTCGATCCACCCAAGGTCCTTGACACTTTTAGTTCTGGCAGTATAGGTCTGCGGCTTTCCGTTTTCGAGATCCGTAGGGCTGTTCCAGTCAGGGTTCAACTTTCAGGTCATTTCTCACTGGGCCTCTCTCTGTACGACTCCCACACATGACTTTTACCCCCCATGACTCCTTCTGGGAGAACAATTGCTCCAAAAGATGCGTTTGTATGGCGGCCATATTGAAAAATGGCGGAAAAAAAAGTTGGTCCCGGATTATGAATCGGTGCCCCCGAAAACCTCAGGACGCCAATTTTCAGCCAGATCGGACCATATTTTTTGTTGGCCGCCATTTTGAATCCGCCATCTTGGACTTTTATCACGACCACCGAAAAGCCCCTCTCGTCCTCGATGATATTTGTTCGAGCACCCCCACTCTATCTCTAACGGTTTCGAAACGGTTAGGGTTTAAAAAGCTTAGAAGTCGCGCGGTGCGCGGGCCGCGGGCGGCCCGCGGAGGTTGTGGTGGAACTCTTAAATTAACTTAAAAAAAAATTAAAACACGATTTGGAAAGTGCTTTGACTTTGACTTTGACATCGACTTTGACTTTGACTTTCTTTTTCGTTTTCTTCCCAGCAGACCCTTTCATTTGGTACCCATATCAGGTTGGTAGATAAGAAAATTTTGTCTACCATCTTGGGGCGTCCGCCATATTGAATTAAGTGTGACGTTATTTTAGTTTCGTACTCTTCTCAGCAAACCCTTTCATTTGATACCCATATCATGGTAGTGCATAATACATAAGTAGTCCGCCATATTGGATTTAGAATGACGTCAGTTATCTAACTATGCATTGTCATCCTACCTAAACGTGTGTGCAAAATCTCACCTCAATCGGAAACCGCGAAGTGGGTCAAATTTAACTTCCAAGATTTTCTTACATAGTTACAGGTGAAGCCAATAAAAGCGTGTTAAGAGGCGTTTGTATGGCAGCCATGTTTTTTTGTATGGAATACATCTTTTTTCACCGGCTCGTCGATCGGCCCAGGGTCTTTGACATTTTTAGTTCCGGTTTAGTGGGTGTGCGACTTATAGTTTTTGAGATCCGTAGGGTAGTTCCAGTAAGCGTTCCACTTTCAGGTAATTCTGGACTTTATCTAAACTCACAGAACTCCCCTCTATACGACTCCCATACATGACTTTTACCCCCCAAGGCTCCTTCCTTCCAGAACAATTGCTCAAAAAGATGCGTTTGTATGGCGGCCATGTTTTTTTGTATGAAAGCCATTTTTTTTACCAGCTCGTCAATCGACCCAAGATCCTACACATTTTTAGTTCGGGCAGTATGGGTGTGCGACCTCTCATTTTCGAGATCCGTGGGGCAGTTCCAGTCAGCGTTCCACTTTCAGGTCATTTCGGACTTTCCTGAACTCATAGGACCCCCTTCTATACGACTCCCAAACATGACGTTTACCCCCGACGGCTCCTTCTGGGAGAACAATTGAGTGAAAAACCAAAATGAACACTTTTGTATGGCCGCCATCTTTTTTTGTATGGAAGCCATCTTTTCTTCACCGGCTCGTCGATCGACCCAGGGTCCTCGACATTTTTAGTTCCGGCGGTATAGGTTTGCGACTTGGAATTTTCGAGATCCGTAGGGCAGTTCCGGTCAGTGTTCCACTTTCAGGTCATTTCGGACTTTTCCTAAACTCACAGGACCCCCTTCTATACGACTCCCATACATCCCTTTTACCCCCCACGGCTCTTTCTGGGAGAACAATTGGGTGAAAATCCAAAATGAACACTTGTATGGCGGCCATCTTGAAAAATGGCGGAAAGAAAAATTTGATCCCGGATTATGAATCGGTGCCCCCGAAAACCCCCGGACGCCAATTTTCAGCCGGCTCGGACCATTTTTTTTTTTGGCCGCCATTTTTAATCCACCATTTTGGATTTTTATGACCCCCACCGGAAATCCCCCGTCGTCCTCTATGACATTTGGTCGAACACCCCCCCACTATCTCCAACGGTTTCGGAACGGTGAGCGTTTCCATTTTGTATGGCCGCCATCTTTTTTTGTATGGACGCCATCTTTTTTTCACCGGCTCGTCAAACGGCCCAGGGTCCTTGACATTTTTAGTTCAGGCGGTAAAGGTTTGCGACTTGCCGTTTTCGAGATCCGTAGGGCAGTTCCGGTAAGTGTTCCACTTTCAGGTCATTTCGGACTTTTCCTAAACTCACAGGACCCCCTTCTATACGACTCCCATACATCCCTTTTACCCCCCACGGCTCTTTCTGGGAGAACAATTGGGTGAAAATCCAAAATGAACACTTGTATGGCGGCCATCTTGAAAAATGGCGGAAAGAAAAATTTGATCCCGGATTATGAATCGGTGCCCCCGAAAACCCCCGGACGCCAATTTTCAGCCGGCTCGGACCATTTTTTTTTTTGGCCGCCATTTTTAATCCACCATTTTGGATTTTTATGACCCCCACCGGAAATCCCCCGTCGTCCTCTATGACATTTGGTCGAACACCCCCCCACTATCTCCAACGGTTTCGGAACGGTGAGCGTTTCCATTTTGTATGGCCGCCATCTTTTTTTGTATGGACGCCATCTTTTTTTCACCGGCTCGTCAAACGGCCCAGGGTTCTTGACATTTTTAGTTCCAGCACTATGGGTGTGCGACTTGTAATTTTCGAGATCCGTAGGGCAGTTCCGGTCAGGGTTCCACTTTCAGGTCATTTCGGATTTTTCCCGGACTCACTGGACCTCGAGGTGTATGACTCTCATACATGACTTTAACCCCCCACGGCTCCATCTGGGAGAACAATTATGTCAATCAGTGAGTCAGTCAGTCAGTCAGTGGTAATCGAGCTTTATATAAGTAAACTAGAGGTCGCGCGGTGCGCGGGCCGCGAGCGGCCCGCGAGGGCTTTTCGGGTGGAGCTTGTTACATTACTCAAAATAAATATGATATTTGATTTTGTATGGCAGTCATGTTTTTTTGTATGGAAGCCATCTTTTTTTCACCGGCTCGTCAAACGGCCCAGGGTCCTTGACATTTTTAGTTCCGGCGATATAGGTTTGCGACTTGTAATTTTCGAGATCCGTAGGGCAGTTCCAGTCAGCGTTCCACTTTCAGGTCATTTCTCACTGGACCTCTATACGACTGTCATACATGACTTTTACCCCTCTGCGGTTCCTTCTCGGAGAACAATTGCTCCAAAAGAAGCGATTGTATGGCGGCCATATTGAAAAATGACGGAAAAAAAATGTTGGTTCCGGATTATGAATACATGCCGCCGAAAACCTCAGGACGTCAATTTTCAGCCAGATTAGACCATATTTTTTTAAACCGCTATTTCGAAGCCACCATCTTGGATTTTTACTACTTACTACTATCTCTAACGTTTTCGGAACGGTGAGGGTTTCGAAAAAGTAGAGGTCGCGCAGTAAACGGGCCGCAAGCGGCCCGCGGGTGGTGGTTTTCGTGGAGCTCTTAAATTAACTTAAAAAAATAAAACACGCTTTTGAAAGTGCCTGCAAAGGCTCAGTTGTAATAAAAAACTTTGACTTCGACTTCGGCTTCGGCTCCGGCTTCAGCCTCGGTTTCGGCTTCGGCCTCGGCTTCAACTTTGACTTTGACTTCGACTTTGACTTTGAATTTGACTTTGAATTCGACTTTCACTTTGAATTTATTTTTCGTTTTCTTCCCAGCAGACCCTTTCATTTGATACCCATATCAGGTTGGTAGATAAGAAAATTTTGTCTACCATCTTGGGGCGTCCGCCATATTGAATTAAGTGTGACGTTATTTTAGTTTCGTACTCTTCTCAGCAAACCCTTTCATTTGATACCCATATCATGGTAGTGCATAATACATAAGTAGTCCGCCATATTGGATTTAGAATGACGTCAGTTATCTAACTATGCATTGTCATCCTAACTAAACGTGTGTGCAAAATCTCACCTCAATCGGAAACCGCGAAGTGGGTCAAGTTTAACTTCCAAGATTTTCTTACATAGTTACAGGTGAAGCTAATAAAAGCGTGTTAAGAAGCGTTTGTATGGCGGCCATGTTTTTTTTGTATGAAAGCCATTTTTTTTTACCAGCTCGTCAATTTACCCAAGATCATACACATTTTTAATTCGAGCAGTATGGGTGTGCGACTTCTCATTTTCGAGATCCGTGGGGCAGTTCCGGTCAGCGTTCCACTTTCAGGTCTTTTCGGACTTTTCATAAACTCATAGGACCCCCTTCTATATGACTCCGATACATGACTTTTACCTCCCACGGCTCCTTCTGGGAGAGCAATTGTGTGAACATCCAAAATGAACACTTGTATGGCCGCCATCTTTTTTTGTATGGAAGCCATCTTTTTTTCACCGGTTCGTCAAACGGCCCAGGGTCCTTAACATTTTTAGTTGGGGCGGTATAGCATTGCGACTTGTAATTTTCGAGATCCGTAGGGCAGTTCCGGTCAGCGTTCCACTTTCAGGTCATTTCGGACTTTTCCTGAACTTATAGGACCCCCTTCTATACGAATTCTATACATGAGTTTTACCACCGATGGCTCCTTCTGGGAGAACAATTGAGTGAAAATCCAAAATGAACACTTGTATGGCGGCCATCTTTTTTTGTATGGAAGCCATCTTTTTTTCACCGGCTCGTCAATCGTCCCAAGGTACTCGAGATTTTTAGTTCCGGCAGTATGGGTGTGCGACTTCTCATTTTCGAGATCCGTAGGGCAGTTCCGGTCAGCGTTCCACTTTCAGGTCATTTCGGACTTTTCTGAACTCATAGGACCCCCTTCTATACGACTCCCAAACATGACGTTTACCCCCGACGGCTCCTTCTGGGAGAACAATTGAGTGAAAAACCAAAATGAACACTTTTGTATAGCCGCCATCTTTTTTTGTATGGAAGCCATCTTTTCTTCACCGGCTCGTCGATCGACCCAGGGTCCTCGACATTTTTAGTTCCGGCAGTATGGGTGTGCGACTTGTAACTTTCGAGTTCCGTAGGGCAGTTCCAGTCAGCGTTCCACTTTCAGGTCATTTCGGACTTTTCCTAAACTCACAGGACCCCCCTCTATACGACTCCAATACAATACTTTTACCCCCCACGGCTCCTTCTGGGAGAACAATTGCTCCAAAAGATGCGTTTGTATGGCGGCCATATTGAAAAATGGCGGAAAATAAAAGTCGACCACGGATTATGAATCGGTGTCCCCGAAAACCCCCGGACGAAAATTTTCAGCCAGCTCGGAGCAACTTATTTTTCGGCCGCCATTTTGGATCCGCCATCTTGGATTTTTATGACCACCACCGGAAAGCCCCCTCCATCCTCTATGAAAATGGTTCGAGCACCCCCCCGCTATCTCCAACGGTTTCGGAACGGTGAGCGTTTCAATTTTGTATGGCCGCCATTTTTTTTGTATGGAAGCCATCTTTTTTTCACCGGCTCGTCAAACGGCCCAAGGTCCTCGACATTTTTAGTTCAGGCGGTATAGGTTTGCGACTTGCCGTTTTCGAGATCCGTAGGGCAGTTCTGGTCAGCGTTCCACTTTCAGGTCATTTCGGACTTTTCCTAAACTCACAGGACCCCCCTCTATACGACTCCCATACATCACTTTTACCCCCCACGGCTCCTTCTGGGAGATCAATTGGGTCGAAATCCGAAATGAACACTTGTATGGCGGCCATCTTGAAAAATGGCGGAAAGAAAAATTGATCCCGGATTATGAATCGGTGTCCCCGAAAACCCCCCGACGCCAATTTTCAGCTGGCTCAGACCATATTTTTTTTTGGCCGCCATTTTGAATCCGCCATCTTGGATTTTTATCACGACCACCGAAAAGCCCCTCTCGTCCTCGATGATATTTGGTCAAGCACTCCCACTCTATCTCTAACGGTTTCGAAACGGTTAGGGTTTAAAAAGCTTAGAGTTTGCGCGGTGCGCGGGCCTCGGGCCGCGGGCGGCCCGCGGAGGTTGTGGTGGTACTCTTAAATTAACTTAAAAAAAAAACACGATTTGGAAAGTGCTTTGACTTTGACTTTGACATCGACTTTTACTTTGAATTCGAATTTCACTTTGACTTTATTTTTCGTTTTCTTCCCAGCAGACCCTTTCATTTGATACCCATATCAGGTTGGTAGATAAGAAAATCTTGTCTACCATCTTGGGGCGTCCGCCATTTTGAATTAAGTGTGACGTTATTTTAGTTTCGTACTCTTCTCAGCAAACCCTTTCATTTGATACCCATATCATGGTAGTGCATAATACATAAGTAGTCCGCCATATTGGATTTAGAATGACGTCAGTTATCTAACTATGCATTGTCATCCTATCTAAACGTGTGAGCAAAATCTCACCTCAATCGGAAACCGCGAAGTGGGTCAAAAACTTCCAAAATTTTCTTACATAGTTACAGGTGAAGTTAATAAAAGCGTGTTAAGAGGCGTTTGTATGGCAGCCATGTTTTTTTGTATGAAAGCCATCTTTTTTTTACCAGCTCGTCTATCGACCCAAGGTCCTACACATTTTTAGTTCGGGCAGTACGGGTGGGCGACTTCTCATTTTGGAGATCCGTGGGGCAGTTCCGGTCAGCGTTCCACTTTCAGGTCATTTCGGAATTTTTCTGAACTCATAGGACCCCCCTCTATACGACTCCCATACATGAACTTTACCCCCGACGGCTCCTTCTGGGAGAACAATTGTGTGAAAATCCAAAATGAACACCTGTATGGCAACCATGTTCTTTTGTATGGAAGCCATCTTTTTTTCACCGGCTCGTCAATCGTCCCACGGTACTCGAAATTTTTAGTTCCGGCACCGTGCGTCTGCAACTTGTAGTTTTCGAGATCCGTAGGGCAGTTCTGGTCACGGTTCCACTTTGAGGTTATTTCGGATTTTTCCTAAACTCACTGGACCCTTCCCTATATAACTCCCATACATAACTTTAACCTCCCACGGCTCCTTCTGTGAGAATAATTGTGCGAAAATCCAAAATGAACACTTGTATGGCGGCCATGTATTTTTTTTGGAAGCCATCTTTTTTTTACCAGCTCATCAATCGACCCAGGGTCCTCGACATTTTTAGTTCGGGCAATATGGGTCTGCGTTTTGCCGTTTTCGAGATCCGTAGGGCAGTTCCGGTCAGGGTTCTACTTTCAGGTCATCTCGGATTTTTCTTAAACTCACTGGAATTTCCACTATACAACTTCCATACATGACTTTTACCCCGCACGACTCCTTTTAGAACAATTGCTCCAAAAGAAGCGTTTATATGGCGGCCATGTTTTTTTGTATGAAAGCCATTTTTTTACCAGCTCGTCAATTTACCCAAGATCATACACATTTTTAATTCGAGCAGTATGGGTGTGCGACTTCTCATTTTCGAGATCCGTGGGGCAGTTCCGGTCAGCGTTCCACTTTCAGGTCTTTTCGGACTTTTCATAAACTCATAGGACCCCCTTCTATATGACTCCGATACATGACTTTTACCTCCCACGGCTCCTTCTGGGAGAGCAATTGTGTGAACATCCAAAATGAACACTTGTATGGCCGCCATCTTTTTTGTATGGAAGCCATCTTTTTTTCAACGGTTCGTCAAACGGCCCAGGGTCCTTAACATTTTTAGTTGGGGCGGTATAGCATTGCGACTTGTAATTTTCGAGATCCGTAGGGCAGTTCCGGTCAGCGTTCCACTTTCAGGTCATTTCGGACTTTTCCTGAACTTATAGGACCCCCTTCTATACGAATTCTATACATGAGTTTTACCACCGAAGGCTCCTTCTGGGAGAACAATTGAGTGAAAATCCAAAATGAACACTTGTATGGCGGCCATCTTTTTTTGTATGGAAGCCATCTTTTTTTCACCGGCTCGTCAATCGTCCCAAGGTACTCGAGATTTTTAGTTCGGGCAGTATGGGTGTGCGACTTCTCATTTTCGAGATCCGTAGGGCAGTTCCGGTCAGCGTTCCACTTTCAGGTCATTTCGGACTTTCCTGAACTCATAGGACCCCCTTCTATACGACTCCCAAACATGACGTTTACCCCCGACGGCTCCTTCTGGGAGAACAATTGAGTGAAAAACCAAAATGAACACTTTTGTATGGCCGCCATCTTTTTTTGTATGGAAGCCATCTTTTCTTCACCGGCTCGTCGATCGACCCAGGGTCCTCGACATTTTTAGTTCCGGCAGTATGGGTGTGCGACTTGTAACTTTCGAGTTCCGTAGGGCAGTTCCGGTCAGCGTTCCACTTTCAGGTCATTTCGGACTTTTCCTAAACTCACAGGACCCCCCTCTATACGACTCCCATACAATACTTTTACCCCCCACGGCTCCTTCTGGGAGAACAATTGCTCCAAAAGATGCGTTTGTATGGCGGCCATATTGAAAAATGGCGGAAAATAAAAGTCGACCACGGATTATGAATCGGTTTCCCCGAAAACCCCCGGACGCCAATTTTCAGCCAGCTCGGAGCAACTTATTTTTCGGCCGCCATTTTGGATCCGCCATCTTGGATTTTTATGACCACCACCGGAAAGCCCCCTCCATCCTCTATGAAAATGGTTCGAGCACCCACCCGCTATCTCCAACGGTTTCGGAACGGTGAGCGTTTCAATTTTGTATGGCCGCCATTTTTTTTGTATGGAAGCCATCTTTTTTTCACCGGCTCGTCAAACGGCCCAGGGTCCTCGACATTTTTAGTTCCAGCACTATGGGTCTGCGACTTTTCGTTCTCGAGATCCGTAGCGCAGTTCCGGTCAGCGTTCCACTTTAAGGTCATTTCGGACTTTTCCTAAACTCACAGGAACCCCCTCTATACGACTCCCATACATCACTTTTACCCCCCACGGCTCCTTCTGGGAGATCAATTGGGTCAAAATCCGAAATGAACACTTGTATTGCGGCCATATTGAAAAATGGCGGTTTTTTTTTTTTATCCCTGATTATGAATCGGTGCCCCCGAAAACCCCCGGACGCCAATTTTCAGCCGGATCGGACCATTTTTTTTTTTGGCCGCCATTTTGAATCCGCCATCTTGGATTTTTATGACCCTTTCATTTCACTTTCACTTTCACTTCGACATCGACTTTGACTTTATTTTTCGTTTTCTTCCCAGCAGACCCTTTCATTTGATACCCATATATTATGATGGTAGTGCATAATACATAAGTAGTCCGCCAGTCCGCCATATTGGATTTAGAATGACGTCAGTTATCTAACTATGCATTGTCATCCTAACTAAACGTGTGTGCAAAAGTTCAACTCAATCGGAAACCGCGAAGTGGGTCAAATTTAACGTCCACGATTTTCTTACATAGTTAGTTAGTTAGTTACAGGTGAAGCTAATTAAAGCGTTAAAAAAAAAGGTGGAAATAAATTTCGATCCTGAATAATGAATCGGTGCCCTCAAAAACCCAAAGACGCCAATTTTAAGCCCGATCGGAATATATTGTTTTGGCCGCCATTTTGAATCGGCCATCTTGGATTTTTATGAACACAACCGGAAAGCCCCTTTCATCCTCTATGACATTGGTTCGAGCAACCCCCCGTTATCTCTAACATTTTCGGAGTGGAGGGCATTTCTACTTTGTATGGCGGCCATGTTTTTTCTATGGAAGCCATCTTTTATTTACCAACTCGTCAATCGGCCCGAGATCCTACAAATTTTTAGTTCCGGCACTATGGGTCTGCGCTTTGCCGTTTTTGAGATCCGTAGGGCAGTTCTGGTCAAGGTTCCACTTTAAGGTCTTATCGGATTTTTCCTGAAATCACTGGACCCCCTTCTATACGACTCCGAATCATCACTTTTACCCCCCACGGCTCCTTCTGGGAGAACAATCGCTCCAAAAGAAGCGTGTGTATGGCGGCCATATTGAAAAATGGCGGAGAAAAAAAGTAGATCCCAGATTATGAATCGGTGCCCCCGAAAACCACCAGCCGCCAATTTTCAGTCGAGCACGACTTCCTGTTTTCGAGATCCGTGGGGCAGTTCCGGTCAGCGTTCCACTTTCAGGTCTTTTCGGACTTTTCCTAAACTCACTGTACCCCCCTCTATACGACCCTCATACATGAATTTTACCCCCGACGGCTCCTTCTGGAAGAACAATTGGGTTATAATCCAAAATGAACACTTGTATGGCGGCCATGTTTTTTTTGTATGGAAGTCATCATTTTTTCACCGGCTCTTCAATCGACTCAGGGTCCTCGACATTTTTAGTTCCGGCAGTATGAGTGTGCGACTTGCTGTTTTCGAGATCCGTAGAGCAGTTCCGGTCAGAGTTCCACTTTCAGGTCATTTCGGTTTTTTGCTGAACTCCCTGGACCTCCTTCTATACGACTCCCATACATCACTTTTACCCCCCGCGGCTCCTTCCGGGAGAACAATTGCTCCAAAAGATGCGTTTGTATGGCGGCCATATTGAAAAATGGCGGAAAAAAAAAGTCGACCCCGGATTATGAATCGGTGTCCCCGAAAACCCCCGGACGCCAATTTTCAGCCGGATCGAGACAACTTTTTTATAGCCGCCATTTTTAATCCGCCATCTTGGATTTTTATGATCACCACCGGAAAGCCCCCTCCATCCTCTATGAAAATGGTTCGAGCACCCCCACGCTATTTCCAACGGTTTCGGAACGGTGAGCGTTTCAATTTTGTATGGCCGCCATTTTTTTTGTATGGAAGCCATCTTTTTTTCTCCGGCTCGTCAAACGGCCCAAGGTCCTCAACATTTTTAGTTCAGGCGGTATAGTTTTGCGACTTGCCGTTTTCGAGATCCGTAGGGCAGTTCCGGTCAGTGTTCCACTTTCAGGTCATTTCGGACTTTTCCTGAAGTCACTGGACCCCCCTCTATACGACTCCCATACATGACTTTTACCCCTCATTGCTCCTTCTGGGAGAACAATTGGGTGAAAATCCAAAATGAACACTTGTATGGCGGCCATCTTGAAAAATGGCGGAAAGAAAAATTTGATCCCGGATTATGAATCGGTGCCCCCGAAAACCCCCGGATGCCAATTTTCAGCCGGCCCGGACCATTTTTTTTTTTGGCCGCCATTTTGAATCCGCCATCTTGGATTTTTATGACCCCCACCGGAAAGCCCCCGTCGTCCTCTATGACATTTGGTCGAGCACCCCCCCCGCTATCTCCAACGGTTTCGGAACGGTGAGCGTTTCCATTTTGTATGGCTGCCATCTTTTTTTGTATGGAAGCCATCTTTTTTTCACCGGCTCGTCAATCGACCCAGGGTCCTCGACATTTTTAGTTCCAGCAGTATGGGTGTGCGACTTGTAATTTTCGAGATCCGTAGGGCAGTTCCGGTCAGCGTTCCACTTTCAGGTCATTTCGGATTTTTCCCGGACTCACTGGACCTCAAGGTTTATGACTTTATGTATGACTTGTACCCCCCACGGCTCCTTCTGGGAGAACAATTATGTCAATGAGTGAGTGAGTCAGTGGTAATCGAGCTTTATATATTAGAGACTAGAGGTCGCGCGGTGCGCGGGCCGCGAGCGGCCCGCGAGGGCTTTTTAGGTGGGGTTTGTAACATGACGCAAAATAAATATGATATTTGATTTTGTATGGCAGCCATGATTTTTTGTATGAAAGCCATCTTTTTTTACCAGCTTGTCAATCGACCCAAGGTCCTACACATTTTTAGTTCGGGCAGTATGGGTGTGCGACTTCTCATTTTCGAGATCCGTGGGGCAGTTCTGGTTAGCGTTCCACTTTTAGGTTATTTCGGTTTTTTGCTGAACTCCCTGGACTTCCCTCTATACGTCTCCCATACATCACTTTTACCCCCCGCGGCTACCTCCGGGAGAACAATTGAGTGTAAATCCAAAAATGAACTCTTGTATGGCGGCCATGTTTTTTTGTATAGTAGCCATGATTTTTCACCAGTTCGTCGATCGACCCAAGGTCCTTGACATTTTTAATTCTGGCAGTATAGGTCTGCGGCTTTACGTTTTCGAGATCCGTAGGGCTGTTCCAGTCAGGGTTCGACTTTCAGGTCATCTCACTGGGCCTCTCTCTGTACGACTCCCACACATGACTTTTACCCCCCATGACTCCTCGTGGGAGAATAATTGCTCCAAAAGATGCGTTTGTATGGCGGCCATATTGAAAAATGGCGGAAAAAAAATTTGGTCCCCGCCCGCGGCCCGCGGAGGTTGTGGTGGAACTCCTAAATTAACTTAAAAAATAATTAAAACACGATTTGTAAAGTGCTTTGACTTTGACTTTCACTTTGACTTTATTTTTCGTTTTCTTCCCAGCAGACCCTTTCATTTGATACCCATATCATGATGGTAGATAAGAAAATCTTGTCTACCATCTTGGGGCGTCCGCCATATTGAATTAAGTTTGACGTTATATTAGTTTTCGTAGTCTTCTCAGTAAACCCTTTCATTTGATACCCATATCATGGTAGTGCATAATACATAAGTAGTCCGCCATATTGGATTTAGAATGACGTCAGTTATCTAACTATGCATTGTCATCCTAACTAAACGTGTGTGCAAAACTTCAACTCAATCGGAAACCGCGAAGTGGGTCAAATTTAACTTCCAAGATTTTCTTACATAGTTACAGGTGAAGCTAATAAAAGCGTGTTAAGAGGCGTTTGTATGGCAGCCATGTTTTTTTGTATGAAAGCCATCTTTTTTTTACCAGCTCGTCAATCGACCCAAGGTCCTACACATTTTTAGTTCGGGCAGTACGGGTGTGCGACTTATCATTTTGGAGATCCGTGGGGCAGTTCCGGTCAGCGTTCCACTTTCAGGTCATTTCGGACTTTTTCTGAACTCATAGGACCCCCTTCCATACGACTCCTATACATGAGTTTTACCCCCGAAGGCTCCTTCTGGGAGAACAATTGAGTGAAAATCCAAAATGAACACTTGTATGGCGGCCATGTTTTTTTGTATGGAAGCCATCTTTTTTCACCGACTCGTCGATCGGCCCAGGGTCTTTGACATTTTTAGTTCCGGCACAGTGGGTGTGCAACTTATAGTTTTTGAGATCCGTAGGGCAGTTCCAGTAAGCGTTCCACTTTCAGGTCTTTTCGGACTTTCCTGAACTCATAGGACCCCCTTCTCTACGACTCCCATACACGACTTTTACCCCCGACGGCTCCTTTTAGGAGAACAATTGAGTGAAAATCCAAAATGAACACTTGTATGGCGGCCATGTTTTTTTGTATGGAAGCCATCTTTTTTCACCGACTCGTCGATCGGCCCAGGGTCTTTGACATTTTTAGTTCCGGCACAGTGGGTGTGCGACTTATAGTTTTTGAGATTCGTAGGGCAGTTCCAGTAAGCGTTCCACTTTCAGGTCATTCTGGACTTTTTCTAAACTCTTAGGACCCCTTTCTATACGACCCTCATACATGATTTTTACCCCCGACGGCTCCTTCTGGGAGAACAATTGGGTGATAATCCAAAATGAACACTTGTATGGCGGCCATGTTTTTTTTGTATGGAAGTCATCTTTTTTTCACCGGCTCGTCAATCGACCCAGGGTCCTCGACATTTTTAGTTCCGGCAGTATGAGTGTGCGACTTGCTGTTTTCGAGATCCGTAGGGCAGTTCCGGTCAGAGTTCCACTTTAAGGCCATTTTATTTTAGATTTTTCTTAACCTCACAGGACCCCCTTCTATACGACTCCCATACATAACTTTTACCTCCCACGGCTCCTTCTGAGAGAACAATTGCTCCAAAAGATGCGTTTGTATGGCGGCCATATTGAAAAATGGTGGAAATAAAAAGTCGACCCCGGATTATAAATCGGTGCCCCCGAAAACCCCCGGACGCCAATTTTCAGCCGGCTCGGACCATAATTTTTTTTATTGCCGCCATTTTGAATCCGCCATCTTGGATTTTTGTGACCACCACCGGAAAGCCCTCCCCATCATCTATGAAATTGGTTCGAGCACCCCCCCGCTATCTCTAACGGTTTCGGAACGGTGAGCGTTTGAATTTTGTATGGCGGCCATGTATTTTTGTATGGAAGCCATCTTTTTTTCACCGGATCGTCAATCGGCCTAGGGTCCCTGACATTTTTGGTTCGGGCGGTATAGGTTTGCGACTTGCCATTTTCGAGATCCGTGGGGCAGTTCCGGTCAGCGTTCCACTTTCAGGTCTTTTCGGACTTTTCATAAACTCATAGGACCCCCTTCTATATGACTCCGATACATGACTTTTACCTCCCACGGCTCCTTCTGGGAGAGCAATTGTGTGAACATCCAAAATGAACACTTGTATGGCCGCCATCTTTTTTTGTATGGAAGCCATCTTTTTTTCACCGGTTCGTCAAACGGCCCAGGGTCCTTAACATTTTTAGTTGGGGCGGTATAGCATTGCGACTTGTAATTTTCGAGATCCGTAGGGCAGTTCCGGTCAGCGTTCCACTTTCAGGTCATTTCGGACTTTTCCTGAACTTATAGGACCCCCTTCTATACGAATTCTATACATGAGTTTTACCACCGAAGGCTCCTTCTGGGAGAACAATTGAGTGAAAATCCAAAATGAACACTTGTATGGCGGCCATCTTTTTTTGTATGGAAGCCATCTTTTTTTCACCGGCTCGTCAATCGTCCCAAGGTACTCGAGATTTTTAGTTCCGGCAGTATGGGTGTGCGACTTCTCATTTTCGAGATCCGTAGGGCAGTTCCGGTCAGCGTTCCACTTTCAGGTCATTTCGGACTTTCCTGAACTCATAGGACCCCCTTCTATACGACTCCCAAACATGACGTTTACCCCCGACGGCTCCTTCTGGGAGAACAATTGAGTGAAAAACCAAAATGAACACTTTTGTATGGCCGCAATCTTTTTTTGTATGGAAGCCATCTTTTCTTCACCGGCTCGTCGATCGACCCAGGGTCCTCGACATTTTTAGTTCCGGCAGTATGGGTGTGCGACTTGTAACTTTCGAGTTCCGTAGGGCAGTTCCGGTCAGCGTTCCACTTTCAGGTCATTTCGGACTTTTCCTAAACTCACAGGATCCCCCTCTATACGACTCCCATACAATACTTTTACCCCCCACGGATCCTTCTGGGAGACCAATTGCTCCAAAAGATGCGTTTGTATGGCGGCCATATTGAAAAATGGCGGAAAATAAAAGTCGACCACGGATTATGAATCGGTGTCCCCGAAAACCCCCGGACGCCAATTTTCAGCCGGCTCGGACCATTTTTTTTTTTGGCCGCCATTTTGAATCCGCCATCTTGGATTTTTATGACCCCCACCAAAAAGCCCCCGTCGTCCTCTATGACATTTGGTCGAACACCCCCCCACTATCTCCAACGGTTTCGGAACGGTGAGCGTTTCAATTTTGTATGGCCGCCATCTTTTTTTGTATGGACGCCATCTTTTTTTCACCGGCTCGTCAAACGGCCCAGGGTTCTTGACATTTTTAGTTCTAGCACTATAGGTCTGCGACTTTTCATTTTCGAGATCCGTAGGGCAGTTCCGGTCAGCGTTCCACTTTCAGGTAATTTCGGATTTTTCCCGGACTCACTGGACCTCAAGGTTTACGACCCCCATAAGTGGACTTCCCTCTATACGTCTCCCATACATCACTTTTACCCCCCGCGGCTCCTTCCGGGAGAACAATTGAGTGAAAATCCAAAAATGAACACTTGTATGGCGGCCATGTTTTTTTGTTTAGTAGCCATGATTTTTCACCAGTTCGTCGATCGACCCAAGGTCCTTGACATTTTTAGTTCTGGCAGTATAGGTCTGCGGCTTTCCGTTTTCGAGATCCGTAGGGCTGTTCCAGTCAGGGTTCGACTTTCAGGTCATTTCTCACTGGGCCTCTCTCTGTACGACTCACACACATGACTTTTACCCCCCATGACTCCTTCTGGGAGAACAATTGCTCCAAAAGATGCGTTTGTATGGCGGCCATATTGAAAAATGGCGGAAAAAAAAGTTGGTCCCGGATTATGAATCGGTGCCCCCGAAAACCTCAGGACGCCAATTTTCAGCCAGATCGGACCATATTTTTTGTTGGCCGCCATTTTGGATCCGCCATCTTGGATTTTTATCACGACCACCGAAAAGCCCCTCTCGTCCTCGATGATATTTGGTCGAGCACTCGCACTCTATCTCTAACGGTTTCGAAAGGGCAGTATGGGTGTGCGACTTCTCATTTTCGAGATCCGTGGGGCAGTTCCGGTCAGCGTTCCACTTTTAGGTTATTTCGGTTTTTTGCTGAACTCCCTAGACCTCCCTCTATACGTCTCCCATACATCACTTTTACCCCCCGCGGCTCCTTCCGGGAGAACAATTGAGTGAAAATCCAAAAATGAACACTTGTATGGCGGCCATGTTTTTTTGTATAGTAGCCATGATTTTTTACCAGTTCGTCGATCCACCCAAGGTCCTTGACACTTTTAGTTCTGGCAGTATAGGTCTGCGGCTTTCCGTTTTCGAGATCCGTAGGGCTGTTCCAGTCAGGGTTCGACTTTCAGGTCATTTCTCACTGGGCCTCTCTCTATACGACTCCCATACATGACTTTTACCCCCGACGGCTCCTTCTGGGAGAACAATTGTGTGAAAATCCAAAATGAACACTTGTATGGCGGCCATGTTTTTTTGTATGGAAGTCATCTTTTTTCACCGGCTCGTCGATCAGCCCAGGGTCTTTGACATTTTTAGCTCCGGCTTAGTGGGTGTGCGACATATAGTTTTTGAGATCCGTAGGGCAGTTCCAGTAAGCGTTCCATTTTCAGGTCATTTCGGACTTTTCCTGAACTCGCTGGATCTCTCTCTATACGACTCTCGTACATGACTTTTACCCCCCGCGGCTCCTTCCGGGAGAACAATTGCTCCAAAAGAAGCGTTTGCATGGCGGCCATGTTTTTTTGTATGGAAGCCATATTTTTTTCACCGGCTCGACGATCTGATCAGGGTCCTCGACATTTTTAATTTGGGCGGTGTGGGTGTGCGATTTGCCATTTTCGAGATCCGCAGGGCAGTTCTGGTCAGGGTACCACGTTCAGATCATTTCGGACTTTTCCTGAACTTCCTGGACCTCCCTCTATACGACTCCCATACATGACTTTTACCCCCCGCGGCTCCTTCTGGGAGAAAAATTGTGTGAAAATCCAAAAACAACACTTGTATGGCGGCCATCTTTTTTTATATTGAAGCCATCTTTTTTCACCGGATCGTCAATCGGCCCAGGGTCCTACACATTTTTAGTTCGGGCAGTACGGGTGTGCGACTTCTCATTTTGGAGATCCGTGGGGCAGTTCCGGTCAGCGTTCCACTTTCAGGTCATTTCGGACTTTTCCTAAACTCACAGGACCCCCCTCTAAACGACTCCCATACATAACTTTTACCCCCCAAGGCTCCTTCCGGGAGAACAATTGCTCCAAAAGATGCGTTTGTATGGCGGCCATATTGAAAAATGGTGGAAAAAAAAAATCAACCCTGGATTATGAATCGGTGCCCCCGAAAACCCCCGGCCGCCAATTTTCAGCCGGCTAAGAGCAACTTTTTTTTCGGCCGCCATTTTGGATCCGCCATCTTGGATTTTTATGACCACCACCGGAAAGCCCCCTCCATCCTCTATGAAAATGGTTCGAGCACCCCCCAGCTATCTCCAACGGTTTCGGAACGGTGAGCGTTTCAATTTTGTATGGCCGCCATTTTTTTTGTATGGAAGCCATCTTTTTTTCACCGGATCGTCAACCGGTCCAGGGTCCTTGACCTTTTTAGTTCAAGCACTACACGTCTGCGACTTCTCGTTTTCGAGATCCGAAGAGCAGTTCCGGTCAGCCCTCCACTTTCAGGTCATTTCGGACTTTTCCTAAACTCACAGGACCCCCCTCTATACGACTCCCATACATCGCTTTTACCCCCGACGGCTCCTTCTGGGAGAACAATTGGGTGAAAATCCAAAATGAACACTTGTATGGCGGCCATCTTGAAAAATGGCGGAAATAAAAATTTGATCCCGGATTATGAATCGGTGCCCCCGAAAACCCCCGGATGCCAATTTTCAGCCGGCCCGGACCATTTTTTTTTTTGGCCGCCATTTTGAATCCGCCATCTTGGATTTTTATGACCCCCACCGGAAAGCCCCCGTCGTCCTCTATGACATTTGGTCGAACACCCCCCCGCTATCTCCAACGGTTTCGGAACGGTGAGCGTTTCAATTTTGTATGGCCGCCATCTTTTTTTGTATGGAAGCCATCTTTTTTTCACCGGCTCGTCAAACGGCCCAGGGTCCTCGACATTTTTAGTTCCGGCGGTATAGCTTTGCGACTTTTCATTTTCGAGATCCGTAGGGCGGTTCTGGTCAGGGTTCCACTTTCAGGTCATTTCGGATTTTTCCCGGACTCACTGGACCTCAAGGTTTATGACTTTATGTATGACTTGTACCCCCCACGGCTCCTTCTGGGAGAACAATTATGTCAATCAGTGAGTGAGTGAGTCAGTGGTAATCGAGCTTTATATATTAGTGACTAGAGGTCGCGCGGTGCGCGGGCCGCGAGCGGCCCGCGAGGGCTTTTTAGGTGGGGTTTGTAACATGACGCAAAATAAATATGATATTTGATTTTGTATGGCAGCCATGTTTTTTTGTATGAAAGCCCTCTTTTTTTACCAGCTTGTCAATCGACCCAAGGTCCTACACATTTTTAGTTCGGGCAGTATGGGTGTGCGACTTTTCATTTTCGAGATCCGTGGGGCAGTTCCGGTCAGCGTTCCACTTTTAGGTTATTTCGGTTTTTTGCTGAACTCCCTGGACTTCCCTCTATACGTCTCCCATACATCACTTTTACCCCCCGCGGCTCCATCCGGGAGAACAATTGAGTGAAAATCCAAAAATGAACACTTGTATGGCGGCCATGTTTTTGTGTATAGTAGCCATGATTTTTCACCAATTCGTCGATCGACCCAAGGTCCTTGACATTTTTAATTCTGGCAGTATAGGTCTGCGGCTTTCCGTTTTCGAGATCCGTAGGGCTGTTCCAGTCAGGATTCGACTTTCAGGTCATTTCAAACTGGGCCTCTCTCTGTACACATGACTTTTACCCCCCATGACTCCTTCTGGGAGAACAATTGCTCCAAAAGATGCGTTTGTATGGCGGCCATATTGAAAAATGGCGGAAAAAAAAATTGGTCCCGGATTATGAATCGGTGCCCCCGAAAACCTCAGGATGCCAATTTTCAGCCAGATCGGACCATATTTTTTGTTGACCGCCATTTTGAATCCGCCATCTTGGATTTTTATTACGACCACCGAAAAGCCCCTCTCGTCCTCGATGATATTTGGTCGAGCACCCCCACTCTATCTCTAACGGTTTCGAAACGGTTAGGGTTCAAAAAACTTAGAGGTCGCGCGGTGCGCGGGCCGCAGGCGGCCCGCGGAGGTTGTGGTAGAACTCTTAAATTAACTTAAAAAAAAATTAAAACACGATTTGGAAAGTGCTGTGACTTTGACTTTGACTTTGAATTCGACTTTCACTTTGACATCGACATCGACTTTGTTTTTCGTTATCTTCCCAGCAGACCCTTTCATTTGATACCCATATCATGATGGTAGATAAAAAAAATATTGTCTACCATCTTGGGGCGTCCGCCATATTGAATTAAATGTGACGTTATTTTAGTTTCGTAGTCTTCTCAGCAAACCCTTTCATTTGATACCCATATCATGGTAGTGCATAATACATAAGTAGTCCGCCATATTGGATTTAGAATGACGTCAGTTATCTAACTATGCATTGTCATCCTAAGTAAACGCGTGTGCAAAATCTCACCTCAATCGGAAACCGCGAAGTGGGTCAAATGTAACTTCCAAGATTTTCTTACATAGTTAGTTACAGGTGAAGCTAATAAAAGCGTGTTATGAAGCGTTTATATGGCGGCCATGTTTTTTTGTATGAAAGCCATTTTTTTTTACCAACTCGTCAATCGACCCAAGGTCCTACACATTTTTAGTTCGGGCAGTACGGGTGTGCGACTTCTCATTTTGGAGATCCGTGGGGCAGTTCCGGTCAGTGTTCCACTTTCAGGTCATTTCGGACTTTTCCTGAACTCATAGGACCCCCTTCTATACGACGCCTATACATGAGTTTTACCCCCGAAGGCTCCTTCTGGGAGAACAAATGAGTGAAAATCCAAAATGAACACTTGTATGGCGGCCATGTTTTTTTGTATGGAAGCCATCTTTTTTCACCGGCTCGTCGATCGGCCCAGGGTCTTTGACATTTTTAGTTCCGGCACAGTGGGTGTGCGACTTATAGTTTTTGAGATCCGTAGGGCAGTTCCAGTAAGCGTTCCACTTTCAGGTCATTCTGGACTTTTTCTAAACTCTTAGGACCCCCGTCTATATGACTCCCATACATGACTTTTACCTCCCACGGCTCCTTCTCGGAGAGCAATTGTGTGAAAATCCAAAATGAACACTTGTATGGCGGCCATGTTTTTTTGTATGGAAGCCATCTTTTTATCACCGGCTCGACAATCGACCCAAGGTCCTACACATTTTTAGTTCGGGCAGTACGGGTGTGCGACTTCTTATTTTGGAGATCCGTGGGGCAGTTCCGGTCAGCGTTCCACTTTCAGGTCATTTCGGACTTTTCCTGAACTCATAAGACCCCCTTCTATACGACTCCTCTACATGAGTTTTACCCCCGAAGGCTCCTTCTGGGAGAACAATTGAGTGAAAATCCAAAATGAACACTTGTACGGCGGCCATGTTTTTTTTTGTATGGAAGCCATCTTTTTTTTACCAGCTTGTCAATCGACCCAGAGTCCTCGACATTTTTAGTTCGGGCACTATGGGTCTGCGACTTGTAGTTTTCAAGATCCGTAGGGCTGTTCCAGTCAGGGTTCCACTTTCAGGTCATTTCGGATTTTTCTAAACTCAATGGATCCCCTTCTATACAACTCCCATACGTTACTATTACCCCCCGCGGCTCCTTTGGGAGAACACTTGCTCCAAAAGAAGCGTTTGTATGGCGGCCATGTTTTTTTGTATGGAAGCCATCTTTTTTTCACCGGCTCGTTAAACGGCCCAAGGTCCTCGACATTTTTAGTTCAGGCGGTATAGGTTTGCGACTTGCCGTTTTCGAGATCCGTAGGGCAGTTCTGGTCAGCGTTCCACTTTCAGGTCATTTCAGACTTTTCCTAAACTCACAGGATCCCCCTCTATACGACTCCCATACATCACTTTTACCCCCCACGGCTCCTTCCGGAAGAACAATTGCTCCAAAACATGCGTTTGTATGGCGGCCATATTGAAAAATGGCGGAAAAAAAAAGTCGACCCCGGATTATGAATTGGTGCCCCCGAAAACCCCCGGACGCCAATTTTCAGCCGGCTCGGAGCAACTTATTTTTCGGCCGCCATTTTGGATCCGCCATCTTGGATTTTTATGACCACCACCGGAAAGCCCCCTCCATCTTCTATGAAAATGGTTCGAGCACCCTCCCGCTATCTCCAACGGTTTCGGAACGGTGAGCGTTTCAATTTTGTATGGCCGCCATTTTTTTTGTATGGAAGCCATCTTTTTTTCACCGGCTCGTCAAACGGCCCAAGGTCCTCGACATTTTTAGTTCAGGCGGTATAGGTTTGCGACTTGCCGTTTTCGAGATCCGTAGGGCAGTTCCGGTCAGCGTTCCACTTTCAGGTCATTTCGGACTTTTCCTAAACTCACAAGACCCCCCTCTATACGACTCCCATACATCACTTTTACCCCCCACGGCTCCATCTGGGAGATCAATTGGGTCAAAATCCGAAATGAACACTTGTATGGCGGCCATATTGAAAAATGGCGGAAAAAAAAAATTGATCCCGGATTATTAATCGGCGCCCCCGAAAACCCCCGCATGCCAATTTTCAGCCGGCTCGGACCATTTTTTTTTTTGGCCGCCATTTTGAATCCGCCATCTTGGATTTTTATGACCCCCACCGGAAAGCCCCCGTCGTCCTCTATGACATTTGGTCGAGCACCCCCCCCGCTATCTCCAACGGTTTCGGAACGGTGAGCGTTTCCATTTTGTATGGCCGCCATCTTTTTTTGTATGGAAGCCATCTTTTTTTCACCGGCTCGTCAATCGACCCAGGGTCCTCGACATTTTTAGTTCCAGCAGTATGGGTGTGCGACTTGTAATTTTCGAGATCCGTAGGGCAGTTCCGGTCAGCGTTCCACTTTCAGGTCATTTCGGATTTTTCCCGGACTCACTGGACCTCAAGGTTTATGACTTTATGTATGACTTGTACCCCCCACGGCTCCATCTGGGAGATCAATTCTGTCAATCAGTCAGTGGTAATCGAGCTTTATATATTAGTGACTAGAGGTCGCGCGGTGCGCGGGCCGCGAGCGGCCCGCGAGGGCTTTTTAAGTGGGGTTTGTAACATGACGCAAAATAAATATGATATTTGATTTTGTATGGCAGCCATGTTTTTTTCTATGAAAGCCATCTTTTTTTACCAACTTGTCAATCGACCCAAGGTCCTACACATTTTTAGTTCGGGCAGTATGGGTGTGCGACTTCTCATTTTCGAGATCCGTGGGGCAGTTCCGGTCAGCGTTCCACTTTTAGGTTATTTCGGTTTTTTGCTGAACTCCCTGGACTTCCCTCTATACGTCTCCCATACATCACTTTTACCCCCCGCGGCTCCTTCCGGGAGAACAATTGAGTGAAAATCCAAAAATGAACACTTGTATGGCGGCTATGTTTTTTTGTATAGTAGCCATGATTTTTCACCAGTTCGTCGATCGACCCAAGGTCCTTGACATTTTTAGTTCTGGCAGTATAGGTCTGCGGCTTTACGTTTTCGAGATCCGTAGGGCTGTTCCAGTCAGGGTTCGACTTTCAGGTCATTTCTCACTGGGCCTCTCTCTGTACGACTCCCACACATGACTTTTACCCCCCATGACTCCTTGTGGGAGAATAATTGCTCCAAAAGATGCGTTTGTATGGCGGCCATATTGAAAAATGACCATCTTGGGGCGTCCGCCATTTTGAATTAAGTGTGACGTTATTTTAGTTTCGTACTCTTCTCAGCAAACCCTTTCATTTGATACCCATATCATGGTAGTGCATAATACATAAGTAGTCCGCCATATTGGATTTAGAATGACGTCAGTTATCTAACTATGCATTGTCATCCTATCTAAACGTGTGAGCAAAATCTCACCTCAATCGGAAACCGCGAAGTGGGTCAAAAACTTCCAAAATTTTCTTACATAGTTACAGGTGAAGTTAATAAAAGCGTGTTAAGAGGCGTTTGTATGGCAGCCATGTTTTTTTGTATGAAAGCCATCTTTTTTTTACCAGCTCGTCTATCGACCCAAGGTCCTACACATTTTTAGTTCGGGCAGTACGGGTGTGCGACTTCTCATTTTGGAGATCCGTGGGGCAGTTCCGGTCAGCGTTCCACTTTCAGGTCATTTCGGACTTTTTCTGAACTCATAGGACCCCCTTCTATACGACTCCTATACATCAGTTTTACCCCCGAAGGCTCCTTCTGGGAGAACAATTGAGTGAAAATCCAAAATGAACACTTGTATGGAATAGTGTAATAAATTTATTGTAATAAAAAACTTAGACTTTGACTTTAACTTCGACATCGACATCGACTTTGACTTTATTTTTCGTTTTCTTCCCAGCAGACCCTTTCATTTGATATATATCATGATGGTAGATAAAAAAAAATTGTCTACCATCTTGGGGCGTCCGCCATATTGAATTAAGTGTGACGTTATTTTAGTTTCGTAGTCTTCTCAGCAAACCCTTTCATTTGATACCCATATCATGGTAGTGCATAATGCATAAGTAGTCCGCCATATTGGATTTAGAATGACGTCAGTTATCTAACTGCATTGTCATCCTAACGTGTGCAAAATCTCACCTCAATCGGAAACCGCGAAATGGGTCAAATGTAACTTCCAAGATTTTACAGGTGAAGCTAATAAAAGCGTGTTAAGTATCGTTTATATGGCGGCCATGTTTTTTTGTATGAAAGCCATTTTTTTTACCAGCTCGTCAATCGACCCAAGATCCTACACATTTTTAGTTCGGGCAGTATGGGTGTGCGACTTCTCATTTTCGAGATCCGTGGGGCAGTTCCAGTAAGCGTTCCACTTTTATGTCTTTTCGGACTTTTTCTAAACTCAATGGGCACCCCTCTATACGACTCCCATACATGACCTTTACCCCCGACGGCTCCTTCTGGGAGAACAATTGTGTGAAAATCCAAAATGAAAACCTGTATGGCAGCCATGTTCTTTTGTATGGAAGCCATCTTTTTTTCACCGGCTCGTCAATCGTCCCACGGTACTCGAAATTTTTAGTTCCGGCACCGTGCGTCTGCAACTTGTAGTTTTCGAGATCCGTAGAGCAGTTCTGGTCACGGTTCCACTTTCAGGTTATTTCGGATTTTTCCTAAACTCACTGGACCCTTCCCTATATAACTCCCATACATAACTTTAACCTCCCACGGCTCCTTCTGTGAGAATAATTGTGCGAAAATCCAAAATGAACACTTGTATGGCGGCCATGTATTTTTTTTGGATACCATCTTTTTTTTACCAGCTCATCAATCGACTCAGGGTCCTCGACATTTTTAGTTCGGGCAATATGGGTCTGCGTTTTGCCGTTTTCGAGATCCGTAGGGCAGTTCCGGTCAGGGTTCTACTTTCAGGTCATCTCGGATTTTTCTTAAACTCACTGGAATTTCCACTATACAACTTCCATACATGACTTTTACCCCGCACGACTCCTTTTAGAACAATTGCTCCAAAAAAAGCGTTTATATGGCGGCCATGTTTTTTTGTATGAAAGCCATTTTTTTTTACCAGCTCGTCAATTTACCCAAGATCATACACATTTTTAATTCGAGCAGTATGGGTGTGCGACTTCTCATTTTCGAGATCCGTGGGGCAGTTCCGGTCAGCGTTCCACTTTCAGGTCTTTTCGGACTTTTCATAAACTCATAGGACCCCCTTCTATATAACTCCGATACATGACTTTTACCTCCCACGGCTCCTTCTGGGAGAGCAATTGTGTGAACATCCAAAATGAACACTTGTATGGCCGCCATCTTTTTTTGTATGGAAGCCATCTTTTTTTCACCGGTTCGTCAAACGGCCCAGGGTCCTTAACATTTTTAGTTGGGGCGGTATAGCATTGCGACTTGTAATTTTCGAGATCCGTAGGGCAGTTCCGGTCAGCGTTCCACTTTCAGGTCATTTCGGACTTTTCCTGAACTTATAGGACCCCCTTCTATACGAATTCTATACATGAGTTTTACCACCGAAGGCTCCTTCTGTGAGAACAATTGAGTGAAAATCCAAAATGAACACTTGTATGGCGGCCATCTTTTTTTGTATGGAAGCCATCTTTTTTTCACCGGCTCGTCAATCGTCCCAAGGTACTCGAGATTTTTAGTTCCGGCAGTATGGGTGTGCGTCTTCTCATTTTCGAGATCCGTAGGGCAGTTCCGGTCAGCGTTCCACTTTCAGGTCATTTCGGACTTTCCTAAACTCACAGGACCCCCCTCTATACGACTCCCATACAATACTTTTACCCCCCACGGCTCCTTCTGGGAGACCAATTGCTCCAAAAGATGCGTTTGTATGGCGGCCATATTGAAAAATGGCGGAAAATAAAAGTCGACCACGGATTATGAATCGGTGTCCCCGAAAACCCCCGGAAGCCAATTTTCAGCCAGCTCGGAGCAACTTATTTTTCGGCCGCCATTTTGAATCCGCCATCTTGGATTTTTATCACGACCACCGAAAAACCCCCTCCATCCTCTATGAAATTGGTTCGAGCACCCCCCCGCTATCTCTAACGGTTTCGGAACGCTGAGCGTTTGAATTTTGTATGGCGGCCATGTTTTTTTGAATGGAAGCCATCTTTTTTTCACCGGCTCGTCAATTGGCCCAGGGTCCTCGACATTTTTAGTTCAAGCACTACATGTCTGCGACTTGTCGTTTTCGAGATCCGTAGGGCAGTTCCGGTCAGGGTTCCACTTTCAGGTCATTTCGGACTTTTCCTAAACTCACAGGACCCCCTTCTATACGACTCCCATACATCCCTTTAGTCCCCCACGGCTCCTTCTGGGAGAACAATTGGGTGACAATCCGAAATGAACACTTGTATGGCGGCCATATTGAAAAATGGCGGAAAAAAAAAATCGACCTCGGATTATGAATCGGTGCCCCCGAAAACCCCTGGATGCCAATTTTCAGCCGGCTCGGACCATTTTTTTTTATGGCCACCATTTTGAGTCCGCCATCTTGGATTTTTATGACCCCCACCGAAAAGCCCCCGTCGTCCTCTATGACATTTGGTCGAACACCCCCCGCTATCTCTAACGGTTGCGGAACGGTGAGCGTTTAAATTTTGTATGGCCGCCATCCTTTTTTGTATGGAAGCCATCTTTTTTTCACCGGCTCGTCAATCGTCCCAAGGTACTCGAGATTTTTAGTTCCGGCAGTATGGGTGTGCGTCTTCTCATTTTCGAGATCCGTAGGGCAGTTCCGGTCAGCGTTCCACTTTCAGGTCATTTCGGACTTTCCTAAACTCACAGGACCCCCCTCTATACGACTCCCATACAATACTTTTACCCCCCACGGCTCCTTCTGGGAGACCAATTGCTCCAAAAGATGCGTTTGTATGGCGGCCATATTGAAAAATGGCGGAAAAAAAAAGTCGACGCCGGATTATGAATCGGTGTCCCCGAAAACCTCCGGACGCCAATTTTCAGCCGGATCGAGACAAAAAAAAGTTGGCCGCCATTTTGAATCCGCCATCTTGGATTTTTATCACGACCACCGGAAAGCCCCCTCCATCCTCTATGAAATTGGTTCGAGCACCCCCCCGCTATCTCTAACGGTTTCGGAACGCTGAGCGTTTGAATTTTGTATGACAGCCATGTTTTTTTGTATGGAAGCCATCTTTTTTTCACCGGCTCGTCAAACGGCCCAGGGTCCTCGATATTTTTAGTTCAGGCACTACATGTCTGCGACTTGTCGTTTTCGAGATCCGTAGGGCAGTTCCGGTCAGCGTTCCACTTTCAGGTCATTGTGGACTTTTCCTGAACACACAGGACCCCCCTCTATACGACTCCGATACATCAGTTTTACCCCCCACGGCTCCTTCTGGGAGATCAATTGGGTAAAAATCCGAAATGAACACTTGTATGGCGGCCATATTGAAAAATGGCGGAAAAAAAAAATTGATCCCGGATTATGAATCGGTGCCCCCGAAAACCCCCCGACGCCAATTTTCAGCCGGCTCGGACCATTTTTTTTTTGGCCGCCATTTTGAATCCGCCATCTTGGATTTTTATGACCCCCACCGAAAAGCCCTCGTCGTCCTCTATGACATTTGGTCGAACACCCCCCCACTATCTCCAACGGTTTCGGAACGGTGAGCGTTTCAATTTTGTATGGCCGCCATCTTTTTTTGTATGGGAGCCATCTTTTTTTCACCGGCTCGTCAAACGGCCCAGGGTTCTTGACATTTTTAGTTCCAGCACTATGGGTGTGCGACTTGTAATTTTCGAGATCCGTAGGGCAGTTCCGGTCAGGGTTCCACTTTCAGGTCATTTCGGATTTTTCCCGGACTCACTGGACCCCCTTCTATACGACCCTCATACATTACTTTTACCCCCCACGGCTCCTTCTGGGAGAACAATTGTGTCAATCAGTCAGTCAGTCAGTGAGTCAGTGGTAATCGAGCTTTATATAAGTAAACTAGAGGTCGCGCGGTGCGCGGGCCGCGAGCGGCCCGCGAGGGCTTTTTAGGTGGGGTTTGTAACATGACGCAAAATAAATATGATATTTGATTTTGTATGGCAGCCATGATTTTTTGTATGAAAGCCATCTTTTTTTACCAGCTTGTCAATCGACCCAAGGTCCTACACATTTTTAGTTCGGGCAGTATGGGTGTGCGACTTCTCATTTTCGAGATCCGTGGGGCAGTTCTGGTTAGCGTTCCACTTTTAGGTTATTTCGGTTTTTTGCTGAACTCCCTGGACTTCCCTCTATACGTCTCCCATACATCACTTTTACCCCCCGCGGCTACCTCCGGGAGAACAATTGAGTGTAAATCCAAAAATGAACTCTTGTATGGCGGCCATGTTTTTTTGTATAGTAGCCATGATTTTTCACCAGTTCGTCGATCGACCCAAGGTCCTTGACATTTTTAATTCTGGCAGTATAGGTCTGCGGCTTTACGTTTTCGAGATCCGTAGGGCTGTTCCAGTCAGGGTTCGACTTTCAGGTCATCTCACTGGGCCTCTCTCTGTACGACTCCCACACATGACTTTTACCCCCCATGACTCCTCGTGGGAGAATAATTGCTCCAAAAGATGCGTTTGTATGGCGGCCATATTGAAAAATGGCGGAAAAAAAATTTGGTCCCCGCCCGCGGCCCGCGGAGGTTGTGGTGGAACTCCTAAATTAACTTAAAAAATAATTAAAACACGATTTGTAAAGTGCTTTGACTTTGACTTTCACTTTGACTTTATTTTTCGTTTTCTTCCCAGCAGACCCTTTCATTTGATACCCATATCATGATGGTAGATAAGAAAATCTTGTCTACCATCTTGGGGCGTCCGCCATATTGAATTAAGTTTGACGTTATATTAGTTTTCGTAGTCTTCTCAGTAAACCCTTTCATTTGATACCCATATCATGGTAGTGCATAATACATAAGTAGTCCGCCATATTGGATTTAGAATGACGTCAGTTATCTAACTATGCATTGTCATCCTAACTAAACGTGTGTGCAAAACTTCAACTCAATCGGAAACCGCGAAGTGGGTCAAATTTAACTTCCAAGATTTTCTTACATAGTTACAGGTGAAGCTAATAAAAGCGTGTTAAGAGGCGTTTGTATGGCAGCCATGTTTTTTTGTATGAAAGCCATCTTTTTTTTACCAGCTCGTCAATCGACCCAAGGTCCTACACATTTTTAGTTCGGGCAGTACGGGTGTGCGACTTATCATTTTGGAGATCCGTGGGGCAGTTCCGGTCAGCGTTCCACTTTCAGGTCATTTCGGACTTTTTCTGAACTCATAGGACCCCCTTCCATACGACTCCTATACATGAGTTTTACCCCCGAAGGCTCCTTCTGGGAGAACAATTGAGTGAAAATCCAAAATGAACACTTGTATGGCGGCCATGTTTTTTTGTATGGAAGCCATCTTTTTTCACCGACTCGTCGATCGGCCCAGGGTCTTTGACATTTTTAGTTCCGGCACAGTGGGTGTGCAACTTATAGTTTTTGAGATCCGTAGGGCAGTTCCAGTAAGCGTTCCACTTTCAGGTCTTTTCGGACTTTCCTGAACTCATAGGACCCCCTTCTCTACGACTCCCATACACGACTTTTACCCCCGACGGCTCCTTTTAGGAGAACAATTGAGTGAAAATCCAAAATGAACACTTGTATGGCGGCCATGTTTTTTTGTATGGAAGCCATCTTTTTTCACCGACTCGTCGATCGGCCCAGGGTCTTTGACATTTTTAGTTCCGGCACAGTGGGTGTGCGACTTATAGTTTTTGAGATTCGTAGGGCAGTTCCAGTAAGCGTTCCACTTTCAGGTCATTCTGGACTTTTTCTAAACTCTTAGGACCCCTTTCTATACGACCCTCATACATGATTTTTACCCCCGACGGCTCCTTCTGGGAGAACAATTGGGTGATAATCCAAAATGAACACTTGTATGGCGGCCATGTTTTTTTTGTATGGAAGCCCTCTTTTTTTACCAGCTTGTCAATCGACCCAAGGTCCTACACATTTTTAGTTCGGGCAGTATGGGTGTGCGACTTTTCATTTTCGAGATCCGTGGGGCAGTTCCGGTCAGCGTTCCACTTTTAGGTTATTTCGGTTTTTTGCTGAACTCCCTGGACTTCCCTCTATACGTCTCCCATACATCACTTTTACCCCCCGCGGCTCCATCCGGGAGAACAATTGAGTGAAAATCCAAAAATGAACACTTGTATGGCGGCCATGTTTTTGTGTATAGTAGCCATGATTTTTCACCAATTCGTCGATCGACCCAAGGTCCTTGACATTTTTAATTCTGGCAGTATAGGTCTGCGGCTTTCCGTTTTCGAGATCCGTAGGGCTGTTCCAGTCAGGATTCGACTTTCAGGTCATTTCAAACTGGGCCTCTCTCTGTACACATGACTTTTACCCCCCATGACTCCTTCTGGGAGAACAATTGCTCCAAAAGATGCGTTTGTATGGCGGCCATATTGAAAAATGGCGGAAAAAAAAATTGGTCCCGGATTATGAATCGGTGCCCCCGAAAACCTCAGGATGCCAATTTTCAGCCAGATCGGACCATATTTTTTGTTGACCGCCATTTTGAATCCGCCATCTTGGATTTTTATTACGACCACCGAAAAGCCCCTCTCGTCCTCGATGATATTTGGTCGAGCACCCCCACTCTATCTCTAACGGTTTCGAAACGGTTAGGGTTCAAAAAACTTAGAGGTCGCGCGGTGCGCGGGCCGCAGGCGGCCCGCGGAGGTTGTGGTAGAACTCTTAAATTAACTTAAAAAAAAATTAAAACACGATTTGGAAAGTGCTGTGACTTTGACTTTGACTTTGAATTCGACTTTCACTTTGACATCGACATCGACTTTGTTTTTCGTTATCTTCCCAGCAGACCCTTTCATTTGATACCCATATCATGATGGTAGATAAAAAAAATATTGTCTACCATCTTGGGGCGTCCGCCATATTGAATTAAATGTGACGTTATTTTAGTTTCGTAGTCTTCTCAGCAAACCCTTTCATTTGATACCCATATCATGGTAGTGCATAATACATAAGTAGTCCGCCATATTGGATTTAGAATGACGTCAGTTATCTAACTATGCATTGTCATCCTAAGTAAACGCGTGTGCAAAATCTCACCTCAATCGGAAACCGCGAAGTGGGTCAAATGTAACTTCCAAGATTTTCTTACATAGTTAGTTACAGGTGAAGCTAATAAAAGCGTGTTATGAAGCGTTTATATGGCGGCCATGTTTTTTTGTATGAAAGCCATTTTTTTTTACCAACTCGTCAATCGACCCAAGGTCCTACACATTTTTAGTTCGGGCAGTACGGGTGTGCGACTTCTCATTTTGGAGATCCGTGGGGCAGTTCCGGTCAGTGTTCCACTTTCAGGTCATTTCGGACTTTTCCTGAACTCATAGGACCCCCTTCTATACGACGCCTATACATGAGTTTTACCCCCGAAGGCTCCTTCTGGGAGAACAAATGAGTGAAAATCCAAAATGAACACTTGTATGGCGGCCATGTTTTTTTGTATGGAAGCCATCTTTTTTCACCGGCTCGTCGATCGGCCCAGGGTCTTTGACATTTTTAGTTCCGGCACAGTGGGTGTGCGACTTATAGTTTTTGAGATCCGTAGGGCAGTTCCAGTAAGCGTTCCACTTTCAGGTCATTCTGGACTTTTTCTAAACTCTTAGGACCCCCGTCTATATGACTCCCATACATGACTTTTACCTCCCACGGCTCCTTCTCGGAGAGCAATTGTGTGAAAATCCAAAATGAACACTTGTATGGCGGCCATGTTTTTTTGTATGGAAGCCATCTTTTTATCACCGGCTCGACAATCGACCCAAGGTCCTACACATTTTTAGTTCGGGCAGTACGGGTGTGCGACTTCTCATTTTGGAGATCCGTGGGGCAGTTCCGGTCAGTGTTCCACTTTCAGGTCATTTCGGACTTTTCCTGAACTCATAGGACCCCCTTCTATACGACGCCTATACATGAGTTTTACCCCCGAAGGCTCCTTCTGGGAGAACAAATGAGTGAAAATCCAAAATGAACACTTGTATGGCGGCCATGTTTTTTTGTATGGAAGCCATCTTTTTTTCACCGGCTCGTTAAACGGCCCAAGGTCCTCGACATTTTTAGTTCAGGCGGTATAGGTTTGCGACTTGCCGTTTTCGAGATCCGTAGGGCAGTTCTGGTCAGCGTTCCACTTTCAGGTCATTTCAGACTTTTCCTAAACTCACAGGATCCCCCTCTATACGACTCCCATACATCACTTTTACCCCCCACGGCTCCTTCCGGAAGAACAATTGCTCCAAAACATGCGTTTGTATGGCGGCCATATTGAAAAATGGCGGAAAAAAAAAGTCGACCCCGGATTATGAATTGGTGCCCCCGAAAACCCCCGGACGCCAATTTTCAGCCGGCTCGGAGCAACTTATTTTTCGGCCGCCATTTTGGATCCGCCATCTTGGATTTTTATGACCACCACCGGAAAGCCCCCTCCATCTTCTATGAAAATGGTTCGAGCACCCTCCCGCTATCTCCAACGGTTTCGGAACGGTGAGCGTTTCAATTTTGTATGGCCGCCATTTTTTTTGTATGGAAGCCATCTTTTTTTCACCGGCTCGTCAAACGGCCCAAGGTCCTCGACATTTTTAGTTCAGGCGGTATAGGTTTGCGACTTGCCGTTTTCGAGATCCGTAGGGCAGTTCCGGTCAGCGTTCCACTTTCAGGTCATTTCGGACTTTTCCTAAACTCACAAGACCCCCCTCTATACGACTCCCATACATCACTTTTACCCCCCACGGCTCCATCTGGGAGATCAATTGGGTCAAAATCCGAAATGAACACTTGTATGGCGGCCATATTGAAAAATGGCGGAAAAAAAAAATTGATCCCGGATTATTAATCGGCGCCCCCGAAAACCCCCGCATGCCAATTTTCAGCCGGCTCGGACCATTTTTTTTTTTGGCCGCCATTTTGAATCCGCCATCTTGGATTTTTATGACCCCCACCGGAAAGCCCCCGTCGTCCTCTATGACATTTGGTCGAGCACCCCCCCGCTATCTCCAACGGTTTCGGAACGGTGAGCGTTTCCATTTTGTATGGCCGCCATCTTTTTTTGTATGGAAGCCATCTTTTTTTCACCGGCTCGTCAATCGACCCAGGGTCCTCGACATTTTTAGTTCCAGCAGTATGGGTGTGCGACTTGTAATTTTCGAGATCCGTAGGGCAGTTCCGGTCAGCGTTCCACTTTCAGGTCATTTCGGATTTTTCCCGGACTCACTGGACCTCAAGGTTTATGACTTTATGTATGACTTGTACCCCCCACGGCTCCATCTGGGAGATCAATTCTGTCAATCAGTCAGTGGTAATCGAGCTTTATATATTAGTGACTAGAGGTCGCGCGGTGCGCGGGCCGCGAGCGGCCCGCGAGGGCTTTTTAGGTGGGGTTTGTAACATGACGCAAAATAAATATGATATTTGATTTTGTATGGCAGCCATGTTTTTTTGTATGAAAGCCATCTTTTTTTACCAGCTTGTCAATCGACCCAAGGTCCTACACATTTTTAGTTCGGGCAGTATGGGTGTGCGACTTCTCATTTTCGAGATCCGTGGGGCAGTTCCGGTCAGCGTTCCACTTTTAGGTTATTTCGGTTTTTTGCTGAACTCCCTGGACCTCCCTCTATACGTCTCCCATACATCACTTTTACCCCCCGCGGCTCCTTCCGGGAGAACAATTGAGTGAAAATCCAAAAATGAACACTTGTATGGCGGCCATGTTTTTTTGTATAGTAGCCATGATTTTTTACCAGTTCGTCGATCCACCCAAGGTCCTTGACACTTTTAGTTCTGGCAGTATAGGTCTGCGGCTTTCCGTTTTCGAGATCCGTAGGGCTGTTCCAGTCAGGGTTCGACTTTCAGGTCATTTCTCACTGGGCCTCTCTCTGTACGACTCCCACACATGACTTTTACCCCCCATGACTCCTTCTGGGAGAACAATTGCTCCAAAAGATGCGTTTGTATGGCGGCCATATTGAAAAATGGCGGAAAAAAAAGTTGGTCCCGGATTATGAATCGGTGCCCCCGAAAACCTCAGGACGCCAATTTTCAGCCAGATCGGACCATGTTTTTTGTAAGCCGCCATTTTGAATCCGCCATCTTGGATTTTTATCACGACCACCGAAAAGCCCCTCTCGTCCTCGATGATATGTGGTCGAGCACCCCCACTCTATCTCTAACGGTTTCGAAACGGTTAGGGTTCAAAAAGCTTAGAGGTCGCGCGGTGCGCGGCCCGCGGGCGGCCCGCGGAGGTTGTGGTTGAACTCTTAAATTAACTTAAAAAATAATTAAAACACGATTTGGAAAGTGCTTTGACTTTGACTGACTTTGACTTTGACTTTGACTTCGACTTTGACTTTGAATTCGACTTTCACTTTGACTTTATTTTTCGTTTTGTTTCCAGCAGACCCTTTCATTTGATACCCATATCAGGTTGGTAGATAAGAAAATTTTGTCTACCATCTTGGGGCGTCCGCCATATTGAATTAAGTGTGACGTTATTTTAGTTTCGTACTCTTCTCAGCAAACCCTTTCATTTGATACCCATATCATGGTAGTGCATAATACATAAGTAGTCCGCCATATTGGATTTAGAATGACGTCAGTTATCTAACTATGCATTGTCATCCTATCTAAACGTGTGAGCAAAATCTCACCTCAATCGGAAACCGCGAAGTGGGTCAAAAACTTCCAAAATTTTCTTACATAGTTACAGGTGAAGTTAATAAAAGCGTGTTAAGAGGCGTTTGTATGGCAGCCATGTTTTTTTGTATGAAAGCCATCTTTTTTTTACCAGCTCGTCTATCGACCCAAGGTCCTACACATTTTTAGTTCGGGCAGTACGGGTGTGCGACTTCTCATTTTGGAGATCCGTGGGGCAGTTCCGGTCAGCGTTCCACTTTCAGGTCATTTCGGACTTTTTCTGAACTCATAGGACCCCCTTCTATACGACTCCTATACATCAGTTTTACCCCCGAAGGCTCCTTCTGGGAGAACAATTGAGTGAAAATCCAAAATGAACACTTGTATGGAATAGTGTAATAAATTTATTGTAATAAAAAACTTAGACTTTGACTTTAACTTCGACATCGACATCGACTTTGACTTTATTTTTCGTTTTCTTCCCAGCAGACCCTTTCATTTGATATATATCATGATGGTAGATAAAAAAAAATTGTCTACCATCTTGGGGCGTCCGCCATATTGAATTAAGTGTGACGTTATTTTAGTTTCGTAGTCTTCTCAGCAAACCCTTTCATTTGATACCCATATCATGGTAGTGCATAATACATAAGTAGTCCGCCATATTGGATTTAGAATGACGTCAGTTATCTAACTGCATTGTCATCCTAACGTGTGCAAAATCTCACCTCAATCGGAAACCGCGAAATGGGTCAAATGTAACTTCCAAGATTTTACAGGTGAAGCTAATAAAAGCGTGTTAAGTATCGTTTATATAGCGGCCATGTTTTTTTGTATGAAAGCCATTTTTTTACCAGCTCGTCAATCGACCCAAGATCCTACACATTTTTAGTTCGGGCAGTATGGGTGTGCGACTTCTCATTTTCGAGATCCGTGGGGCAGTTCCAGTAAGCGTTCCACTTTCATGTCTTTTCGGACTTTTTCTAAACTCAATGGGTACCCCTCTATACGACTCCCATTCATGACCTTTACCCCCGACGGCTCCTTCTGGGAGAACAATTGTGTGAAAATCCAAAATGAACACCTGTATGGCAGCCATGTTCTTTTGTATGGAAGCCATCTTTTTTTCACCGGCTCGTCAATCGTCCCACGGTACTCGAAATTTTTAGTTCCGGCACCGTGCGTCTGCAACTTGTAGTTTTCGAGATCCGTAGGGCAGTTCTGGTCACGGTTCCACTTTCAGGTTATTTCGGATTTTTCCTAAACTCACTGGACGCTTCCCTATATAACTCCCATACATAACTTTAACCTCCCACGGCTCCTTCTGTGAGAATAATTGTGCGAAAATCCAAAATGAACACTTGTATGGCGGCCATGTATTTTTTTTTGGAAGCCATCTTTTTTTTACCAGCTCATCAATCGACCCAGGGTCCTCGACATTTTTAGTTCGCGCAATATGGGTCTGCGTTTTGCCGTTTTCGAGATCCGTAGGGCAGTTCCGGTCAGGGTTCTACTTTCAGGTCATCTCGGATTTTTCTTAAACTCACTGGAATTTCCACTATACAACTTCCATACATGACTTTTACCCCGCACGACTCCTTTTAGAACAATTGCTCCAAAAGAAGCGTTTATATGGCGGCCATGTTTTTTTGTATGAAAGCCATTTTTTTTACCAGCTCGTCAATTTACCCAAGATCATACACATTTTTAATTCGAGCAGTATGGGTGTGCGACTTCTCATTTTCGAGATCCGTGGGGCAGTTCCGGTCAGCGTTCCACTTTCAGGTCTTTTCGGACTTTTCATAAACTCATAGGACCCCCTTCTATATAACTCCGATACATGACTTTTACCTCCCACGGCTCCTTCTGGGAGAGCAATTGTGTGAACATCCAAAATGAACACTTGTATGGCCGCCATCTTTTTTTGTATGGAAGCCATCTTTTTTTCACCGGTTCGTCAAACGGCCCAGGGTCCTTAACATTTTTAGTTGGGGCGGTATAGCATTGCGACTTGTAATTTTCGAGATCCGTAGGGCAGTTCCCGTCAGCGTTCCACTTTCAGGTCATTTCGGACTTTTCCTGAACTTATAGGACCCCCTTCTATACGAATTCTATACATGACTTTTACCTCCCACGGCTCCTTCTGGGAGAGCAATTGTGTGAACATCCAAAATGAACACTTGTATGGCCGCCATCTTTTTTTGTATGGAAGCCATCTTTTTTTCACCGGTTCGTCAAACGGCCCAGGGTCCTTAACATTTTTAGTTGGGGCGGTATAGCATTGCGACTTGTAATTTTCGAGATCCGTAGGGCAGTTCCCGTCAGCGTTCCACTTTCAGGTCATTTCGGACTTTTCCTGAACTTATAGGACCCCCTTCTATACGAATTCTATACATGAGTTTTACCACCGAAGGCTCCTTCTGGGAGAACAATTGAGTGAAAATCCAAAATGAACACTTGTATGGCGGCCATCTTTTTTTGTATGGAAGCCATCTTTTTTTCACCGGCTCGTCAATCGTCCCAAGGTACTCGAGATTTTTAGTTCCGGCAGTATGGGTGTGCGACTTCTCATTTTCGAGATCCGTAGGGCAGTTCCTGTCACCGTTCCACTTTCAGGTCATTTCGGACTTTCCTGAACTCATAGGACCCCCTTCTATACGACTCCCAAACATGACGTTTACCCCCGACGGCTCCTTCTGGGAGAACAATTGAGTGAAAAACCAAAATGAACACTTTTGTATGGCCGCCATCTTTTTTTGTATGGAAGCCATCTTTTCTTCACCGGCTCGTCGATCGACCCAGGGTCCTCGACATTTTTAGTTCCGGCAGTATGGGTGTGCGACTTGTAACTTTCGAGTTCCGTAGGGCAGTTCCGGTCAGCGTTCCACTTTCAGGTCATTTCGGACTTTTCCTAAACTCACAGGACCCCCCTCTATACGACTCCCATACAATACTTTTACCCCCCACGGATCCTTCTGGGAGACCAATTGCTCCAAAAGATGCGTTTGTATGGCGGCCATATTGAAAAATGGCGGAAAATAAAAGTCGACCACGGATTATGAATCGGTGTCCCCGAAAACCCCCGGACGCCAATTTTCAGCCAGCTCGGAGCAACTTAATTTTCGGCCGCCATTTTGGATCCGCCATCTTGGATTTTTATGACCACCACCGGAAAGCCCCCTCCATCCTCTATGAAAATGGTTCGAGCACCCTCCCGCTATCTCCAACGGTTTCGGAACGGTGAGCGTTTCAATTTTGTATGGCCGCCATTTTTTTTGTATGGAAGCCATCTTTTTTTCACCAGCTCGTCAAACGGCCCAAGGTCCTCGACATTTTTAGTTCAGGCGGTATAGGTTTGCGACTTGCCGTTTTCGAGATCCGTAGGGCAGTTCTGGTCAGCGTTCCACTTTCAGGTCATTTCGGACTTTTCCTAAACTCACAGGACCCCCCTCTATACGACTCCCATACATCACTTTTACCCCCCACGGCTCCTTCTGGGAGATCAATTGGGTCAAAATCCGAAATGAACACTTGTATGGCGGCCATATTGAAAAATGGCGGAAAAAAAAAATTTATCCCGGATTATGAATCGGTGCCCCCGAAAACCCCCCGACGCCAATTTTCAGCCGGCTCGGACAATTTTTTTTTTTGGCCGCCATTTTGAATCCGCCATCTTGGATTTTTATGACCCCCACCGAAAAGCCCCCGTCGTCCTCTATGACATTTGGTCGAGCACCCTCCCGCTATCTCCAACGGTTTCGGAACGGTGAGCGTTTCCATTTTGTATGGCCGCCATCTTTTTTTGTATGGAAGCCATCTTTTTTTCACCGGCTCGTCAATCGACCCAGGGTCCTCGACATTTTTAGTTCCAGCAGTATGGGTGTGCGACTTGTAATTTTCGAGATCCGTAGGGCAGTTCCGGTCAGCGTTCCACTTTCAGGTCATTTCGGATTTTTCCCGGACTCACTGGACCTCAAGGTTTATGACTTTATGTATGACTTGTACCCCCCACGGCTCCATCTGGGAGAACAATTCTGTCAATCAGTGAGTGAGTGAATGAGTCAGTGGTAATCGAGCTTTATATATTAGTGACTAGAGGTCGCGCGCTGCGCGGGCCGCGAGCGGCCCGCGAGGTGGTTTTAGGTGGAGGTTGTATCATGACGTAAAATAAATATGATATTTGGTTTTGTATGGCAGCCATGTTTTTTTGTATGGAAGCCATCTTTTTTTCACCGGCTCTTCAAACGGCCCAGGGTACTTGACATTTTTAGTTCCAGCAGTATGGGTGTGCGACTTGTCGTTTTCGAGATCCGTAGGGCAGTTCCGGTCAGCATTCCACTTTCAGGTCATTTCGGACTTTTCCTGAACTAACTGGACTTGTAACCCCCCCTCTACTAACGGTTTCGGAACGGTGAGCGTTTCAATTTTGTATTTTTTGTATGGTATTTTTTTTTTTGCATTTTAGCAATGTTTTTTCACCGGCTCGTAAAACGGCCCAGGGTCCTTGACATTTTTAATTCCGGCGGTATGGGTGTGCGACTTGCCGTTTTCGAGATCCATATGGCTGTTCCGGTCAGGGTTCCCCTTTCAGTTCATTTCACACTGGACCTCCTATGTGACTGTCATTCATGACTTTTACCCCCCGCGGCTCCTTCTCCGAGAACAATTGCTCCAAAAGAAGCGTTTGAATGGCCATATTAAAAAATGGCGGAAAAGGAAGTCGATTCCGGTTTATGAATTGGTGCCCCCTAAAACCCCCGGACACCAATTTTCAGCCAGATCGGATATTATTTTTTGGCCACCATTTTGAATCCGCCATCTTGGATTTTTATCACTACCACTGGAAAGCCCCCCTCGTTCTCTATGATATTTGGTCGAGCACCCCCCCTCTATCTCTAACGGTTTCGGAACGGTGAGGGTTTTGAAAAAGTGGAGGTCGCGCAGTGCGCGGGCCGCAAGCGGCCCGCGGGTGGCGGTTTTGGTGGAGCTCTTAAATTAACTTAAAAAAAATAAAAACACGCTTTTGAAAGTGCCTGCAAAGGCTGTTGTAATAAAAAACTTTGACTTTGGCTTTGGCTTTGACTTTGACTTGGACTTGGACTTTGACTTAGAATTCGACTTTCACTTTGACTTTATTTTTCGTTTTGTTCCCAGCAGACCCTTTCATTTGATACCCATATCAGGTTGGTAGATAAGAAAATTTTGTCTACCATCTTGGGGCGTCCGCCATATTGAATTAAGTGTGACGTTATTTTAGTTTCGTACTCTTCTCAGCAATCCCTTTCATTTGATACCCATATCATGGTAGTGCATAATACATAAGTAGTCCGCCATATTGGATTTAGAATGACGTCAGTTATCTAACTATGCATTGTCATCCTAACTAAACGTGTGTGCAAAATCTCACCTCAATCGGAAACCGCGAAGTGGATCAAATTTAACTTCCAAGATTTTCTTACATAGTTACAGGTGAAGCTAATAAAAGCGTGTTAAGAGGCGTTTGTATGGCAGCCATGTTTTTTTGTATGAAAGCCATCTTTTTTTTACCAGCTCGTCAATCGACCCAAGGTCTTTTTAGTTCGGTACCCAATTTTTAGTTCGGGCAGTACGGGTGTGCGACTTCTTATTTTGGAGATCCGTGGGGCAGTTCCGGTCAGCGTTCCACTTTCAGGTCATTTCGGACTTTTCCTGAACTCATAGGACCCCCTTCTATACGACTCCTCTACATGAGTTTTACCCCCGAAGGCTCCTTCTGGGAGAACAATTGAGTGAAAATCCAAAATAAACACTTGTATGGCGGCCA
Organism: Allophyes oxyacanthae; assembly: GCA_932294325.1. NCBI lineage: Eukaryota > Metazoa > Arthropoda > Insecta > Lepidoptera > Noctuidae > Allophyes > Allophyes oxyacanthae. Next base: position 99,819 of record OW028635.1, on the reverse strand, counting down.
TGTTTTTTTTTGTATGGAAGCCATCTTTTTTTACCAGCTCATCAATCGACCCAGAGTCCTCGACATTTTTAGTTCGGGCACTATGGGTCTGCGCTTTGCCGTTTTTGAGATCCGTAGGGCAGTTCTGGTCAAGGTTCCACTTTAAGGTCTTATCGGATTTTTCCTGAAATCACTGGACCCCCTTCTATACGACTCCGAATCATCACTTTTACCCCCCACGGCTCCTTCTGGGAGAACAATCGCTCCAAAAGAAGCGTGTGTATGGCGGCCATATTGAAAAATGGCGGAAAAAAAAAGTAGATCCCAGATTATGAATCGGTGCCCCCGAAAACCACCAGCCGCCAATTTTCAGTCGAGCACGACTTCCTGTTTTCGAGATCCGTGGGGCAGTTCCGGTCAGCGTTCCACTTTCAGGTCTTTTCGGACTTTTCCTAAACTCACTGGACCCCCCTCTATACGACCCTCATACATGAATTTTACCCCCGACGGCTCCTTCTGGAAGAACAATTGGGTGATAATTCAAAATGAACACTTGTATGGCGGCCATGTTTTTTTTGTATGGAAGTCATCTTTTTTTCACCGGCTCGTCAATCGACTCAGGGTCCTCGACATTTTTAGTTCCGGCAGTATGAGTGTGCGACTTGCTGTTTTCGAGATCCGTAGGGCAGTTCCGGTCAGAGTTCCACTTTCAGGTCATTTCGGTTTTTTGCTGAACTCCCTGGACCTCCTTCTATACGACTCCCATACATCACTTTTACCCCCCGCGGCTCCTTCCGGGAGAACAACTGCTCCAAAAGATGCGTTTGTATGGCGGCCATATTGAAAAATGGCGGAAAAAAAAAGTCGACCCCGGATTAAGAATCGGTGTCCCCGAAAACCCCCGGACGCCAATTTTCAGCCGGCTCGGAGCAACTTATTTTTTGGCCGCCATTTTGGATCCGCCATCTTGGATTTTTATGACCACCACCGGAAAGCCCCCTCCATCCTCTATGAAAATGGTTCGAGCACCCCCCCGCTATCTCCAACGGTTTCGGAACGGTGAGCGTTTCAATTTTGTATGGCGCCATTTTTTTTGTATGGAAGCCATCTTTTTTTCACCAGCTCGTCCATCGACCCATGGTCCTCGACATATTTAGTTCGGGCACCGTGCATCTGCGACTTGTAATTTTCGAGATCCGTAGCGCAGTTCCGGTCAGCGTTCCACTTTCAGGTCATTTCGGACTTTTCCTAAACTCACAGGACCCCCCTCTATACGACTCCCATACATCACTTTTACCCCCGGCGGCTGCTTCTGGGAGAACAATTGGGTGAAAATCCAAAATGAACACTTGTATGGCGGCCATCTTTAAAAATGGCGGAAAGAAAAATTTGATCCCGGATTATGAATCGGTGCCCCCGAAAACCCCCGGACGCCAATTTTCAGCCGGCTCGGACCATATTTTTTTTTGGCCGCCATTTTGAATCCGCCATCTTGGATTTTTATGACCCCCACCGGAAAGCCCCCGTCGTCCTCTATGACATTTGGTCGAGCACCCCCCCGCTATCTCCAACGGTTTCGGAACGGTGAGCGTTTCCATTTTGTATGGCCGCCATCTTTTTTTGTATGGAAGCCATCTTTTTTTCACCGGCTCGTCAATCGACCCAGGGTCCTCGACATTTTTAGTTCCAGCAGTATGGGTGTGCGACTTGTAATTTTCGAGATCCGTAGGGCAGTTCCGGTCAGCGTTCCACTTTCAGGTCATTTCGGATTTTTCCCGGACTCACTGAACCTCAAGGTTTATGACTTTATGTATGACTTGTACCCCCCACGGCTCCATCTGGGAGAACAATTCTGTCAATCAGTGAGTGAGTGAGTGAGTCAGTGGTAATCGAGCTTTATATATTAGAGACTAGAGGTCGCGCGGTGCGCGGGCCGCGAGCGGCCCGCGAGGGCTTTTTAGGTGGGGTTTGTAACATGACGCAAAATAAATATGATATTTGATTTTGTATGGCAGCCATGTTTTTTTGTATGAAAGCCCTCTTTTTTTACCAGCTTGTCAATCGACCCAAGGTCCTACACATTTTTAGTTCGGGCAGTATGGGTGTGCGACTTTTCATTTTCGAGATCCGTGGGGCAGTTCCGGTCAGCGTTCCACTTTTAGGTTATTTCGGTTTTTTGCTGAACTCCCTGGACTTCCCTCTATACGTCTCCCATACATCACTTTTACCCCCCGCGGCTCCTTCCGGGAGAACAATTGAGTGAAAATCCAAAAATGAACACTTGTATGGCGGCCATGTTTTTTTGTATAGTAGCCATGATTTTTCACCAGTTCGTCGATCGACCCAAGGTCCTTGACATTTTTAGTTCTGGCAGTATAGGTCTGCGGCTTTCCGTTTTCGAGATCTGTAGGGCTGTTCCAGTCAGGGTTAGACTTTCAGGTCATTTCTCACTGGGCCTCTCTCTGTACGACTCCCACACATGACGTTTACCCCCCATGACTCCTTCTGGGAGAACAATTGCTCCAAAAGATGCGTTTGTATGGCGGCCATATTGAAAAATGGCGGAAAAAAAAGTTGGTCCCAGATTATGAATCGGTGCCCCCGAAAACCTCAGGAAGCCAATTTTCAGCCAGATCGGACCATATTTTTTGTTGGCCGCCATTTTGGATCCGCCACCTTGGATTTTTATCACGACCACCGAAAAGCCCCTCTCGTCCTCGATGATATTTGGTCGAGCACCCGCATTCTATCTCTAACGGTTTCGAAACGGTTAGGGTTCAAAAAGCTTAGAGGTCGCGCGGTGCGCGGCCCGCGGGCGGCCCGCGGAGGTTGTGGTTGAACTCTTAAATTAACTTAAAAAATAATTAAAACACGATTTGGAAAGTGCTTTGACTTTGACTGACTTTGACTTTGACTTCGACTTTGACTTTGAATTCGACTTTCACTTTGACTTTATTTTTCGTTTTGTTTCCAGCAGACCCTTTCATTTGATACCCATATCAGGTTGGTAGATAAGAAAATTTTGTCTACCATCTTGGGGCGTCCGCCATATTGAATTAAGTGTGACGTTATTTTAGTTTCGTACTCTTCTCAGCAAACCCTTTCATTTGATACCCATATCATGGTAGTGCATAATACATAAGTAGTCCGCCATATTGGATTTAGAATGACGTCAGTTATCTAACTATGCATTGTCATCCTAACTAAACGTGTGTGCAAAATCTCACCTCAATCGGAAACCGCGAAGTGGATCAAATTTAACTTCCAAGATTTTCTTACATAGTTACAGGTGAAGCTAATAAAAGCGTGTTAAGAGGCGTTTGTATGGCAGCCATGTTTTTTTGTATGAAAGCCATCTTTTTTTACATGCTCGTCAATCGACCCAAGGTCCTACACATTTTTAGTTCGGGCAGTACGGGTGTGCGACTTCTTATTTTGGAGATCCGTGGGGCAGTTCCGGTCAGCGTTCCACTTTCAGGTCATTTCGGACTTTTCCTGAACTCATAGGAGGGTCCTTCTATACGACTCCTCTACATGAGTTTTACCCCCGAAGGCTCCTTCTGGGAGAACAATTGAGTGAAAATCCAAAATAAACACTTGTATGGCGGCCATGTTTTTTTTTGTATGGAAGCCATCTTTTTTTTACCAGCTCATCAATCGACCCAGAGTCCTCAACATTTTTAGTTCGGGCACTATGGGTCTGCGACTTGTAGTTTTCGAGATCCGTAGGGCTGTTCCAGTCAGGGTTCCACTTTCAGGTCATTTCGGATTTTTCTAAACTCAATGGATCCCCTTCTATACAACTCCCATACGTTACTATTACCCCCCGCGGCTCCTTTGGGAGAAAGAACACTTGCTCCAAAAGAAGCGTTTGTATGACGGCCATGTTTTTTTGTATGAAAGCCATCTTTTTTTGACCAGCTCGTCAATCGACCCAAGGTCCTACAAATTTTTAGATCGGGCACTATGTGTCTGCGCTTTGCCGTTATTGAGATCCGTAGGGCAGTTCTGGTCAATGTTCCACTTTAAGGACTTTTCGGATTTTTCCTGAAATCACTGGACCCCCCTCTATACGACTCCCAATCATGACTTTTACCTCCCACGGCTCCTTCTCGGAGAGCAATTGTGTGAAAATCCAAAATGAACACCTGTATGGCAGCCATGTTCTTTTGTATGGAAGCCATCTTTTTTTCACCGGCTCGTCAATCGTCCCACGGTACTCGAAATTTTTAGTTCCGGCATCGTGCGTCTGCAACTTGTAGTTTTCGAGATCCGTAGTTCTGGTCACGGTTCCACTTTCAGGTTATTTCGGATTTTTCCTAAACTCACTGGACCCTTCCCTATATAACTCCCATACATAACTTTAACCTCCCACGGCTCCTTCTGTGAGAATAATTGTGCGAAAATCCAAAATGAACACTTGTATGGCGGCCATGTATTTTTTTTGGAAGCCATCTTTTATTTACCAGCTCATCAATCGACCCAGGGTCCTCGACATTTTTAGTTCGGGCAATATGGGTCTGCGTTTTGCCGTTTTCGAGATCCGTAGGGCAGTTCCGGTCAGGGTTCTACTTTCAGGTCATCTCGGATTTTTCTTAAACTCACTGGAATTTCCACTATACAACTTCCATACATGACTTTTACCCCGCACGACTCCTTTTAGAACAATTGCTCCAAAAGAAGCGTTTATATGGCGGCCATGTTTTTTTGTATGAAAGCCATTTTTTTTTACCAGCTCGTCAATTTACCCAAGATCATACACATTTTTAATTCGAGCAGTATGGGTGTGCGACTTCTCATTTTCGAGATCCGTGGGGCAGTTCCGGTCAGCGTTCCACTTTCAGGTCTTTTCGGACTTTTCATAAACTCATAGGACCCCCTTCTATATGACTCCGATACATGACTTTTACCTCCCACGGCTCCTTCTGGGAGAGCAATTGTGTGAACATCCAAAATGAACACTTGTGTGGCCGCCATCTTTTTTTGTATGGAAGCCATCTTTTTTTCACCGGTTCGTCAAACGGCCCAGGGTCCTTAACATTTTTATTTGGGGCGGTATAGCATTGCGACTTGTAATTTTCGAGATCCGTAGGGCAGTTCCGGTCAGCGTTCCACTTTCAGGTCATTTCGGACTTTTCCTGAACTTATAGGACCCCCTTCTATACGAATTCTATACATGAGTTTTACCATCGAAGGCTCCTTCTGGGAGAACAATTGAGGGAAAATCCAAAATGAACACTTGTATGGCGGCCATCTTTTTTTGTATGGAAGCCATCTTTTTTTCACCGGCTCGTCAATCGTCCCAAAGTACTCGAGATTTTTAGTTCCGGCAGTATGGGTGTGCGACTTCTCATTTTCGAGATCCGTAGGGCAGTTTCGGTCAGCGTTCCACTTTCAGGTCATTTCGGACTTTCCTGAAGTCATAGGACCCCCTTCTATACGACTCCCAAACATGACGTTTACCCCCGACGGCTCCTTCTGGGAGAACAATTGAGTGAAAAACCAAAATGAACACTTTTGTATGGCCGCCATCTTTTTTTGTATGGAAGCCATCTTTTCTTCACCGGCTCGTCGATCGACCCAGGGTCCTCGACATTTTTAGTTCGGGCAGTATGGGTGTAAGACTTGTAACTTTCGAGTTCCGTAGGGCAGTTCCGGTCAGCGTTCCACTTTCAGGTCATTTCGGACTTTTCCTAAACTCACAGGACCCCCCTCTATACGACTCCCATACAATACTTTTACCCCCCACGGCTCCTTCTGGGAGACCAATTGCTCCAAAAGATGCGTTTGTATGGCGGCCATATTGAAAAATGGCGGAAAATAAAAGTCGACCACGGATTATGAATCGGTGTCCCCGAAAACCCCCGGACGCCAATTTTCAGCCAGCTCGGAGCAACTTATTTTTCGGCCGCCATTTTGGATCCGCCATCTTGGATTTTTATGACCACCACCGGAAAGCCCCCTTCATTCTCTACGAAATTGGTTCGAGCACCCCCCCGCTATCTCTAACGGTGTCGGAACGGTGAGCGTTTGAATTTTGTATGGCGGCCATGTTTTTTTGTATGGAAGCCATCTTTTTTTCACCGGCTCGTCCATCGGCCCAGGGTCCTCGACATTTTTAGTTCCGGCGGTATAGGTTTGCGACTTGTAATTTTCGAGATCCGTAGGGCAGTTCCGGTCAGTGTTCCACTTTCAGGTCATTTCGGACTTTTCCTAAACTCAAAGGAACCCCCTCTATATGACTCCCATACATCACTTTTACCCCCCACGGCTCCTTCTGGGAGATCAATTGGGTCAAAATCCGAAATGAACACTTGTATGGCGGCCATATTGAAAAATGGCGGAAAAAAAAAATTGATCCCGGATTATGAATCGGTGCCCCCGAAAACCCCCGGATGCCAATTTTCAGCCGGCTCGGACCATTTTTTTTTATGGCCGCCATTTTGAGTTCGCCATCTTGGATTTTTATGACCCCCACCAAAAAGCCCCCGTCGTCCTCTATGACATTTGGTCGAACACCCCCCCACTATCTCCAACGGTTTCGGAACGGTGAGCGTTTCAATTTTGTATGGCCGCCATCTTTTTTTGTATGGACGCCATCTTTTTTTCACCGGCTCGTCAAACGGCCCAGGGTTCTTGACATTTTTAGTTCTAGCACTATAGGTCTGCGACTTTTCATTTTCGAGATCCGTAGGGCAGTTCCGGTCAGCGTTCCACTTTCAGGTAATTTCGGATTTTTCCCGGACTCACTGGACCTCAAGGTTTACGACCCCCATACATGACTTTTACCCCCCATGGCTCCTTCTGGGAGAACAATTCTGTCAATCAGTGAGTGAGTCAGTCAGTGGTAATCGAGCTTTATATAAGTAAACTAGAGGTCGCGCGCTGCGCGGGCCGCGAGCGGCCCGCGAGGTGGTTTTAGGTGGAGGTTGTATCATGACGTAAAATAAATATGATATTTGGTTTTGTATGGCAGCCATGTTTTTTTGTATGGAAGCCATCTTTTTTTCACCGGCTCTTCAAACGGCCCAGGGTACTTGACATTTTTAGTTCCAGCAGTATGGGTGTGCGACTTGTCGTTTTCGAGATCCGTAGGGCAGTTCCGGTCAGCATTCCACTTTCAGGTCATTTCGGACTTTTCCTGAACTAACTGGACTTGTAACCCCCCCTCTACTAACGGTTTCGGAACGGTGAGCGTTTCAATTTTGTATTTTTTGTATGGTATTTTTTTTTTTGCATTTTAGCAATGTTTTTTCACCGGCTCGTAAAACGGCCCAGGGTCCTTGACATTTTTAATTCCGGCGGTATGGGTGTGCGACTTGCCGTTTTCGAGATCCATATGGCTGTTCCGGTCAGGGTTCCCCTTTCAGTTCATTTCACACTGGACCTCCTATGTGACTGTCATTCATGACTTTAACCCCCCGCGGCTCCTTCTCCGAGAACAATTGCTCCAAAAGAAGCGTTTGAATGGCCATATTAAAAAATGGCGGAAAAGGAAGTCGATTCCGGTTTATGAATTGGTGCCCCCTAAAACCCCCGGACACCAATTTTCAGCCAGATCGGATATTATTTTTTGGCCACCATTTTGAATCCGCCATCTTGGATTTTTATCACTACCACTGGAAAGCCCCCCTCGTTCTCTATGATATTTGGTCGAGCACCCCCCCTCTATCTCTAACGGTTTCGGAACGGTGAGGGTTTTGAAAAAGTGGAGGTCGCGCAGTGCGCGGGCCGCAAGCGGCCCGCGGGTGGCGGTTTTGGTGGAGCTCTTAAATTAACTTAAAAAAAATAAAAACACGCTTTTGAAAGTGCCTGCAAAGGCTGTTGTAATAAAAAACTTTGACTTTGGCTTTGGCTTTGACTTTGACTTGGACTTGGACTTTGACTTAGAATTCGACTTTCACTTTGACTTTATTTTTCGTTTTGTTCCCAGCAGACCCTTTCATTTGATACCCATATCAGGTTGGTAGATAAGAAAATTTTGTCTACCATCTTGGGGCGTCCGCCATATTGAATTAAGTGTGACGTTATTTTAGTTTCGTACTCTTCTCAGCAATCCCTTTCATTTGATACCCATATCATGGTAGTGCATAATACATAAGTAGTCCGCCATATTGGATTTAGAATGACGTCAGTTATCTAACTATGCATTGTCATCCTAACTAAACGTGTGTGCAAAATCTCACCTCAATCGGAAACCGCGAAGTGGATCAAATTTAACTTCCAAGATTTTCTTACATAGTTACAGGTGAAGCTAATAAAAGCGTGTTAAGAGGCGTTTGTATGGCAGCCATGTTTTTTTGTATGAAAGCCATCTTTTTTTTACCAGCTCGTCAATCGACCCAAGGTCTTTTTAGTTCGGTACCCAATTTTTAGTTCGGGCAGTACGGGTGTGCGACTTCTTATTTTGGAGATCCGTGGGGCAGTTCCGGTCAGCGTTCCACTTTCAGGTCATTTCGGACTTTTCCTGAACTCATAGGACCCCCTTCTATACGACTCCTCTACATGAGTTTTACCCCCGAAGGCTCCTTCTGGGAGAACAATTGAGTGAAAATCCAAAATAAACACTTGTATGGCGGCCATGTTTTTTTTTGTATGGAAGCCATCTTTTTTTACCAGCTCATCAATCGACCCAGAGTCCTCGACATTTTTAGTTCGGGCACTATGGGTCTGCGCTTTGCCGTTTTTGAGATCCGTAGGGCAGTTCTGGTCAAGGTTCCACTTTAAGGTCTTATCGGATTTTTCCTGAAATCACTGGACCCCCTTCTATACGACTCCGAATCATCACTTTTACCCCCCACGGCTCCTTCTGGGAGAACAATCGCTCCAAAAGAAGCGTGTGTATGGCGGCCATATTGAAAAATGGCGGAAAAAAAAAGTAGATCCCAGATTATGAATCGGTGCCCCCGAAAACCACCAGCCGCCAATTTTCAGTCGAGCACGACTTCCTGTTTTCGAGATCCGTGGGGCAGTTCCGGTCAGCGTTCCACTTTCAGGTCTTTTCGGACTTTTCCTAAACTCACTGGACCCCCCTCTATACGACCCTCATACATGAATTTTACCCCCGACGGCTCCTTCTGGAAGAACAATTGGGTGATAATTCAAAATGAACACTTGTATGGCGGCCATGTTTTTTTTGTATGGAAGTCATCTTTTTTTCACCGGCTCGTCAATCGACTCAGGGTCCTCGACATTTTTAGTTCCGGCAGTATGAGTGTGCGACTTGCTGTTTTCGAGATCCGTAGGGCAGTTCCGGTCAGAGTTCCACTTTCAGGTCATTTCGGTTTTTTGCTGAACTCCCTGGACCTCCTTCTATACGACTCCCATACATCACTTTTACCCCCCGCGGCTCCTTCCGGGAGAACAACTGCTCCAAAAGATGCGTTTGTATGGCGGCCATATTGAAAAATGGCGGAAAAAAAAAGTCGACCCCGGATTAAGAATCGGTGTCCCCGAAAACCCCCGGACGCCAATTTTCAGCCGGCTCGGAGCAACTTATTTTTTGGCCGCCATTTTGGATCCGCCATCTTGGATTTTTATGACCACCACCGGAAAGCCCCCTCCATCCTCTATGAAAATGGTTCGAGCACCCCCCCGCTATCTCCAACGGTTTCGGAACGGTGAGCGTTTCAATTTTGTATGGCGCCATTTTTTTTGTATGGAAGCCATCTTTTTTTCACCAGCTCGTCCATCGACCCATGGTCCTCGACATATTTAGTTCGGGCACCGTGCATCTGCGACTTGTAATTTTCGAGATCCGTAGCGCAGTTCCGGTCAGCGTTCCACTTTCAGGTCATTTCGGACTTTTCCTAAACTCACAGGACCCCCCTCTATACGACTCCCATACATCACTTTTACCCCCGGCGGCTGCTTCTGGGAGAACAATTGGGTGAAAATCCAAAATGAACACTTGTATGGCGGCCATCTTTAAAAATGGCGGAAAGAAAAATTTGATCCCGGATTATGAATCGGTGCCCCCGAAAACCCCCGGACGCCAATTTTCAGCCGGCTCGGACCATATTTTTTTTTGGCCGCCATTTTGAATCCGCCATCTTGGATTTTTATGACCCCCACCGGAAAGCCCCCGTCGTCCTCTATGACATTTGGTCGAGCACCCCCCCGCTATCTCCAACGGTTTCGGAACGGTGAGCGTTTCCATTTTGTATGGCCGCCATCTTTTTTTGTATGGAAGCCATCTTTTTTTCACCGGCTCGTCAATCGACCCAGGGTCCTCGACATTTTTAGTTCCAGCAGTATGGGTGTGCGACTTGTAATTTTCGAGATCCGTAGGGCAGTTCCGGTCAGCGTTCCACTTTCAGGTCATTTCGGATTTTTCCCGGACTCACTGAACCTCAAGGTTTATGACTTTATGTATGACTTGTACCCCCCACGGCTCCATCTGGGAGAACAATTCTGTCAATCAGTGAGTGAGTGAGTGAGTCAGTGGTAATCGAGCTTTATATATTAGAGATGACTAGAGGTCGCGCGGGTGCGCGGGCCGCATGCGGCCCGCGTGGGCTTTTTGGGTGGAGTTTGTAACATAACTGAAAAAAAATTGGTTTTTTGATTTTGTATGGCAGCCATTTTTTTTTGTATGGAAACCATCTTTTTTTCACCGGCTCGTCAAACGGCCCAAGGTCCTCGACATTTTTAGTTCCGGCGGTATAGGTTTGCGACTTTTCATTTTCGAGATCCGTAGGGCAGTTCCGGTCAGTGTTCCACTTTCAGGTCATTTCGGACTTTTCTTAAGCTCACAGGAACCCCCTCTATACGACTCCCATACATCGCTTTTACCCCCGATGGCTCCTTCTGGGAGAACAATTGGGTGAAAATCCAAAATGAACACTTGTATGGCGGCCATCTTTAAAAATGGCGGAAAGAAAAATTTGATCCCGGATTATGAATCGGTGCCCCCGAAAACCCCCGGACGCCAATTTTCAGCCGGCTCGGACCATATTTTTTTTTGGCCGCCATTTTGAATCCGCCATCTTGGATTTTTATGACCCCCACCGGAAAGCCCCCGTCGTCCTCTATGACATTTGGTCGAGCACCCCCCCGCTATCTCCAACGGTTTCGGAACGGTGAGCGTTTCCATTTTGTATGGCCGCCATCTTTTTTTGTATGGAAGCCATCTTTTTTTCACCGGCTCGTCAATCGACCCAGGGTCCTCGACATTTTTAGTTCCAGCAGTATGGGTGTGCGACTTGTAATTTTCGAGATCCGTAGGGCAGTTCCGGTCAGCGTTCCACTTTCAGGTCATTTCGGATTTTTCCCGGACTCACTGAACCTCAAGGTTTATGACTTTATGTATGACTTGTACCCCCCACGGCTCCATCTGGGAGAACAATTCTGTCAATCAGTGAGTGAGTGAGTGAGTCAGTGGTAATCGAGCTTTATATATTAGAGATGACTAGAGGTCGCGCGGGTGCGCGGGCCGCATGCGGCCCGCGTGGGCTTTTTGGGTGGAGTTTGTAACATAACTGAAAAAAAATTGGTTTTTTGATTTTGTATGGCAGCCATTTTTTTTTGTATGGAAACCATCTTTTTTTCACCGGCTCGTCAAACGGCCCAAGGTCCTCGACATTTTTAGTTCCGGCGGTATAGGTTTGCGACTTTTCATTTTCGAGATCCGTAGGGCAGTTCCGGTCAGTGTTCCACTTTCAGGTCATTTCGGACTTTTCTTAAGCTCACAGGAACCCCCTCTATACGACTCCCATACATCGCTTTTACCCCCGATGGCTCCTTCTGGGAGAACAATTGGGTGAAAATCCAAAATGAACACTTGTATGGCGGCCATATTGGAAAATGGCGGAAAAAAAAAATTGATCCCGGATTATGAATCGGTGCCCCCGAAAACCCCTGGATGCCAATTTTCAGCCGGCTCGGACCATTTTTTTTTTTGGCCGCCATTTTTAATCCGCCATCTTGGATTTTTATGACCCCCACCGGAAAGCCCCCGTCGTCCTCTATGACATTTGGTCGAGCACCCCCCCACTATCTCCAACGGTTTCGGAACGGTGAGCGTTTCAATTTTGTATAGCCGCCATCTTTTTTTGTATGGACGCCATCTTTTTTTCACCGGCTCGTCAAACGGCCCAGGGTCCTTGACATTTTTAGTTCTAGCACTATAAGTCTGCGACTTTTCATTTTCGAGATCCGTAGGGCAGTTCCGGTCAGGGTTCCACTTTCAGGTCATTTCGGATTTTTCCCGGACTCACTGGACCACCTTCTATACGACCCTCATACATGACTTTTACCCCCCACGGCTCCTTCTGGGAGAACAATTGTGTCAATCAGTGAGTCAGTCAGTCAGTCAGTGGTAATCGAGCTTTATATATATAGTCAATTATAATAATTCTACGGGGAAGTAAAGGGTCTATTGAACATGACGCGATGTCTTAGTGGTATAAAAAAAAGGGGAATAGTTTTAGGTACAGTTTTCTTGTCGTAAATCCTTCGTAAATCATATGAAGAAACAGGCAAGCTCTCTCGTCTCATGGGTGTTCTCAAAATATGGCTAAAATATTATGTCAGGAGGCATCTTCCCATGCGATAATAACAAACTGCCAATATGTGTTATTATTATGTTCACTGCTCTTGATTATATATATTCTTTATTGTACACCAGTAAAACAAATATACACATAAAACTTGCACAAACATGGGTAAATTGTACAATGGGCGGCCTTATCGCACACGGCGATAAGATTATCTGGTATACAATAAAAAATGTTTCTATCCTATAAGATTTGTGGGTTTTAAATATCGCTTTAAAATCTTTTGTTCATCCATTGTCCATTTCTTTCATTAATTGTCCATTTTCGCAGTGACCGGTTCAGGCTCTGATTTGTTAGTACTGATGTATGCATCGAGCGACGAATATCGGAAATTAAGTATCTATACAGGGTTACTTTTCAAAGAGTACTTAGCTAAATTTTCAGAGGTTATTGTACCCATCATTATGATCAACTTCTACTCCACCTACAACGCGAGTGTTCACCTACTGTCTCTCTGCAGACCCTGGCCCACCTTCCATTCTGCGCCGCGTGCTGCCACCTGCCTAAGAAGATGAACAACAACTCCTGTTATAGGAAAAACACTGAAATCGCGAAACATAAATCAGCTATTCCATACATTTACTCGAGTGATACCTACTGAATTATTTGTATGAAACAGCTGATTATTTATCGCGAGTTATTCAAGTTGATGAGTACCTCCGTCCTACAGTAACCCCTGAAAATTTGGCAACTCTTTGTATACTAACCCCAGATAAGTATGTAATCTATCATTATATATGATACGTTGAATATCAACACCACAAAGAGACATTTTACAGGATTATGCGATTGTTTTTGTGCGGGTGTCGCACAGCTCTCCGATCGGATCGCTGTTCAGTTATGTCGTGATGGATCGTTATTAAACGCTTGTGGTTATTGGCGCCCGTACGTAACAATATAAAGTCAGTCAGCTGGCACGGACTCGGATATTATCTGCGAAATATATTACTTTGACTCTTTGGTTCAATTGTGAAGAGAAGGGATGCATTCGATCCGGAAAATGATTAAAATTAGCTTTTCGCTAGATTTTAAACTATTTTACAATCGTATCTTGTCTCTTAATAAACCCCGACAATAAAGAGGAGTGTTATAAGTTTTTAGCTTTGTATCTGTGGATCTGTGTATCTGTCTGCAGCATCGTAGCTCCAAAACGGATCGACTGATTTCATTGCAGTTTTTTTAATCGAAAGCTAGTTTAATCGGGTGTTATCTTAGCTATGTTTCATGAAAATCTGTTTAGCCGTCCAAAAGTTTCAATTCTTTTTCTAGTTGGAGTCGGGGGTTTTTGACGGTTAGGTTATTTATCAATGGGTCTTATTAGCCGTGTAAGTAGTTCCCGGCAAATATAAGGTCCCTGTCTCCAATATAACGGGTGTGAAAAGACCTTTAACGAAGCCGAGAGCCAAGAATTCACCAATTGATACGATGAAAAAAATTGTACTGGACTGTACCTGTGAACCGATTGGTTATAGAGATATTTATTGTCAAGGTCTCAATCTTATTTTTACGTTTTTCTGAATTATATTTTAATATGTTATTACTAAACTTTCTTAGGTACTTATACTCCCACACCCATCTGTCTACAAAGTTCTACACATACGTAGTACAGTCTGTTGGGCTCGTTACATCACGAGCGAAAGAAAATACTTTATTTTTCATACATAAAAAATTAAGTAAATTTCCCAGCAATAATTTTTGCACAATGTCACTTGGTTTGATGTACTGTATGTGTAGATTTCGCACCCTGTATAATATTCTAAGTTTTCTAGCTTTCTTTGTAGTATTTCAACAAGTGAATAAACTCTGAGTGGTTTTGCTCTTAATGTCCTCAGGATGATATTGGGAAGTAGTTACTTATAACTTGACAATAATATTGATTAAATTATAAATTCCCAGAGCCAAAACAGCTCTCGTGCGGGTACATTATAACTAACCCAACCGCGCCATTCCGTTGGAAACCAAAATTACAAATTGTAGCGCCGAGAGTTGAAACCGCAATGTACACGAATTACCGAATCGAGGGATGAAGTTATTATCGTTGTGGGGATCGAACTATATCGACAGTCTACCTTCAGTAAACAGAACTGCCTACTGGTGCAATGACCGCAAACACGGCTGCCGAGCGTGAGGTCGTGGGATCTCCTTCAGGTCCTTGTGGACAGTCGTCAGGCAGGTCACCAGTTGGCGGGGGATCTTCCGCGGTGTCGCGTCGCTGTCGGTAGGTTAACGGCTACTCGCACCATTGGTCTTCTGGGCGGCAGAGCACATGTCCATAGACCCTACCAACTACCAACCCACTTGGAACCGTGCACCTAGAATCACGACGTTTTGAAACTGCCTGCAAAGGCACAGTTGAAATAAATAACTTTGACTTTGATACCATTGAAAGCGTTGCTGTTTGACATTCTCAGCAATGTGGGGGGTGGGGGGAGGGGTTCAGTAGGTTAGCATCCCGGAGTTTTCAATAGGCTCGCCAAGAGATGAGTCTACTTCTCTGCTAGGCTCTGCCTCAGCAACAGGCTTGCCCCCACATGGGACTCAATAACGTCATCTGCGAAATGTTGGTGCAGGTACAGTCAGCGTCAAAACTCGTGATCATTAAACAGTGTTTTTTAATAAACAATATGAAAATTTCATTTTGCATATTTTTAAATGAACTTTTGAATAATTATCTTCTTTGATACCTACTTCCACGGATATCGAGGGATATGGCTTGTAGGCGTGACACATGTCGCCTCCGTTTGGTCGGATTGGCCTTAAATACGTATGACGTCGATGAGCACCTATTAGTCATATGTTTGCATCCGAACGTGTAGTGTGATTTCGTATTTTTACAAAATGCCGAATTGTTCCGTTCTTATTGGCAAAAATAGGACAATAACAACAAACCTTAAGACAAGTGGCGTGTCCTACCACCGGTATGTTAAAAATCACTGCATTAATTATATTATTTAAAGATTTTACAAATATCTAGTTGTGAATTATTTTTGACATGCGTCAGGCTAATCATTTATTGAGTGACCCATGTCAAAATTGTCAAATCAATTTTTTTAATGTATCCCTGCGGTCCGAATTTCGATACAAGTGATAATATCGCGAATCCGACCAAATTGAATAGTCACAAAATATAAGGGATATTGAGTAATAATAATAATTTTTACTTTGGTCGGATTCGCGATATTATCACTTTATGCGCCATCCGGACCGCAGGGTACTAGTGTTGCACAGCGCTGAGGGATATCGATATAATTAATTGATAGTTGTTCTTACGGAATTATTTCATGATTATTAACATTTGCTTAATAATAAAAAATAATGTTATCTATTATTTTTGTAGTATTTGCTTATTAGGCTAAATTAAAAGATTTTTTAGTTTTCTTTTTATTTTACTAATCCTTGTAGTTATATTGTTTGAAAAGGATTTAAATAAGTAATTATACTTGAGAACCCTGTTTTACAAGAATGAATACATTTTATTTCAGTTTCCTGAAAGATGCAGAAATAAAAAATAAATGGATGATAGATGAATTCGACCAATCAGATTACGAGGCCTGCATTGCGCTAGTAAAAATATTATCGTATCTAACACAATTGCGCCCTAGCTCACGCCATCATAGATAATGTGCGGGGCTGCAAAAAAAAATGATATGAAAACTTCTTGGAAGAACCAAAATGTACTTTAATAGAAAAGAAGTTATTTTATGGCATAATTTAAAAAAAACACTGTGTCATTATAAAACTTTTTAATTTTATTATATGTAGGTAGTTGCATGTGCATAAAGTCTGTCAATAAAGTACTATTTATGAATTCATAATTAGAACTTTACGATATGAGTGTAGATAAAAAACTTAAATGTCTACTATTCTGTACTTTTTTAAATTATTATTTATGTAATATTTAAACATATTTATAGACTAATAAACACAAATTGAGGTGAGTACTTTGTCACAAATTAGAATTCCCTGCATTATCTGTCTTCCTTTTACAAATTCTTTACAATATAGGTACCAAAATCGGTAGTCTTTGGTTAGCCTCTCTTATAGTATCTATATAGCGATATTTTATTAAACAATCTAAAATATGCCAAAAAATCACTTCTCTTTTTTGCAGTCAGTTTTCATCGATATTTTTATCGATAAAATATTTATACCAACCCGTCATCCGTTTCAGGAGTGGGGAAAAAGTGGCGACACTTGAAATTGAACAAATATAGAGTGAAGGCATATCTCCGGATATCTATGCCTACTTCTAACCTCTGCCTACACCTTCGAGGAATACAGGCGTGATGCTATGTTATGTAAACTCCATACTCTTGGCAACGCGGATGTTAGACGGAGTGCAGAGTCAGCTGCTGGCGCAGTTCGTGCTCGATACAGGTTCAAATCTGAATATTGTATGTATAGAGTCACAGTATAATTATGTAAATATAATATTATATACTGTGATGGAGTTCTATGAGGACGATAAACGTATATTTTCATTTAAACCTGGCAGGAATAAAGCATAAATTGTGTTGTTATTGTCTTATAACCCGAGTGCTATGTTTTATTGCGGTATTTAAGCGAGACAAAGACATTATGGCGATGCCAAGTTATACCTATGTTTGACTGTAACAACACTGCCTACAATAACTTCCAGTTGAGCTTAGTGACCATTCTTTTTCTGCTGTTAAGTCCACCTGGAAATTGCTAATGCCGTGGAATGATTAGCCAGCGAGTACGTAACGGCGCGTACTGCGAGCTGTCATTCGGGGAGGTTCTCTCCGTGCAGCGTGGACAAGGAAAGGCTGCGGGGAGAGGAGAGAAAGTATAATTGCTTATCCAATATCATCTGTATTGTAGTCGTGCATTGTACGTAGTCTCCGTGGACTTGTGTTCTTTATTTAGTACTGTGTGGGAAGGAAATTAAACAAGTCTTGCACACCATTTAATTTTAACTCTATATTATAGTTTGTCACTGGACTGGGACAGTGTTGTCCCTGCCGCGTCTCGACCCGGACGACGCGAGTGCCCGCGCAACTCTTATTGCTCATTCATCTAATCACAATGTATGTCCCCACACGTAGTTACATCCGTACATAGCTAGTAGGTACAGCACTATTACCGATATTAGATTTTTCAATCTACTTCCAGGCCTTAGTTCTCCGAAACCTGCAATTTGATTAAAAGCAGTGTGTTTCATCGCTGGTGGAGGGAATTTAATAAAACATTGGTGTTCTGCGTACTGGCCGGAGGCATGCCGATGTAGGGTATATTGTTAGAGCGGATGTGCACTGATCCAAGCATGCCACGAAATACTCGTACTATGTATGTACGAGTATGTACGTTATGAGAGCACGCCGATCAGTTATATCGGCTGTGCGCTGTATACCGATGTATCGAATGACGATTCGGATTTCGAATATTCTTGTCGACTCCAGACCAATCGAAGCTTCGCAAAACGAGCATCCAAGGCTGATCCAGATATTACCAGTCGATTTGGTTCTTAAAGTTTATCTTTAAAGTTCTGCCTTAGAGTCCCCCGCAGACCCCCTCGTATACCTATTACCCCTTTGGCTCCTACCCCCTAACGAACCAAAGGCGCTAACCCTCCGATTCCACGCTTATGTAGGCTCGATAACGTACACAGCGACCTGACCGACATCCACGGAGATGGTCTAGCAGCATTTATCCGCAACACTAAGCTGTTAATTGTGCGTACGTATGTTCAATGTCTCTCGTTTGCGTCATTAATTTTCACAAATTTTAGCTATTGATTTTTTTATTGTTGTTTATAACTTTAAACTTTATTTTATTTAGAATTTCACACAGTACAATCTCAACAAAAGATACAACGCTAAGCAATTACTTAATTATTATTCAGCTCAATGCTGGAAGTGCAAATAGGAGACTACTTACAATGTTAATGAGATAAATACAAGTGTAAACAGTTTGACTGGATTTGTATCACACTGTCCTCCGTACTAGTTATCACTGTATCACGGTAGGACGGTCCTCTTCTTCCTAGAAACGGATGTTTTTCGTATAATTCACTCATACATGTAATAAAAGTAATAATCACTTAAACTAAACAGTGCAATTTATAAACGTTGAGAATATTATTGGAATATGACGTTACTTAAACGTGCAGTCAACTTTGGTATAAATACCTACTTATGTCATTGTATTTTATTTTAGTCTCAAAAATAATTTTGGTCACAGTATGCTTGACCTAGCCTTTAATGATAGTGATCTGATTGATAACGTGGGAGGCAGTGTCTGTTTGTATAACGAGTAAACACATGGGATGCTGTGTTTACCTGTACCTAATTGGTAGTGCAAAAATCTTTATACCTTATTGTATGTGTACTACTTGATCAAGTACCTATTGCTGTAGCAGCTGTTGTAGACCATAAATAAATAAAATAAATGACGTTAGATAATTTCAATACACCTAATTATGGATGTTGTGTATTTGTGTAATTTGAATGAACGATCATTTACTTATTAGGTACATTCATATAATGATGGCTCGAAGCAGTGCATGAGCATTTAATACAAGCTGCGTCATCATCGGACCGTACTTTGTTTGACCCGGATCAGACGTAGTACGTTGCGTATAAGTATATTCTGTCTGTGCGTAGTACATTGAACGTCGCTCTAATTTCCCCGAAGCTCAGCGAGTTGGTCCGCTTCGATTGCACGCGTCACTGGTTCCTTACGCACCCTTAGCGAAATTAATTTTATTAAAACCCCTCCTTTGTAAGCTGATATGAACCATATCCTTATACACTTACAGTAGATTACACATTGAAGCCTGATGCCCTGAAGTCGTCGGTATCGATGCAAAGTCAAAGTGGGACGATGGAATGAAACCGCTCTATATTTTTATATATCGTTTATTTTATCCGGTATACGATTTCCATAAACACATGGCGATGAATATATGGATTCTGTACATTCAATATCAAAGTAAACAATAAAATGTATATAATAAAATGTAAATATATAATATTATGATCTATTAAATTAGGTTGGCACCGAGATGCGACACAGTAGTATCGAATGGACGCTAAGTACGAAACTGACAGCTGACGCGAGGCCGCGCCGGCGCCGGCGCACCCGCGACCGCACGCGGTCACACGCGACCACGAGCCAGTGTCGCGGCAGTGGACGCGGGAATTATGAGCTCTCACTAACGCCCTCAGTACATACACACACTTTTAAGACTACTTACACAATTCAACTACTAACTTCAACTGAACGACTTTTGTGGTTGTGACTCGATATCGATATCTTAAACGGACAGAGCAGCGCTGAAACATCGTACTAGTAAGTTGCCAATGTGTAAATAGTCTTTGGGTTACGCAAACAATTGATGGATCCTTACGAAAGTTAGTGGACCAATTCAAATTAATCGGGTGTCGAAGTCACGACGCGGAAGGTCAGTCGACACACTGACGCATCGCTTCGAGTGCTCATAAATACATTTACCACACATTGAGGGTTGTTCCCATCCGATTTTTTACGAGTACCTACATTAAACGAAAATCACATCGTCTTTGGAAACAAGTCATGTTACAACGAGATGTTATAGGTAGGTACATTTTATAAGTGTGTATCGAGTCATAAAAGTGTGTGCACATATCAAGCGGTGGCCCGGCGCGGCCAGTAAACACGAGGTGCGGGGGCCGCGGAGCTAACTACCGGCTGCAAGAGACCAGAAAGGCCACAGAAGGCTACCTCAGCACAAAGTGGCCACAGTCAACCAAAACACGCACAATGGCCAGAGAGGTCACATTGAACCAAAATGAACACAGTATGTACCTAAAACTTGAGACCACGTTGGAGCGAAGAGACTTCGGTGGGCCCTAGAGGCCAAAAGGGGCCTTAGAGGATAGAGATAGGAATATGCGAAAAGACCAAGAGATCTAAAACTCTCAGAAACAATGAATCAATGAAGACAGGTGATATCCTACGAGAATCATACATGATACCACAAAATAAAAAGATACAGACCGCCCACTCCTAACAGGGTCCTCTAACAAGCTTGCGCACTTACAGCCATCAAGCGAAACATAATTATCGCTTAAACGAGCAATCCTTTTAAACATGACATAGTGAAGTGATTACACACGGGCGAGTCATCGCGTTGTTAGGAGTGAACGTTCTGTACTTTATTTTGTGTTGACAGTCAGCGAGCTAGACACGACAGAAATGGCGGGAGCGGGACACGAAGGTTCTACGTAGCTCCTTATCTAACTACAACGAATTCCGCATGGACGGATCATTATAACATCATCCAGGTACGAACGAAACAACGATTTTTTATTTTAGGACTATGCATACCTAGCGGTTTATCTACAGCGGGAATCGCTCTCCCGAGGACAGCCACGCCGCTCCTCAACATATCAACAACGGCGAGGTCTTTGTTCACCGACAGTGATTATGAACCGCCAAGCAGCCAACTTCCGCTGCGGATCACCCGCTCGGAGTGCATAGCGCCTTATTATATTTATTAGAATTACACTTTTATTCCAAACTCATTGTCCAATTGACGATAAACGCTCAGACATACAAAAATACATCTTGCTACAGCTAATAAACTAACGATAGTGATTACTTGGTTAAATTCTCTGCGACACACGAACATTTGTTTAAATTCTGTGACACACGGACATCCGCGACGCGCCCGCGCCTCTTATATCACAATCTTAACAACGACTACTAACCGTTATACTCGGGTGTGTGTGACGTAAGATAATTCGGCATAAAATAGGGAAACAATCTTCAGAGAGAGATGCCAGTAGGTACTCCTTAACTAAATACGCCTCTACTTGTTTTCGACATTAAGAAAATAGGTTTTCCTGAAAATTTTGATACCAGTTTTGTTTCATAAATGTCAAGGTCTTAATATATTTTGTTGAATGCTTTGTTATTCTGAAATTATAATGCTGATTTTATTTTAATTGTTATTATTAAAAATTTAATGATTCCATCCTTTCCTCACAGTTTATTAACAACAAAATCTTTATACATTTTCATCCTGATGTTATCGTTTTTTGCTAAACTATCTTACATCAAGGATACCCACACGTTGGCTACACACATACAGCATCGAGTATCAGAAGAAACAACAAAACTAAACACAATCTAGTAAACCTAACTGACCAACATCAATACCAACGCCGAACATTTGATCAAAATCCCTTACTCTACGAGATTGTTGCAAAAATTGTGGTAGCAAATATTATTAGTATCTTGTCCATACAAAAAACGCCCGATCTAAACGGACTACTAAAATTGACATCGAAATTTACATGATTCAGTTTAAGCTATGATACATATTATTATTTATAATTTAAGAATTTGACATCTATATAAAATATATTATAGTTATATGCTAGCCTGGACCGGCTGGTGACGGTTCTGACGTCAGAGGCGAACTCGTACATGACATTATAATTTATTGCTTCACAGTGCTGCATTCGATCGAGGTAACCTCATCGCTCTTAGCTTAACACACACTACGACTTTTTTAAATCGGACCAGCAGCGGTGATCGCCCCGACAACAATAAAAAATCGGCATCAATTAGTAACACGATCAGTCGTACTACGCGCTTAGCCATACATTTCCGACGGTAGATTCTCCGACGCGAGAACCGTCGCCACGTATTGCTTGACAACTAGCACAGGAGCTTAACTCTCACTTACATTAACTTTATAATCTCATATCATTTGGTGTTCACATTGCACTAGTAATTCACTTTCCGTTATAAAATACGAACATAACGTAATAATCGACCATATATTTATAATAATCAATATAAGAAAATCTATTTTAATATTAAAATATCAACAATTTGGCACATTAGTTTCCTGTGTATAAATTACGTTAGAAAATAAGAGGATACAGGAAGTTGGAGAGAAGATACATAACAAAGGAGATATAAGGATTAGGCCGAACACGCGCTCGCTGAGGCAATCAACCAGGAAGTGCCCACACAGTATCCGATACTGACGTTTGTAAGTGTAAATACAGATAGAAGAAATATAAGCCGCAGACAAGGACACTCTTATAATCAATCAACACTTTTCCGCAATTATGACTATTTTGTAAACCAGGATGTAGCAATGGTTGGGAACTGATTCCTATCTTTAAACTAAGAAATTGTTCAGAAACGATTTTTTTTTTTGTGAAACAGTTGTAGAAAAGAAGAAGCTGTTTCTTGACATTCTTATGCTAACGTAGTATTTTCAACTTCTGGCAGTACGTTTTGATTATTGTGAAAAGTGACAGTTCGTAGGCTTTCAACATTATATTAGAAGAGAAAAGAAAAGAAGATAAAAGAGTTGTTGCTTCAGCGAACGTGTCAGTAGATACATACGAGTATAGACACGCTACAGTAACAAATAATGACGTAATACAGTAGGTAGCTACGAAGACTAGAGTAGGAGATAGACTGACAAGTCAGATCGTCTTGGACGAGTAACAATACATTCGGACGAATGCTAAAGTTTGTGGGACAACGAGCATAAACTTTTACTTAACAGTTTTGGCGCAACACAGTAATGCTTTGGACACTATGATGACGTCACAATCACTTTTCTTCCTTCGCATATTGACTTCTTTATCGATAGCCGTTTGTCCGCAATATTTCTTATTGGAGATATACGGAAGCAACTTACAGCCGAGATCTTACTCATGACTTTTCTTGCTTCGTTGATGCACTTTGTAGATTTTTTTTATTCCAATTATTCCTGCGCGAGACGGATTTAATTTGTCTTTACAAATTCTATTGCGGACTCAACAATGACTGCTCGTGTCAGAAAACAGGTGAGATCTGTCTTTCAAGATTTCTGGCCTCAAATCAGGTCAGTATGTTTGACGCAATCACTGAAGCCTCGAAACAATCAAAACTATCAGAAGAATAACAATTCCAGGTGTAGCTGCAGTGGCTTTGTTGTGCAACGCTCTAACAGTATGCCTGGCTGGGGCAGGAGATGGGTAGGCAGTTCTCCTCGGGAACACGGCGACGGCCCCACTATGTCCTGCAGCGGCAACACACCAGACCTCATCAGGTTCTGCCACATGCAGGATAGCTCGCCAGCAGTGTTGCGCTAGGTCGGGGGATAGTGTCGCAGCAGTAGTTCCGCTGGCTCTCACCCAAACGACGCGGACGTTTCGCCCGCATGCTCCGCATTCAAGTCGCCAGCCACCGTTTGCTGGCTCAGCGCTTAATGCGGTTGCTGTAGCTCCACCTGCGTCAAAATTATGATGGACTCCATAACGACACTAATAATGGACGATACTTTTTGTTAAATCTAGAATTCTAATATTTTGTTGTTAAGGATTAACAACATTCAATGAAATTAAGCTATATTTAACTGATATGATATGTCCGAATCACAATAACGCCTTTGAAATATCAAAACATGAATGACTCACCAGTAACTTTCAGTGTCACCCGTTTGAGCTCCCTCAGTCGCATGAGGTCAGGCGCACGCGCACCTACGCATCGATACTCGCCTCCTTCTTGATACAATGCATCCTTTATACCTAGAGGCAGAAACTGTATAGTACCATCTTATACAAATTTTTGTCAGTTATAAATAGGTATTACAATCAATTTCCCTAAGAACTTACCTAAAACCCCATGAGCATGGTGTGAGCCTGCAGGCGCCCAACTTTCACTGGAGTTTCCCACCACACGGCGCCACCAGCAACCCACACTCCCTACAAACAATAAATTTAATAACATCACCATCATTAAGCATGTCCATGTAGCGATATCTAGCGCTACTAGAATAACTATGAGCTACATAGCAATAGAGTACGCCAGCGCAGTCTGTCGGAATATAGCGTAAACTAAGATTCTGCATCGCACTATGAAAGTGAACAGCGAAACTAACACATGTACAACTATCCGACATAACCTCGCCTGGTCGGAGGACCCTCCCTTATCAATGGAGTTACACCATACCTCGTTCTTCCACAGCCACAATTTCGAATTTCATTTAGTTTTGCACCATGTAACAAAGTTGACCAGTAACTAAATAATTATGTATATTTTATACCTTTAGGACAGTGCAGCTGAACATTTCCTCCTAGAGGCACTTCTACTTTCTGATGATCTGGCTCTTCAGGATCCGTTTCAGCCTCTGTTACAGTCTCCGTGTTCTCTTCGGGAGCTTTTAGAAAATATTACTTCATAAGTATAGACACTTAATAGATGCAGTAATGTCGTGAGTACCTATAGGTCTTCAATAAGAAAGTAGTTAAATACGTCTTGAAAATATTTTATATATTTTTAGTTTTCACAATTTCTATAATCACTAAAAATTGTACAGCTGTCACTATATTGACTTACCGTGGTGTTGTAATTCAGTGATGTTCTACAATTAAGTATGTTACTCACACATAACGTTGAGGTAGTACCCGATGGAAGAATACTCCGTATCGAGCCAGGTGGCACGGCAGCGGTACCAGCCCGCGTGGGAGCCGCGCAGTGCGGCCCAGCGGAGAGTCGCCGAGCCACGGGCGGTCTCGTCACCGGCTTCCAATGGTGGCGGAGAACTAACACAATCCAAACTTCACGATTAACTATGGAAATGAGAAAAATAGCGGATTCTAAAGAGAAGTAAAGCAGATACATCATGATTGTGCGCATTACCCGCTGCATCACATGCAAGGCAATAATAATTGCCCTAAATGTTACTGTACCCGACTGCGACATGTTAACCAATGGATTCAACCTAAGTAAGTCAGCGTATTTTGGATTTTGTGAAAGATACTGTGTATGACTTATTGTTAACTTTGTGTTTTTTAAGTATCATAAAATGAGGTCATCAATAGTTTTTCAACAAACTGTTAATTTCAAAGGCGCTCACGCCTTGGCGAATTACGATCGAACTGTCAGTGCTGCTAGCTAGAACATCAGAAACGAGAGCGTTCAGTAAATGAAGAGATTTAAAAAAAAAAAATCTGTCGATAATCATCAAAGACGCCCAATATGAAAGTCACCTCAGTACGCTCGTATTTTTAAATAATTACTGTCATTGAAGTAAAACCGTTGTAATTGATTGTATTAATGATAACAGCATCATTGATCTCAGACTCTATGCTAAACTATTCCGTATTAACCAGATCAAGGTCACTCGCTTAATCGCTTTTATACTTTTCTGAATCTCAGTCTATTTAATCCCTATACAAAGTCAAAGACATGAATTACATACATACAATTTATTATTGCTTACTCGTAAAGTTTTTCGAAATTCAGAAGCTACTGCTGACATTAAGTTGATATGGTTCGATAATAATTATTATTCATTAACTTAATAGACTTTGTACGGAAACAACAATTCCAATGGGAAAAACACCAACCAAACAAACTTTAAATTCTCCGATATTCAGAAAACCAACGAAGTTCAAAACAACAACGAAAAAGCAACTTTTACTAGACAAACAATATAATAATGTAAACGAGCTTAAATAACTAAGTATTTTCGTCAGTGGTTGCTATCGACGATATTACACTGTAACTAGATGTATGTGACCTTGTGGTTCGAGGGTTCGGGGTGACGGAATAGAGACACGGGACATAAAAGTGGACTGTCAACACCCTCCCTTTGTGTCGCGGTGTCTGGTTCACTTACCAAGAGTTATAATCCACCCGACTCGACACTTTTGTTCACATTGTACATAAATTATGTTGGAGAATTTGGTTGATAGGGGTTTATTTTTATATTGGTATTTCCTTTCTTTTTGGAAAATGCGTCGTTTAAGATGTGTATTGCAATATGATATCGTCATATCTATTATTGATTTATTATATTCTGAGTCTCCTCTAAGCAAGGATTCTAGCAATCGTAATCTTCATTGGACCTAGTTTACAACCTTAACGGAATCCTAACTAACTTGACTAACAACAAATGCATACAAGTGATTAAAATTAAGAATTGATTATATAATTAAAATAAGAAAACATTTGCTATTTTCTGCAGTCATATCTTGTTTATAAATAAATTATTAAAGATGTCCCCCAGTTAATGTTAAAATACATATATCTAGGTCTATCAAAAGGCCCATACAAATCAACATACCTGGTAGGATTAGCATCGTCTCTTAGCCACCACGCTCGCGCGGGCGGGTTGGCGTCGACGTCACAGCGCAGCGCAGCCGCCCCACCAGCAGACAACGATACGCCGAACCCTGGCCAGCGGGAGATCACGAACGATGGGGGATCTGGGGTATTTGTATAGGACTTTTATTCTTATCTTGATGTTATCAAAATCGTGCCTTTACAATCACGATGAACAATCTTGTTGCGTATTATTTAGTGGTAGATAACGATTCACGGACACGAAAAGCATGTACCATCATGCTCTCTATAACTGTCGACTGTGAAAGTAATAGCAAGGTTGATACGCTTGCAATTTTTCATTTTGGGAGAGAGCCAAATAACGTCAATAAAGCTCACATGACAATAAAACCCGTCCATCCTACTCCTTTTAAATATGAAATTAAAATTCCATTCGAAATTGACTTAAAATTCGATTCAAAGAACACGCTAAACATAAAACGAAGGCATTAAACGAGACGTTCAGTAAACATAGAAATACGCCGAAATTATGGCGCATCACGGAGCGATATATTCGTGGCAGTTGCGCTCTCGCTCTCCCTTGGGAGCGATCCGAGCGGTCGGAGCGAAGCGACGCTCTGCATCAAAACGAATTTGTTCGTCAGACCTCGCATAATCATCCTCTAATATTTGAGTTGTGCTAACTTTCAACAGCATTTACATAGATTTTCATATTATGCTCAACTATTGGAGCAATATTGAATATATTCACCACTATCTCACGTATGTGTCTGATGAGTACGTGAACTAAACTGGCTTCCTACATGTACTCAAATAATTATGTATCTACATAGTCAAGTTAGTGAAGTTAGATGTTTGTGTACTTAATAAACTAATAACTAAATCAATATGAACTTAAGAGTACAATTTTGGGCTGCTAAAAGCCTCGATTTCCAAATACGTACGAATATTAATTAAATAATGTGGAGCATTAGATTTCTTGATCTTGAGGATACGAGTTGGAAAAGGATAATAGTCAGTAGGAACAGTAAAATAATACAGCTCATTCAAAAATATTACATACTGATGCGAATGTCTTGTAACAATTAAACCGCACTCAAACACTCAATACATCTCAATATCACGCACGTTCCTACATCTTTTTATCGGATTATGCAATTAGCCCCAAATGACTTGTACTGCTTCAATGAACAACGGCGAGAGTAGAATGTTCTTAGATAGGATGTCCTTAATAACGACTTGAGACTCACCTTGTTGTAGAGTTTTGGGTTAGATTATCATACGAGAACTGATAATTGATTCAATTGGACTCGATATCGAGCACGGAGTAATAATCTAATGGAATCCTAATGTTTGGGAGAACGTGATCGTCTGAAATTTTAAGAAACACTGATCTCGTTGGTTTCGCTATATTATTATAATAATGATAATATATTACGCTTCAAAATTCATACGCGATTTGATTTTTCATAAATAACTGCACGTATTAGAATTTAATTTATTTACAACTCTGTGGTATCGTGTATTAGTTTTAAAGTTGCCATTTACTGCTTGCTATAATGTTCGTAGAGTACGCACATGTGACGTGTATCTCCAGCTTGGCCGTCATCACGTGCAGCGGCTGCGCGGGCGGCGCGCTGGGCGTGGTCACGACGGCGGGGCGCGCCGGCACGCGCTGGCGAGCGTCGCACTGCAGCGTGGCGTTGTGCAGCTCGCGGGCCGCCGTCACCACGGCGTGCGACACCGATACGCCTTCTGTATCACCAATACAAGTAATTGTAACAAGAACAGTGAAAATAAAATAATGCACTTGGAAAAGTTGAGGAGGAAAGAAATTATCCACAGTATAACAGTCACTAATGCCTCAGATTTAGGCTTTATTATTTTATATAATAACTACGTAACTACCTATTTGAATGATTTAAGAATAACAGCTAAAATTCTGTTAAAAAGAAAATAGTTAATAAAAATTACATTTTTACCAAACTCCAGTTTTTTTAGCTTTTACTTAAATCCTAAAACAATAAAACTGTTGAATTCAAAAGTAAATACTTTATGACTTACCGATAGAATAGTTGGTGTGATGTATCCTAAGATAGGGTCGATGGTCGAGCGCCGGCTCCAAAGCCAGTAAACGCCATGATAGTTCAGGCGGAGGGACGCCACCTGGTAAATTATATTTTATTAAATAAATGCAGTCAATCGATGATCTGACACTGCTTAAACACAGAATAGTAATGGATGGAATCCTAATAATTGCGGATAAATGTCCATGCCGAGGCTAATGTTATGCCGTTTATCCACATCATTCACACTCATAATAATTTATTTAAAAAATTTGCATGCCATCTCCTGGCGAATGCAACATAAAGATTTTTTTGTAACACTAACTTTGTTACATGTTACGTGCAATGCAAATAAATATTCATTCGTTCACATCGTAATTATATTACCTATGTGAGTTTGACTGCAGGGAAAATTAATATACTAATTAGCATTCCATTAGTTTACTAGTCAGTTCTCATTGAAATCACGACAGTTACTTAAATAGCTATGGCCAAAGAAGTTATGTACTCACATTAATATTATGTAGGTACTAGTCATACGTTTGTCAAAATCAAAACACAAAATTACCTTCAGCAACACATCGTACTTCTAGCTCAGTCTTGTCTCGCACGGGCACCCACGTGTTGCCCGCGTCCAGCCGACGCCCGTCCACGGCCAGGTACACCGACCGCACGGGCTCTGCCACAACATTATAACTATATTATAGGTATTGGACACTAAGCCACACGTTCAGCTTTTTTGAAATGACTTGCATAAATCGCTTTGGATCCGTAGTATCCAAAAATAGCATCAAAACAAGACAAAGGAAATAGACAAGATAAGGAAATCTTATAGCGTGTTAGCGTGTGGTTAAACGAAAGAAAGATAGCGAAAGAGTGATAAAATAGGCTAAAAGCCAAAGATTATGAACATGGCCCTGATATTCACAAATACGTAATATGATTATGTGCTAAATATATGTATATCAGACTAACCATAAATCAACAGTTTCGTCGGCTTCCCAGACACAGTCTTCCCATTATGATCTGAGTACGTGCACCTCCAGGCGGCCGCGTCTCCCCTAGTTGCTCGTCCCACCACCACGGCGCCACCGTCGCGCCACACGCCCTCGCCGCCAGCTGGCGCGTCACTACCACGGATACTCATCAGCTCGCCGTCTTTGTACCAGCGGACATCACTAGAGTTGCTGACGTCACAATCTATGCGGGCACGTGCGTGAGCCTCCACGAGGAGCTCGCGATCGTATTTTGGCACCTGTAGGAGAAATGTGTTGAATAGAATGTTTTCCTAAGTCTTCATACTAGAAATCAACCGATCAGCAACTGCCTAGGCAATAACCAATTATCATCGCTTGATAACAATAATAAAAACAAGATTTCTTCAAAGACGGACACGACCTAAGTGCGAAGTTTGTGTCAATATAACGCACGTTCCGATTGCATTCTATTGACACAGTTCCAAACACCTACATACTGCGAGTAAGTCGGCCTGTGTGCTCCATCTATCCACTATCCTGTATCCACTAAATAAAAGACTCCAAAAAAAGTTGTAAGTACAATAAACATAAGTTTGCAGGGCTCAACATTGTGTTAAAATATTGTAAGATACAAAAAAGAAGGCCGAAAAATATATTTCTAATGAAAATAACGCAAACAGTTACAAAAACAACAAGAATAACAAATTGTCAAACAGCCGAGCGACAATCAGCGCCCAATGTAAATCAGAACAGTACCCGCAGCACCGGCGGCGGCCGGCGAGGTTCAGTAATTACATTATATAACTCCTGCTAATGAAGTCCGAGGGGGTGGGGGAGCTTGTAAGAAAAATAACAAGCTTTATGTGTAACGACGCGAATTTGTTCATGAAACTACATTCTTATTGCTGAAATTAAGCACTTCTCATCGAATGCACTGCGTCAGTGATGGTAAGCAATGTTTTGTAACATTATAATAATTAAACCCATTGCTGTGCCACTGCTGGGCATGGGCCTCTTCTCAGAATGAGATGGGTTTAGGCTTTGGGCCACCACGCTGGCATGATGTGGAGTGTGTGTTGTGGTAGGAATTATCAGAAGAGGATGAGTAGCTATTAATATAATGTTGCGACCACTAATCCACTGCTAAATGTAGTAATTATAGCAATATGACATATTCGGTTCATGAAGAGCTCCATGTCAAGCAGTGAACGTTAACGGGCTGTTGATGATAATGAGAAGTAAAGTCATGTGTGTGAACCTGTGGCACTACATGTTGCGGGGGCTGGTCGTGTTGCGGCTTGCGCTGCTGCTGCGCCTGCGCGGGCCGTATCACGAAGGTGTCGAGTCGCGAGGAGGCTCGCGGTCCGGGCGCGGCTCCGGCGTCGCCGATCGCGTCTCGCACGGCGCCGCGGATGTTTAGGATCGTGTCGCCAGTCTTCACACGGCGCTCGGCGACGCTTGACTGACAAAAACCAAATCTTATAGGGAGCAATCATTACAACCAGTAGATATTTCAATTTATTAAAATTACGGCCCCGTAACCCACCCATGATTGTAGAGGAACCTTAGTATAATCTTAGTCATCATTTATAAAAACTCGTGAGTGATGGTTTGGTACTAGAAAATAAAATTATATTAGCATCATTATTAGCACTTCATTTATTGTCTCCTCCGTGGCCAAGCTGTATTTCTTCTCTTATGAAAATAAAAGCTTTATTCAACCCATTTTCTTAAAATTGTTACTTTGAATGAATTTCCTGTATTACAAAATAATCATCATTTTTGCTATATCCTAGAATATGCAATAGTAACTTACTTTGGGCGTCCTATCCCACTCCTGTCCACTGCTTCGCTTGGTCCTCACATCGTGTGTTTGTACGTTCGTTGCATGTTCAGTCTCAACGGTGTGGCTGTCCGGCGCGTCGGTGTCGGGCGCGTCGGGTGCGTCGGACGCGTCGGTGTCGGGCGTGTCGGACGCGTCGGTCGCGTCGGACAGCACGGGGTAGAGCGGCGCGTCGCGCACCGCGTCGGCCGCGTCCGCCGGCGCGGGCGACGCGCGCTCCGAGCTCGACCAGTCGGAGCGCGTGAAGGGGAAGCCTGCAACAAACGGAAGGTCTGAGAAACGAGATAAAGATAAGTGAAATGATATAGCAGTCTTTGATACCAATTTAAAAGAGAATCATTAGTAATTATAGCTAAATAGCTATTTCTTGGCTCATCAGCTGTACCGTCACCGATGTATGGTACCTACCATACATCGGCATACTGGGCAAACTGGATTCCCCCGAAATATAGTATAATATTTGTCTTCGTCTTCTTAGCGAGTCGATGACAAATAAATAATAATTAATAACATGTTGGACCCAGTACATACTCCATCACGCGGACTGCAATTTCAGTAGCGGACATAAGCTCCGCGGAGTTAAAATTAAATTACTGTATAACTTATGGTTGACAGTTATCTACCTATGTTATAAAGCATTACAACCAACGCTTTTTATCATAATAACGTAAAAACCGCCTACACAAAACAAATAAACAGGACATAAATATTTCAGTGAAATATCTCAAGAAACATGTTGTTATGTTGGCAACAACTTAACTGTGTCCAACCCTTTGCTGCGTGGGACTCGACAGATGTGCTCCACTTCACTTAGCGACGCAATCCTCGCCTCCACGATAAAAATACACGAAAAAGAGGCAGAAGAAAATTATCAAGTAATTTATAAGGAGTTAACAACAAGTTGGGAAACTTCCAGTGTAATGGGAGTGGAGCCTGAAAGGCAAAGTTATTGTTGCAGTAAATTGTGTTGTGTCGTAATAAACAGCGGGGAAAGCGAGCGATATTACTGACAGCTATTATTTGTATCTCAAAATTGCTTAAATGCATTTCATTTGAATCTTCCTAGTTTTACCTATTCAGCTTTACTTATAGGTATCGTTTTTTTATATTGTGCAGTGATAACATTGGGACTTTCTCGTCGTCCAACCGAATAATTGCAAGATTTCCATATTTTATTCTAAAAATCGTCCTTTTATTTTGTTCATAATTGTGTACACCTTTTTGGATCAGAAGGTATGCACCTATCTATATATTTAATTACTTTTTGCAAAGAGACTTACATTAATCGTATACCGGCAACTAAAAGATAAATTTTCGGGCGACCTTCATAGATGTCGCATGTGTGACGAACGTATCTACTCTCAGAGGCACGAAAGGGTCTAGACGCATAAAGAGCGATGTGACGATATTAATGGGTGGAATTAATCTGAAAGCGGCGCGACACGCGTCACCCGCACACGACACGCGTCACCCGCACGCGACACGTGTCAGCCACACGCCCGCGCTCCAGCGATAGGGTTAATAGTGTAAACATAGTTCGTTAATTTAAAAAGTTTCCCCTCGGCGTGCGACTGCGGGCTGCGCTAGTGGAGTTGAGATGAGATGGATGTAGTCAGGATTGTTACTGACTAGACGCACCGCCATGACTTTGTGATATTGCGATTAATTAGAGTACCTACCACGCGACTCTAACTTACTTACTTACTTTTTACGTACCTCCTACGAATAGCTTTTGTACGGAGATATTAGTATTGTTCAAGGCCTCATATGGCCGGTTGCGATTAGTAACACTACGAGGGCCAGTTAACTAAAGGGTAAATTAATTTATAACTTGTATGATTGGCTGTCTGCACTAAAGACGCGACACAAGTTCTATCCCCCACTGAACAAGATTGAATACCTAATGATTTATCTAAAAATATTTGTACAAGCATGGGAGCGATAGAAAATTGGCCTTAAAACTTTAAAAAAACATCGTCGTAACAAATACGCTAGTATCTACTGGAATAAGATTCCCTCTAGTAGTTACATCAACAGGAAAAAAATAAATTTCTGATACTCGTACTCTCTCAAGCAATAGTTCAAACTCGATACGCTCTACCGCGACCCCGACACGCTGACCGAGCGCCGGCGCCGAGACGCGTTCACCTGAGCCTCGTAAACATTTTACAGCGTTCAATGATCGATGGGCGCCGCAATGGACCCGACGTAACGCGACGGTTTACGACGCGCGGCTCACTGGCTCCATGCTTACATATATTTACAGTCATAAACGTCATCGGCCGGGACCTGAACAGTTTAGCTGCGGTACACTAGGCGAGGAAGATCCGTGCCTCGTGTCAATCATATGAATAACCATGACAATCGTTACGGGCTGGTGGAAGTACGCACTGCTACATATCAAGCTACTCGTAGATCTCTCATTGTACGGAAATCCTATACAATGCGAGGTCAACTTATAACGGAATGTATAGCTTGATAAATGAAGCCATGAATGTTTAAAAAATGTCCTGAAAGTCTGCTACGCTGAGATACGATAGATGTTTTATTATTATCCTAATTACATAATGATGTGTACCTACAGGCGCTCAGTGTCCTGCAGTCGGACAGGCGCGGAGTACTCCACAGGTCCGCAGCATCTCCCCAAGTTCCACACCAATTTCCTCAAACGCAAGTTAAATTCTCCCAGCGACAGTCCTCCGGCCTTGTTCCAAATAATTTGTTGCTTTGTGTCGGCCTATATTAATTGTGTCCATTCGTTACCCGGACAGCCATACATCACGCTCGCTTATCTGCCGGCCCTTTGTATTAAAACAACACCAATTTACAAAATAAAGTTTGAATAAAATGTTCCTCTTCTGGTTACACCGTAATCCCACTTCAACAAATTGTTATAGACATAAATAAACTAAGTATATTTTATTTATTTAAAACCTCCATCCCTCCATCATCAGTTCTTCAGAAAATTTTGTCGATATCTAGTTACCTGCGTACTTATGTTAAACTGCGCACTTTGACGCACATTACTGACCAATAACTAGCACAATGTAAACTGTGTGACTAGTACGCACGGCTACAAATAAGTATATCAAGCTATTAGTATGAGCTGACCTCTCATTGTACGAAAAACCTATACAATGCGAGGTCTGCTTATACTAGAAATGTATAAATGCCGTACGTAGAGTTAACCTAATTAATATTTATAATTAGAAAACTGTTAGAGTAATGGAATGACTAAAAATAGGTAAGGGTAGTACACTAACACTACCAATGACAATGCGTCCAAAATGATTTCTTCTCTTCAAGTAAGAGTCCAAATATAAAGCATTTGCAGGGTACAAGTGCAATAACTAAAAAGTGCAAACCATTCCAATTTTTTTGTGTATAATCCGTAAAAGGCAGTTACGTGCCATACTTATTGATAATGTTTTAATGAAAAAACTGGGAGCAATTAACAGAACGTTACAGTCGTTCGTCAGCGGTGAGCGGTGAGAGTATTCCCGCCGGGTGAGCCGCCGTGTTTACATGGCGCCCACCACACAGAGTCGTACCAGAAGGCTACAACCTGTGGTGACGAGCTCACACTGCTCACAGTGAAATAACCTGTCGGCTCCGATTTATACCACAGCTACAGAGTAGAGTTCAAGAGAATGGATAGTCGCGTCTGCCTTCTTGGTAATAACACCAATGCCGAGTGTGCTGATTATGGGAATATCCGGGTGTTAGTTCATTATAACGGTTATTAGAAGGATTATTCAATGTAATTTACTTACTAGTATTATAATGCATCATAGCTTTCCTTGGATTTCCTTCACATCATCCGGACGTGTAATTGTTATAGCTCGTCGTTAGGAGTGGCACTTCCGCAGCTCGTTGTGTAGCGCGCTCAACGCGAGAACCCCTCTGTTAGTTTTATTGCTGCACTGATTTGACAAGTCGCGGCACACTGTGCGTGCAAACACGAAACACACCCACTGTGCAGGTTACGCGGGGACTTTTATAATTTAAGTGATATGTGAATTACGTTTCCATATTTTATAGTATCTATAGGCCGATTTTTTTATATAAATTCTACAGATTTGAGTGGAGATCAAAAATCTTCTGAATA
The DNA here is from genome assembly GCA_932294325.1 of Allophyes oxyacanthae. Lineage (NCBI taxonomy): Eukaryota > Metazoa > Arthropoda > Insecta > Lepidoptera > Noctuidae > Allophyes > Allophyes oxyacanthae. The sequence continues at coordinate 64,207 of OW028635.1, read as the reverse complement.
GTTATAATTTTAGTCGAGCCACTATTAGGGAAAGGATTATGTTAACTCAGTGGTATTACCAGAATGTAAAACCTGTCCAGGTGGGCTTAGTTGATGATTCCAACCCGACGATCTTAGCTTCTACTGCAATTATTATGTTAATTGCTCCTTTTTTATTAGGTTTACAATAAAGAGTATCTCTATTCTATTCTATTCTACATCACAACATTAAGCAAGGTGTGAACTGTCACACTCAGCATCAAGGACACGTTCAATTCTCACAAACTCATCGCCTGCATGTGCGGTCTGTGCAGCAGCTACCGAGCGAGCACTTAGCGCACACTTGTCGTGAGGAGCCACAGCGCGCGCTCGTGGGCCCCAGGTGGACCATCGGTCCAGAATATACTGCTACATATGATTGTATAAGATTAATTGTTTGGGTCCTCCATGCACATGCAAAAAGCATTCTGTGTGTATTTACTTTGTCATTAAAAAAGGGAAGTAGGTGGACTCGAGTGGGTAAAGAGGTACAAAGAGGCTATAAAGGTGCAAATAGACGAGCGTATGTGACGTGACGTCACGGTACGATGATGTATGAAACAGGGACATCACATGAGACAAGCTTGTTTCAAAATTGTGCTATTATACATGAAAGCTGATGGGTTCTGATGGACATAACATCATGTACGGCACGCCACGTAGGCCCAATCTGTTTGCACCTTGCACCTCTGCACCCACTCTTGTCCTACTTCCTGGCCTTTATACTTCACAAAGGAGTGTTTGTTGATTAATTATCTCACTGCACAACGGAATCTGTTTGAAACTTAAATCTCGTACATCTAGTTGCAACACGATACACACAGTTGCTTACGTTGAAGCCGATTCGATCCAATCCTTTGTATCGGTTTCGTGTCGTCGCTCAAGTGCCGACGCAAACACTCGGCTATACGTGTGGAGTGCAAAAGGCTTCCACGTCGGACAAACAGAAGAGACATCGGAATAGACTGATTGTTTGTTGCACATACATACTCGTAAGTACATACACAGCAGCTTCTGTAATCGCTTTGTGTAGTAGATCGTATCGTCATTGTGCCTCGTCTAGTAGATTTTACAGTCCTTGTGACTTCATTGAAACTTTGACATACTATACAATTTCCTTCACAAGAACATAATAATTGTCGTAAGGAAGCAACCAAAGAATCATAATGGTATAAGAATTAATTCAAAATATCTATATTACCTTGACGATCAAAAAACAAAAAACAATCAATTCTATTTCTAAAATGACATAAATGCCATGACGTCACTCTCTAGTGTTCAGCTGCCACCAGATGAGTTTCGGAAAGGCAGTGAAATGAATAGAAATTACATGATCTTATGTTATGACAGCGTATGTGGGTCCAGTATAATGTCCAAGACGTTACTGTGTCTTGGAACGTTGTCAGGAAGAAACATAGTGTCATAACCTCATTTCACTGTTACCTTATTTGACTGATTTTATTCTTCATAAGTGTATTGACAACTTATGTCATATTTTAATAAACACATAATTAATTAATTTATGTAGTTTTATTTCAAGTTATAATAATTGGCGACGAGAATATTTAACGAATTTACGCGAAGATATTATAAGAAGAAAATTAAAGAATAATAATAAAATAATTGATAGTGAAGTTAGAGTCAGTACCTTCCACTAGTGAAAATTTTGTAGTGGATTTACCGAAAATGTCTTCAAACATTTATAACATCGAACCTTTCGATGGTCGAGATTTCGACACATTTCAGACTCAATTACAGTGTTTGATTACACTGAATGATGTTCCTGAAGAGAAAAAGGTTGCACTTTTGATTACAAAATTAACACCCAAGGTGTTTGAAAATCTTAATTATAAATGTGCTCCACTAAAGCCAACTAAAAAGAGTTTTTCAGAACTCCTAGCAATTTTAGAGGAAAGATATGCAAAATCAACTTCTGTGGCTTTAGATCGAGCAGAGTTCAGAAAGTGTAACCAGACTATTGAAGAAACAATTGAAGAATACATTATACGACTAAATAAAGCAGCTAAAAAGTGTAACTTTAAAGACTATGATGATCAGATAAAAGAAAAACTGATTGACGGAGTACATTCATCTTTAATTAAATTTGAGCTACTCAAGAATGGCAACAACGAACTGGATGAATTGATCACTTTAGCCAGAACTGTAGAGTCAGCATTGTTACATTCTAAGGTAAAAGTCATTTCTAATGAGCAGATTTCAGACATGTTCAAAGTTAAGCAGAACAGTTTAATACTTCCACAACAATTCAGAAGAAAATTATTTACTACACCTAAAAATGAGTCGACAAAAAGTGGACCGGAAGGTAAATTGCTCAAGTGTTTTTGCTGTGGTAAGTCAAACCATCTTAAAAGTGAATGCAGTTTAAAAAGCAAATATTGTTCAGAGTGTGGAGTACAAGGACATTTATTTAGGATGTGTCAGAAAACGCGCGAGGTAAATGTACTTGATGTAGATTCTAATTTAAATGAGGAGACTGATGATAATGAAATTGAACATTCAATTCAAGAATTTTTCCCAGAATGTGATGATTATTTTAATGTGTACAGTAATTCAACCACCAATAAAATTCCACCCTGTCTAGTTAGAGGCTGTGTGAATGGTGTAAATTTGGTTTTTGAATTAGATACAGGCTCTGAAGCCACAACAATCTTATACAAAGATTTACAATTATTAAATTTAATTGAGAAAATGGAAAAAACTAATGTTAGTTTCAAAAATTATGATCAGACCACCACACAACCTTTAGGAGTGATTAAAAATATTGAAATGATGATTAAAAATATTAAACAAAATGTTGATTTATTTGTGGTTGAAAATAACAAACCTAGGCTTTTGGGGAGAGATATATTAAGTATATTTGGCATGTGGCCATTACAATTAAATTCGACTAAAATAATGGATGAGGATCCAGTAAAAATGATTAAAGAGAACTACAGTGAGGTTTTTAGTTCAGGTTGCGGGAATGTAAAAGGGGAACACATTTCATTAAAATTAAAGGAAAATTCACAACCTAAACGTTTACCTGTTAGGCAAGTCCCATTTGCTTTAAAAGAAAAAGTTAATCTTGAAATTAAAAGGTTACTAGAAAACAAGCGAATTGAGCCTGTCGATTATAGTGAATGGGGAACACCAGTTGTGCCTATTTTAAAATCTGATGGTTCGGTTCGTCTATGTGGCGATCATAAAGTTACATTAAATCCACAATTATTAATTGTTGATCGTTTCCCTCTCCTCAAGTTGAAGATATTTCAAATAAATTAAAACATGCAGAATTTTATTGTGAATTAGACCTTACCGATTTACAGGCACCGTTGGATGAAGCATACCAAGATTTGACAGTTATTGTGACAGAAGTTGGTACTTTTAAATTTATATACTTACCTTTTAGTACAGGACCTGGCTCATTTCAAAGACTAATGTCACAGCAACTGGCTGATATTCCTAATGTGATTGTGTTTATTGATAACATTTACATGTGTGGAAAAACATTTGATGGAATGTACAAAACCCTAGAAGCGGTATTATCAAAATTGAAACAGTGTGAATTTAAAATTAAAGTAAAGAAATGCAATTTTTTTAGAAAACGTATTGATATATTTGGGTATAGAATTAATAAGCAAGGAGTTCAAGTAATTAAAGAAAATATAGAATCGATACTTGCTTTACCATCACCAGATAATTTGACAATGTTGCGATCATTTTTAGGTAAAATAAATTACTATGGAAGATACTTAAAGGATCTAGCGACAATCTTGCATCCACTTTATGCATGTACTAAAAAAGGGAATCTTGTCTGGACTAATGAATACCAAAAAGATTTGGAAATAGTAAAAAAAAAAAAAAAAAAAAAAAGATTGTCTAAGGCTTATACTTATAGGATTAGTTCCAGGGGCTACTTATTTCGTGGAGGTAGAAGGTCTCCAGCGGAAAAGACATGCGAATCAAATCCATAAACTGTAATTTCTTAGTTCCTGATCTGATGTAGTTGGATATATTTTGAATTTTGTTTATTGATAAATAACTAAGCATAAGTAGTGAGTTTTGTTAAGCGGGGAAGAGTGTCATAACCTCATTTCACTGTTACCTTATTTGACTGATTTTATTCTTCATAAGTGTATTGACAACTTATGTCATATTTTAATAAACACATAATTAATTAATTTATGTAGTTTTATTTCAAGTTATAATACATAGCAAATTATTTATTTATTTATGAATATCATACTAAGTAGCTTATATTACCTACTATAATGGACACTTTCTGACCATATGAAGATTTGGTTGTGTTAACGTTTCACAGCGCTATCATTTCTGCTGTATCAGTAAACTTTACAAACATAGTAACCATATTAATATTTGTTCCGTGCTGGAATCGAACCCGCGACAAATAATACAGAAAACTAAGTGGTTAGCTACTGCGCTAACCGTGCCAAAATCTTGACTATAAATATATAAACATTACAGCTATTCCATCCAATTCTGTCGTGTCGACTACTAAAGATAATACAAAGAGACAAAGGGTATCAGATTCGTGAATAAAATATCAGCTTATTTGCTGAGACCATCTATCCGCCTGTCACGCGGAGTGGGAGCGATGGCTCTGTACGATCTAAAGTTTACTGTTCTGTAGTTTTTATTTTATTTTCAGCGCTAAAGACTACATCAATTATTAAAGATTGTAATAAAGTGCTAGTAGCACAATTAATCATCAAGTCATTCGGCTGCTCGTCAGTGTACGAGTCGTTAGTTCGAACCCCAGTCATTGAGCACTCCCAGCTGTACAATTAATTTAATGATTCCACTAAATAAAGATCATAACATTATCATCATTTATTAGCGCATCAAACCCATCACTGAATATATTCTCCTCATCGACTTACAAAAAGGTTTGCTATAATCTGACAATCAAAATTAAATAATGAACGAACTATTGCAAACAAAGTGTCATGTATGATAGCGCAAAATTATAATTATATTAATACTTTACCAAAAACCATAAAAGAAGGTAAAAGTGTGCAGACCTTACACGGATGAATAGTAAGCAAAACAAACGCGCATCGCATCTCGTCTCACTCCTGTCGTGTTTACACCTCATACGAATGCTTGCCGCGCCCAGCCACGCTTGATCTGGGCACAGTTCCCTGATAATATTTAACTAATAATATCTAATAAAAAATATTTATTCTGTGTTTGTATGTGCATAATTAATTTATATTGTTTGCAGTGTAGACATCTCATGTAACGAAAATATATAATTGTTGTGGAAAATAACTTGCCTAGTAACCCGATAATCACCACGCTATGCACACAGACTGGTGACGGTGATCTGAACGCAGCACATTGTTATGAGCTGAGATACATTACACTGTTGCACAATATCTTGTTTACAGTCGCTTTTCACTGCACTGCCAGATATACGTCGGGATCTACTTACACTGGAAGACTTCCTAAACGAGAGAGCAGCTATAATTGTAGCTTCATTGTTTAGTATTTCCCGTGCGCCGGCGGCAGGTCGGCGGCAATTAACTTTGTAACATTACTCTAGCTTTTGTTTATGAGGCGCTTGTGTAAACAGAGTGAACTCCTCTTACTGTTACCTTCCGACCCTGATCTGCGATAGTACTTCAATCACATCGTGTCCATAAAAATGCGAGAAAACAGACTAATGAGCCCAGTCTAAACCACAGGTTACCTAATACCTACTTAATAGCCACCCTAAACGATACCATAATTTTCTATTTATGTAGACTATACTATACAAATGGCTAAACACCGATAGGATAAGACAATATTCAATAACAATATTGACACAAGAAAAAACTAGAAAATCTAGGCTAATATTACAAAATTCTCTTTAAAAATCTCGTTAGGCCTTTTATCAGTGGATCGTACAACACATAACACACGCAGTACACTTTGCGGCGACGTGGAATACTTTAACGCAGCGATCTCGTGTAATGTGTCGAACAGCCTCATTATCACCTCGCCTCCCCGCCCGCCGCCCGCCCCCGCCCCTGCCGCGTCTGGCCATGGAATAAAGTCGTACAAAAGGCCCACTTCTAACAACGCGGATAAGGACACGTAGATAATCACAATTAAAACAAAAATACAAGTAATATTCAAACCACATAGCTAGTAAAAAGTCTTGTTTTGTCAGCCAAAATAGACTGCATAAAACCAGTAATAAATTGTAAGCTACATTTAATAAACTTGAATAGGTACGGTAGGGATCAGAAATGCATGAGCAGTCTCACAAAGTAATAGATTGACGCTAATGGGTTGACTTACGACCTTCTTTTACGAAGTAGTTTCTATTTCTATACTATAGACACTCACACACAAGCACTGTTGTCTACAACTGATTGTATTCCATAATTTCAATACTGCTAGTATATCTCAAGCCAGCTAAGTTGATAACGTTCCCTGGTATTCATTAGTGATTGGTGAACCGTAGGTTCAAACCTCGCAGGCAGTAATATTTTTTTAGTTTTAATAATACTCATAAATCTTGAGGCATTTATTCATCAATGTTTAACGTAGTAGTTCGATAATAATAACAGGCCTACCGCAATGAGTCGTTGGTCTTGTTCATATAAAATTAAAAGTTAGCAGGTAGACAACAGAAGTATGAATAAATTATTTAGATTTCTGTAAGGTAGACAGATGCCGTTACGACTCAAGTCATTTAGATCGAATAGAACGTTGTTAGTGTTGTAATTATTGGTTAGTGTTGTGTGATTAAATCTATTAGCGGTGCTTGTAGTTAAGGGAATATTATTGCACTGTCTAAAAGTGTACGATATATTATGATTATAATACAAATATCTGATGAAACCGGACTGACTGTGAGTGTTATTCATGATCTTTATATAAAACTAATAAAGAAAAAGATAAATCATTTTAAAGTTTATTTATTTAGATTAATGATAATAATAATGATGAATAATTATTCTAATAAATATATTCTTATTATTGTTTGTTTTCTTAATTAATATATAGAAGTATAATAAACATGTAATATATATAGATATAAGTAATATATAGATACGTATAATATATAATACAACGTGTAACGGAAAGGGTATATACATAACAAGTGCACGGCTTCTTTGGATGATAACCAACTATACTGCAAGGACTTTTAATTCCTATATCTTCATGTTCGGAAGTTATGACAAATTCCAATACGTGAAACCAAAAAACTAAACATTTTAAATTGACATTTACACATCACTAGCACAAAATCAGCTGATCGGGATCAGTAACCTATTCATAGCTAAAAACAAACCTCTTACTCCTGGTATTTTATGTTAAAAGGGTTCCGGATGTTCGTTTTAATTTGCAAAACTAATAATATTATTATAATTTTTATTAATAAATCTAAGATTGTGTTTGTAAACAGGTCAAAATAAAAATGTTTAGGTATTTGTAGCTTTTTTTTTTATCGTGGTATAATCATCAAATGATTCCTCCCACCCCGGGCAGGGCGGGAGGGACTGTCAGACTTGTACTGACTAAAATACACGGTGTTCCTTCAATAGTCCTTTACGTTCCGGGGTCACGGTAATGAGATAAGTCCCGCGACCTAGGTATTTGTAGCTTGGAAAATGTTTTTGAAACTTAGGTAATGGACCCCGGGAGTTAGTAGAGAAATAATACTTACGTGAAAAGAAGAAACAAAATAACAAACCATAACGGAGTAATAAGACTTTCGACGAATGTACTGTAAATTATTAAACATAACATTTAACATAGTAATTTTTTACTACAAAATTTGTGTATGTACTATGTACAACATAGTACCTACATAATAACAATATTCCTGTAAATTTCCTTCAACTGTACTCTACCAGCAATTATTGCGGTAGGTACCTAAATAGGTACTTACTTCGAAAGTAGAATGGTAGGTAACTACTTAGAACAGAAAAAGGATTTTGTAACACAATTTATTTAAAAATGATCCCTAAATAACTCTCCAACGTAACTTCTGTGTCTCCTGGTACAAGAAAATGCCAGTGGGTTCCGCTTATAATTTAAATTAAAGGAGATCGTAATACCTAATGACGTCACCGTCCGTCGGTCCAATAGTCTTTGCCATAAGTACTTACATACACGCACACCGCCAATAGCAACACTACAAAGAAAAAGTATCAAACGATCAGAATACAAAAATCGGCCGTAAATTAAGATAGAAATTGTTAAAAATACTAGGACTTCATGAGTCACGAGAGTTGTACGGCCAGCGTTGGTGCACAATAATAACTGAACCCTAATTTCGTTAATGTTACACACACATTGCTATTTAGGGTAAATGTACCATTTACAGGCACATCGCAGGTGATACCTTTACTCCTGGTACCAGTTTTAATTTGGAATTATTAATATTCTTACAAATTAATACAATGGACTTATGTTTTGTTTGTCAAATCAGCTCATGGATTCAGACGTATCAAAAACGTAGGTTGTGATTTGTTGTCGACGTATCACGATAACGAGCCCGAGTGCTTCTTGAGATGGAATTTTCTTGAAACAATTATTTGTGCCTTTTAATTTTATCAGCAGAAGTGATAACCTAGTGGTTGAACGCGCTCGCCTTCCATGCAGGAGGGTCTGAGTTCGAACCCGACCCGCACCTCTAACTATTCGGATTTAAGTGCCGATTAGAATTTGATTATCACTTGCGTTAACGGTGAAGGAAAACATCGCGAGGAAACCTGGACATCAATCTGGTGGACTAAGTTCTAACCTTTCTCATTCTGAGAAGAGGCCCTTGCCCAGCATTAGTGCGACAGTAATGGGCTGAATTTATTTATTTCATTAATTTTAACAAATCGACAACAATTGGGCTTGCCACCCTATTACTAGGATAGTAGAAGAGTAGAAGTTTAAATTTAAGTTCGTCACGTCAGCGTCACTCGTCAGTCGTGGATTAATACTCGTGTGTTTTAGTGGCTCTCTGTATTCATTTCCGTGTACCTACAATTCTGAATGTTTTAAAAATGTCGTTTAAGTAATATTTAGCGGATATTACGAGATAATGTTATGTCGGAGAAGCGTATACCACTACCATTAGGTACCATCGTGATCAGTGGATCGGCCGCGGTAACAGGAGCGTGGCTTGGCTTCCACGATCCCCAGACCAATTCCGTTGGATTTTATTTGTACCTACATCAAGAAAGTGGGTGTACCTACGCAGTGCAATGTGATACAGTGAAACATAATTATGAAAGTGTGGATTGAGGCCGCCTTCAGGGCAGTTACATCAAATTTTCTGCGCAATGAGGTGTCCATGAACAAGCGAGCGGCCTTGTGCATACAATACCAAGGCCCATCGAACCCCATCTTTAAAAACGTAAGTTAGTTTACTCAGTTATGCATACCTAGCTCTTAGATGTTCTTACATACAGTTTCTTTAATAGCAGATCTGTTTACACGGTAATAAATTCCTAAATGAAGATTTTTTACGTAACAATTCTCCATAACATTGTAGGGCGTAAACCGTAAATAAATAATCATGCATTATTACTTTTTTCACCAAGGACTACCTATTTATCTACCTAAGTATGTTTATTGTGTGACACGCGTGTATGTGTGTCGGTGTGTGCCGACGCGATACGGGAAACCCCCGCCCGCGCCGCGCGCCGGCCGGCGGCACTGTACACACAACAGCGTGTACCAGGCGTACAGACCGAGAAGAGATATCGTAATATTGGCAACTTGCGAAGTAAAAAGTTAATGACCCTCGTAGTGCGGTGACATGTTTGTTATGATTTCAATTCACTAAACTTACGAAACCAATAATTTGGTATCAATTTTTTGAGTTATTTATTTTGAGCTGAAATTTTGCATATAGATTCTATACCAGGTGTACTTTTCAGCCCTTTCGGATAGATATACCCTTTCCGTTACACCCTGTATATATATTATACCATATATATAGTAATCAGTTTTAGTATTTTGCTTATTGATGTTTATTAGTATTTCTTTTTTTTGTTCTAGAGAAATACTGTGAGTCGGTGGGGATGGGGACCATGTATGAGGAAGAAAGTAACCCTGGTAGTCGATGGTGAACGAATATGAAACAAGTGGTTATATAACAACGAAACATTTTGCAGAATTATTCGACATTTCATTACTAACTGTTCGCCATGCACTCCACGCTGAAGGTTTCCATAACTGAAGACCAGCTAAAAACCCTTTTTGACAGAAAAATGTAAACAAGAACGGTTCACACGAGAATGTTATTTATACTTACTTCAACTGGGACACTACTATATCTTCAGATGAAATAATGTTCAATCTAGCCAAAAGGGAAGACTTCATTTATGGTGTAAGGATAACACACGCTGTTAGTGAATAAAACATAGTTATGTGGAAGTATTATATGATTATATATCATGCTGCCTACTGTGCTCATCTTTTATCCAGCTGAAGAGTTTAGAGATATCTTCTGTACAGGATAATTGTCCGATTCACCGGGCGAGAACCAAAATATTATAGTCTTCTACTAAACGTGTCGACACTTACTTGAGTTAGTTAATCACTCATGGTTTCTTCGTAAGGGGTAAAAGATTTAAGTTGTAACGTTTGAGGTTTAGTTTCAATCCTCTTTTCGTCAAGAAAACGAATACTTAAACTATAACCTCAATATCTAAATAAGTGTTACTGCGTCGACACTTACTTGACTGTATTGAGAACAGCTGTGGAAGTTACAATAAATATACTCGTATGTAATTTTAAAATGTTATACCCCTTACTAATAAAAGCTTGTAATTTTTGTTCACTCATTGTCATTTTCATATCAAAGAAAAGAGATTACAATAAACATAACCATATGTTATTTACTGTCTGCTCATCGTTTATAGGTATAATATTTAAGTTGTAATTGCTGGCCATATTACATAATTATAGGTCGGTAGTTCAAGAATTAAAGTTGGTCTAGTTTCAATCCTCTTTTCGTCAAGAAAATGATTAAGCTATAAACTCAATATCTAATAAGTGTAACTGTTTTATTTATAAAGACAGCTTTATTGTAATTAAAACAAATAAACGTTTTTGTTTTGTTATTACCAAACCTTATTTACAATTTTGTAAAGATAACCCAGAATATAATCACTTATTTCAATATTTATCATTGAAAGAATCCACCTATTAATAAAAAAAGGATAATAAATATCTAAACAAAATAACAGTCTTCCCTAAGACTCGAACCTACGCTAAGTTAATCGCAATCCTATGCACTATGCATCATAGCTATCGGTGATTATTAGAATTACTTGAAATAAAGCAATACAATGACATCGACGAATGAATGTCACCAAGGTCATGCATAATATTGACAAGCGATGGCAAATAGATTTACAATTTCGCTCACGCTAGATTATAAGTCTATGCGACGGCAATATACTTTCTTTCATTTTATTTAACTTCTTAGTGTGTGTGGTAAATGTGGTGATGTCTCATTACGTTGTGTGTATAACTCACACAAACAGCTCGTACGCACCATCGCGTCGCATTCGAATACAGTCTTTAGTATGCTCATGCATTTCTGATCGTGTACTGTACTTAGAAGTGAAAAAAGAAGGATTGCTAATATCTAGAAAACTTGATCGTCAATCGTTTTAGGTACTATTTGACCAATAAAATAGAGACTTCTAGTACTTCTTCATGGACCTTGTACACTGTATCCACTGTGGCCCCCTGTCTGGCGACGACGTTGCGCGACGGACAGAAAGAGTAACAAAAGTAGATCCCGCCGCGCACGTGAACGTGCCGTGACAGGAACAATACGCACACAGCTACTGTTGGAACAGACGACGTCGCGTGGCGCAGGCTATGTGTGTACAGGCAGCCGTAGCGACCAGCGAGACGACGGCGTGGCGTGGCGTATGCTATGTATGAGGGCCGTAGCGACAATAATTAGCCTGCCCTGAAAAGGCCAGACGGTTTTTGTAGAGGACTTCTTTGTCTTTAGGAAATGTGTTGTCGTTTTGAAGGAGTTTTTACACCAAATGACTAGGGTTTGTTAGTCTTTTCCTCTTTGTTAAAGAGTTTTTTGTTTAAACACTTCATGTTACTACTAGTGTAGACTAACTTCTCTCAATTCCCTTCTTTGCCTTCTACGACACCCACCGAGATATTAGAACCGAATTAGCCATAACAACTTCTTGTTACTGTACCGTTTCAGTTTTGCCTTTCGTTTAAATAAAGCCTTTGATATATTTACAGTATTCACAAAGCGAGAATTATAAACGCAAGTAAACAAAACAGTGCGTTGTTTTTAAATCCCATTTGACCTATTTAAATCCACAACGTATCAACATTGTTATCGAGAAGTAATCACAAATGCAGTGTGAAGTCACAGCGAGGATGACAGTCAATGACAATTTGGCTGACCACTGACCATGCCACTTATATATCGAGAACTATCTGTGTAAATACACGAACGGAAATACGTTTGCAAATGATCAAGGGATTGCTTTACACGAGTCCGATGTGCAGAGAACAGAGAACCGATTCAGTCTGTTTATATTGATCAACATTTTGGGTTTACTCTTTGGTTATTTTATTTAGCAATTAATGTCATTATGTCACATCAATTTCAATCCTTTTCACGATAACCTGTCTTTAAAAAGTGCACGTTTATTGTTACAAAAATTAAGTAACTCGAACCGTGTAAACAACAAACTGATTAGAATTTAGTCAACAGTTTTTTTCTAGAAACTGCTTTTGTCCAGTCTCGTGGACTGCTACAGGGCAAGTAGTCAACAGACTGGTTCTTGTTTCAGTAAACATCTATTATAACTTGCACCAAGTTATCAGTCTATAAAACATTTTACATCATACGAATAAGAAAACTATATTCATTTTTTTTTTTTTTTTTTTTTTTTATTCAAATTTTTATTGAGGCTTCAGTTCACCGTGGTGACTATGCCAGCCTCGTAAGGTCACTCTTAAACACTAAATGACAAAACTTAACATATACTTAAATTAATCATGACTACGACAAACTACTATATAATTAAATAAAAAAACAAAGAAGATCTAATTAGAATTAATCTGTATTTAACAAATTAATTCTAATCAGATCGTCTTAAAAATATATGTTTCATAAATATATACATTGAAATGGATTTCTTAGAGAGAGGTTGGCTGAGTATTATATTAATTTCTCCATTATAAATCTCTGAGCCAATGTAATATGCCAGCCACCTCTCTCTAATATCAGCATATTCACTACATTCTACCAATATATGATACAAATCGTCTACTTTAGAATGACATGTATTACAAAACGGTGATGGTCTTCTGCCTATTAAATGTAAAAACCTATTTGTTGGTACATGACCAGATCTAACTCTAAAGGCTAAAACTAACAGTTCTCTGGAAAGTCCAGCACCATCAAACCAAGGAACTCGAGGTATCTCCTTATTAATAGTTCTGTACCACAGACCCTTTTCCGCTGTACTGATTTCAAAATGGTTTTTCCATGAATTAAAACAATACCTCTTCATAGTCGGGATAAGTTCTGTAAAATAGGGTTTACTCAAGATATCAATACCATCTGTAATGGCTTCTGTAGCAAGTCGATCAGCGACCTCATTGCCAGTAATACCTACGTGAGAAGTTATCCACTGAAGTTTAATATTTACAAATTTTTGCTGTAATTGGTGTATTATCTGAAGTGCTTCATAGGCTATTGGCATACCTCGAGTTCCCGAGACACACCGAGCAAGATGTTGGAGAGCACTCTTCGAATCCGACAAAATAACTACATTTCGACATGGCAGAGATAGTATATAAGATAGCGCCTCTGTAATCGCTGTCAGCTCCGCTCTCATAATACAGGCATCATTACACAACTTGAATTTCGAACTACTTTGTGTTTGAGAATCAAAATATGCTGCTCCAACACCCTGCGAGTCCTTGGATCCATCAGTAAACACCATATAATATTCGTTATACTGAGTAGCTAACATATTTACAATCAACATTCTTAAATTATTTACACTGGCTTTCCGTTTAGGTACATTTAAACAATTAATTTCGCAGTTAATACAATTCTTAATATCTATATTAGAAACCCAGGTACCAATACTGTACATCTCTAATTTAGGAGTTTTATGAACATCATTGTCTTTAAATTTATTATAAATGTCTATTAAAATAGGGATTTTCTTGTTTCGCCAATAGCTGTCCTCACCACATAAGTCTGATAATTCTTTAAGCAAACACTCTGTTACGTTATTGGAGAATGAACTGACCCTCAACCAGTACCTGCAAGCTAACCACTGTCTCCTCACAAATAATGGGGGGAGGCAGAGCTCACTCTCCATCACACAAATTGGTGTTGTACGTATAAAACTACCACATATTCGAAAAGCTCGGTTTTGCAAAACATCTAGTTTATTTAGATGAGATTTAGCACTATTCCCGTATATGAAACTAGCATAATCTATCCTACTCCTAATAAGGGAAATGTACAGCCTTCGTAAATGCTTGGGATGCACGCCCCATGACTTTCCAGCTAAAACCTTAAGTATATTAAGATATTTGTATACTTTTTCACATATCTCATTGATGTGTGCGCCCCATCTTAGAGAAGAATCTAGCATTAAACCTAAATACTTAATTTTATCTACAACTTTGACACGTATGTTGTTAATTTGGATATTAAAGTTAGACATAACCCTTGATCTATTAAATAAACAGATACATGTTTTTGCTTCGGATAAATATAGGCCAATTTCTCCTAAATTATTCACGAGTACTTCTAAAGCCACATTTAAATTATGAATTGCTGTATCTAAATTATGTCTATTAGCTGAAATATAGAGGACAAAATCGTCGGCATACTGTAAAATTTTAACATTGGAAATGATTTTACAAATATCCGTAGTAACAACATTGAAAAGAAGGGGCGATAATGGGTCCCCCTTTTTTTTTTTTTTTTTTTTTTTACGTGTGGAAATGCATCATGCATACCCTCCGCCCTGGGGAAGGCGAAGGGTGATGTCGGACTCCTACCGACTAAAACCACACGGTGTCCCCAAACGCACACATGAGCCGGGGTGACGGGTAGCGCTTTCGCATTCGTCCGCCATCCCGACGGTGCCGGTCCGCTTCGCTCAAGCGGACCCCTTCACGTCTTTTGGAGGGGGGGTGGATGTTAGTCCCCCCTCTCGACCTCCTTGAGGGGCGCGCGTGGAACACTACGCGCCACCACCTCGGGCCCGTTTAGTGGAGCGACGAACTTCCCCAAGTCCGCCGCTCGTGGACCGCCCTACGGAGGTCGAAAAAGAGCGTTGTCGGCCCGTCTTCGACGACCGGGGCGCCTGCTGCGGATCGGGAGAGAGGTCGTGGCTTCTCTCTCCCTCTCCGCGGCCTCCTTCTGCAAAATTACTTCCTCGCAGAAAGAGACCATTGCGTCCCATGACCTGCCACTACCAACCATACTGCGAATAATGGCCGGCAAGGACAGGTCGCCACCGATTTCCGCAACGAGAGCACGGCGCGGCTCGTCCCACGCGACACACTCTTCTACCACATGCCGCGCCGTCTCCACGTGGCAAACGACGCAATGGTGGCACCTCGAATCCGGCTCCCTGCCTATACGACACAGGTACTTGCCGAAACAGCCATGTTCCGAAAGCACCTGCGTCAGCCGGAACGTCAGGGAGCCGTGTCGCCTTTCTAACCACTGTTCGAAGACGGGCCGAATCGCCTCGATGGTTCGGAGGCCGGCGCTGGGTGAAAATAGACGCCGACCCCACTCGGCCACCAGGACCCGGCGGTTTTCAGACCTGCGCCGCTCGATTTCGCGCGGCAACGGTCGGTGGCCTCGCTCCTGGGCCTCCCCACGCCACCGATACATCGACGCGAGGGCTCTCGCCTCCAGGTCCCAGGGCATCGACCCCGCTAGAGCGCACGCCGCCTCGTAAGAGATCGTGCGATACCCTCTAATGACCCTGACGGCCATCGCTCGCTGCGGTCTACGCAGGATCGCGAAATTACGGGCCGTCAGGTCATCTGCCCACACCGGGGCTCCATACATGGCCATGGATCTTACGATTCCCAAATAAAGGCGACGACAAGCGGCACCAGGTCCTCCTAGGTTGGGAAGCAGCGATGAGAGCGCGGCCGCAGCGCCCATCAACTTTGGCGCCAGCAACCGAAAGTGGGGGCCGAAGTCCCATCGGCTGTCGAGGACGAGTCCCAAATACTTCATCGTCGACTCGACAGATATCCGGACCCCACCAACCACGATATGTGATCCCGACGGCGGCGCGCGCCGAGGCCCATGGAAATATAGGGCCTCCGACTTGTTGAGGGCCACCTCGAGACCCAATCGCCGGATCCTCCCAACGACTTGCGCAACCCCAGCGGTTGCTAAAATGGCTGCCTGTCGGTGTGTCTTCCCCCGCGACGTGACTAGCGTATCATCGGCGTAACAGGTGACGCCCACGCCGCTAAGGAGCTCACCGCGCAGCACCCAGTCGTAACCGATGTTCCACAGGAGCGGTCCCAGGACCGATCCCTGTGGAACACCGCACGACATCTCTCGCCTATTCCACCCCTCTCGACCCGGATAGATAACAGCTCTCTCGGACAAGTAGGCCCCGACCATGTGGCGAAGGTAGGTAGGCACCCGATGGTAAATGAGTGCCTCCCTGATACAACTCCAGGGCAAAGTGTTAAAGGCGTTGGCGATATCTAGAGACACCGCCAAGACAACTTCGGCCCGGGACACCGCATCCTCCGCCAGAGCCCTTACACGCATGATAGCGTCAATGGTGGAGCGCCCCCGGCGGAAACCAAACTGATTCCCGTCCAAATCCGGCCCCTCCCTGCTCAGATGACTGACGAGGCGGTCTGCAATTACGCGCTCAAAGAGCTTGCCCACCTCGTCCAGCAGCACTATGGGCCGATATGCGGACGGTGAGTCCACAGGGCGCCCCTCCTTCCTCAGCAGGACCAGCTTACCAGTCTTCCACCGAAGCGGAAACTGGCCCCGCTCGAAGCATGCGTTAAAGAGCCCAATCAGTCGGGGCCCGAGAGCCTTCAGGGCTAGGACCCATGCACGGCCTGGTATGCCGTCCGGTCCAGGGGCGGTATTTTTGGCTTGGAGCTTTTGCACCGCCACCCTGAGATCTACCGGGGTCACTTCAGGCACCGGTTCAGTATCGTCCGCGCTGGGCACCATGTATGGTGGAACCATCGGCGGAGGTGTATGTTCCGCCCTTGAGGGGAACAGAGCGCTCACTACCCTTTCCAGCAGCTGAGGCTGCAGACTCTGGGACAGTGGGGGAGCCCAGGGGCGAAGTTTTCCTCTTACCATTCGATAAGGGCGCCCCCACGGATCGCGGTCCAAAGTCGCAAGCAGTTCCTCGCGGGCCAGAATTTTGGCCCCCTTGATTGCCGTTTGGAGGGCCTTCTTCGCTGCTCTGTACCCCTCGTACAGCTCCAGCTCTCTTTCGGTCTCGCTCGAGGAGCGGCGACGCCTTCTACGAAGCCTTGCGTACTGGCGCCGTGTGGCAACACAAGCGGCACGTAGTCGCGCTATGTTTTGCGACCACCAGTACACCTGGCGTTTGTCGGGTCTGGTCTTGACACGAGGCATCGCCGCGTCACAGATTTGTGACATCGCCTCCCGGAACCATTCCGCCTCTTCGTTAATATCAACAGGCCTGTCTGGTGCTGTCACCCAGGCCTGGACAATGGCAGCCTCCTGGAGTGCTTCCCGATTGAGACATTTTAGTGCCCAGCGTGGTCCGCCTCTCCCCGGGGCAGCCCGGACCGGATCGCTGGAGGTCTGGGTGGAAACGTCGAATCGGATATAACGGTGATCCGACAGAGTCTCCACCTCCTCCATCACGCGCCAGCCCTGGACACGGCGCGCTACAGCGGGACTGGCGAACGAAAGGTCCACTATGGATCCGCCTCGCTGCCGCACGCACGTCTCTACGGTGCCCCGGTTTAGGACAAGCAGTCCCGTCTCCACAGCCCACTCCTCCACCACCTCTCCCCGTGCATCCGTTGAACGGGAACCCCACGCTGTCGATTTGGCGTTAAAGTCCCCCAAAACAAGCACGGGGTGAGGGCGGCTGCGGCTGACTACGGTGCCCAACTCTACGAGGAACCCCTCAAACTCGGCGAGAGTACGGTTAGGGGAGAAATATACTCCCACAATCATCACCTCCCCTATTAACGCTGCCACGCAGCCCCCACCTCTGGTGACACTCTCGATAGAGGGAGTGCCAGCAGCAGCCGACCAAATAATGGCTACCGTGCCGGTATTGTCCCCCACCCAGTCATCCCTGGGAGGGACAAAGTAAGGTTCGGCGACGACGGCAATGTTGATCGACCACTGCGCCATGCTCTGGAGTAGAAGGTCCTGAGCCCTGGCGCAGTGGTTGATATTAGCCTGGAGGAGACGAAGATATGGAGCCATTAATTACAGTCCATACTATCAGCCTCCCCCAGACCTGCTTGCGACTCGACAGCCGCCGACAGAGGTGGCAGCTGCTGGGAAGCATTACGATCTTTCGCATTCTTACCTCCCTTTCCCTTTTTTGGGGGTGGCGCGGCGCAAGCTTTGCTGCCTGCCCGGTGCTCCGACGACTTGCCAGCTGCCGCACACACGACACAGTGCGGCGTTTTCTGGCACGTGCCAGCCTTGTGGCCGGGCTGACCGCAGCGGAAGCATAGGGTACCTCGGTCGACCTCTGAGGCGCATTTGGCACCGACGTGTCCGACTTCAAGGCATCGGTAGCACCTCAGAGGTTTCGGCTGCAGTACCCTTGCCTGCACCGATATCCATCCCACCAACAAACGCTTCCCGGAGCTGATTTTTTGGGCTGCCGAGACTGGACAACTCGCAAGGACTGTGCCCAATCCCGCAACTCCTTGCCTAATTTGCCCCACCTTTACTTGTTCGGGGGGGCAGGCTCCCTCCCGAGCGATGGCAGCGACAATGTCAGCCGTCGTCGCGGAGTCATCCAGGCCCGAGAGACGCAGGTCCGCAGATTTGGTGGGCCTGGAGACCCGCACATCTTCGGCGGCCAGCGAAGCCCTCAGTTGGTCGGCAAGGGCATCCGCTTTTGGGCCGCTGGTAGCCCCAGAGATTTCGAGCATGCGAGCACCAGTCGCGGTGGTCTTGCACCGGATTCCCGCAATGCCAAGATCGGCGAGATTAATTTTTGACCTTGCCTCGGTCAGAATCGTGGCATACGACATGCCCCTCTTAATAGCTTCAGGCTCCAGTGTCAGAACGACTGCCGTGGATCGAGGGGCACGGAGCTTGACCATCTTAGGCGTCTCGGCCGACTTAGCCTCCTTCGCGGCTTTTTTGGCCATCTTTGTCGCCTTCTTCTTTTTCTCTTTATCTCCGACGGTTTCCCATGCACCCTCTCTAGGTTCGGGAGCCGTCGGGGACACCTTTGCTGAAGACGAAGGCTCAGAGGCAGGCGCCGTCTGGGAAGCCGACTTCTTGCCCTTCCCTTTCCCCTTCTTTGGCTTCTGAGGTGGGGCATCTGGCTGTACTGCCAAGGCAACCGGCTGGCCAACCGAGGCAGCCGGCTGACTAGCTGGTTGGGTGGCTTCGGCTGTAGTGCGTGCCGCAGCTGCCTTAGCTGCATAAGTTGGCGCCTGTGCCCGCTCGGTCCCTCTTGACTTGTCCGCCGCCAAAGGCGGGCGTAGGAGCCGGCCCTCTAGGGCCGCAAATCGGGCATTTAGACTTGCCATCTCGCTAAGCAGGCGAGGCATTACCTATGCTTGTACAAAACTTTCTCCAACCTTCAGAGCGTGCTTTTCCGATAAGTTTACGAGCTTTATTGGTTTTTGTCGTGAGAATTGCGTAGTTATCAGGAGTAGGGTTGCGTCTTAATTTTGCAAGTGCTAAGCGTCTTTCTGCCACTGCCATAGATAATTGTGAGTTCCAATATGACTTAGGTACAAAGTTCGTAGAAGGGTCTTGACAAGTTTTAATCCATGGTATTGTTTCTTCTGCTATATAATTAATTTTGGATTCAAATAAATCATAACTTTCTTGAATATTAGATTTCATATTTATATTGGTAAAAATATGATCAGACATTTGTTTATAATCATCCCAGCGAGCTTCCTTGAAATTGCGTCGCTTAGTGAATTTATTTGATGTTTCATATCCATATTTCAATTTGATGATGATATGATCACTGCCCAATGATTCGTTTGTAGTTAGCCAAGTGATTTTCAAGGTTATGTCTGTAGTAACAAATGATACATCTGGAGAAGATTGCTGTAGAGTCCCATTAACTAATTTTATTCTAGTGGGGCTTCCATTATTTAGGCAAATGTAATCTTTATCAAAATAAGAGTTATAGACCATTTCTCCTCTTCGATCTGTTTTATATGACCATGTTATGTGATGCGCATTGAAATCCCCAGCCACGATTGTTTCGTTATCAAACATATCAAATACGTGATTCCAATCAGACTGACTGGTAATTGATGACGGAGGACAATAAATAGAAATTATATTTTTAATTCCAGGTACGTTCAAAATTTTAACTATCATCATTTCAATATTCGAATTTGAGTGGACATAACTTTCCTGTAACGCCTTTACTGATTTATGAGTTATTATACACAGCCCTCCATACGAATCACCTCTATCCTTCCGGAAGATATTATAATTGCTAATATTAATATTCTTATCTGGTGACATCCAAGTCTCACTGATAATTGCAATATGGATTTTTTCTTGTACCAATAGTAACTGAAAATCATTTATTTTTGGACTCAAACTATTTGCATTCCACTGATAAAGATTAATGTTTTTAAGACGTGTTGTAAGATAACTATCCATCGTGATGCATTCCCAAAATCTCCATCAATAACTCAATATTTAAAAAACTCGTTATATAACTTCTAATTTCAGACACTATGTACTTCAATATCTTTTCAATTTTAGTTGATAGGTCAGCGTTTGATATAAATATATCTTTTATATTTCCGAAAAAACACTTCCAAGAAAACTTCTTCCCTCTCTGTTTTTTCGGTATTTCTTTATCATTATTCTCATTATTTTCCGCACCCACTATACCTCCTTCCACAAATCTCAAGTTCTCCTCAGGTCTCTCTTTTTGTGCCTTCGAGAACTGTGGTTTGGTCTGTTTTTTCCTTACTGCCTTGGGCTTAAACTTGATATTTTGAGACTTATTCAACCTTTCATCTGATTTAACTGTAAAAGGTTTATTCAATATAGGTGACCTTCTTTCTTCTTCTGTATCTTCTTGACTACTTGAACATTCATTCATTGGTTCTATTACTTTAACTACATCTGAATAACTTTTACCTCTGTACTCTTTTACTATACTATGTTCATCCATAAAATACAATAGTTGGCCTTCCTCAGGTCTCCTTCTTTCCTTAATAATATTTAAAGCAATTTTATAACTACAGTTATTTTTAGTCATGACATTTCTTATTTCTTTCTCTCGTAAAAATGCAGGACATTTACTTTTAACCATAGACATGTGGCTACCCTTACAGTTCACGCATCTGAATTGCAACGTTTCACAATTATTGTGTTCTCCGCTACATTTAGGACAAATTGGTTTTTTCAAAGGACAGAAGGCTTTGATATGGCCAAATCTCCAACAATTGGAGCATTGAGTTACAGGAAATGTAAATGGTTCCACTTTCATTCGCAATCCATATGTATACACAAATTGAGGTAAGATGGGACCCTTGACACATATGCGTATACTTTCACTCTTTACCCATTCTCCATCATTATTCCTTCTGCTTAAACGCTTTACGGACAGAATCTCCAAATCACATTCTAATATACCTTTAATACTTTCATCATCTAACTCCTTGTCTATTTCTTTAATCAATCCATAGGATACATTCACTTCATTAGTTTTATTACAAATCCAACCATTTTGTTTAAATTTTTCAGACTGTATAATTTTTTCAGCCGCTTCATGACTCAATAACCTTATGACGACTTTAAAAGGACTTTTGTAGGTTACTCTTGAAATATTAGGTATATTCTCACTTTTTAAAATTTTTGCCATACCTATTTGTTTAGGCAACACAATTTTCGATACAATTGACACGTCGACAAACTCTTGAGCGCTAACTTTGTCAATGTTATTAGAGAAATTATCATCTGGACTTTGGAAATTTTCACTAACTTTGGCCGGTGACAACCTTAGTTTCGCCTTCTTTCCTCTCTTACCCACCGTAATAAAACCTTCATCCGGAGTATCATCCTCTTTACTGGAATCTTGCCTTATTCTTTTATTGGTATTTTTCGAAGGACAAACATCATTACCATCCCATTCTAATTCTGAGCTTCCTTTATCATCATTCACAACAGCATATAATGTAACCTCATTTATTGAGCGGTCTAAACCGTCTTCATAATCACTACCACTGGCCATCGTGAAAAAAAAGAAAAAAAAAGTGACTTTAAATTTTATAAATACAACCAAAAATGTTTATTTAAAAACATTACGAATCTGTTTTATTCACTATATATTATCACTATTATAATTCACAAACAACACAAACTGTTTAATTGAGTACTTTGAAACATAAAATAGTCAACTTAACACACTTAAAACATAAAACAATTCGCGACCAAAACCGTACGATCTTTACTGCGTGACGTTTTTGACAGGAATGATATTCATTTTCTAGAACAAACATACATTATTACTGTATGTTCTGGAAATTGAACATAAATATTTAGTTAATTCCCCTTTCAGGACACGCGTCGGGCATTGTTTCTGAATCAGCTTTGTGTCTGAGAGGTTACACAACCTTGAACTTAATAACTAAATCCAGTTAGTGTACTTGAGAAAATAATACCTCGCGTCTTACAGTAGCATGAACAAGGCGACATGGACGAGGTGCTGGCGTGGAATAATGACAAGCAGAAGGCCCACTCGTCACAACGTACGAAACAGAACTAGTTCGCAAGTCGCTGGCCAGTACTCATCTATTATATTCCTTGATATAAATAGGACCCAGTCTCCCACCTTCACGTACTAGCCATGCAGCTTGCTGCTGACCCAAGAGGCTCTGACGGTACCCGGATATCAAGACAGTCTTCGGAATGGCCTGTACTTGTAGACAAGTGTACAATCTACAAGCGCTAGAAACTCCATCTAAATGTACTGAATTGACATTGCTATCGAGTAACGTGATACGTAATTGTCAATCCCGTATCTACATTTTTCTGGCGTCTCTAGCGATTCTAGATTGTAACTTGTCTAGGGGGGCTGCTGAAATAAGCGTCACCGGCGTAAGAGAGCGGGTTCGTCGATGGTGGTATCGTCAGCTAAATACTTTTTATTTACGAGTGTCTTAAAGTAGATAACGATAAGCTGTCAATGAGAATAACCACAACGAGGTGAGCGTAACACCAGTACGGCCTTCAACAGAGCTGTCGCGGAGAGTCAGCGATATATTTGTTATGTTAGTGAAACTTCTGTAGTAATCTGTAGTATTTTACGTCTCAATACAATTAGTATGTAATGTTTCGCCGGACAATTAACTAGGCTAGGCGGCCGAGGGTCCGGGGAGGAGGGCTGGTACTTTCATGTTAATTAAGTATCGTACTTTATGGTATAGGCTAGATTATCTAGGCTTCGTTTGGAGACCGGACTGGCTCCAGACGTTTTGGTAAAATTGAACGAGCTTCGCTTATGTGAAGATAGTTTTTTTTTTTTTTTTTTTTAGTAACATTATTGCAAAGACAATAGCATGATTATTTGGCAAACAGGCAAGATACGTTTCTTTTGATAAAATTGGTAGTAGACCGGAACAGAATCTGGTAGGTCATCATATTAGCACTAAACATTAACGATTGCTTACTTTGCTCTTAATAGGGCCATATTCACTATTTACTTGGAACATTTTTGATGCTTGAAACATTTTGGTTACAGTTTTCTATCCCCTTTAACTAAGGTACCTCGACATAGCACTAATGTTATAAATGTGAAAATTTGGGAAGATATTGAGATGTTTGGATGTTTGTGTTCCCTA
Source organism: Allophyes oxyacanthae (assembly GCA_932294325.1). Lineage (NCBI taxonomy): Eukaryota > Metazoa > Arthropoda > Insecta > Lepidoptera > Noctuidae > Allophyes > Allophyes oxyacanthae. Next base: position 40,126 of record OW028635.1, on the reverse strand, counting down.
GGATGCGAGTGAAACCGCGAGCAACAGCTAGTTATATGATACGGCGCTGTGTAATGAAGTTACAGCAAGAAAGCGATCTCAAGTAGGTATTAAGTAAGACTGCCGAGGAGAGCTCTCAGTACCTAGATAGCGCAGCGCAGCCGCAGCAGTCACGGCTCGCGCCGCTATCTCTATTACTACTGTTATAAGGCGAGAGCCTATTTCGTTTATAGCATTAGTACCTACTTACTTTTATTTACAGTGTTATACCGTACATACCACGACTGTTATAACGTCTGACGCCAGCCCGCTAACTCTTTACATCTAAGTTATCATGAATCGTATTGAGTATTTTCGTTCAGCATCTTTGTCAAGAATATTGTTCATAAATAAGAGAATACAATTTTATTTTATACTACTCATACTAACTGAATGTTTTCAGGCGGTTGCATTTAAAACATTTTTCTATTAATTTTGTTTACAAACTCGTAACATGATACGTATAAAATGTGCGTGAGTATAATGCGGGACTTCTTCGGTTAGATGGTACATCGACTACAGTATTAATAGTTTACAATATTACAAAGGCAATCTTGGTTGGTGCAGTGAAACGACAAACTTTAACCAGTTTGAATGTCAAAAATACCAAAATATCATGGCCATAAGCCGCTTGTGCACTACACGGATGACGGACGCGCCGCTCATGAACGGTTCATGTTGTATGAGCTTGGTCTCAATAATCCGTTAATTCCGTGGACATAATGCACAAGCAGCCTAACATCGACACTAGCGACACAACCAAATAGTTTTACCGATAAACCGACGACAGATATATCGTCAGATTGTTCACTGAAGCGCGCAGCACTGACGTCTATGTTACCAATATCCGACACGACGCTAATCCTGACGCTCGCCGTCCCACCGAGTGCTATGGAGAAATCTGTGCCGCTCACAAATGCGATATTAAAATTCCCGACACGATCCGAAGCGACACGACCCCCGCCCCCTCCCTCGCCTGTCACACCCCCGCGGAGACCCGTCACGGGTAGTGATCTAAAGTGGCTTGATGTAATCTTAAGAGGTCGGAGGCTGACGTCCGTCATATCACTCTGAATGGGAGAAGAGTAAGGTCGGGTCGGCGTCATCTCTTGCTGCCAGGGGCGCGGGGGCGCGGCCTGGGACACGATCCTGGGACATACTTTGTGGGCTCGATTGTTTCTGCGCTACGGGTCGCGGGTTTGATTCCCACAAGGAGCAAATATTTATATGAAGCCGAGTTAGTTGTTTCAAATTCCGATGTGGGTGCATGTGCTATCAATATTATCTATAAACTGTATCTAATGTGATTCATAAAGAATGGTAAGTAATGGATAAATACAGATTGTTCGCAAGTATCATCATGTTATTATTCCCCGAAGGGTTAGGCAGAACTGTATTGTCGTTTGGCTCATGTTCAAGGCCGGCTTTATCGAGCACAGTTCTAAACTCCTGAGTGCTACAACTTTGCTTAAACTGGGAAGCAAAGCCGGGATCTCATGTTCAGCATCCGCGCTTGCGACCGCGAGCCCACGAGACTGCCGCGCCGGTCATAGCTCCACCTGTAAACGCGATACAGCAGAGCCGACGAGAGCGCGCGTCCCGAGGGGACGATCACACGAATACACAGCCCTGCCACAGAACACAGAAGAATAGAAGGTTCACTCCATTCAAAGCGTAATAAATGAACAGTAATAAACTAAGTATCGTTAAAAAGCTTGACATCTTCCAATCAGATCATCTGCCCGTAACGAAAATAATTACACACATAACATTAAAAAAAGCAAAGCTGGCAAAAGCATAACTTTTAGATTCAGTACCTAATTATTCTAAATCAAAATGATAGCAAATACAGGCCATACTACATTTCCTAAATCATAACACAATGTAGTAGGTTACCTACTACACGTGTGCAATCTGTGCTTGTCCTGTATTAGTCTTCGATTTAGTTTTTCTTTTTACATTTATCCTTTGTATGCAATGAGCCTTCTGTATTTCGTTTTATGGTGTCGGGTAGTAGAGCGCAGACCGCCCGCGCGCGCCGACGATGGGTACACTCGTAAACAAAATGAAGTGAAACATATTGGAAGGCTTCTGCTCAAAGAGTTATGTTTAATTAATTAATTTATAATGCGATCTGTTAGAAACGAGGCTTCGATGAGCCGCTTCGTATCGTTCACTTTGATCATTATTTGCCGAGCGCGAGGTCCTGGTTCATTTCCCGCGTCAGGCAAAGTATTACAAAGTTTTCTGTTACTAAATTCTCAATAGCAGCCCGGAATTTAGAATTCTGTTGTGTATGACAATAACCCTGCTCCCTATAATTATATGGGTCGCAATAACGGCATCGGTGAAGTGTGAATCTATATATTACAGACAGTACACTCTGCCTAATACTTCGGGGAATACAAGCGTGATCGATCAAAACGAGGATACAACGTGTTCTGACGTGTAGTACAAACTGCATCTTATATACGTGCCGAACTTATTACTCGAACAAGACAAGACTACACGTGGAGGGCGAAGCGCGGTAAATAATGGTCGCGTGGTGTGCGCTACAATGGCGGCTTCATAATAATTAACTCATCAGCTTCGAAAAGTCATGAACAGTAAAATAGATAGTTGTATTAATTTCACTTGTAGAATATTTAATGTTGTTGTTTGACTGCCAACCATTTTCAATAAGCTATTTATCTGCGGTTCCGTGGATTGCCTATTGTTTGCCAACGTATCTGCGCCGCCGTCACAGGGTCACCTCAGGCTACCATATAAATATATATTTTTATACCAATTTCATTGCTATGTCTGCTAGGCCAACATGCGCGCCGCGACAGAGTTGCGACGACAACATTATGTCGCGACGTTCATGTTAGCCGGCTGGACATACGATACTAGAACAGTTTACAGATTATGACCACTAACATTCACCGAATCTTGGCGAGCTGCCTACATCGGTACCGTCACTAACATTAGTGTTAAGCTTTTCGTAATCTTGAAATTAATTTACTAAGGAAGATAGGTAATTATTGTTACTAACGAACCATTTCACAAGCCAATAAATTTACCCTTTTCTATAATCAACAAGTAATTATAAGCTTGTTTATTAACGGAAACATTAATAACCTATTGTAAAATAAGATAATAATGTTATCGTTAATAAATAAGCTTATAATATTTAGTACAGTATATAGTACAGCTTATTTTGTCCCTGACTGTACATGGTTGCGGTGTGCTCAGTACGCTTATCATCTCGCCACTTATAGCTAAGCCATAGCTAAGCTGCTGTGGGGCCCACTTATAGCGATAATATCGTATCATTAGAGTGGAGACGCCGACACTGACAGTTTGCATTACGTACGGCACGTTGCGGTTTGAGACATGTATACGAGCTACGAACTATTGATTGACATCAGGCTCTCCAATCTAGATTGAAAGCATCTCGGATTCGACGGCTACTATTGGTGCGGCGGACAACGTGACACACGGTACAGACGGCAAAGGAGTTAGGGATGCAGGCTAATTGTATGTGGAACATTGTGTGCATAATTAAACTTTTATTCAAGAAAAATACTCAGACAAGCAATCAATGTCAAAAGTAATGCAATAGGTACTAATTGAAATCAACATTGCATTACTTCGTCAACAAGCAGAATCTATTATGTATCTAGTTACCTGTAAACATAACTTTTTTCCCATGCGTACAACACCCGACATTAATTATTTATCAATCTTTGTGACGAGACCCTTTGTGCCGTCTGCCTGATGAGCTGTGCGCCAAAATTGCCACTATGTGAAGCCCTGACATAGCTAGACGGCGTCGCGGCAGACCACGAAGGAGATGGAGAGTGAAGCGGGATAAAATTAATAAGGAATGGTACACACTGGCTCTGGACCGGAAGACCTGGAAGTCATGGGCGGAGGCCTTTGCTCAGCAGTGGGATGATATGGGCTAACAGTAACAGTAGTGACAAGACCCAAGTCAAACACGAGTAAGTTGAAAGTACATGTCGTAACATCCCCCCCCCCCCCCGCCCCCGCCCCACTCCCCTCCCACCGGGGAGCTCTGTAGGTGCCGGCAGTACGACGTCGCCGCTCGATCACTCGGCCCCGACCGTCTGTCAAACTAATGAAACGGCCGGATGCCGCTGACAACACCGAAACATTATTTATTATTGAAAAGATAATCATTTTCATTTTTCTTACATTTCGCGAACAATCTGGTCTATATGACATTTTTTTCTTATTATTAATGTATGGTCCTTTTAAGGGGTCATCGTACACATAATTATAAACGACTTATAAATGGGATCCTGAAATCGGAAACAAAACAGCTGTTTCATACATTTAGAAGAGTTATATTAAATTGTTAAATTTGTATAGAACAGCTGATGTTTTGTTTCGCGATTTCAGGGTTTGTCCTATAGTCAAAGTTGTTCTTATGGTGAGTACTATAACCCCTTAAATGACCTCCGCTAGTAAAGTAGGACATGCGTATATTCTGATCTCAAACACATCATACTGTATCTACAGACAAAAGCGTGTGATACAATATAAACATGACATATTATTGTGAAGGATATTATTCTGAAGCGGGAATAGCAGGAAATAAAATAATTTCGTAAATCGACCTAATAGACGATATTTTTTTCCAATATTATGTTACGGCTTCGAAACGAATAATTATATTATCAGTCCATAACCTGCAATGCTGAATATAGGCAACCCTATAGACCGCTCAATGAACGGTCGTGAAGGAATACGGCCATAATCCATATGCTTGTATATTTCAAGAAGTACTTATGTTGCACATTATCTGTGGAAAGGAAGGGGATAGCTTGTTTATAGGCAGGAACTACACAGAAGAGCAAAAACAAAACATCAGTCATCAAAAATATTATGTAAATCTGCCTCACGCCACGGCGCACGTCACACGGCCGCGCCGCCTGCTCGTCTGTAGCGGTCATTAGCACTCGTCTTATTGCGAACGTTTACTGCGTCGCGGTGTAATGCACCACAAACAGCTGGAGGTAATGAGACGGAGCGATGACGCTGCCTGTGCTCGCGATGTGACGTCATATCCGTCCTTTCTTTTGGATTCGTTGCAAATGGGTACAACGTAGATCAAATCTATTGATCGATGAGGGCTTTTCGCGGTCTCTATAATATGATGGGTGACCAATCTTTACACATGAATATCTCTCAGTGACTCAGAAAGGCTGTAATCGTTCGGGCCCGGATATGTTACGAATACATAACAATAGTCGTAAAGTCGTAACGCACAGTAATGAAACGCGAATTCGACAAACTAGTCTAACTTTGGAATATCGGTATGATCGACACAGTACACTGTACGTCACCCCGGAGACATTTTGTTTGTATGCAGTCTGTACGAAATGTTTTCTCACCAACATTTCAAAAAACTATAATATATTAAGACTCCCTCATCATTAGGCATTGTTTTGATAACGAACCAGTAAACTATTCTCAGCCGGGAACTGTTAGTCAAAATATATTATGTAAATGCGTGACAATCACACGAAAAGTTAATGGTTGCCGGAAATGTCACAATTTGTGTGATAACGAGCACGAAACACGAGCCGGAGGAAAATGTCTGACATAAAAACATGTAAATGACTACTTAGCAGAACAAATGCAATCGCTTTCAAGATTAGGCTGTAGACACAGATCAAGACAACACATCCAAGTAATAGACGTCTGCGCGCACGACAGCGTGCCCACACTGCCAACTGCCCGCACTGCCCACTGCCCGCACTGCCCACTGCCCGCACTGCCCACTGCCCGCACTGCCCACTGCCCGCACTGCCCACTACCCGCACCATAGTTAAGACTGTCGCTAGTCTTACCTACCTACATAAAGAAAGTCTGTCTGTAGACGTCTATTAGACGTGTTCTTTACCAACCTACAATTTAGTTTATTACATGTCTTGTTCCTAGTTTGCGCACCTTCATCTATTTTTTAGAGCGGTAGTCTATCTAACTACAATAATAGTAAATAAATAATAGAGATGTAGTAAAAAAAAATTAGAAGATAAAATAAGATTTTTTTATAAAACATGTAACTGTTTTAAGAGTACGAATAAAGTAATATCATGAAGTGGTTATCGTTAGATATGAGTTAATATTAATTTTATAAATACCCTTTTTTTTTTGTTATTTTGTTCATAAATGGCTTAAAATAATTGGCAACAGCCATTGAAGTTTACATAAATGACAATTATTCCGATGTCGATAGAACACTACTGATACTGATGTAATACAGGTGATTCTAATATCTAACACAGATGGAGATCAACGTTTTTTTTAATTCGTAATAATTGTGTACAATTTCATTGATTTTATCATCATTTAATATTCATCACATTTAGTGTTTTATTCCATTACTTGGTTAGTGTATTTCACTTTTTCTGAAGCTTTTTTTTTCAAGAATGTGAAAATGTTTTTAATTTTTTTATGTCTCTATTGACCATAGTCTGCTCACCTTGTGATTGCACCGAATGGATGTATGGGCAAATAGGTTCGCGTCGTTTTCGTTTAAAATCTCTCCGACCCCGAATGCAATCGGCCTCTAGGCCAAGTACCCTACCCGCGGTCTAGATTTCCATCCAGTCAGGCGCATCCTGGAAGTAGATAGGATCGTGTACGATGATCGGTAGGCGTTACTTGTCTGTTGGTCCATCGGACAGCAATCTGTCCGGCCGACATGTTTGCACGGGATCTAATGTTTGTGCTCGTGGTGTGTGAGACTAATGACGCCTTTGACACGGTGGCTCCCGGTGTTTGACACTTTGGATACGATCATGTTAAGCGCCTGCCATGTTTTACAACAAACTTGCCTGGAAATGGCGAGTGTTTTATAAGAACACCTTATGAATAATTCCAATCGTCAACGGTTAAAGAAATACTTGGAATTGAGGTATAATGTCGAGTCGAAGTCAGTCACATGAATCAAAAATCAAAAACTTTATTGTCATTTCTATTCCTTAATATTTAATGGTAAATTATTAAGTTATATAGTAGGAGGCTGTAAACATGCATCAAGCGCTAGACATTCAGAAACAACTGTTTTACGAAAGCCAAAGAAAATCGCAGTCCTTAAAAAATTACGTTAAGAGCGCGGTTACTCCCCCCCCCCCCCCCCCCCCCGCGACCCCGCTACCCCGCGACCAGCGGCTTCGCCTCAGTCTCATGAATACCTAACAGATGTTAACACTAGAGCGCATAATTACCAAATTCTTTTTTGTTTTTGTTCACCCCCGCCCCCCCGCCCCCTGACCCCCCGACCCCTCACCTCCCCTCGGCTCATCATTCTCAACTGATTACCATTGATTACATTATCATCCCTCATTTGCCAACTTGCTTCACATTTCATTATAACATTTTTGTAAACTTTTCTGAACAAATTCGGCGAAAATCCGGCTCCGGCTTACAAAAATATGTCACATTTTTAGACGAAGTAAGTAAATGTTTTATTCGCAGCAGCAAGAATTTTTAGCTCAGTTTATTTTTAGACGAGTACTTGAGTGTAACCTTTGGGGTGACACGCTGGTTACGCTCCATTTAACCTTAATGTAGCGTGTTCCTGTGATGTGCGCAAAAGGTTCATAATTATTTTTTCTCCTACTTCCTCCGAAACTGTTTCATTATTTAAATAAAAACAATACATCAATCGGCTCTTTTCGGTACGCAACGAAATCTAATGAATTAACACGCCAGTAATTTCCAAAAAATTGCTGGACAGTTCTTTTTAATTTAGTCTTGTACTGTTAGCGAAGTTTTTTTAAATAGGTATGTAAATTAGGTGTGTTAAGTACACGATATTTATTATTTTAAAGGCTAAATGCGCATTTATTTTTAAAGTTCTAATTCTAAATACTGTATTATTACATTGTTACCTAGATTACAAAATAAATCAAAATTAATTTTATTTAAAACTAAAATATTCTTTAGAAATAAACTAATCAAGCTTGAGTTTAAATAAAAAGTAGACTCTGAAAACACTAAGAAGACGCAACCGAGAGATCGTTAAACAATCCACGTAGAAGCCAAGAGCGCGGCTACGTTCGCGTAGCTAGTGACTGCTACGCGGCTACGCGGCAGTGCTACGGCAGCCTACGAAAAGAACTCGTAGCCCGTAGCGCGGTTAACGTTTTTCAATAGACGGATATAATATCTTGAATGATTTATTTCTCTTTAACTGGTTACTGAATAATCGGCTCTAAAGGCGCAAACAGACTGAGCTTATGTGACGTGAACACAATATTTCAAAATTTATTATACTAATAATAATGTTTAAAAACAGCGACGTCACATAAAACAAGTCTGTTTTTAAATTGTACTATTTCTTATATTGTACCTGTACATGGAAGCTGATGGCTTCTGATGGACGTAATATCAGGGACGTCACGTCAGAGGAGCCCAATCTGGTTGTGCCTTAAATATTTCCCGAAACCCGATGGTGACGTCTTAGCATAATGGCTCAGATAGACAGATGATTGACATTTTGCTGACAACACGCGATTTCTGTGACATTTTTCTAAAATTAACAGGTGCTGTTTCTTTGACAAATAAAATTATTCTAGAAATTCAGCAATTATTCATTATTATTATTATTACCTTCCAATGCAAATGTAAGATTCTACGTTAGTGCTTTATCTATTTCACTGCAGAACAGTCCGAGACTGCAGACTAACTGGCGCTGTCCACACGCGGCTGCGTGCGTGTGTGCGGCGCGGCGTGCGCCTGTGTGCGTGTGTAGCGATGCGTCGCACGCGGGTCGATACGTACGTGTCACTACAGACAGATAGTGCAGAGGGTTCACTCGATGCAATGCGCCAACGGGCAACGGAAAACCCTAACAACTTTATATTTATAATTAACATTTGTTGACGGAAACTTCACAGTCATTGTTTATAATCTTGAATGTTTTTGTCGCGCTTTTAATAGCAGCGTCATACTTTTATAAACATTATTTAAAGGTTAGTAGAGTTAAAAATCTAAAATGTCATCGAAGATAAGCATTTTCAAAATCATTATAGAAATGAATATCAAAATATCCCATTATTTCGTGCAATTTTCACCTGCAGTGGCTCGAGACAGCTACGTCTTACTTGATAACGTATATTGTTATGTCCTTTTTGTGCGTTGTTAAGAGTAAGCCTTCTGTGTAATATATTTGATGGTATCGCACAGCACGACACATATAAACGAGAGATGCATTGTCCAACACATTGTCACAATTATCAACGGGATTTAATTTGTTTTACACTTAAGTGGTCCTGGTATTTATTTAAAACCCTAAAGAATTAAACCAAATTAAGTGAAACAAACAAGTACCGTGTTTGTATGTTGTTCTGCGACCACGTTATATTTGTCAGTCGCTCACTACTCTCAACAAAGACTTGTACTTTTTTTGTTTTTTAAACTCTTTTCCTCGTCGAGTGAGTTGTGTCGTGCCAGTGGCGGAACTTTCAGTTGTACAGAGTCTTAATCCGTAATACCGAACGTAACAAAGAGCTTTGTTCCGCAGTGGTATTGAAACAAAATGTAATCACTGTGTTATTGAAACACGCCGCGATTGGTTCAAAGAAATGATCAGCAAGCTTGGAACTTCTATCTATGATATCTCGATGAGTACAATATTTCGATGATTCCGGTTCTGTTTACCTCACAATTATAATATGCTTGAACAAAACAAATGGATACTGTTATAAGCCTACAGTCTCATGGAACAATTCTTTGTTATCTTTCCACGAAACCGACGAGGAAAAGGTCAAACTATTGGAAGCCGAAACCGAACACGTTCAGTTAAATTAATTCCGAATGAGGATTCGATCAAACAACTTACCCATCTTTATTTTATTTGGGAAACAAACGGAGTTCATTATGTAAAAGTAAGATCTAACCAATATTATATTCAGTAATTAAATTCTAATTAGGCAGTATATCAGTGTGTCCTTGGATAATGTGCGCAAACGAAAATAGGTGAAACTAAATCAAAAATCAATAGAAACAACTGAAAACATAGGAAAAGAAATCGTTTAATTATTATCGTTTTCTTTTTTACTTTTTATGACCTTTTTTTTTCTTTTTTTATTAATTGCATGTCATTATTTGTAAGTGATAGATACAAACAATAATTGAGGCTATGAATAGATAGATGGTGCTATTCAAATAAAAAACAATCCCTAAATAACAGTCACACGAAGATAAAACAGAAGTTTGTTTAAAAAAAACGAATATATTGTGCGTCTTTTCTATAAATTTAGATTTTCTCAATAAAACCCCCATAACCATATTTTTAATTACATTTTATTAATCTTTAACTTATTATCATTCCATCAAAAAAATATTGCAGCTCTGATACCAAACGTCACTCATACTGCAGTAAAATCACTTTGCATTAAAACGTTTTGTTACGGTTTGTGATCGTAAAGTCGTTTTGCTTTTATCTTTCCTTGTTAAATCAAAAGTTTATGATGTCAAATAAAGATGTAATATACCTTTTTGATGGTTTAGTCAAGTAAGATAAATATTTTTATATTTGACCGCCGTGTAGGTGCACGGCGGTCAAATATCACGACGTTTTGAAAGTGCCCGCAAAGGCCCAGTTGAAATAAAATAACTTTGACTTTATCATTCCGTTTTGAGGTGACTTTATGACACCGCACCGTGGCGCAAACTCAACAATATTTTAATCTTTTCCACAAGAGTGCACCCTGACAGACTTGGACTATTGATGGAGTATCATCCGTAATCTGAAACTATCCATTGTTGAGTAAAAGTTCCATTTCTCCTGGTTCCACTAAACGTCCAATCGAAATATTCCTCTGGTGTGTCGATATTCAATCAATCAATTGTGACAGACACCACGTGATTTAACGTATAAAACGGTTCGTTCAACTTCCTTAATAAATAGCATTATTATTATGAAGATTGCATGCTTTTTGCTTTTAGAACAAATAATAAATTGAAATGACCCGAAGAGTTCGTCTCGAGCTCACAATGGACGCAGTGTGTGTGACGACACACCGGTGACAGTAGCGCCAGCACTCCACACAAATAGCCTCACGTTACTCCGCGGACTACAACACCGACCACAGACCACAACACTCGTGACATGTGCTGATACCATGCAGCGAGCACCTACAGCACCCTAGAACCTTATCAATTATAAATAGCGGATCGAATGTAATTAGTAAAAGGATGACTGTGATGTAAGTTTAAGTTTAAATTGGTTTATTTTGGATGAGTTTAATGTGTCGAAGTAGATTTTTACTGGTTTATATGAGTGTAATATGACATTATTATATTAGGTATGTTTCGTTGTGCGTGTGAATCTAAATGTTTAATTGAAATGGCAGGGATCAGCTAAATGTCTGTGTTGTGCAAGTTGCGCGGTGAAGACTGCGCCGGATCCCTTGCTACACATTTTTATCTTTTTATATTGTAGTTTGTTTATCTTGTGTATGTGTATAGCAATTTAGCAAAATAAATGGTTGAAATGATTATGGAAAGGTTTTGGAGTCGGCTTTCAGTCTAACCAGATGTCGCTGAATATCAGTATTTTACAGGAAGCGACTGCCACCTGACCTCCGCCACCCAATTACTGGGAGATACCGATACCCTAACGTTAGACCGGCTGTCAAACTTTTTTTGCATCAGCCTCATATTACCTATTATACATTTTGCTTTGCCGGAGGCCATCATAACATTGCGTTCGGCTGGTCGCGGTTCACTCCGCGTGAGGGTCGCGTCGACAACTTTTCAGTTGGGCTCATTACGTCTCCCCCTCTACCCGCACCGCGCGCCCCTTGTCCCCGGCGTGCCGGTCTGTGTACGACGCCAGATATCCGACAATAAGCCGCCTTTATTGCTATCCATTGAGTTTATCGCTCCGACCGTACAGTGCTGGATGTCATTAAGTAGATACGTTCGCTTTGACTGCATCGTGTGCGACCAGGCGCTTGTACAAGATGCGATGCAATGCTACGTTTCGTTTTAGACTGCGTGTTGGAATTGATCAGTTCATTAATCCCGCACGAGCGTTAGATGTTACACTGTCAAATGTCTAACCCTTTGTCCCAGCTGGGTATGTGTATTACGTGGATTAAACTTGCTTAGCATGTCCTATGTAGCATAAATGTGTACAGCGACGCAACATAATATCTTCTCAGCTAGGACAAAGCATCATGTTCTTTGTATAAACTCGATAGCTGCCGGAACAGTAATACACCTAATAAGTTACGAAAATATTGCAGATCTGCAGAAAAAATATGATAAAGCATTGAACATTTCCGAACTGCGGACAAATAAGCGTTCCCTCGGCGATCTATTGTATATGTGTAATAGCTAGTTACATCACAGTGTGCGTGCCTCGTCTGTGCGTGTGTGCGTGTGGGGTTCGTCCGCTGTCCAGTAGTAATGTGATTTCGGTTCTACGATGTGTTAGCCGCGCGCCGCGGGCGTCGGGCGTCGGCTCGAGACGCTACTGAGTATTCTGTGATCGTCCCCCAGAGACGCGTGAGGACATGTCAGCGGAATGAATGGCCACGTGATGGGGCGTTGATTGCACTCTTCTAATGTTACAAGATATAGCCAATTTTGCTAAAGTTATTTCAATGGAGTGAAATAACTAGCAAAATTCTTATGAGTGTAGTTTTCTAACTCGGAATATTTTAAGGAAACCAGGTAGTTACTTTATATACCTACCTACCACAATAAATAAATTTTGCAAATCTTTTGAATTTTTTCGTGTATTTTGAAATGAAACCTGAATATAATCTATAGTAATTCTGAATATAATTCATACAAACCGGTTGCGATCTGACTGTAACAGGCGTAACACCTCAAAGATATGCCACATAACAGTTTAATTTAGCGATTACTTATTTCGGTAAATTCGTTATACACAAAATCTTCACGATCACAATAAATAAAAGATTAATAGCTTTCCGTATTGATATAGCAGTGCGCCTGAGCGTCCGCGTCGTGTCGTGTCGCACGAACTGCTCGCGGGATTATTTCTTGTTTCAATAGCTTTCGTTAAATTTGCCTTTCAGCTTGCCCCGAGCCCCTGAACCCCGAGCCCCCGAGCCCCCGCGCCCCCGCGCCCCCGTGCCCCCGAGCCTCCGAGCCCGAGATCTACCCTCGTGTCAAAGTAAACTAAATCAGTCGCGTCACGACTCACGCCAATATTATTATAGAATATCAGCCCGCAGATGACGAGCCCACTGAACTGCCGCCCGGCTCCACTGCAGTGAACGGTCGTTTGTGCACAAGAGTTGCTCTACTCCGCTCGGCAAACGGAAACTTGTTGCTAGCGTGCAGGTGAATGCTGCAATCCGACCTCCTAACTATTGACCGAATTCTTACCTCGTCTTCTACGACGCGAAATCTACGGCAAAACAAGCGCCGCCTATTGTGTGCCAGAAAACGTGACACTGAGTATGCTTTTGACATCCTTATCACCCGCCTTCCTCAAAAGTCAGTCATCTTTGCGGATTAGGTAGAGGCATTGCGCGCGCGCTTCTGTTTGCTACTTTATAATAATACAGCGATCAACAAATTGTCGGCACTTGACATTAATATTGATGAGCGTCCGTCCCGGCTGCCGACCGGCAGGAACTCACCGGGGAAGGCGGGGGAGAGGGGCACGGGGCGAGGACATGATAAAGATAAAAACAGAAAGACTATTCATACGATACAAGATCACAAGCTCATGAAATACACAACAATGACACTAAAATACCACTAAGGTACTTGCGATAGTTCATTAGGCAGTCTCATTAGTCTCCGCAGCATTTCCCATCCAGAAGTACAAGGGGTTTGCTTCATGTCGACTCTCTAAATATCGATATGTAACACGTAGCGACTGCAGTCATTTCCCATACCAATTAGTGGCATATGTCGGTACGCTAAGTTAGAGCAGTTGTCTATAACTATAACCATTGTCTGCACTAGCCGTATACCCACGAACCCTTTATGGCCCTTCTACCTATATGTTTTTGTCTTGTGGTGAGGCAGCATCGTTTTTAACCGCAACCTATGAATACATTAGCCGCGAAGTAATAACGTTTTAAAAATAATGCCTTCATTCGGCTTCCTTCCGTATCCGCCTCAGTAAGATGCGGAGGGAGGCGCGGGTAGTGGGGGGTGTAACGCGTTCCCAGCGCTTCGCACATTTTTCAGTGGATTGTTCTCGCCGTTTGTGAGTGACGAGCTGACTGGCGCCATTATGGAACAAAACTGAACGTTCCAAGTGATTATGCTCGAATAGCTCGCTACTGTTTGTGTAGCAAGATGACATTCACTAATTTGAGCCGTTAACGTTGAATGAAGCAAGTTAGATAAAACTAATTGATACAATACCGGCGTCGGTCCAAGACGCCTGCACTGTGACTGTGGGCTTCAACATGAAACTGTTACTCAAGGATGCAGACGACGATATTCTGTCCTGTAGTCCTATCATACAATGAAACAGCGAATCATCACCATAATATCACCGTTTATCAATCTATCTTTTTTTTAAATTATCTGCCTAAGAATATTTTTAACTCAACGGTTAAACGAAGTTCCCCCTATTGGGCGGGGCTCAGGCTGATTCTTTACCCCCTCAAAAGTACGAAATAGTCGTGAAATACAGCCTTAATTTCTATATTTTGTATCGCTCAATAACAGCAACTACATTTAAGCTAATATTATTATTAGGTTAAACGCAGTTGATGTTATTGTGCGAGTTAAACTTGGGAAGGACCGCATTAACTAGACTATTTTAGCTATCATAGTCATTCCCATTTTTAACTGAATGGTTAATAATGGTTAGATACACTCGAGCCGGGCGGTACCGTGATAAGTATACGTTTCATAATGTGTGTTCATTTATTGTGAAAACGTAATTACAAGGTGCGCCGTACTGAAACATGGCGTGTTCCGTTGTTAAATATACACACAGCGTTAAATTATTACATTTATTACTTGTTAATGGAGACACATAATTCTGTTGGGCGGCAGTTTTTGTTGCGTGTTGGTGAAAGTGGCAGGTGCTAACATTGTAATGAGGTGACGACTACTTCCATGTAAGTACTGGCCGATTACCAACTGATCGCATATACTGATGACTTATAAGATAGATAAGATAATAAAGACTTATCTTATCTTATCTATCTAGTAATAAAGGAAGATAAACAACTAACGAGAGCCAACAACTAATAACAAGCACTATCAGAGGAACACAACAAAATAGAGTTATGAAGAAAAAGGAAAAGGTCAAGTTTCTTTTATAAATGTTATTATAATCATACTAACTCTATTGACATATTTGTATAAGAACAAAACGTTGATTGTTAATTTGAGGCTAGAACTAGAAGTGGTTCGTATTCTGGACTTCTTCCAGATTTCGTGCCATGTTTATTGTATCTAGACGACATTGTATCAACTCATCACTAGCTTAAAATGCCAATCACATCACATTATTTGCGGAGTGTCGCCCAACAAATAGTTTCAGTTCCGTCACTGATTGTGTGTTGTTTACTGCACACAATCTTACAGGCGCTAGGCGGCGCGGTAGTGAGCGCTCCACCGATAACATCTGACGGGATATCTCTATTCTATTGAATAAGTGCGCAGTATGCATAATTTCCTGATGTCTCATACATAATCTATATTTTTATATCTCGTGCGCAACTCTGTCTCTCACAGAATAACATGGACAAAATTAAGTCTGAGGGGCTCGATGGTAAATGGCTATTATGCAGATTGGTAAGAGTTTAAGCAAACGATTCCACGGTCAAGCCTTGGATGGACAACTCGTTATTGAGAGTTCTTTGTGGTCATGTAAACGCATTTCGGCGATCTGATCTGTCTCGCAGGCAGTTGGAACAGGGAATACTTTAGATACTGGTTTCTCAAAGGGTCGTGGAAATTACGAAGCAATCGTTTCATTAAAAATACAGATTATCAGCACAATTTGAATAAACTGGAAGTCGAACATAACATGCTTCATTAAATGATTCATATTTTATATCCTAACCCTCCTCTATTGGCACATTAGACGTAGCAGCGCTAACGGAAATGCTTTTCATAGCGTTGATCGCTAAGATTGCCTCGCGAACCCCTCCCCCCTGCCCTGCGTCCCTCAGCCCGAGGTTTAAACTGATGGGACATCAGCTCAAAGCTCTCGATCGCTGTTTGTTACTGTTCCACAACAGAGAGACACAGAAAAACCACTCCGTACAATGTAACGACCCATGGACACGATATGCAAGACTACTGAAGTGGCTAATCATCATCATCATCAATATTCATCATAAGTATGTGTCGGCTTCCGGTCTAAACAGACGTCACAAGCGAGAGAGAAATGTAAATGGGAGGTACCCATAACCGTTTTCTCAGAAATTCATTCATTTGACTGTCCGTAATGACTGTAATAAATATTAGCATGACAGTCATAAATCCACTCTGTAGCACGCAAGGGTTTCTGTGGGTAGGTGAGGAGTGGGACTTCTGTAGGTTTGTGTTCCGTGACTACACGCTCGTGTTTAGAATGCTTGCTCTTCGGCTATAAAGTTGCGGAGTCGCAATGTGCCGCCTCCTATGCTAATGCAAGCCTTAGGGAATACTTATGTAGCTTCGTCCAAATAGCGGAAATCTCGGCGCTACGTTTTATCGCAAATCGTATTGAGCGCCGATCGATACGACCTCTTTATTTTGGCGGTCGTTCGTAATGAATTCGAAGCATTCGGAGGGGAATAAAAATAATGTCGAGTGACGCGATGAGAAATAAGCGTCGACATTAGGACGGTGCTACTGAACGCCCAGAACTCACGATTGGGAGGAAAAAATCCTAAATGGGTACAATTGGAGACGCGTGCCACCGACAGCACTGATTTATTAGACATACTTAACGACGCGCCGCGAACAAGGCGTGGATACTCGTACAGACAGAAGAACGAATAGAAGGGGAATTAGGAAAGAATGGATACCTACTCATTGTACAGTCGCGATTTCTTACGATTGTCATCAGGCGCAGCGCTCATTTACAAAGAATTCAGATGCGAAGTAGAGGACATAAATATTGACAAAGTTGACGATCATGTATTTATAGCATGTAATCAGTAATGCAGCGACTGCAATGATAGAAACGTGGCGAGAACAATCGGAGACATGCGCTACATGAACATCTGTGCTGATTTATTGTACACTTAAGGTTGTATTTTACGACGATTTCTTACTTTTGAGGGGGTGAAGTATCAGCCTAAGCCCCACCCACTAGGGGAGCTCCATTCTCGCAATTACGCAATTGACGTATCAGACTGTGTGACACACGTGTCACAGAATAGCAATATTAATTAGCAACATGCAGTATGACACCAGCAAATACTTGAAAAATATAAATCCATAATATCGTATACCCAGTGTCCTATATTACGCTAGAAAATCTGTTCCTCCGTTTTGTATTTGTAGATTTTATACCTATTTAACTACCTATAAACTATCTACTTATAAACTATCAGTCATACCTATTGTGTATGAGTTTATGCAAGTGCACATAATTGTCTCGACCAACATTGGGCATTTTCACACTAAGCCAATAATGCCGTAACGAAACCGATATATCGGCATGACAAACCTGATGACACTGCCAATGTGTGTGTAATGTTAGAAGAATAAGCCAACTCAAATCCATGCCTTGAGATAATAACCTACTCTCACCCACACCTGTAGGAGTCGTCCGTTTCCGTAGTCATACCTACTTAAGTATGTTCACAGGGTTGCTTTTTTACCAAAAAAGAAATTGCATATTCATAGATCAAAACCATATTCCTAGTTCAGATTCCTCGCTATGTATGCAGATGAAGAGCTTCAAAATTGAAAGAAAGAAAGAAAAAACATTTAAATCGGACTCGCACACGAAATTACATAAACACACAAAAATTCAAATAATGATAACAATAACCTAACCGTCTAAAACCCTCGACTCTAACTAGAAAAAAAGGTGTAACTTTTGAACAGCTGAACAGATTTTAAGAACCATCCCGATTAAACTAGCTTTCAATTAAAAAAAACTGCATTGAAATCGGTCCATCCGCTTTGAAGCTTCATTTTCATGCCACAGACAGACACACAGATTCACAGACACATAGATACACAGATACACATTATAAACTTATATCACCCCTCTATTTCGTCGGGGGTTAAAAAAGTCCCGCAAGAGGCCAAAGAAAGTCCCTATCTCAGCATATCCTGACAGTTAATCCTGACAGATAAAATAAATACCGCAGCGCTGGTTTTCGGATAGGACCGTGGTGATGCCACGGACAACCACGATAACTAAAAATAAATATAATTTTTAAAAACGATGAGTGAAAGTGGACCAAAAGTAAAAATCTTTCAAAATTTTAGGGTGAAAAATAATTTTGATTGATTTTTGTGTCAAATCTACAGGCATTCTGGGATTTTTAACGATTGTGGTGGATAGCAGTGCTACTTAGGTTGCCGGTACAAAAAGAAATATCTGAAACATTGTGGTCATGGTAATTAAAAATATCTTAAGGGGTGTAAATTTTTGAAGGATTTCAATTATTTCATGTAACTTCTTAAAAATTGAGATTTTTTTAAATTTTCTTTTTGTTCTCGAGTAGTCATGAGCTGGTCAACCCTCTGGTGCCCGCTTATCATTGAATTTTGGGACATGGTGTATATAAAACTTCATACTCTTTGTTCTCAACACTACAAATTGTCGTACTGATTTTTCTATACTACATCCTATAAAATGAATTCTTGACGGAGATGTCAAGAAATTATTTTAGCATATTGATTTTTATAAACGAAATACTTAGATTTTCTGAATAAAAGGCAAGTTACTTATACTTCCTGTTGCTTTTTAATATTTTTTTTAATGATTTTACTGTCATTCTTTCTTTTGGTTTTGAATAAAGTGTAAGCGCAGGAAAGTAAAAAAAAATTGCACAGGTCCGACCTCGATGCGCGCCGAAACGCGACTGATTGATGGCAGAGATGACAGAAATCACGAATTTTGTGGTTTTTATCAAATTGTGACCAATATACGTAATATTATAAAAAAATAACAACCGATTTTGGTTGGTATATTTGCGACCAATATTGTGATGTAAAAATTATTTGAAATAATATCATGTTTTAGAAATAATCTTGTAAACACTTTTTTAAAAGGGGTAACTTTGCGATTTTTTTTTATCGAGCCAACTTCATCCAATCATGTATCGGATAACCGTGCAGAGATTGTCACATCTTCAAGTTTGATATATATTTTTTTCAGGACAAAGAAATAAGAATTTCTATTCAAAAAATTGTAAATACAAATCGGTTTTTGCGGCATTCCTGTAAAATACCCCCTTAACGGCGCACCCGGAATGAGACACAGACAAGTGAAGAGGAAGATATCAGACGGAAACACCTAGTGAATGACGAAGACGATACACATGCACACTGGTGTCTGTTTAAGGATAGTAGCTATGAATACCACATACATATAAATACGGGCAACGTCGATCCACAATGCCTTGCTCCGAATAATATTTAAAGTAAAAACTTCACCCAAACAGTTACAATTATTTTTAAAACCATCATTCATAATTATAGGCGTTAAAGTATGCAGCTAGAAAATTGCGCAGATTACTATTTATCTTAACTTTAAAGTCATAATACCAATTGGGACAGGGCTAGACCACCGAATCCGACAGCAAGACAAATTGGTTAGTTTCAAGCATAGCGTAATTTCCGTAAAATAATAAATAATTATTGATGAAAATGATACGCGCTATCTTCTGCGGGAATTTAAATTAGTATTTGGTAGTCGTGAGTACTGAGTGGCACCTCAGTGGGTGCGGTGAGCTTGGCAGGAACACCGCGCTCGCTTCAATTAGCTTTTTGTGTAATTAACCCCATGACAGCCGCTCACTAACAAACATTTATTAGGAATTCCGTCTATCTTAATTTTATTGTAGCGATTGAACAGAATAGCTTTGATGAAAGCGACTCGATCGTTTTATATCATTTAAGTTTCTGTAAAGTCTAAGATATAAATTAATAATGGTCTATATTATGTTCAAGCCCTACTGCAGTCAAAATATCTAGCTTTAAACGCACACTTGAAAAGGATTCCTTAGGTGTGCCCCAGGGATATATTATGGGGCCACTATTCTTCAGACAGGAAGTGGTAGTAAATTGAAGGAGAGAAATATCGGGATGGTTGTGGACCACCCCCGGTCCAAACTACTTGTCCTGCGATTTATTTAAGACTATCTTATTCCCGTGACTTCGCTCTCGTGAAAGGAATCGTAACATTATTTGACGACAAATAGCATGAACGATCTTTATTATCTTTACTTTATGATGACGTAGATGTTCTAGGTGCTAAAACTTTCCTCAATAAAGATAGGATAAAAGTTATAAAGTGAACAAATAGACAGAACGACTGGCAGCCTTTTCGTATTATCAAATTAATGCGACATTGAAATCCTCGCAGTCTAAATAAATAGCTACACAAGTTTCATCTCATAGGTTTAAAGTAAAGCTTTGTAATTAAATCTCTCCATGAATTTGATGGCAAGATAACGCGGATAAGACGATTGTGAGCGGCGCGGGCGTGCAGCGTCGGCGTCGGGAACAAATAGCGCTGGGATTACATGTGATGTGAAATCGCGACACGAACCGTTCTAGTTGAGAGGCAATCGCACTTTATGTGTTTTATGTGAGCTCAGATTTCATGTTAGTTGCTTTAGTTTAGTAGACATCTATAAATAACCGCTACATCGGGATTCCCGAAGGTGGGTCTAGAATAAAATGCCGTGTTCCCATAGTAGAATGTTTATTCTATGAAGGGAGCTTATAACTCTGCTCCCCTCATGTTGTTGTTGTTGTAGTTGCTGACAGCCTAAACATATTTGGTGTTCCTTTGGATTTCCTTGAACCTTCAACCCTGTTGGCTTAACATAAACTCACCGGTAAGGAAGGTGAAGTAGAGGAGCGTGGATAGAAGGGTGCGCGTGCGTCGCGCCGGGCGGGGCCACGGCGCGCTCAGCCTATGAGCGCGTGGCATAGCGAGGGGTGGGGCGGGAGAAAGGGAGAGGCGCGCGCGAGCGAGCGAGACAGAGGGCCAGCGGCGGGCGCGACTCGCGCGCAACGCTCATCTCCACGGGCGCTGCATCTACAACAAAAAATATTACTTCATCGATTGGTTCGTATCAAAACTAAACTGTACCTACTAATGAATACGATGTTTTTGTAATAACTCTCGTGTGTAGTTTTATCGTCCCCGCGTCGTTTGGGCAGGCAGGCCTTGTAGGCTTGATCTGATGATAATCCGATTGACAAAGAATAGAAACGCCAGCGTTTATGACATTGACACTACAGATCTCGTTTCACTTAGGTAGGTACCTTCATTTCGTACATTAGAGTTTTAGAGTTTTTCAGAGCAGTAATCACATCATAGATTAATGTATGTAGGTAAGTTATCAGTTGTGAGCGTGACGTCACGTGGCAGCGGTGTTCGACGCCCGTAGCGCGGGGGGCGGGGGCGCAGCTCGCGCGGGACTGTGGCTCCCTCGCCGCTTATCTCGCGGGTTTAGCTGACGGACGGGCCCTGCGTGGGGCCGTGGCGCGGGCCCTGCGTGGGTCCGTGGCGCGGGCCCTACGGCGGGTCGTGGTTTTTATATCAGGCGCCATTAACAGCTATCGAATAGGTAATATTGAACTGAGGGTATCTACATTTATATTTTAGTTTGGCACGTTTTTCGGCCTGTTCACCATAATAATAAGTGATGGAAGGAAAGTAAAAACTGTGATCTACTTTCAACATAAACATGGAAAAATATATACAGGGTTATTTGTAAAACACCGGCAATGCTTTAAGGGGTGAAACTACTCATCAATATGAACAACTTTTACTATGGGACAAACCATGAAATCGCGAAAAAAAATTCAAACTTTTCATACAAAAGATTAACCTTGCTCCATCAAATTGCCAAGCTAGGTGCATTGAAGAATTATAGGCCCCGACTTCAGAAGCTGATAAGTTGTTTATGAAAATTATCTTATACTTTTTGGTTTTTGAAATCGGTTTTTACTTTTTTTTAAAGTTTATTTTATTTTTCAATTTCGAGTGGCATAAACAATACATAAACATGAGATTACAGCAATCGCGAGTGATGTGCTGTTATTCATTCAAGAGTTCCATTGTCTATATCCGAAGATCTTCATCAGATCTTCACCAAATTGAAATGGGACCACTTCGGGCATATACCCTTTCAAACAAAAAAGAATCATCGAAATCGGTTGGCGTAATATTGAGTTATTCGTCCATTTGTCGCGCACATACTTAATACAAAGGAAGATGGGCGAAAATATAGGGGACACTGCCCTGAGACCAATAACGATGTGACATATGTCATTGGAAAGCTCTTTTCAAATGCTACAATTGTTACTAAGGCCGTCCGGGTCAATTCGCTGTGGATAAAAAGTTATGGCGTCTCAAAAGTATTGCGGCGTAGAACTAGTCGTCTACATACAATATAACTGCCAGGAGACCAATAACGATGTGACATAATTATGTCATTGGAAAGCTCTTTTCAAATGCTACAATTGTTACTAAGGCCGTCCAGGTCAATTCGCTGTGGGTAAAAAGTTATGGCGTCTCAAAAGTATTGCGGCGTAGAACTAGTCGTCTACATACAATATAACTGCCAGGAGACCAATAACGATGTAACATATGTCATTGGAAAGCTCTTTTCAAATGCTACAATTGTTACTTAGGCCGTCCGGGTCAATTCGCTGTGGATAAAAAGTTATGGCGTCTCAAAAGTATTGCGGCGTAGAACTAGTCGTCTACATACAATATAACTGCTCAAAGACCAATAACGGTGGGCTATACGTCATTGGAAAGGTCTTTTAAAACACTACAATTGTTATTCTGGCCATCCAGTTCAATTCGTTGTGGGTAAAAAGTTATGGCTTCTCAAATGTAGTGCTGGCCCCGTAAAGTAATCCTTATAACTTTAAACTTTAAACTTTTTAGGCACAACGAAATACTATCGATGGCCATAATAACAATTGTAGTGCTTTAAAAGACCTTTCCAATGACGTAAAGCCCACCGTTATTGGTCTTTGAGCAGTTATATTGTATGTAGACGACTAGTTCTACGCCACAATACTTTTGAGACGCCATAACTTTTTACCCACAGTGAATTGACCCGGACGGCCTTAGTAACAATTGTAGCATTTGAAAAGAGCTTTCCAATGACATGTATCACATCGTTATTGGTCTCCTGGCAGTTATATTGTATGTAGACGACTAGTTCTACACCGCAATACTTTTGAGACGCCATAACTTTTTATCCACAGCGAATTGACCCGGACGGCCTTAGTAACAATCGTAGCATTTAAAAAGAGCTTTCCAATGACATGTGTCACATCGTTATTGGTCTCAGGGCAGTTTTGTCCCATCATCCTTTAAGACTTATATGGTTTTCTCATGGATTCCATTATCAGAACTGGACCAAATTAAAATGGGCCCAATAGGGAACCACCAGCTTTCAAATAAAAAAAGAATCATCAAAATCGGTTCACCCAGTCCAAAGTTATGAGGTAACAAACATAAAATAAAAATAAAAAAAACATACGCGTCGAATTGAGAACCTCCTCCTTTTTTTGGAAGTCGGTTAAAAACCAACAATTACTAGACCATTATGACACGATTGAGACAAGATTCAAATAAGTAGCAGAATTAGGACCCTGATATCGCAAGGCGCGTCTCAGTAGATATTATTGTAGTAGCTGATAGTACCTGAGTAGAGTTAGGAGCCGCGAGGGCCCAGTGTAGCACGTCTGACGGTTTGGTCGCAGCGAACCACCGCACAGAGCGACGCCAACAATAGGTACAGAAGGCCCACTCGTGGCAAAAACATTATCTACTTGTCGCTGCCGTAGGTATACATACAAAAACTATTTACACACTATAGGTAGTGACTGAGTTTTATTTTATTTACTTATTTAGTATTTATGTACACACAACAAAAAGAAAAATACATAGAATAAGAAACACTTAAGTACAAAGGTACAGCTTTAAAAAAAAAAACTGCATGTGACATCATAACGAAAACTGATACCATGATAATTCAGTTCATAATCTGAAAACTTGAGGGAAAGAAATCTGAGTCGGTCTTTTCAAAAATTTTACGATTTTATTCGGAGATTATTTAGATAGTTGTGAAAACTGCTAATAAAATCGTAAAATTTCGTCACTTACACTCAGTAGATACGATAGCTTCGCGCGACGCATTAAATAAAGTGGGAATTCTGCACTATATTTTGTGATGCAAGGGAAACTTCGCCGGGTGTATAGGGACGCGGGAGGGGGGACGCGGGAGGGGGTCAGGGGGAGGGTGCCGACTGATCGTATTTCTCCGGATCGAGTGGAAGGAAGTGTTTAGCGAGCTTCCTCCGTTCAGTCGGAGACTACAGCGAGTCGAGGCGAGCGATCGGAAGCGCTCGGCTACTGGCGCCGCGCGCCGGCACTACCCCGTGCGTGCTAAGATACACGATATCAATTTGGTGCACGCAGATCTGCGGAAGTGCGATGCTGGTTCAATAAACTGGTTTATGAAAGATCCAAATTGATTTTCTGTTATAGTTATAGGCGCAAGCAGACTGTGCTTATGTGACGCGACATACGTAATGCTTGTGCACCAGAAGACATTAGCTTTCATATTATATACGAAATATCATCATTTAGAAACAGACTTGTGTTATGTGACGCCGCTTGTACTTCAAGCATCCTATAACGTGGCGTCACGAGTTCACGACACACACTGAAGCCCAGTCTGTTTACGCCTTCAAACGTATCTTTCATCATAGATACTGATATTATAGGGACCAGTCCAGCCCTTAGCTGCACTTACGATAATATACAAATACAGTAGGTACCTACAGGAATAATCAATGCTTCTGCCGAAGAGATCATATTATTAAGCATTTACCTACTCCTGCGAGGCAGTGTTGCAATTAACAAAACAAAAGTAGTTAATATTTTCCATATAGGAACCCAAAAGGATTTTATAATCAAATGTCAGTAGACAAGTCTCTCCATTGTGCTGTTTGCTAAATGTATTTCGGAGACAAAAACAACATTTGCGAGCCGAGAGCCTAAAGGGATTTCTGAATAACATATTATTGTCTGTAGCAATTGTCGTGAGTATCCCCCCCCCCCCCGCCGCCCGCGCCGTCCGCGTCCGAACTGTCACAAACTGCACACTGAAGTGATATAATAAATCACGCCGCGCTCGACGCGCGTGCAGTCGCGGCGCGGGGCGGCGGCGCGAGGCGGCGGGGCGGGGGGCGGTAGCGCCGCGTATCGCGATGTGCGGCTAATCTCCGACCACTTCATTATCGCTCGGTCGTTGTCGATGTGCGCTCGTGTGTTGTCGATCGCCGATAGGCTGAGTGCACACACATTACATTTTTTATTTATTTATGATATAATATGTATAAGTAATGTTGCGATAATGTGGGCACCACAGCTCCACAATAGCATAACGTAGACTATGCGCTACGATGTGGTTAAGTGTCCAAAATACATACCTAATATAATTAAGTGAGTTATAACAGTTGTAGGGGCATACAACAATCAAGCGTTACCAGCCCGATAGGTCAACTTAGTAACTGTCGAAACTACACTACACACGACTAAATATCAAGCTAGAATTTCCAGTATAAGCTGACCTCGTATTGTATAGGCTTTCCATACAACCAGATGTCAGCTTAGCCATGCGTACCAACCCTATATCTAACCTATCATATAATATAATTATCTAACCCTATGTCTTGCGAAGTCAATATTAGAACGACGGAGGACCCCACAGCACAGCACCGTCGCACTAAGCCGGGTGATATAGCTAAGCATGTTATGAAGCTCTAATTATTGCCCTCAAGTTTGTGTTCGCTAAGGTTGAATTAATCTTCAGGTGAGCGGATCTCGCGCCAACAAAGATCGAAGCAATCATATCACACGTTTCTTCGTGAATACACATTTACAAGATCCATTCTCTCATTTGTGTTTATCGGAATTTTACTATTTACTAGCAATAAATTATTATTAATAGCAAGGTTGGTTTGGAAATAATTAGCTACTTACACACTCGTTATTATATCGATCGAATATTAAAAAGACCATCAGTTCCAGATGTTCCCGGAGTATTCTCTAAAAGGGAACAGTATCAGTTAAGCGACTCACAAAGGACTCAAAAGGTTAATCCTTTGTATCAGAAGGCAGAAGGGGTCAGACCTGCTGTCTATTTTGTGTTACTTATGTATTAATGTTACCACTTCAATCGCTTAAATAACTATTTCCTTCAGGCAACACCTTCCAGGCTACAACGGAGTGTGTAATGGTACCTTAGGAGTTAGAACATATTGTGGCTCTCGTAAAACGGTACTGCTATTACTTACTGGAACACGTATAATATGAACTAACGTTACAACAGCGACACCCTGGTGTCGCTCGAAGCAAGAGGGCATGTTGCTCCATGCTCCGACACACCCGACGCACTCACGCGCATCTGGTCACACACTACTGTGCTGTCTTGGAAAAAGACCACACGAACATAATAAATAATTGAAAATCAGAGTCGTAACTCGGGTAACTACACACAGTCTATTGCAATAAGAGTAAGACTGCCCATTGCACTACTCTTAATAAATATTTACCCCCGTGCCAATAAACTATGATTAAAGGTTATTTAACTTCTTCTAGCTCTTAGGAATTGAATTGAATGCCAAATGCCAATAGATTTAAGTTTATTGGCATTTGGCATTCAAATCACAAGAACAGGAAAAATCTAATCAGTGATTAAACGTTACAATTTTTTATTAGTAAGAAAGTTATAAATATAATGTATAGGTGTAATGTATACCTATTACTACTGCAAGCCAGGGGTACAATAAACAGAGTAAGTATTTCTACTCTATTTTATAGTCATAAACTCTTCTCGTAGTGGACGTGATAAAGAGGAGAAAAAGACATTGGTGGACACCTTCACTGTCTTCTATTTTGCTTTATTTGCGCCACTGTGTAGGTACGTCCCGCAACCGATTGAACCATCGATCCTCGCTCAATGTTATGCACCCTTGACGGTTAGTTTGTTAGTTCTCATTTCGGCTTTCACAACATCCAGTCAGGCGAGTCATGCGGAGGCAGAGGAAGGGGGGGGGGGGGGAGGGGGAGCTTGCTCTTGATAAAAGTGTACGACAAACGCGCTCAAGAAAAATTCCAGCAATAAGCAAGTTGCGACAAGCTTAAGGGCCGCGACTCGGAAACGGATATTAGGAATTTATCGTTCTTCTTTGCACATTTTTATTGTTTCGCACCAACTCTCGCTTTCAAGTTTTCATATTCGTTTCGCTCGTGTTTCCACCGACACCTGAATAATGTCTTGTTCCCAACTTTTACTTCGACTGCGCAGACCTGCTTATCGTAACCTACAAGGTAATAAATGTTCCATTACTTCGAACTCGGTTCTCGTTGGTCAATAAACGATACCGGTGTAAGTATATAAAGTACAGCCAAGAAGACGTTGTGTCGGTAGAGTACTTCAGAGAGACAATGCATATTAGTATTATTTTGTCAAGCATTCTAAACTTTGTAAACAGCCCGATCTAAGTCGAGCTATTGTTAAAGACTTGAACATTACGTCTGATCCTAGACATAAAAGAATAATAAATATCGTAAACCTCGCTGGTTTCCCAGCGGCTTGACCTCATTGCGACTTGAATTCAAAGTGTTTCATTGAGTGACCTAGTAATCACTTCACAAGAGGATGTCGATTTTCGCGATGATACTCCAGTGTGGGTGCCAGTCCCGGTTTCTTTCATAGATACTTCTCCGGGCAGACAAGCCTTCTTGTAAGTCATACGCATCGTGTCTACTGTGAGAAGCTTACGTCTATCCAAATCTGTTGTTAATATCCGCAAGTTGTGACACTCTCGCGTAATTGACACGCCACGTGACGATATCATCCGCGCGACGTTAACGACCTCGTAACACATTATCCTAACGTAACAAAATAACTGTCACAGTGATGGCACGTGGGTGTCTCGTGTGCAGACCTCTCGTACCGTCCCGGAAGTCCTGCCGCGTGTCACTGAACTACGGTTACATTGCGAGGTAGCACTCGCGGCACTTTATGGAAATATTGGTACGTTTCCGTAAAAGCAAGTGCAGCACTTCCACATGACTTTGATATGACTCTTGCAATCAATTCGATAAAATGTGCAATACGGTATCGAGTGGAAGTTTGGAACCACTTTTAAGTTGATTGATGAAAAATACACCTTCATCGGTTGTTGTTCTGGTGTGCTTCAGACACGTCTGTCATAAAAAGTAATGGACGCCATCAGTAGCATCCATTAGTTTCATCATCCTGTCATCTACTGGGACTGCACTATCAGTAATGCAGTCCCAGTAGGTAACTCCTAGGCTGGGGCTAATTGACTGCCATCGACTCTAGCTAAGAAGAAGATGATATCGAATGTCAACGCAAATCAACACAACATCCAGTTACAGTTTAAACTTAGATAAAGTTAGTACAGCTCCCAGTCGTGCAGTATTCGGAGTTTATTTATAAGACAGCGCAGGTACGCCTAAGTCGGTTTGTATTCTAATTTCTCTGTCGGAACTTCTAGCTGGCCGCCGATCACTTTAGTAGCTCAAAGTAACAGCCTAATAATAGGCTAATTATTAATTTGCTTCGAGGCTAATTGAATCCAAAATTCACAATTCACACAATTAATTCATGCATTCTTCAAATCATGAAAATTTTACGATACTTTGACAGACGACCGATGACTATTAATATAATTGGTGTCCGGACGGACGCGACCAGCACGCTGTGTCGCAGAGTTGCATCGCATCACAACCAGAGAATGTGCTGCGTTTGAAAAAAGTTAACATAACTGTCTTAATACAAAAGATTATTTAAAGCGAGTGATGTAAAACCCAGGTTTAAGATAGCCTTGTCTGTTTTTTTATATCATGTTAAAAACTGACGGATATATACTTATAACCTAGTTTTTACTAGTCCTGCTTTATACCATCTTTTGTAAAAAGGGTGACAAAGTGTAGACATAACAAAGAGCCTGCTGCCTTTACGGGTCATCTACAGCACAACGTTATATTTAATTCATCTAATTCTCGTACACAATGTGCAGTTGACACCGCATATTGTGTGCAATTCAGAGTACAGTTATATTCGGGACATGAAGATGTTGTTCAGTGAATATGAATGATGGAAACATCATTTAGGATTGTAGAATAATGGATCATGTAGTTCCGGTTCTGATTTAGTTTAGGTTCGTCACTGACAAAATGCTTGACATAATATTTCTAACTCAAATTCTAAGATATTATTATTGCGTGCGCGTAATAACGTGACAGCGCTGCCCGGAGCGGTTCCCTTGCCAGTTATACTTGACTACAGCCGAGGAGTTTACCCCATACAGTAAAATCGGAAGAACGCGCAGTCCTGTTGGATTGTAAGAATAGAATAGATCTTTATATCACGTAAACCAGATACAGTCATCGAGACTAGGTGCGCGATTCTCAATAGTATCTAGGTGCTGTGGAGGGGCCAGAAGAAGATGTTATTTCCATTCTTTCCATTTTGTGACAAAACCAGATGCAGATTATGAAGCTACTCAGGGAATTGTTTATTATTTGGATGTTCCCATTAAGTTTCCAGTTGAGAGTTCCGAATTATGAGTATTTTTGAATGTCTAGAACGACTGGAATATTTCGCATAGACTGCATCATTAGTCTAGCGATCGCAAATACGACTGCTAAGCGTGAGAACCTGAGTTTGATTTCCGGATCGGGCAAAGTGATTCTCAGTAACAGTCTGGTGTTTGGAATTTGGCCCAGTATGTATAGGTATAGCAATAGGCTTCCCACCTACATGACAAAGGACTCTATAACAGCATCAACGGAATGCAGTATAACTCTGACCAACCCTTCAGGAACGCAGGCGTAATGCCCTGTTACATTATTAATATTTGACTGTAAGAATTAGCAGATAATACAATACTAATTAATTGAATAATTTTGTTATTTATGTAATTTTCACTAAATGATAATGTACCTATGCATGCTGAACTGAGTAGGCGAAATATGAAGGACTGTAAAATACTAGAAGATCTGTTAAAATACCATATTTCAGGCAAATAAAGAATTCCACTCTATTCTGTTGTAAAGATTAATGATAGTACTCTCATGATTGATAAACATGTGTCAGGGTGACGTGAATAATACTTAATTAATATGTAAATAGGTCTGTGATGACAAAAGAAACGTGTTCGTACGCAAACACTACACACTCTCCTCGCATACAAGGTGGGCTGAAGACAATTTGCCGCTTTTAATTTTAAATTCAATTGCCAATCGGATTTAATGTCGTTTCTATTTTGTTCGAAGTAAGTTATTTCCGACTAATCCTGATATTGTTGGGAGTATACTGTAGTAAGAGATGATCCAGTTTGAGACCATAACAAAGAACTAGCTAGTGTAAACTAGAGTAAATTATACAACAAATAATTTCTATAATTCTAATAACTATAATATCCAATATTAAAAGATACTGCGCAAGCAATATCATACGCTGATTATATTATATTTTAATTTTATTAGCGATGCGACCGTGTTTTTTATAGGTATCTAGGTACGTTATCGTTCCAAATGAATACTACGACACTATATCGTTCCCATTACTAGTCTTTACATTGTGTATCTTTGGTATCTAACTGTAACCCTGTGAACATTTCTACGCTACAGCCACATCATGAAGGATGACAATATGTCATGGGTACCAATCAAACTGTAACCAACCTGGGTAATCCTAAAACTATATGCTCTTTGTTAAAGACGTCAGTGTGATTAGAAACTGGATACAGAAACCTTAATTCAAGGAAATTTTATTAGATGTTACCATAACTGAAGGAAGAATTCTCGTTTAGTATATTCTTGTACGCAACTGAGTTCTTACAGCAATAAAAAAAAGTAAAAACCTACTTCAAAAACCAAAAAGTATAAAATAATTTTCTTAAAAAACTTAACAGCTTCTGAAGTCGGGGCCACTGCCAAGCTACGAGTAGGTACATTGAAGAATTATAGGCCCCGACTTCAGAAGCTGTTAAGTTTTTTAAGAAAATTATTTTATACTTTTTGGTTTTTGAAGTCGGTTTTTACTTTTTTTTAAAGTTTATTTTATTTTTCAATTTTGAGTGGCATAAACAATACATAAACATGAGATTACAGCAATCGCGAGTGATGTGCTGTTATTCATTCAAGAGTTCCATTGTCTATCTCCGAAGATCTTCATCAGATCTTCACCAAATTGAAATGGGTCCACTTCGGGCATATACCCTTTCAAACAAAACAAGAATCATCGAAATCGGTTGGCGTGATGTTGAGTTATTCGTCCATTTGTCGCGCACATACTTAATGCAAATTTAAGACTTATATGGTTTTCTCATGGATTCCATTATCGGAACTGGACCAAATTAAAATGGGACCAATCGGGAACCACCAGCTTTCAAATAAAAAATGAATTATCAAAATCGGTTCACCCAGTCCAAAGTTATGAGGTAACAAACATAAAAAAAAAAAAAAAAAAAAAAAAAAACATACGCGTCGAATTGATAACCTCCTCCTTTTTTTGGAAGTCGGTTAAAAATAAGAAAAACATTATCCGAAATAATGATAATTACTAAACGTATGTAATGTGTGTCGCCACAGGTGTATTTCATTCACTATAGCACTGTGTTGTCATGTTACACTCACCGATGTCGGGACGCGGAGCTTATCAACACTTAACACTCACACGCGATGCGTCCACTCTCGCCTAGCGCCGCGACGGAACTGTTCCCCACTGCTCGGACCGCACCCCGCTCCCCCCACCCCCGTGCGCTACGCCACGCGACGCACAGAGGGGATCAGCCGCTCCCGACACCGACGATACTCACCCTGGCCTTACCGAACGTTACACGTCCTACGTAACCTCTTTTCATATCCTCTAGTTCTCAACGAAACGTAGAAGTACCTTATCTGAAAGGCACCGTATTACAAATGGAACAACTCAAAGACCCTAAAAATATATTAACGGTAAAATCAATTGACTACGCCCTGTATTAAGAAATCTAACTTAAGAATTAGAATCACGTAAATTTCATTAGCATTATGATTGAGTAGCCTTCGCCTACAAGTTGTATTGACAGTTGACATTGTCTCTGTCCCGCCGCGCCGCGCCGTGACGACGAATTACACGCCGTAATTGATGGTCGCGATTTGATTATTGTAGCGACACTGTGTCAGTATGTGGTCGTGGAACAGATGGACACAGAAGGCGCACCCGCATACGCAGACATCAAGGACATCAATGACATCTGATAAAAATATTTCCACAATTATACTCCTCGAGATCTAAGAAGTCCCTTTTGACAGATTTAAAGAACGATAGCATGTTACTTGACAATGTTACTATTGGTTGTGAATAAAAACCATTTTGAATATACACTTGATAATAATTATGAAATTATTATAATTTTTTGAGATACGTATAAATTAGCATGGTATATAATTTCATAAGTATTGTTATAGCATCGAAATATTTTTAAAATGCATGTTTATGTACTACCGAAATATCATAAAAATGGTTACGTTCTCAATCAATAATTTTTTAAATAAAGGGATGTGATCACTAGAATCGTTAAAATCGTTTGAAATATCAGTATAAAATTACGTAGGTATTAAAAACTCTTTAAATGCTGTATGACACGTACATTATATTATTAAAATTAATTTAATTTCTCTATGATCACAATTTGCTTGACACTGGCAGTAATGACATCTGTGCAGTTTTTCGCGATTTTTCCAAGTAATTGTTCGTTCTCTCTACGAGTATTTCTCGGATACCTCTGTTTTTGTGATCTGGCCATGATTTTGGACTGTTCCCGCTTTTATGTTGACTTGGCTTACTATAGGTACATGGATTCTAACAACTTGGTTTGGAAACTATGTGAGTACTTCGAAAGTGAATCAATAACTGGTGGACCATTATTACCGGTACAAGTGGATAAATAATTTTGGCATAAAATTATGAATATGTTTTATTAGTCTATGAAGATGCCTACAGAAATGCGATTTCATATAAAATTCGGTGCCTACTACATTAATAAATTGCTTATCAGATGAATTTCTTGATTTTTTATTCATAGTTTTAAACGATTATATTATACTCTTAGAATTTTAAATCGATTTATTATAAAAATCGAAATTTTTGGTTACCGATTTATACGCTTCACATCCCAAATTAACTCAAATGATATATGTCAAAAGTGGCTTTTTAAATCTCGAGGACTGTACGTTAGAAAACGCTCGAAGTTATTTAAAAAAAAATATAATAAATCAAAATTAATAACAAATAAAATAGCGAAATCAGACAATAAAATTAAATGGTGTGGTGCTGTCCTAAAAATAAATAAGAAAACTGTCTCAGATAAAGTAGTAGTCGCTAATAAATGCTTTAGATCACTTTTTTATAAATATGCTGATTGAGGTTACGAAATGACTTGCTTCAGCCCCCTCACTAACTGCATACCGAATTTAAAAAAGTGCCGCTATCAACACAAAGGTATAAAAAATTGTGAGTATAGGGGCTATCCTACTACACACAATAACATTTTACAAATAGACGCATTGCCCGCGCTCTATATTGGCAAGATAAATGCCCTGCACCGACTGAGAGAATGCGCATGCAGCAGCTAATGCCACGTAACTAAACGTCTATATTCATCTTTTTCTAACAACTGACATGGCATATGGTGGCTTTCATTTTCTTTCCCTTTCTTCGCGCACTGTATAATTATATGTACTGCTATGTAGCAATGGTAAAGTTTACGCCATTTTCTAGTGCATAAATGTTCGTGTATAGCCCGTCTAAGTGTAAAATGTCATTGACTATACATGGTTGTTTGTAATTCACTAACTTATTGCTTGGGGTAGAAGTACTAATCAATATGAACAACTTTAGACCAACCCAAAAATCGCAAAATCAAAATCTTAACTTTTCATGCATTTTGATCTTTTGTATGAAAAGTTTTTTTTCTTGTGATTTCTGTGTTTGTCACATAGTATAAGTTAGAGTTAGCACATGTTAGATAGGTACCTGGGAAGGCTCACAGGATCCTTTCGGCATTTTCTGTGATCTTTCCAAGGCATTTGATTGCATTGATCACAAATATCACAATACTCTTTTGAAAACTAAAGCACTACGGGATTAGTGGTTGAGCTCTTGGTCTTCAATTATCCTGTCTTACTAACAGATTAATACAAAAAGTAAATATAAATGGACATATATCTACAGGGACTTCAGTACAAATGTGCATGCCCCAGGGCACAATACTAGGCCCTTTTTTTTCTAGCCTATATAAACGACCTTCCTTACATGATGATAAAATTGTAAAAACATTATTTTAAAAGAGTATCTGTAGAGTTTCTATTATGTATAATTATAATACATTATATAGGTTCCTGCCGGTTCTTCTCCATAGGATGATATTCTTTTTAAATCGTGTACCTAAAGTCTCTTACGTTTCAAAAATGCCTGATATTTAGTTTATTTGAAATAAAAACTTTTTTCTTCTATTCTATTTTAAAGACGCACAACCAAATAGTTAAAAGTGCAGGATTTTGTGCAATACTAATCTGCTTAACGTAATAAATAAAAAACTGTACGAGTATGAAATATCAGTTTTATTATGGGCCTAAAAGGATTAAGATTTTATTGAAATTAAACAACTCTTCGAGGGTTACGCAAATTCCGCTTAGAGTAGAGCTCTAGTCAGAAACTGTGTAGGTAAATGCTGTGAGTTTTCTGACTCTTTCTGTTCGATGATGTCGGTGGAGTGCGCACGCGGCACATTCTAATGGTAATGCGCGCGCAGTATATACGGCGCCGACCGCAGCTGCGGGTCACTCGTGCACTCGCAGTTCTCCAGTCCCCAGCTCTCAGTGGAAGGCAGTGTTGAGTCCATACTACCATGACGTGGCATCGGTCCTGCTTGGCTGTCCTGCTGCCCGCGCTGCTACTGCTCGTGAGTATTCACCTTTATTTAATACAAGGATATTCGGAAAAGGTATATAAATTTGGAAGGAGCTTTTTGTACCTACTTCTTCTTAGCGAACCAATGACAACCTATACGGGTGGCTCAAAATTTTGGGGCATTAAGGGTGGCTTCCTTAAGTTTCCTAAGAGCAGAACTCTCTAACTATAACAGAAAGGATATACAAAAGTTTGCGCCACCCTGAATAGTCCCAGCCCAAAACTTAGCCACAAAGACTGTCTAGACTGTCTAGACTGCTACCAGACCAGACTGCTGCTACTGCTGCTGTCTAGACTGCTACCAGTAACATCCATTAGTTTTCGGCGTGCATGTAGGTACTTATCATTATGAACAAGTTTTACTATGGCACCAACACTGGAATGGCTGTTCCATACAAAGTAAAAATTCAATATTACTCGCTAAATGTATAGAAAAGCGATTGGTCACCTAATAAAATTTGTTCATAATGACTAATACATTATCCCACTTCCGAGTGTAATATTCCCTTTCCAACTGACTTTGTATGGAGCGCTTACCTTCTGTTGCTAGCGCTGCACTGTTACGATATCAACCGCGAAGCTGTCGGTGTGTCGCACCACTGTTGTAACCGACAAGATCACGTCACAGAGTACCATAGAATACATTCCAACTGCACATGTGGACCATACATGCGCCCTAGAGCAGCCATGGTATGCAGTTGTTGAGCATCAGTATTTGGGGTATTTTGAGCATCATTCAGTGTAGCGGTGCACGGACAGAACATTAATATTAATAACTGATACTATTATGATAACATTGATGTTGCAAATATACCGAACTAGTTATAAAGAATGTGCGACCGTGGCGCTCATCGCGATGTGAGAGACAAAACGGCTACTTTACATATCAATGCGACAAACCGTGTCACAACAATATTGTCACAGCGCTGAGTGCATGCAGTCACTGGTCTTGAGTCTTGACCTCAATTTTTTTTTACAGTAATTTCAATAAATACCTTATAAAGTGTGTTTGGCTATGATTTGTTGTGTATCCTGATGGTCATAGCCCACTTTGGATATGAGCGGCGAAGTGTGGGCGATATAGCGATGCTGTCTTATGTGAGCGTATAAAAGAACTAAAACTATATATTATGTAGTATATTTTGAGTGAACGCAAAATTTAGTGGTTACTATGAAGTACCTATTATTACTTAATGTCTTTAATGTCTACAGTGGTGCGGATGCGCGCAGTCGGCGCCGACTTTTGGTTTGCTAAGTCTACTTACCGGGTACGTACACAAATTATACAGTATGCATAATATAATCATAAACTACCTATGCAACATTCTAAATTATTTTTGTGTAATATTTAGCGCTTCGTCATCGACAAACAGCAGTGGGGGAATACTGGAGACGCTGGCGCTGTCGCACCTGCAGCACAAGATCAACACGCTGGAGGTGCTGGCAGACCTCCTCAACCTCGGCGCCAACTCCACCCTCGGTGAGTAGCAAACGCATAGGCCGAGCCAATGCTCGGCCCATGCGTTCAATAACAAACCATCATATTTAGAAATTATTCTAAAAAAAGGACTATTTAAGAGGATGGCCAGCAGCATCGTACTGCGCGCTAATATCAATATACTGCTATTACTAATCTACTTGCAGCAACTATGAGGCTCAAGTTCAGCAGTTGCGTGATGATATTATAATAAGAAACTAGAATGTCCAGAACTTTATTTTTGTTTTCATAGTGTACGCTGTCAAACGTCTTAGATAAGTCCATAACCTGTTTGCTATTCCCTCAGGATTCCTAGGATAAAAAAGATGCCAACGTGAACACTGCACTCCCGCCGCCGCGCCGCGCCGCTTCGTACGCTACAACGATGAACATTTGATAATTATAAGTTATTTTATTGTAATGTTATAAATACTTTTACCTAAATTATATTTTTATTCAAAGTTTTATCTTGACATGTTTTATTTATTACGAAAAATGTGAACTCTGGTTTTGAATCCTTTAATCCGACGTACTTTAATATTGTACAGTCATGACAGTAACGTCGTCGGGTTGCCTGATGTTGCGCGATGGTGATGATTGTGCTCTCCTGCAGCCCGGGTCGTGACGGTTGAGGACTTTAAAATAGTTTATTTGATCAATTTAATTAAACAGAAATAATTCAATAGTAAAAATGGCCATAATAATAATTATATACCTAGACAATTTTTGTACTGGTGAAAATCTGATATTATTTTAAATAGAATAAAGCCTTAATAGCAAACATGTCATTGAATGCTTGCCAACAATAAGTTTTGTTTCTGGCGAAGTTGAGTTTTTGTCAATATGAGCTGCGTGTGCCCATTCTCCTTATATTTTCAGACCATATTTGTAGAATATGTTATAGACTTGTTTATCGACTGCATCACAAGACCTCACTTCTTACTATACAACACATAAAAATAGAAAGGAAATCACCCTCCTATTAAGATGCGTTATCAGAAATGCATAGAATATTAAGACGTAGGTGACTCTTGAAGGGCTCAATATGCGCTGCCCGTAGGAAAAACTACCCGCAATATTAAGATTAGAACTAATTACTGTAATTTAGTTATGACATAACTAGAGAACGATAGTAATTGTGCCGAATTTATATACATAGTTAAGTATAGTCGAAACAAAATACAAAAGCCATGAAAATTGATACGCTGGCGCGTCTACACCAATTTTCTTTTAGCGAATAACACCGCTGTCCCTGCAACGACATCGGAGACCAGTAATCTGTAAAAAAATATTATATTACATTTAGTTTGACGTATTGAGTGCTGTCTAGTAACTTATAAACCAGCAGTGCTCTTCAACTGACATCTCATAAAGACACTGAAGAGAATTTGGAAATCGAAGCAAGGAAATACCTTTGCAGTCACAGCAGGAGGCTGGCGCCCGGTAGTGTCGACATAAGACGAATCTCTAAAACTGTAATTTCTAGAATCTCTACAAATTAGGTACAATTGTTTGTTCAACTTTTGTTTATGTACCTACAATTAGAGTAAAGGACATTGCTCAAATCGTCTTATGATTCGATAAGCATGTCACTGACATTAGTATTAGAGTTCAAAACGAGGTATTTACCATGTTTAAATATTGTTTTGCGTTCCCGATATTTCGGCACTGTTGCAAGCACAACAGATAAACTAAAACAGTCACGGATAAACTAAAAGTATTTGCGGGTGGATGTTTATTACAAAAGGAACCGTTCGCCGCCAAAAGGAGCTGTTTGTTACCGAAAAGATCCGATCGCCGCCAAAAGGAGCCGTTTGTTGCCGAAAGGATCCGCTCGTTTCCGCCTGCAGCCAAGAGCGACCGTGAGACCCCAGAAACTCCAGAGGCGTCTAATTGTTGCGAGAGGTGATAATTGACCTGAGCTCAGGTTAGGTTAGCTCGGGTTAGGTTAGCTCGGGTTTTTTTTTTTTTTTTTTTTTTTTTTTTTTTTTTTTTTTATACCTGTTTTCCTCTGACATTGGTCATCAGAGACCTTATCTATGCTATGCTTTACTTTCATACCAGTTCTCGCTTTAATTCCTCTCGTACTTTCATTCCTCATACTTGATCTTTCTTTCATCCATTCGTCTTTCTCTCTTAAGGGTAGGACGCCCTTCTACTTATCCCTATTCTGTACTACTTTTCTTTTTATTTTTATTACGGGTAAACAGAGACACAGGTTTTTTATTTACGTTTTACAATCTTTCTTATTCTATCATAGTTATTATTGCTATTCTATATAAAGTATCAAATTTATTACATGTTATTCTATCTTATCTATTTTATATTCATCTTAAATCTAATTACATTTTACGGGATTTTACAATTTCACTTCAAATACACCTTTAATAACATTTCAGAGCCTTACCACTAACATCAAATTTTAACGACTCAGGTTCTTAAGACTAAAGTTTACAACTAAATTCTTATGGTTAACAACTAATATTTTATAATCTTCAATTTCACGGCGATTACTTTTTTATGTATTCTCATAATACATAATAGTATATCTACTTTCTTAGACTTTATTATTTTTTATGACTTTTTTGGCAATTTCCTCACAGTAAATTAAAAACTTTTTCCTTATTTTTGTATCTTCCATTATCGTCGGTATGTTTTCTAGTTTTATTTCCATATCTATTTCGGATTCGAGGTCGTATTTGTTTATCGCGTATATAGGGCATTCCGTTAGCAAGTGTGGGATGCTCTCATTTTTAGATGGGTCGCAGGGACATGCCGGGCTCTCCTTGCACTTGAAGCGATTCAAGTACTCGGAGAACCCGCCATGCCCTGTAAGCACTTGAGTTATTATCGGGTTGAGGTCAATTTTCCTAACGATGGGGTAGGCAGCAATTGCAACAGGGAAGAAAATTTTTGTCGTTGAGGCCGTTTCGCTCGACCCGTATCTCCCGCTCCATTCGTCAAGCGACTCCATTCGGATTTGTCGCTTGGCGAATGACGCCGGACATAGGTCGTAGTGGGGCCTTGTCTTGCTGCCTATTGCTGCTTCTTTTGCCAACACGTCTGCCCTCTCATTCCCCTCCATTCCCGCATGTGCCTTAATCCAGAACAGCTGAAGGGATTTTCCACGAAGTTTCAGTGCTTGGATGTTTCTTTGCGTTTTAAATGCTAAGGGATGGAGAGAGTCGCCTCGGGTGACGGTTTCTAGGGCTGATCTTGAGTCGCAATAGACCTGGACAACGGTTGAGGGGTGTTTCAAAGCCAGCTCCGAGGCCCTGTGCAGAGCTAATAGTTCGGCTTGATAAACGGTGCAGAAATGATCCAGTTTGAACTTTTGGGTTTTAACCTCCACCCCGTTTTCCCACAGACTCAGCGCTGCACCGACTTTGCCCTGGATTTTGCTTCCGTCGGTGAAAATCTTTGGGATTGTGAGTTC